>JAMPIV010004902.1:0-600000 GCA_024509875.1 Oreohelix idahoensis
TCTCCCGTTCGTTTACTTGGTTTCTTGCGTGATGTTGGGCAGTTAAGCAACTCTTTCAGTTGTTCTTTTGATTGTAAGCAGGTAGTGATCACTTCCAATCTCTGGCCCCCTCCAGACTCTAGCATCCCGGAGATATTTGAATGAGCTCCTCCTAACAATGGCATAGTCGATCACAGACTTCTCATTCTTTGTTGGTTCACATCTAGTGTATGCATGTATGCGCTTATGGGGGAACTTTGTGTTTGTAATGATCAGATTCTGCTCACTGCAGAATCTAAGGAGTCGCTTTCCATTGTCATTGAGAGTATCTTCTCCATATCTTCCGATAACTCCACCCCATCTAGCATGGTCATTTCCAACTCTGGCATTGAAATCTCCGATTATGATAATTTCATCTAGGCAGTCATCCACTGTCCTTTGAAGCAGCTTGAAGAATTCCTCCTTGACCTCTGCTCTCTCATCCTCATTTGGCCCATACACTATGAGCAGTTTTCTACCTTTGTTTAAAATCAAGATGATGGCTACAGAAACAATGAACATGCATGACTGATCTGAAAGGTGGAGATAGCACTTGAAGACAGATGGACAGAATAACAGACACAAGACTAATAGAAGAATATGGCTTTTGACATATGCACAGATGGAGCCAAGGCTACAACAATTTTACATCACACAAAAGGAGAACATATAAAAAATATACCTCAGAGATGCACTGCGGTTAAGTGTGGATGTCCCTCCAGTGGAAAATATACATTTGTTCAGTTCCTCAATGGTAGTGCCAAGTAATGCTGCTGCCTTCTGTGCTGCTGCTGGCTTGGCAAACTGAGGCTTGTTTGCATTGCCTGAACATAAGATGAGCAATCTTTACAACATGGTATATAATATAGCAGTGTCTTCTTTGGCTTGTGTTTAAAAAAACTCTAGGTACATCGACTTTTGTTGATCAGAATTTTTGGGAGGTAATTTTTCTGCACCAACTCAAATTTGGACTCCTTTAGCAGAAGTTCTGCTTTTGCACCTCCTCAAAAGATCAAGTTACAAGTATGTGTGACTGCAAGTAATTTTTTGGCGAACAGGCAATACAATACAAAACAACCATCTGCTAATTCAACATCAGACTTCACTGCTAATAGTATACACGTGGGTGAATGGATGCAAGTTGAACATACTCAGAGAAGATGCTGAGAATGAGATTGGTGTATGACGAGATCAAACAGCGGCCTCATTACAACCTGCTCTGAGTAGAGGAATTTCAGAAAGCCAGGGGGTTACAGGCATTTAACTCCTAACCTACCAGTACTACAATAAGCAATTAACAACAATTATGATAATAAAACAATTTGCTACTGCGGTGAGTAGGAGCCATTCAGAAACTTCCTTGTTCGACTCCCTGGAATGCCCATAACTTCTGTTTAGTTCTGTTGTCTAGTTTTCTCCATTGTTCCTTCTTCTTACAAGTTCCTAGCATATACCTACAGGATGTTTGAAAACACTTTCAATGCTGACAACCCAATTATCATTTGAGATAGAATTATGGCATTTTCATATTTAAAGTCATCAATGTTCAAAGTGTCAACGACCTGTAACAATGCATTGTTCACAGCGATGAACAACTGACTGCCATTCTGTATTGTTGTTAAATGAATAGTGAAACATGCCGTTTTAATTTGACGTCTCAAGGTTCCTCACTGTGCACGTTTTGAGAAGAGCACAACCTTCTATAAAAAAAAGCTTCATGAGCAAGAATCTAATGGCATATTCATTTGTATTATTCTGCTCTATTCTTGCAAAATAGAAAAATGTTATGTTAAGTTATGTGTGAGTTATATGCATGTGAAGTATGTTTACATAATTTTGAAACACCCAGTATTGTCCTTTACTGTTGACTACTCATAGGCCTCTGGTTTCTTTCTATGTTGATACCTGTAGTTTGAGTAGTTCTAACCACTTAGTGAGAATATCAAGTGCAAAATACTAAACATAAAGTCATGTTCTCATCTGCGAAATGATCCTAGTGTGAAAATCCATCACTTTGTTTCTAGTGTGACATTTTATAGTCTAACTGAATAAACAGTAATCCTTGTGATACAGTTTTCTAATAACCATGTTATACTCTGACAATATATTAATGATGATGAGATTAGTCAATTAAGACATTTAGACTTTTTAATGTTTTGCTACTGAAAACTGGAAAATATAAAAAAAATGTTAATTAAAGAAAGAAACAGTTGTATAAAAAGTGTTTAAACAATTACTCAAGTTTTATTTCTGCTTTTGACCAACAAAATGTTCTGATAAGCAGAAATGATATATTAACAAATATTTTCCCATATAAACAAAAACTTTTTGGATAGGCGTGGTTTTTCAGGATGCAGTTACACAGAACTTTTGTGAAAGTAATACCGTTGACATATAAAAAAAGTAACTAAGAAAGTAAACTGCTGTGATTCAGACCAAAATAAAAGTAAACTTGCACAGTGTGACAGTAAAATTATGTGACCATTAATAATAAACTGTTGTGAAAATAATACAGTTAACTATTGTGACTTAGAAAAAAGAAAACCATTGTATCATTGGCAAAGTCAAATGTTATATTACCGTGAAAGCAAACTGCTATGATTACATAGACAGAACATAATTTTTTTATTTTTTAAAGTGTGCAACAACAGCTGCAACTATGAGACCATTTTACTGCTGAGACGGTAAACCGTTGTTGTGGCTCCAAAACAGTAAAATTATATGACCATAAATAATAAACTGTTGTATCTCTGCTCTGTGTGGTTCCTGGAGGAGGGTCTCTGAGGAAAAAAAAAAAAAAAAATTAAGACTACTACTTCCTCAAGCATGTCGTTAAAGGTGACTAATATGAGGTTGTGCAGGTGGCTGCCAACTTCATCATGTAAAACAAACTGCTACAGAAGCCACAGCTTTGGTGCAGGCTTCAGCAAGAGGGCCATCTGCAGTGGTGACTCCATGCTCCATAAGGAACGAAAAAAGGAGATGATGAAGATGATGTATCTCTAAGAAGGTCAACTGGTGGGACTCTGGGATACATACCTTTCACAGCTCCAGCATTCCCCAGATGATAGATAGCCGCAAGCACACTAACGATGGCTTTGATCTCATCTCCTGCAATTCCCATAATGTCAAATGCCTGCAGCACTTTAGTATAAGCTTCTGCTGCTCGCTGTTTGTCCTCAGGCTTACAAACAAAATGGAATTCTGGCATTAGATAATTCAGTAACAATGGAAGACAAAACAACAAACAGCTGGTTATACGCAAGAGATGAACAATAACAAGTGTTAAAGTACTGATCAAATACCACATTTTGAAAAGCCAATCTTCCAAACAACCTTTAAAAATATCTTAAGTACAGTATGCCCTCAAAAACCCAAATCTCTAATGGCATGGATTTCCATATAATTCAGGTACGTATAAATGAACCAGATTTTAACATGGATCTTCCCATTTAAGGTGTCCTGTTATTCCATAGCTGTGCTCTATTCTTTCATATCACAGCTTACCAGGGAGCTGTTTAAATGAATACTGTTGTGTCAAGCACTTATGTTATCAGTTCATTGTTCCTGTATTTACCACAGCAGCATGACAACTTAGAGACTTGGGTCATCATGAAATCTGTATTACCGTGTATACTCGAGTTTAAGTTGATCCGACTATAAGTCGACCATTAGACTTAAGGCCAAAAAACCATCCAAAATGAAAGACCTGATTATAAGCTGTCAATTTTTTTGTCAATTCAGAATTCCCACATTGCACTGGAATTTCCCTGGTTTTCTGCGAATTGTTGTCACTTTAGCTTAACCATTTTCTGTTTAAAACGCTTGAAACTGGCCCTTTAATATGTAAAATGCATTGGAGAATAAATGAATTCAGTATTGTGACGTACGTCTAAGTATGACAAATGAATTTCCCTGACTCGATGGATGATAACAGAATATTGGCCTCTCATAACTTTAGAACCCCTGATCATCTGTTGTAACTTTTACCGGCATGCAGCGGTACCATCAAAGAACAGGCTGATCTTCAGAATTCAACGTGGAGCGACCGCGATCTAAAGAATCAGGGACTTGCAGCTCACCGAGTTAGCTTCTCGGGAAATTTTCGCACTCTTATGCGAGCAGCTTGAGACGGAAGAAAATCGGTAGACCGGGGAAAACGAATGAATCGCAGCTGTTAACACATCGGCGAGGTACCCCGGATTTGCTCAAGATAAAAGAGAGGTGCGAAAATTTAACACGCCCCATTCAAGTTACATTCGATAAGTATAAATAGAGAACTCCGATAAACTGCATTTTATCGTTCGCTCTGTCAGAATCCTAGTGCACTAGCATAGTCGGATTCCTGCTGGATTTCATCTACCTTCGTGACTATTGGAGTGTATTCTTTCTGTGCAGACGATAATTTATACATTAGCTTCGAGTGATCATTGGTCGAGTTATTTCTATTGGTTTCAATGGATTGTGGTGAAAATTTAACCTTATTAAATAAACCCATTTTCAAAGTTCTAGTGCAAACTAATGTTACAGCTAAAAGTATTTCCTAATACAATTGACGCGTAAATTTATTTTGCAGACGTTAAAGAGAATTATAACTTTAATACAGTTTAGTTCTGTATAGATAGATGTGCGTTTAATTATTTTTAACTCACGGGTAGTTTTCCTGATTTGTTAATTGACGACGCTAATAAGTAAATAGGCTAACTGTAATTTATTGCGTCAGATTATAATATGATTTGTAATGCATTTCTTGTTTGATGATCTTTCATTCAGAACGATCATTCAACCTGCATCCCAGCAATTATTAACTATATACAGAGTTCTGCCAAACTCAATTTGATAACTCCAGTAACATATGAACCTTTTTAAAGCTAAACTTGTGGCGACCTGTAATGGGCCCTGCTCCTCCGAATTTAACTGAGAATAAGAGCCACCCAAGAAACACTTTTAAATACTAGTTCATATAGGCGAGTCCTTAAAGGAAACTGGAAGCAGAACATATTTTATTCACTGCCCCTATTTGTGAAGAAAAAGCATCGATACCTGAACACTGTCTGTCACGCATATTCAGTGGATTTTAAACACCCCCCCCCCCCCCGCCCCCCCCCCGAAGAAGAACTTACCTCAGTGTTTTTCTTAACTTGTGACATTACGGAAAAAGGAAGTTATCTCCGCCAGCTGTGCCGATTTTAGGAACCACACCATACCTCACGCTTAGCCAAGTGCCTGTGCCATTCATTAGGAACTTTATCTAAACCAACAGTAGCCTTTACGCTTCACCGTCTGGCGATTTTTTGAGACTATTTGTTACCTCGTTAAATCTGGGGCCTGACACGGAAGAAATAAGAGGACCAGTCCATTATTCCACGGTATTAGCTGCTGTGATAAATAATTCCTAGATTGACAGAATTCACCATTTTGGTAAGTCTGCGTGTGTGTTTGTTGGGATGGCCAGCCCTAGTGTGTTTTTTTGAATGAAAGGAGATTTATCTTTTCTTTACCCTTTTAATTAGTTCGACCTTATACTAAGGTGCATTATATTCCTTGTACGGGATCTCTCCTAGCGGGATTGGGTAACTGTGTACATTTCCCCTCCCGTAAAAAAATTGTTGATTTAAAGGGAGACAATTGAGAACCCTAGCTTTCCTCTACACACCCCGCCCCCCCCCTTTCTTCTGTAACCCCTTGCCTCAGAGTAATAAATTTACCAGTGGGTTAAATTGCCTATCTCTGATCACCCCCCCCCCACCCTTTCCCCCCCCCCCCCCCCCCCCCCCCCCCCCCCCCGCCCCCCCCTTCTTGTCTTTTGGGACCGGGTTTTGTCTGTTAGTAGATATAAACGGGAAACGGTGGATGGGATATTTCTCCTCAAAAACCCCTCTTCCCTAGTTATATTTGTATTCTGTAACTTTTTGATTTTTGACTGTAAATGTACAATTATGTGTGAGTCCATAATGATAATAAAGGTATGAATATTTATTTGTGTTGGTTGTCGGTTGGCCTAAAACTCCAAACATTTCCATCTGTGTAGTTTGTATTCATGTACGTTGAGCGACAGAATCACCAAAATCGGTGAGCGCGCCTGAGCGACTGGAACTGACACAATTGTTTGTGCAGAAGAGAGATAGGAGTAGTCTGTGAGAAAACAGATATTGTCGTAATAAGAGACTGTCCTTGCTCCTTCCCAGCGCTTGTGAATCTACTACCTCATTCACCTAAATCCTTATTCTCACAGAGCCTTCAATATCACTTTACGCTCTAAAGGGACCAATATTCATCAGCACCCTCTCAGATAAAAATTACGACAAGTATAAAAGATGAGAGAAAGTAAGGGCAGAATGTCAGACAGGCCAGCATGCCAAATTCTTAACCCTTTGAAAATAAAGTTTGTTTGTTCCTTCGCCTGGAAAGTCTGATTACTGTTGTCAGTTGTTGTTAAGTAGCAACAAGCTCTCAGTATTTAACGAGACCTGAGTTATAAATATATTTCCATAAACATTAAAATTCTTCCATTTTTATGAATTTTATTTAGAGCCGATCGATTTCATGATTTTTCTGGATTTTTTTTTTAAAGCCATGGCTTTCCGGGCAGTCGAATATTTGCTTTGGGATCTGAGAAGCGACTCGACTTGTTATTTGATCAGGATGCTAAATAGCAACGAGATCTCTGTATCTAGCGAGACCTGAGTTATAAATAGATTTTCGGTATGTCTACATTAAAATGCATCCCTTTTTCATAATTATTTTTAGAGGTAATTGATCTCATGATTTTTAGTGATTATTTTAAAGCTAAGGCTGTCTGGGCAGTCAAATATTTGCTTTGGGATCTGAGAAGTGACTTGTTATTTGACCAGGATGCTAACCGTGTGGCCAAATAGGATATGGATATTGAATAAGGACCCAATTTAGACTCTGACAGTGACACTGACGAAATTGAATCTAGTGAAAGAAGTAATGGTATTGCTGATAGATCAAACAAAGTCAACAAGGTTTACTCCAGTTGAAATTTGTGACTTAATAGGAGTTCAAACGTGTATTACTTAAGATATTTTGATAAAAACATTTAATGAGTTTATATCTAAAGGAAACCAATATGCAACGGTAAAGGCGGGCGGGCGCAACACTGACTAGTTTCATAAATCTTTTTTTTTTAAAACTTGAATATAAGTCGGGGGAAAGTGGTTAAGGTCCAAAAAGGTAAACAAATGTTTCGACTTATACTCAAGTATATACGGTAAGTACTTTGAGATAATGACACAAATACTAATATCCCATTAGAGTTCCAGCAATGAGAATTAGTAAAACACTGCAGTCGTAAATCAAAATATAGCTAAGGTTGGTTTTCTAAATGATTTATTGAGGTGAATTAGCCAATGTTTGACATATAACCGCAGAACAGCATCACTTTTAAGCAGTGTCTCTCAAACTGACAATAAACACAAACGCTTTTGAGAGTTTAGTCTTACTGGCATACCCCTCTCATTTATTAAATCTTAGAGAATTCTTCTCTACAGCTTAAAAAAAAAAAAGTATGATAAAATAAAATAAAACATCCTGCAATATACCCCTTGAACCTCTTTCGCATCCCCACGGGGTATGTGTACTACACTTTGGGAAACACTGCTATAAAGTATGTCATTCTCTTTTTTTACAGAATTATTGTTCTTAAAAAGTGTTGGAGTCCATTTTTTTCATAATAATTAGAAATCATAAAAATATGTGACAAACAATTTTTTATGCAAAAACAATTGCACTAAATTTTTGTCAGGATCTTTGTCACACATCACTTTAGTTCAGCAGTGTTCTGCATAGCTTCAAAAATAAATTAAAAAAAAAAAACTATCCTTGTGTTACAATCTCTCTCACACTTAAAGAGAGTTAAGCGATGAGGATTTAGTCAGAAATACATTTTTCAGTGATGATTTATGCCTTTCATTTAAGTGGGTAGTTCTGGAGCCCTTTCACGCACAACACCCAAATAATAAGGGATCACTGCGCATTGAGATCAGCTTGAAACTAAGCTAACATTTTTATAAATGGTGTAGTGAAATTGACAGAGATACAACGGTAAAATCCCTCCAAAGATAACATTTAAGGATAAAAACATAATGAGTAGGCTGCGAATAGTACATGATCGCCTAGACCGCGGGTCATCACCCTCCATAAAAATTGACTTGCTAGACAGGAGGGGAACGGAGGATCAAAAAGGAAAAATATGACTGGAAAGATTGCGTGAGACTAGAAAGGCTAAGGAGACGCAATTGGGGGTGGGAGGGAGGGGGGGGGGGGGGGGGGGGGGGGGGGCCGCGAACGGAGAAAAGTCACGTTTCCCAAGTTGACATAAAAAGTAAGCAACTCGACAGAAGGGACCATAGATATGTTACGCCACAGTCATTTATTGGACGCTTTTGCGATACCAAGCCCTTGATTTGAATTCAGCGGCTAAAACGCAGATGTTTGGAATATTACAAAAAGTAAAAAGTAAATTTTTCTTAATATTAATGTTAGGAATATAAAAATTAGCTGGCCGGATGGCCCATTCTGAGCAGTGAACTAATATGGTCTTAATTTTACAAACGGATAGATAATATTGAAGATAATGACAAAAGACAGTGTTGTTCACATCATCGACAGACTGTATTGAATCTAAAAGTGTCGCTAATTGCACAAAAAAAACACGACCTTGGGACGCAAGTGTTCAAATTTACTTAGTATGGAGGAGAGGGTTTTTGGGTGGTAGCTGTGTCTAAATATAACTTTTAACGACAAAATTTTGGAGGGGAGAGAAAGGTTGGTTCAAAAATCAAGTACATTTTGTAGAAACACAAGTAGAGACGGACAGACTAACAGATAACCATCCATACTTGACTGAAGCATGACTGAAATGACTTTATGGTAGGAAATTTGAATTTAAAATAAACCTAGGCAGTGATTGGCCACAGACAATCATATCATTAGCGCTCAGACGCGAAAGTGGGGCCATTCTTCAATAGTTGTTCAGTGATAGACACAGATTTTAAAGTGTGGTGATTTCCATATGAAAGAAAGTGTAATAAATTTAGGGACGCCATACTATAGCCAGCAGCTCAGCTGAGTTTTGCTAGCAATTCTGTGTTATTTATTCATAATCTGGTAAGACTGAAATTATTTCCTTATATATTTTGAATATTGTTTCATGTTCGAGTGATTTGATACTGCCATATCGAAATCTAGCCTTACAAACAAGTAGGGATTTGCTCTAGACCCCCCGCCCTAGTCAGGGTCTAGGGACCAACAATGTACATAAACTCCAGCAAGGATTATGCAAGACAGATCAAGTGTTGAGAATAATGAAACATATTACCTATCCTCTTTTAGGGCAGACAACTAATAAATATTTTTCAGAACCTATAGTCTGGGAGGATCTATCTGATGTAAAACCACCATGGTAAATGTGCTGTTTGGTCAGAGAGATCTGACCTGTCTGTATGATGTGGTTGTTGTGTCAGTGTTGTGTCCAGACGTGGGTAGAGAATAGATTTTGACACATGGCCCATACTTTGATTGCAGAGCTGCGAGTTTCTGTTGTCAACCAAGCAGTGTCTATTCAGTTGGTGACTTTACTCGAGTGTATCTGTGCAGTACTTGTGACAGAGACCACCATTATTGCCCGCCAGCACGGAGAGGTGGGACCACCTGATTTCAGCACCAGAGCTACAACGACAAGATGAGTGAGCCTCTGGTCTGCTGGACATTCACCAACGCTGTGTAGTTACTAATACCCCCATAAAAATTCCCACCATTTTCTGGACACTGTGTAGTCAATATAGACAGGTGTGATGAGGCCACCCCAACAGCACAAACATTAACTATCCTCCCAAGTAGATGACTACTAGAACATTTTAATAAAACTAACTAGTATAGTACATATATATGTACACTATTGCATTTATGATATAATATTCCATGCATTTCTTTCATAATTTCTAAATCCTTTTAAGTTCTGGTCAACCTAAAAAATTGATACAGAACAAAATAAATGTAATATAATTCTATCAAAAAATTTTACACACGTGAGTTAGTTCAGTGTATTTTAACACTTGTTAATATTATTAGTCTTGTTAAATATCTGTGGGTATATCTATAACCTATTACACCACACTACATATCATAACCCTAGACACTTTACGTAGCCACATTCATTAAAAAAAATTAAGTGTGAGGTCGTAGTGGTAGCAAGAAAGGCCTTCTGACAATTCTCAACTACATTTTATCTCAGGAGCCTTCACAGCTGGCCTCATACAATTACATTTAGTAATATCAACATCATACAATACCATCAAACACCACTACAAATGGGTGCTTGCTTAGAATAGAAGGATTGAAATCATATGACAAGGTCACCAATATAGAACTGATGACAAGAACCAGACAAAGTGCTAATGGAATTAAGAGATGAGAAGAAGACGCTGGCGATGGATAGGACACACATTGATGAAACCTGTTGATAGCATTACAAGGCAGTCCTTGTTCTAGAATCCCCAGGGAAAGTGAGGCATAGCTAGACCAAAAAACACATGGAGAAGAGAACTGGAGACAGAAGTGAAAATATTGAAGTGGAAAGAACTTGACATGATGACGCCTGACACTTGGCATGTGTTTGTTGAAGTCCTATGCTCCTTGGGAAGCTATTTGGGTAGTGATAGATGATTGATTGATTTACATTTCAAGCTATATGAATGCCTGTGGAATAAGGTGAATGCTTGGCCATGTATACAATCTACTTGGAATAATCAAAACATCTTGGAAATCTAAAAGTCTCCGAGATCCGCCGCATATCTTTGGAATACCAGTGAAAACTATAAGCAAATCTTATGAATACATAATAATCTCTGGAGAAACTTGAGGAATTTAAAGAATCTCTTTGGAGTCTCCAGATTGTATCTATCTGCAATTGCTATGTCTCTGAAAATCATGCAGAGTCCTTAGATTTAAATGCCCCTGAAAAGGTATAATGTTTGAAACCTGCAAATATCTCTGGAATCTGTCCCTACCAGAAATTTATATAATGTAAATAAATAAATAACTGAGATAAATTAACATTGCTTAAAACTGCCAAAACATAGGAACACTTTTTAACAAGAAAGAAGGAGAGAGAGAGAGAGAAAAACGACGAAAAAATCATATTTATGTGAACAATTGTAAATCTATATAGTTTACAGACCTTCTGTGGAGGTGTCATGTATGAGTTGGACTCTGTCAGATTTTGCAGCTGTAGTTCATTTCTGAAATAAATAAAAATACATGTACCTGCTAGAATATTTCAGACAATAATCTGCTGGGTAATTAATAAGGACATTTTAACCCAACACCTCTCCTTTCCAAAATGGCCAAATGCTTTGGCTGTTCAGCCTTGTTCGATTACTCTCTAAATATTCTAAACATCTTGTCCACACAACCTTGTAGGATGAACCTCTAGTAGATGATAAATGCCCTGGCTATGATCTCGAGCAAGACTAGTCTATAGGGATGATCAATTCCTTGGAAATTTGTGACTCGCCTCTAAACACATTAAATGCTTTGACCACCCACAGTTAGCATATAAAGACACTAAGTAACATGACCAATCCTGGTTAGTTAGTCTATCAGATGCTAAATAAAATGCTTTAGCGACTCGGTCTTGAGCAGGATCTGGCTAAAAAAAAATATTTAATGTGTGCATGTTGAAACTTACCCACAGACATGAAATTTGTTACATGAATTTCATGTTGGTTAATTACATACTGGGCTTTTGATTTCTATGTTTATATGAGCCAGCTCAGAGGTTCTCATACATTCAAGCTGGTTTGAAGAAGTGAGACAGTGCTAGGAAGAAGACTGATGAACCATTCCCTCCTCCCCCCTCAACACATGCATCCAAAAACACATACATGTTTGCACATGTGCTCACACACACCAAAACAGAGATAGCTGATCAGAAAATAGTTTAAAATTATGGAAAAAATATAACAAAAGCAAGGATCTGATTTTACCTGAGATTACTATCAGCCCCAGCCAATAGCTGGTAGAAAATGCTGAAAGTTGGCTCCCCCTCTGGCCTTTTCACAACTCTGGTCTTCTCAAACATCAGTGCCTGTGAGATTAAGGATATATTACTGGCAGCTTAATTTGATGCTCACATAGCAGCTTAATGTCTTCTGTGATATCTCTACAACATCTACCAACAACATCAGTTCTAAATGTCACATTTACATTCATAGCAATACTTTTATTTTTTTTATTTCATTTTCTCCTTTTGATTTTCATTTACTGTTGAATTTCTTGTATTGATAACTTTTTTTCTGGTGTTGTATTTTTCTTCCTTTATTATTTCTCTTCACCTGTGTTGTTATATTTCGTATATTTTTTGCTGCCCTTCTGATCTTGTTTTTCTCATCCTGTTATGTGTGTGCAGTGTCTGTATTATTTTTCTTTAACTTGTCTATATTTCTTGTCCTTGTTGCCTGTTTGTAACTGTGGCTGACAAAGGGTGATACCCAAAACGTCCCATGTTTCCTACGTACCATTAATTTGTAAAATTTATTTAATACCATTTTATTTTTTAATTTACATATATATTTACGATTGTGCGTTTGGATTGACAGAGCGGTTAGAACACTGGTCTCTTGCGGCAAAGGTGCCGTGTTCGAATCACGGTATCGACACACTCCAGTCTACCCAGCTGTAAATGGGTCATTGATTCTGAGTTAGGGAAGGAAATGGTGGTGAGGAAAGGAACTGGTCACCCCACCTCTCAATGCTGGACCTAGTATAATGAAGTCTCTAACACTTGACTCCCCTATGGCAGTATCTGCTATGCAACAACCTTTACCTTTTGTATATTTACATTCCTCCAGCATCAATTTATGAAAGCTGAAAGGGAGAGTAATGGTATTAGGGTTTTGCAGAGTTTCCATAAATCAATGACAAATCTAGGGACCTACATAAAAAATCCTGTTTTGTCTTGTTGGAGAACAAATTTATACATGGTGTGATAACTCCGGACAGACAGCTAGCGGTCCTGTTCAGGACCCGCCCTTTTCAAGCATGACATTATTACTAGCAAAAAAAGCAACAGATAACAGTGAAGCATTCAAAATCAGAAAAACAGAGAGACCACACTGCTGCCTTGAAAGTAGGCTGGGGACAGTCAAAGGCTAAGGAAGGCAACCCGACATAAATGCTTGTTGAAATCAGATGCACTCGGCCACAGGCCTAATGAAACAGTGCAACGTACGTCGCTTGATGATGACGTCACTACTACTGCTTTCTTTGAAAACATTCAAGTAGACGTCTCAAGAGTGTACGAAGAAGAAGAAGATTAAAAAACTTGCAGCTTATATACCAATAATAACCTCGGGTCAGGGCTGAACAGTATATGGAATCTCTAGAAGAAAGAAACAAATGGAGAAAAAAATGTAGCAAGTAGCAACTATAAGTAAAAGTAAGCCAAACCTTCTGAATCCTCATATTTTAGATTTGTAAAGCTTGGGAGAGATTGTTAGAATTAGAATAGTTTTCCATTTATGCACAGCACTGCTGACTGTCAGTCACGTGTTAAATGGTGATAGAAATCTGACAAAGAATGCAAGGAGTTTGGTCACAGTAAATTTGTGAACTTAGCACCTATAAAGTCTCTGGACTTCTGTTGTAAAACATGACCTGGATTATAGTTTAATGAATAATACAGGCAGCAGGAAGATTTAAGGACTATGCTACAGAAGTTACATACCCCATCTATGCAAATGTGTATAATACTTTTCTGCTTTCAGTACTACACAGGTGCAGGTTCAACATACATCCTGCCATGCACATACTGTACTTTGTCTACCTGTAAGCATCACTTCATCATCATCCCTTTTCATTCCCTGTGGAACATAGGGCAGAAACAGTTGCTCTCCATCTATTCTGGGCTGTCTTTTTTCAGCTGTGCCCATGTCATTCCAATTTTCCTAGCCTCCTCTTCAACAGGTCTTCTCTAAATTCTCTTTGGCTTCCCCACCCTTCTTATCCCCTGTGGGTTTCAGTCAATGGCAATTCTGGTGGTGCCTGATTTTTCTCTTCTGAGTGTATGTCCTTTCCATGCCCACTCTCTTACCTTAATTTCTGTTTGTACTGACTGTTGCCCACATCTTTTCCTTAGCTCTATATTTGTTATTATATCTGGCCATCTTATATGGAGGATAGCATCACT
Organism: Oreohelix idahoensis; assembly: GCA_024509875.1. Lineage (NCBI taxonomy): Eukaryota > Metazoa > Mollusca > Gastropoda > Stylommatophora > Oreohelicidae > Oreohelix > Oreohelix idahoensis. The sequence goes on from JAMPIV010004902.1 coordinate 14,231, forward strand.
TACTTCTTACCAAACATCTGTAGCATTCCAAAGTAAGCTTTAAGCTTCCTAAATCACCAAAAACCACACTGCAAGCTTCAAGTTACTTGTTAGCTGGTGTGACGTCCCCCACAATTTCTGATCTTTGGTATTCTCATCCAGCCCTGTTGCCCATTCACTCCAAATGTTACGACGATAGACTGACCAGTCTCTTCTCTATTTTTTTTTTAAGGTACCCTACTTCTTTTTTTCTTTTCCAGTGAGGTGTTGGCCTTCTAGTGGCAAGGCCCTCAATTTCAACCACAGACAGAAGTCCTTTGGTTATATAACACATAAGGAAGGGAAACCACAAGGCCTGTAAACAGTAAATTAATATGAAACAAATATAAAGGTATGTTATAAGGCACTCGTAGGAAATAAAGAAGTAGAACACTAGACAACAGAAAAACAACAGACATGAGTGGCTTACCCAGGATTTGAACCCTGGACCTTCCGTGCGACAACACCGCCTAGATATGCAAGCGAATCACACTGTCCTCCCTGCCATCTATGCATCCCAAAAAGGATGTTTCAATGACAAGTCATTAGTGCGAACCTCTATACATAACACCGGAAGTTTACCATGGGCAGTTCAGCCTATTAATGACGCAATCACTTCTGTTGTTCCCCTATATGTCAGTATTGGTCAGTCCAACAAGACAAAGACCTTAATACTGTGTCCAGTATGATAGTAGACTTAGAACAGTAAGAACAGGACAGAGGGTAGGTTTGGTATTGTATAAACATTTATAACACATAAGGAAGGGACACCACGAGGCCTGTAAACAGTAAATTAATATGAAACAAATATAAAGGTATGTTATAAGGCACTCGTAGGAAATAAAGAAGTAGAACACTAGACAACAGAAAAACAACAGACATGAGTGGCTTACCCAGGATTTAAATCCTGGACCTTCCGTGCGACAACACCGCCTAGCTATGCAAGCGAATCCCACTGTCCTCCCTGCCATCTACGCACCCCAAAAAGGATGTTTCAATGACAGGTCATTAGTGCGAACCTCTATACATAAGACTGGAAGTTTACAATGGGCAGTTCAGCCTATTAATGATGCAATCACTTCTGTTGTTCCCCTATATATCAGTATTGGTCAGTACAACAAGACAAAGACCTTAATACTGTGTCCAGTATGATAGTAGACTTAGAACAGTAAGAACAGGATAGAGGGTAGGTTTGGTATTGTATAAACATTTATAACACATAAGGAAGGGACACCACGAGGCCTGTAAACAGTAAATTAATATGAAACAAATATAAAGGTATGTTATAAGGCACTCGTAGGAAATAAAGAAGTAGAACACTAGACAACAGAAAAACAACAGACATGAGTGGCTTACCCAGGATTTGAACCCTGGACCTTCCGTGCGACAACACCGCCTAGCTATGCAAGCAAATCACACTGTCCTCCCTGCCATTTACGCATCCCAAAAAGGATGTTTCAATGACAGGTCATTAGTGCGAACCTCTATACATAACACCGGAAGTTTACCATGGGCAGTTCAGCCTACGCAAAATTAATATTTCAGCCAATCAGATGCTCCATCCTGTAGTATCATGTTTAAGTGTAAATTTAAAATTATTGTGTAACATAAAACATGACTAGACTTTTACCTGCACTGATGCTGAGCCAATCTGTCCAGAATGATCAAAGTCAATAGTAAAAATCTGAGTAAACCTGCTGGCATTGACATTCAAAGATGTCCGGCTGTTGCCAAAAGCATGAAGCAGTGTGTATAAAGATGCCATCTTCTCAACTGAAAACAAGCAAAATTAACGACCATAGTTATCAAAAATATACAGCAATGACAGAAATCAAAGTGAAATTGTTGTGGCTTCAGGTAACACAGTCAAAATATGAGGGTGTGAAAGGTAAAGGATCTTATGCCCAATGAGGCATATAGGGAATATGGTGTTAGGCACATATTTTCTTGACCATCGGCACACTAGGGGTGATGTGGTCAGCATCACTCTGGCCGCCTTAACCTTCCCAAAGTTATACTGGTACCCAATTCATGAGGGTGTGAAGCTGGGTCAAAAATTTGTTTCTTCTGAATGTCACATGCTTGGAATAAAAAGATAAATGGATTAAAAAAAAAGAGTTATTAATTTCTGAAGTTTCTGTAAAAATGTATGTGTTAATCTCCCAAACAGCAACAACAGAAATCAAGTGACACTGTTGTGACTTCATATAATATAGCTGCAATATGAATACTTGAAGTGAGTTGAACAACAAGTTTTTTCTTCAATTGTTACATATTTGCAATAAAAAGAAATTATAATAAAAACAAAAGTTAAGCTATTGTTTAAAGTGAAGAAGTACAACACTGCAGCGACACAAATAGAAAGAGATTTTTTAATGTATCTAATATATCCAAAACTTGACTGTTTGAAGTGGGAAAAAAAAAAAAAACTTTCAATATTCTAATTAATCATAATCTGCAAAGAAGTGGGGGAAAAGTAGCTTTTTTTCTCTTTTTCTTTTTTTTGCATTACGACATTTTGTTGTTTGTAGGCAGCATTTGAATGGCATTGTGGCTAGAGTGATTGCTTCTTGAGGCAAAGGGAAAAGTTCAAACCCAGTGGTCCCAGCTGTAATAACTGGGTACCGGACTCTGTTCTTGACTTGAAGAAATCAAAGGTAGCAAGGAAGAGAACTATTCACTCCACCTCCTGAAGCTGAGTCCCAGTTTAGGTGAAATTTTGATTACTTCACCCTTCTATGGTAGTATCTGCCGTTTCTTTGTTTTTTTTTTTTTCCACTAAGTGGGAAGAAAAATGGTATGGAGAAATCACACACAAACTTTGGGTCTTCAGCTTTGCTGCAGTGTTTAATCTCCATCTGCTTATCCCTTTAGCTGTTAACTGCCATCACTTTTCTGGGAACTTTGCTATACACTGCATGCTTTCTTTACACGGCTAGCGTGATGCTGACCACATCACCCCTAGTGTGCCGATGGTCAAGAAAATATGAGCGTAACACCATATTCCCAATATGCCTCAATGGGTGTGTAACGGGATCCGTTACCTTTTTTTTTCTTTCTTTACACAATGCACTGATGTTATTCAACAGATGTTTTCTTTACACAATGCACTGATGTTATTCAACAGATGTTTTCTTTACACAATGCACTGATGTTATTCAACAGATGTTTTCTTTACACAATGCACTGATGTTATTCAACAGATGTTTTCTTTACACAATGCACTGATGTTATTCAACAGCTGTTTTCTTCTTCATACACCCTCAGACGTCAACTTGAATACGTTCAAAGAAAGCAGTGGTCAGCTCGAGGCTGTTTGTATCTCCATAGAGTTTTTCCAGGAACGGAACTGGTGACAGCCATATGTGCTTTCTCTGTTCCTCATATGTTGGGCACTTCTGAAGTAGATGGTCAGCAGTTATTTTATCACTGCCACAGTTACACCCATCAGTAGTTCTTATCTTCAGCTTGGTGAATAGATGGTATCTCAATCTATGTGGCCCGTGCGGAGTCTGAAGATTACCATTCGTTTCATACTGTGATATTAATTTGATATCTTCTGCTTATTACCAGTATGTGGTCTTTTTTTTTTCTTTACCACTGTCCCTTACAAGTCACATCTTGCCCCTTTTATTTAAGAATCATCATTAAATATGTAAAGCAACGCATAATGTTTATTATTATGACTATGGACGTTACTGAAATATTTACCAGATACCACTAGAATTTAACTTTACAATGTATTCTGAAAATCACTTAAGAAACGGGGATGTATGAGCGAAGTGGAGAAAAATGTGTCTGTTTAATTCATTACCTAATACACAACAGGGTTTAGCTCTTGTCAAAATTTCTTCGTTATCTCTTTCCCTCTCTTTGTCTTTACCCATATTTCCACAAACTTTCTAAGTTTCAAGTATTTTAAATGACTGTCTCATCAATATTGTGGGTTTGCGTAGACTTTCTACAGGAAGACAGAGGCAGAACTTCCTGGAACGCCATGATCACCACCATCTCTGCCCAAGACAAGGCAATTGACTGGACTGCTTTACTTCCTTTAATCCCTATGAGACTCTTTCGAAAGCCTTCTTTCTGTTTACTTTTCACTCAATGCAGTCATAAGTGTTGTGGAGAGATTCTGACTTTTCTGTATGCATTAAGTGCCTCCTGTGATAGAAACTACACTTGTCTGGCAATCTTTATGTTACTCTCATTATTTCATCCATTCTCTTTTATGCTCCTTATGAAGCATGAAGCCACCACTAGAGCTGGCAAGGAAGCCAGCACTAAAGCATGTGTGTGCTTTAGCAGTGTTGGTTCCAGCAGCAATGTGTTTTACATGATGAGGTTGCCAGCCTCATACACACAACCTCAAATCAGCTGCATCTTACAACAAGCCTGAGGTAGCAGCGGCCCTATTCATTCTTTGTCTCCTTAGGGATCCCCGGGAACTTTACAGGGCAGTTACTCTGTCAAGTCATTTTTCCACATGATGACTATCTAAACCCATGACTTGTTTTTCAGTGCTGAATTACACAAGGTTTATAATACTAAAGTTCACTTTCCTGCTAATAAGTCAAAACATTTTTCACAATCTTCTTCTACTCAGTCACAAAGAGTTGACTAAAGTACACATAGACCCCTGCCATCATCGTGGGAAACAGTGGTTTAATTCAGTCCCACCTTTCATGTTTAAAAAAAAAAAAAAGAAACCATGATGAAAATTATGAGTGTCAAAACATTTTTTTTGACTGGGAAACTTATTGTGATGACCTCCAGTTATAATGCTCTTCTGTGCACTATTTTAAACAGGAATTAGCACGTTCTAAGCTTTTCATTAACATTTTTACTATTAAAAATAATTATTGCTATACTTTTCTCAGGGGGAAAAAAAAAATCATTTATATTTTTATGACTTTTTTTTTTGTATACGCAGAAAAAAACATCAGTAAACTTTCATAGCATCAAAGCTGAAAAATGCAATGAATTCATGCCACTTTTGTTTTAGAATCCCTAGAAAAGAAGAGAGGTAGAGCGAGAGAGACAGAAAAACATATGGAGAAGAGAACTGAAGATAGAAATGAAAGAGACAAGAAGACATGGAAAGACCTTCAGTTGATGGCACAGAACATGACTTGGCACATACTTGCTGAAGGCCTATGCTCCTTGAAGAACTGAGGGGTTGTGATGACTTACAACATACTACTCTAATATGACTTTGTTATGTTTACTCTCCACATGTAAGCCTACCTTGCCGTGGTTGGAGAGCTTGAGCGCCTCAATGATCCCGGGAGCTATGCCGGCGGGAGTTTTACTCCTGGCAGGGTCACCCAAGCCGGACAGGTCCTGGGTGAGGGGCCAGACTAAATGGGCTGAGGAGTGGGTGGAACCCTATAGGTGTAGATGCAGAACCCACCGGCGAGTGGTACATGCTCTGGTCTGCACCAATCCACCCCCACTTCATGGGTTAAATGCTTTCTTGCCTCATTCTTCACTGTTTGTCGTCTATCACGCCCATGGCGACCGTTGCCTCAATTGGCTGTGTGTGGTGTACCCGGAAACGGGGCCTCCCAGTACTGAGGCAAAGTTAAGTCCCCGATGTCACTTATCGGTGCAGAATTGAGAGAGATGGCTGAGCATCACAATCCCTCCTGTGTTGCAGCATGATGAGAACCCAGCATTGCACACTGAGCTTGGGGGGATCACTTGGGCACCAGACTTAATACTGGCTCTTGACTGGATGGCCGCATGCAGGAGATTTCTACAATGGAGGGTTGGCAGGTGGTGGGTATCGGGAAGTGGCTCTGTGCAGGACGTGAGGATTCCTTGGGAGAGCCCCGAACCAGAGCACAGCATTGTGCAAGCTCTGCATAGTTGGAGAGCCCCCTGGATGACGGGGAATGCACAGTGTGCTACCCCACCTATCCCCAACTGCTAACTTAGAACCAGAAGTGGGGTCCTCTGTATGCGTGCCAGGCCAGGATAAAATGCCTGGGAAAGAGACTGGAGCTCAGAACTCCCTAACTCAAAGTTGCAGGATGGCAGAAAAGCCACGGGAAAGACAGGGCTATTTTGAAGATAACGCAACCATATTTTCACCATACGAGCTCGGACGCCGCCTCGGTAAACAAGGTCCGCGCAGAGCAGTGACACCCCCAGGCTGCTTGCGAATAGTCTACTACTGGGAACATAAACAGATTAGGGATGAGCCCACTCTCCCGTTGAACAGGTGCTAAAGTCGTAGATACTGGGCCAGAAGGCGCACCGGAAACCACAGTATCATGCAACTCGCTTTTTTTTTTTTCTATGGAGAGTACACCGTCAAATAAATCTCGTTCTGGTGCTCGTCCTGTGGAGCTCCACCAGGCAGGTGCAGTGCCGGGCTCTGAGCCTCGACAGAGCCCACCCTCAGCTACTGGAGGACCCTCTAGACCGTCTTGTGGAGTCAACAGACGGCGGAGGAGAACTACTGACCAAAACAAAACAGAAAAAGAGAAACCCAGAGTGCCACTTGTCATGATGCACTGGAATGCAGAGGGAGTGAACAGCAAGCAGGCTGGATACAGCAAAAAGACAGAGCTGGAAAACATCTTGTATGAGAAGCAAGTCAGTGTTTGCTGTATCCAAGAGACTCACTTGAAAGCAGATCAAACCTTTAAAATAAGGGGATATCAATGCTTCAGATCCGACAGACAAGATAGACGAAAAGGAGGAGTACTTACTCTTGTAAGGAATAACATTCCTGCACACGAAAGGAAAACCTTCATGGATGGAGCAGAATATCAGCTGCTGCAGATAAAGGTAGACAAGATGGAAATAGAACTCCTGAACTATTACTGTCCGAACAACAAACCCCTGAGTCTCAGCTCTATACAGGTACCAGCCACCAACTTTATAGCAGTTGGAGACTTTAATAGCCACTCCCAGAGCTGGGGCTATAACCATCTGGATCACAGAGGTGAAGAGGTTGAAACTTGGCAAGATGATCACTCCCTAATCCTAGTCAATAATGCCACAGATACTCCTACCTTCTACTCCAGAGGATGGCACACAACCTCAACACCAGATCTTGCCTTCTCCACACCAGATATAGCTGGATCTATTAGTAGAGAAGTAGGAGACCAACTAGGGGGAAGCGACCATCGCCCAATCTTTCTTACTGTCCAGAGTGCAACTCTCAGTACAGGCCCAGCCATTACAAGATGGAACTACAAAAAAGCCAACTGGGGTTTATTCAGGCATCAGGTGAACACGCTGCTGTCTACCCTCAAGGTACAGAACAGAGACATTAATGAAGTGGTAAAAGACTTCAACAGATGCATACTACAAGCTGCAAAAGAAACCATTCCCAAAGGATGCCGGCGTAACTACATACCATACTGGTCCAGCACACTCCAAGAACGTCAGGAAGCTATGGACAAGGCTAGAAAGGACGCAGAGTCTCAGCCTTCACTTGAAACTCACAACAAATGGAAAAAGGCTGTAGCAGAGTTTCAGAGAACAAAGCTAGAAGAAAAGCGGAAAAGCTGGAGAACTAAAACGGCATCGCTGAACCTTGAGAAAGACGGCAGGAAACTTTGGAGATTAGTCAAGTCTCTAAATGAAGAGCATTCCTCACCAAGGCAGACTATCACATTGGATGAAGGTGGCAAACTTTTCAGAGGAAAACAAGCTGCAGACTTGTTTGCTAGAAGATACAGTTCAGAAAGCAACTTACCCATTAACATAGACCATCAGAGAGAGATAAGAAAAGAAATACTGGCAACCATGGGACAGACAGATACTCCTGCCCCAATGAGGGAACCCATCACACTAGGAGAACTACAGAAGGCTATTTCCAAGCTTAAGTTTCAAAAGTCACCCGGCCCAGACAAAATCAGCAACGAAATGCTAGTAAATCTGAGCTCAGCAGCAAAGACAAAACTGCTTGAGATATTCAACCACAGCTGGTTGAAAGGAACGGTACCCCAAGTATGGAGAGAAGCCATCACAATACCCATACTAAAGAAAGGGAAATGTAAGACCGAGGCTGCAAGTTACCGGCCAATCAGTCTCACAAGCTGTGTTGGGAAGACTATGGAGCGAATAGTCAACCACAGATTGAAATGGTATTTAGAGTCTGAGCAGATCCTGGTGCCGGAACAAGCTGGATTTAGAGAATGCTACAGTATAGAAGACCAAGTTACTTACTTGTCTCAAGCAATAGAAGATGCCTTCCAGGAGAAGAAAAAGGTCCTAACGATCTGGGTCGACTTCAAGCAGGCCTTTGACAAGGTGTGGAAAGATGGCCTCATTGCAAAACTTAGGAGAAGTGGAATCCAAGGCAACATGATGAAATGGATCCAGTCATACTTGCATAACAGGAGAACTAGAGTCACTCTTGACGGTCTGCAGAGCAGAAAAGTGTTGCTCCATCAGGGGGTACCTCAAGGAGGAGTAATTTCCCCAACACTCTTCCTTGTTTACATCAATGACCTGGTGAAAGATCTCCCTGCAGGAGTTAAAGCTGCCTTATATGCAGATGACCTAGTACTCTGGTGTGCTGATGAAAATGTCACCACAGCAAATTATAGAATGCAGCGGGCAGCAGACATGCTAGTGTCATGGGCAGAGAAATGGCTTATCACAATAAACACAGACAAAACCTCCACAACACTGTTCTCCCTCGCCCCCAAGGACAAATCAGCTAACATACACCTAGGGACAACCGTGATCAAGGAAGAAAGCTACCCCACCTATCTTGGGGTGACATTTGACCAAAGGCTTACATGGAATAAGCATATTGAAAATGCAGAAGGAAAGGCCCGAAGACGACTAGGCATACTCAGAAAATTAGCAGGTACCAACTGGGGAGCAAATGAACGAAATCTAAAGAAGATTTATAATGGAGTAATAAGACCACACTTAGAGTTTAGCTCAGCAGCATGGTCATCAGCTGCTAACTCACATCTGCAGTCTTTGGACAAGGTGCAAAATCAAGCTCTCAGGCTCATTACAGGAGCCATGAAAACTACACCAATAACAGAGATGCAGAAGGTTGCTGGATTACAGACATTGTCCCATAGAAGAGACACAAAAACCATGATCCAGATGGAAAAGTACAACAGTATGCCAATGCACCCAATGAAGGCAAGACTAGATGATCTGGCATTGGGACGTCTAAAGCGTAGCAGCTTTGTGCATCGGGGGAAAAGACTTATAAGACAGCATCAAGAAGACCTATCCATGAAGACAACACCACTGAAGCCCACCCTATACCCTGTACCATGGGAGCAGGCCAGCAGTGCCCTCCAAATTAATACAACAGTCAGTGGTCTCACAAGTGGATGTGAGTATAATGATCTGCAAAAAACGAACTGCTACATTGAGTATGATCCAAGAAAGCTATCCCGATCAATCATGGATACATGCCTATACAGATGGATCAGCAACTAATGCTGTTAGGAATGGAGGTGCCGGTATCTTTATCTCATATCCTGACAACACTATGAGACTAGGCACATTCCCACTGGTAAATTCTGTTCCAACTATACAGCTGAGGTTCAAGCTCTAGAGCAAGCTGCAAATATGATTTATAACACCAACTCTGACTGCCACCAGGTAGTCATCCTCACAGATGCACTGTCTGTCCTGCAAGCTCTCAAGGGTGGTAAACTCCCGCATCTGAGAAATGAACTAAACAAGGTAGCTGCCAAAAAGAGAACCATACTTCAGTGGGTACCATCTCATTGTGTGTACCCGGAAATGAAAAGGCAGATAAACTTGCAAAAAAGGGAGGAGAATGTGAACAAGAAGATAATGAAGTCACATACTTTGAGAAAAAGAGAGCTATCCAGACTATCAGAAGAGAACAGAACCAACCCAAAGACGACTATCACACTCTCGACCGGCAGGGACAGACAACTATTTTTCGACTCAGGACAGGGCATAACAAACTGAATAAACACATGCACAAGCTACGATTGTCTGCTTCACCACTGTGCACATGTGGATTAAACGAACAAACTGCTGAGCATGTTCTACAGGACTGTCCTCTGTATGACCAGTTAAGAAAGATATACTGGCCCAATGACTCAACACTAAACTCAAAGCTATATGGAGTTAAAGAGGAACTTCAAACAACAGTCGAATTCATCATGAGAACTCGTCTGACGGTGTAATCATCAAAGATGCGATCGCAAGAAGAAGAAGAAGAAGTTATGTTTACTGTCACAATTTACATAAGAGTATCCAGTTTTCAATAACAACAACAAATGACTACAGGTCTATATAACCTTCTATCTGAACACCTGAAAACCAAAATATTATGAAAATCAAGTTTCTTTGGGCTACTATTCAATCACAATTTGGGTGAGTTCTGAATATTTTGGGTGACTTTTGTCTATTCTTCGAAACACAATTTGGGAGGTTTGGGCGAATTTGGGATATTTTGGGCCAATTTAGGCTACTTTTCGGATGCGATTTAGGTGACATCCGAAAACCTAAAAAAATCCAGTTTCCTAAACAAAGCTGTCCCCGAGGGTTTTGGATAAAAGATTCCAGACCTGTATAATACAACTACTACAACTACTACAACTATAAATCATGTGTACAATCAAAGAAGAAGATCATACCGCACTTACCAGTTAAAACACCATTAATGTTCCCAGCTGCTGTGATTAGGTATTGCATGACATACTGGGCATTGGTGGTCTTCCCGCTTCCACTTTTGCCCATGAGGAGCAGTGACTGGTCCCTCCTGGTGTTCAGCATGTCCCTGTACAATATCTGTGCTGTGGAGAATATGTGAGGGGGCATGTCCTCTTGCTTGCAGCCCTTTAGCATCTGAATAATCTGATGTGTGCAAGAGACAGAGAGAGACAAAATACCATTATGTGATTCATGGTAAGAGGCAGATAAGAATTTTGTGTTTACAGTGCTGCAGATGAACGTACATGGAGGAATGCAGAAAATAAATTCAAGTACAGGCAACTAGAGCCTGTCGAGTGGCAGAATGGTTTGGGTGCTTGCTTCCTGAGGCAAAGCTACTGGGTTCGAAACCTAGTAATGACATGCTCCAGTCTACCCAGCTGTGCCTGACTCTGCACTTGAGATAGGGAAGTCACAGGAAGCAAGTTATGGAATTGGTCACCCCACCTCATACAGTGGCCCTAGTATAGTGAAGTATCTAACACTTCACCCCCTTTGACAGTACCTGCTATGGGACTACATTCCTCTATTACAGGCAACTTAGGTGGGGTGCATGAGGCTAGCAACCTGCTATAAAACAAACTGCTATAAAATCCTAACGACAAGAGCACTTTAAGGCTACTTGCACAAGAGAAAGCTGCAGGAGTGGCCTCGTGATGTGTAAAGTGACAACAACAAAAATGGGAAAAGAAGAAGATATAAATAGTCAACATATGAAAGAATGTCTAAATGGCAACCGGAAAAATGCAAGAAAAATTACCAAAAAATAACAATCCAAATAGCCTTCATGGTAGGACAGTCTTTTGTGACACTTAAACAATGGTGGTCAAACCATTTTGTTTCTTAAATTACACTAAACAGCATGTTCCCTGCATTGTACATGCTCTTTCCTATATACAAACATATAACAGACATACATTTATATATAGATACTGTTGTTCAGAATCCATATTCTTGCACTCTGTAAGTGGCAGAGAGTTTGTATGCTGAGTGTTCTTTAGCATCAAAGTGGCTAAGAGGTATGGCGTCTGTTTCTAATTCTAAAGGTATCAGGTTTGCTCCCAGTACAGGGAATATAACTGATGGAAATTTTTTTTTTCAAAACCAGTGGTTCCTAACGATAACATACTACTCCCCCCCCCCCCCCCCTCCCCCCCCCCCCCTCCCCCCCCCCCCCCCCCCGATCTCCTAGGTAGTGAGATCAGATGTTTAGCCTTCTCGGATAAGGGCTAAAAAATTGGAGGTCCCATGTGCAAGATGCGCACATTAAAAATCCATTGGCAGTTGGAAACAGTAAAGAGTAGGCCATATGGCCCTTCTGTTGGAAAATTTAAAAAATTAGGAAATCTACCCACAATAAAAATATTTATAGAATGTGTGATTCCTATATACATACACTGGGACACTCAACGGTGCTACAGAGTTTGTGCATTGTGCTGAGACCCTCCTTGTGTGATCTAAGAGAGATCAGAGCACTAATGGAGTTGTCCGTGTGCAATGAAGATAGTCCTTAAAAACAAACCGAAACCTTTAGCGTGCTGGCTGCACATACGCCTGATCCATCCTCTCATACATCCATCCCTACTAGTCTTACGTTTGACGCCAAACTCCAAAAATCTTACACATGTTGATTCACTGACTGCATTCATTTCGTAACAGACGATCATCATTTGTCCTTAGTATCTCTCTCTTATCCTTACCCAATGTCCCCACCACAGGTGCTCCTGAGGCTATTGTCTATCAGCTCTCTTATTGCCATGAACCTCTGTATGGCCAGGGCAAAAGATCCCCCACCAGTTCCTGGAGGTTTGCGCCCTCTTTATATGTTATCCATTCATGTTGTTATCCTCCATTTTGGACCTTTCAAAGCATGGACTGAGAGTCTGATACTATAACTGCCCTGGTTAATGGAATTTCAGACAGATACCTCAGGGCTGAAGTAGCTACATCTCTCTCTGTTCTCATGCTGGAGGTTGTTGTCACGTAAGCTCCACGCTGTTCAGCGATGACCCTGCATCACCACTGATTAGTTTATGTATACATATTTTGAAAAAATATATATATACATTTAACAGTTTATGTAATACAAACTTTGGGACACACTTGAAAACTTATTAAGGTAATAAGAGTGTCCCCTAGGATTTTTGCTTAATAATAGCTAAGTAGCTTAGAGGCTTAACCTAAATTTGTAGTTTGTCTTTTTAATGTGAGCACTTACAATAGAACTGCATAAGTTCACTATATGTAAGATGTGACGCAACTGTATATGTAGCATACCTTGTCACCGTAGATTGGCAGCTGCTGCATGGGGTTTATGACCATCAGGTTGGGCCCAGCATAGGTGTGTATCAGGTTGGCGGCATAGCGCTGCCTCAGGGTGTGTAGCACACTCGATTCGTTGAGATAGCGCAAAAATACAAGGTCCTCTGTCCTATCAAATTGGGGCGGGTTTGACTGAGGGAAAGAAATTGATGAATTAAACCCACGAGTATGTCAATAAAATCAAACAAAATGACTTGAAATGTGAGAGGAGCACAGGTTAGAGTGAGGGTGCCTGAAGTAACGAGGCTAGAAAGAAACAAAGCAAGAAAATATTGAGAAACATGGTTGAGTAAAAGAAATACAAGTCTGGTAAATCCATCCTGTAGAAACTTTAAAACCGCCAAAAAAAAAACTTCAACAAACAACACGGATAGGTTAACGAGAGAAGTGGTACAGATATAAAACTAATGAGGAAGACATAGAAAGGCCTTGAGCTGATGGCACAATACAGGATGAACCTGGCATAAGTTTGTTGAAAGCCTGTGCTCTTTAGGGAGCTGAAGGGTGATGAATGGTGCAAAGAAGTATAGAATATAAAAGATAACCATGACAGAACACAAATCTCTATACATAACACAAGAGATTCAAGACAAATCTGAGATGAAGACTAGAACGTACTTGACAATGTGCACAAATGAAAAGCCATAAATTAACACTCATTCATCAAATCTGTATCAAGGTGCCGGGTTTGATTCACAGTATTGTCACACTCAAGTCCACCCAGCTGTAAATGGGTACCTGACTTTGCTCTCGCATTAGGAAAGGAAAAGGCAGCAGGGAAGGGAACTGGTCCCCCCACCTTTTTATGCTGGACCTAGTATAGTGAAACCACTAACACTTCACTCCCCTATGGTATCTGCTATGGGACTACTTTACTTTATTCATCATTCATGACAGTGGGTTCCCAGGCCATAAGGAACTTCTGCAAAGGTCCCTTGTGTGTAATCAAGGCCTCACTGGACTACAACCAATTCATCACTGGAGATGCTACTTCTGTTGCTCTTCTGCATGGGCAAGATACATGGAGACAGATTAGCGGGCATGTATCACATTCAGCCGCAGTTCAAGTTCCCTCCCTTGACCACACATTAAAGCAACACAAATTCATTTGGCTGGGAGGGCACATAAATAAGTATTCCTTCAATTCCATGCACTAGTTCTTTTCTACTTCATTAATTATAACTAGTTACAACTTTGCAACAACTACTAAATGCCGTCATATCAGCAAACACACCTATATTACATACTACTACTTCTACTACTTAGTCGTTCCCCTTCTACCGTGAGGTGTAGAGGTTTGGAAGAGAGAGCGCCAGACCATTCTATCAGCTGTCTTCTTCCTGGCCTGGTTCCATTCTAGTCCTCGGTCCTTCAAAGATTGTCTAATGTTGTCCTCCCAGCGGACTCTGGGTCGTCCTGGAGGTCTGGATCCCTGGCTCTTTGTTTCGCATGCTTGTCGTGGTAGCCGATCTTCTCCCATTCTGCAGACATGGCCAAACCATCTTAGTTGGGACTGTTCTATTTGGGTCTGCAGCGGATGGGATTTTAGGCCTTGACGGATCGTCTGGTTGCGGACCATGTCTGTTCTTGTTACTTCAACCACTTTCCTCAGATACCTCATTTCTGAGGTTTGGATCTGGCTTTTGTGGGTTGTAGTCATTGCCCACGACTCGCATCCATATGTCAAGACTGGGACATAGGTGGAGCGGTATACAGCCATCTTCGTTTTCTTACCAACCTCTTTCTTGCTGAGGAATCCACGATTTATGGCCTGAAAAAGTCTCCCAGCCGCTGCTTTTCGAGTGGCCAACTCTTCTTTGATGCCTCCCTTTCGGTCTATAATAGCTCCGAGATATTTAAAGTAGTCGACCTGCTCCAGGACCTGTTCTCCCAACTTAATCTGATGTTTTCTTTCTTCTCGTGATATCACCATGGATTTTGTTTTAGAGCTGCTTATGACCATCCCTCTCTTCTCCAGCTCTTCCTTCCAGACTTGCAGGTTGGATTGGAGATGTGCCTCTGATTTAGCAATCAGGGCAACATCATCAGCAAATGCCAGCTCCGAAATATAGACCTGTCTCATCTTCCAGTACCCCACTGAATACTTTCTTGTTCTCTCCTTACATGCCTTGATGACATCGTCCATAAGGAGTATGAAGAGGTAAGGTGATAGGATATCACCTTGTCTTACACCAGTGGTGGTCCTGAACTCTTCTGACTTATGGTTTGCTGTCCTCACATAATTTCTGCAAGACTTGTAGAAGCTCTGTATAGCATGAATCAGAGGTGCTGGAATATTCTTCCTTGCCAAACAGTCCCAAAGTTTGCTCCAAGGGACCCTGTCAAACGCCTTTTCCAGATCTATGAAACAAAGATGCATCTCACTCTTATACTCAAGGGCCTTTTCACTCAGCTGTCTGAGTGTGAAGATTAGGTCTTGAGTACTTCGGTTTGCTCGGAATCCGCACTGGACCTCATCCAATTGTGGCTCAGCTAGGCGTCGGAGTCTCTGCTCTAGGATTCTAGAGTAGATTTTACCAGGGACACTGAGAAGGGATATGCCTCTATGGTTTCCACATTGTCGATTGTCACCCTTTTTGAAAATTGGTGTTATGATGGCAATCTCCCAATCCTTTGGTATGGTCTTGTTGCACCATGCTGCCTGTAGGACCTTTAGGAGTAATAGGTCGCCTGATGCTCCCATGTATTTAACCATTTCTGGTGTTATACCATCATGCCCTGCTGCTTTGCCCATCTTGATTTTCTCTAGTGCTGCCCTCAGTTCTTCCATCTTTATGTCATCTTCACCATCATTGGTTTTCTCTTCTGTGCTAGTGGTTATCATTTCTGATGCTTCACCATGCTCACCATCCAGGAGTTCTGAGAAATATTCTTTCCATCTTTCCATTACTTCCTTCGGGGCAGTAAGCAATTTGCCTTGTTTGTCCTTTATAAATTTGAGAGGGCATAGTTTTTCCTTCCTCATGTTCTTTAGGGTCTTATAGAACAATTTCTGGTTTTCTTGTGCATCTTTTTCTAGCTTTTCTCCAAATTCTTCCCAGGACTTCTGTTTTGCTGCTAGCACTTTGTTCTTTGCTTCTGTTCTGAGTGTCACATATTCTCTATATTTTTCCATTTGTCCTGTTGTGTTTTTAGCTCCTAAGTATTGTTTCCATGCCATTTTCTTCTCTCTTATTTTCTCTTTGACTTCCTCTGTCCACCAAGGTGTCCTCTTTCTCTTGTTCCCAAGTCGGACTTCACCACATGCTTCTGCAGCCGCTGTCTTTATGATATCCTTGAATTTATTCCAGAGGGTTTCCAAGTCATCAGGTTGTTCTTCTGTGTTGCTCACCGCTGCAGCAATAAGCCCCTGATATCTGGTCTTAATTTCTGGCTCTCTCAGCTTGTAGGTCCTAATGCTCATTTCTCCTGCTCGTTTACTTGGTTTCTTGCATGATGTTGAGCAGTTCCTAGGCTGAGCAACTCTTTCAGTTGTTCGTTTGATTGTTAGCAGGTAGTGATCACTTCCAATCTCTGGCCCCCTCCAGACTCTTGCATCTCGGACATATTTGAATGAGCTTCTCCGAACAATGGCATAGTCGATCACTGACTTCTCATTCTTTGTTGGTTCACATCTAGTGTATGCATGTATGCGCTTATGGGGGAACTTTGTGTTTGTAATGATCAGATTCTGCTCACTGCAGAATCTAAGGAGTCGCTTTCCATTGTCATTGAGAGTATCTTCTCCATATCTTCCGATAACTCCACCCCATCTAGCATGGTCATTTCCAACTCTGGCATTAAAATCTCCGAGCATGATAACTTCATCTAGGCAGTCATCCACTGTCCTTTGAAGCAGCTCGAAGAATTCCTCCTTGACCTCTGCTCTCTCATCCTCATTTGGCCCATACACTATGACCAGGTTGACTATGGTTTCTCCTTCTTTTAGTTTCACAACCATAATGCGCTCTGAGACAAAATTCCACCCCTTGATACTATCTTTTTGATTTTGGGCCACAATGCAACCCACACCCCCCTTAGCTCTTTCGGATATGGGTACACCACTGTAGAGCAGCGTGTTGCCATTGAGATCCATGACTCCTTGTCCTTTTTTCTTTGTTTCCGTTATAGCCAGGATTTCTAGTTTTGCTTTCCTCATCTCTTCCACCAGCTCCTCTTCCTTCCCATTTATACTTCTTGTGTTCCATGTTCCATAAGTCGTAGTCCGTAGTCCGTTCCAGTTCGTCGCCTTTAGAATCAGTCCGGTTTTCTCTCTTGTGTTACTCGTAATCGTGGTTTAAAGCAAACAGGTGATTGGCCTGTTGTGCCTTTGCATGGTGGAGGGGCTGCCTCCTTACGGCCTCCATGCAGGCCGCCCTCCTCCTTTTTCATCCGGGCTTGGGACCGGCATAGGCGGAGTTTATTACATACAACAGACATTTTTATGCACTCCTCAAACACGTCTTGTTACAAGACACTGAAATTGTGAATTTCTTTCTTACAACTTTCTACATAACGTTATTTTTTGCCATGTTACAAGACACTGAAATGGTGAATTTCTTTCTTACAACTTTCTAACATAACATTTTTTTTTGGGTCTTGTTACAAGACACTGAAATTGTGAATTTCTTTCTTTCAACTTTCTACATAACGTTTTTTTTTAAACTGTACAGAGCGATCACGATTTAATCGAGAGTTATGTTCTGGAGGCATGCAAGTAATTTGACACAAACTCAGGATGCTGAAATTAGAGGGGAGCTTCTGCAATGTAAATTAAACTAAAACATAATATAAAGTTTTCATAAAAAGCATAGGAAAACAAACATAAAACACAGCATAAAATAAAAGCATCAAATTATGAATATTATTACCAGAAGTGATATTTTTTGCATTTTCCCCCATCTCTTGTTACTTTCAAATCGCATAAATCATGATTGCACTGTAGTTATTTATTCTGACTGACTTAAATTTTTAAAAACTCCACTTCTATGTACTCCATACTCAAGCACTCGAAATTCTAAACAATCAAAATTTTAGACTCAGTATTATAAGTCTTACAAGTTTCCTATAAACAGTGTAAGTTATTTTTCATGGGATATACTACAGCTTCTACTCAAAGCTATCATCTGAAGGCCAGCAGGCAATGATATTTCTACCAGCACCTGCCAGTAGGAGACCTTCACGGAAAGAACCAAACAATAGTGTAATTTAAAAACTGCACCAAAATTCCACCAAGAATAATGTTTTGCCAATAAAGTCAACAATATTAAATAATATTATGTTTCCACAAGCATACAATTAAATACTGATAATTATGCCATAGCACAACAGTACTGATATGAGGGCTTGGCAAGCACTAACTGAAGGCATATACTCCACAGGGGCTTGAAAGATCAAGAAGAAGCTGAAGTGTGGACGTACCTACAAATGGACATACCTATGAGAATACAAAATAATTTGCCAGAAATATGGCCAGCGTTATTGGGACATTAGAGAAAAAAAACAGTACCTGTCCTCTACGTCTCTTACAGGTAAATGTTAGTTCAATTTACTTTGCAGAAGCTCCTCTCTAATTTTAGCATCCTGAGTTTGTGTGGAAAAAAATTATCTCAATCTACGTGAATCTCAAATTACTTGCATACCTCCAGAACATAACTCTCGATTTGATCGCTCTGTACAGTTAAAAAAAAATGTTATGTAGAAAGTTGTAAGAAAGAAATTATCTTAGCACTGAAGTATAGCTATAGAAGGGGCAACTGTACACCATAAGAAACAATTCTTAAAAACATGGAGAATGATGGCTGACAGACTCGGAAAAAAAGCTAAAATAAATGACACTTGTGTCAGACGGGACCCAACGATGCAGCAATAGAGAATGCAGTCAGCGACCCATAGCTTTACTGCTTGCGTCAGGGTCATCGAACCAGAGCCGACCAAGACTCTACTCCACCTCCAAGTGGTGGTCCTGGAAACAGGCTGCATCACTGCAGTCTGGCTGAGAGAGTAGGGATCGAAGTGGGAAGGCAAACCCGGTCCCAAAATGTCGTCTTCATCCACTTCAATAATGTCTCCTGAATCCAACTTGACACGGACGCGCCCCTCTGGTAGGGTGGTACTCTCTGATTTGAGCAGGCATACCTCAGAGAAGCCACCACGATGCACCAGCCAGACCTTCTCCATTTCCAGCCATTCCTTCGCTGACTTGACATCATCTTCAGTTCGAGCCTGTAGACAGAAAAAAACAGAACATTTAGTCTGTTTGCAAGTTAAAACATGGAATTTACACAGCGTTGTAGTGCTGGGACACTCTACACCTCAAGGGTGAAGAGTAATGACTAAGTAGGTAAGTAAGTGTAGTGCTGGGTCATCTTCAATTGGATTTTACAGAATCAACACGGCCGCATCAAGAATTTTTTAAAAATCATATATAAGAAAGATACATGAAAGGCTCTAACAAATCCTTGGACAGACATCTACACCCTTCCCTTCTATATTTGCACCCAACAAAAAAATTTAAAAAAATAGAACTGCAATAGAAAAAAAAAAAGCTGAAGAATATGTAGAAATGCCAAGAGAAAGTCAACAGAATGTGTGATTATTACGGTATACCTCTGACAGCTCTTGGCAACAATAGTTTAAATATTGACAAATGTCACTTCTTATTTTTAAACTGTTATTTCTTCACTCTTATCCATTTAATTTACGAGAAACGAACGTCAACATAAAGAGAATTGAATGCCATTTTATTTACATAAAATGATATGTCACATCAACATTACAGCTCAATGTGAGATCCAGCTTGTTCACCATATGACCTCATAGCGAGCAGCAGCATTTTTTTTTTTTTTGCTGCCTATTGTAATGTCTCATCATTGGCTATTTTAGATTTTATTTCTAAATTGTTTTTTCATATGGGGGGTGGGAGGGAAGAGACATAATTATTTGTGAAATAACAGCAGTTACTACTCATTGTTTTGACATTTTGTTCCATGTATACCCAGTAGATAATAAATTCTATTTAAAAAAATTTTTAAACACACACTTTTAATGCACTAAAAAGCCACAAATAATTTTTCTGGGAGTTTATAGCTTGCAGTAAAAAAATATTAACTTGAAATTGACAAAAAGCATGGGGCGCTAAAGCGCTTATCATATATTTTATCCATAAGTGTCTAATGAAGTATAAAGAAGAAGTTAATTTCATGCAGAAACAGCGTCCCACGTTTTTTGTCAATTTGATGTTACATTTTTTTACTGCAAGCTATAAACTCCTTGAAAAATTAATTGTGGCTTTTTAGTGCATTAAAAGCGTGTGTTTAAAATAATTTTATTTTATTTTTTTTCTTCTTTTTAGTATTATTATTATTTATTTCTTTTAAATTTAAGTCAAATGTAATCTGACATCATCAGTTTGCGATAAACGAGTCCTGAGCACAGTAGGCGGAATTCATTATTCAGTATATTACTCGGAAAGTTAATATTTTTATTTTTTTTATTTTATTAAGAGTTGTAAATTACATTTTTTTAAAATGTATTTGTCAGTTGTGTGCCTGTGTATGCGCGTGCGACAGTGTGTAGGTGGAAAGGGGGGAGTCTCAACATTTCTCTCAAGAGAGACAATCTTGTTGGAAAGAATACACCTAGATTATTTGCAGTTATCGCCCATTTCCGTGCTGATACAATGCAAAAAAAAAAAACAAAATGATTATTAATTTTAATTTTATTAATTTTATTATTTTTACGACTGATTATTGTACTGTCATGGGGAATACACAACTATGCCAATTTTCAGAGCTATTGCTCATCGGGAAGTGATTGAAAAATCGATTGCAAGATTTGAAGGTGACACGAAAGTGACATAAAAGGCAAGTTAAAGAAAAGCGTGTAATAATGAGGATATAAACAGTTAAAAACATGGCGTGACTTTTAAATCACCCTGCAAACAGACAATGACTTTCCTTGCCGACAGCTGCATTTAGGCATGGAACTTGAAGAAGTGCTGAATGTTTAAGCCCTCTTTGTAGCCTACAACGGAAGGGAAAACTACAGAACAATGGACTGATCTATACTGATCTATAAAACTGTTTCCCTCTAAACAGATAACACCACGTGTTACCGTTTCACACTGACAAGGAGAAGGGAAACCACAGGCCGTGAGTGTGCAGACACGTGTTTCTAATCAACCGGAATGGGGGGAGGGGGGGGGGGGGGGGGGGGGTAGGGGTATATTGGGGGGGGGGGGGGGGGTGGGGGGGGGGGGGGGGGGGGTGGGCGGGGGGGGGGGTGGGGATTTTTTGGTGCACTTTATCAGATAAACACCCAACCAGCAAGGAATGGACATGACCAATTCCTGTGTATTATTTGGCGGTCTGCTCCAATTTCCTTATCCAGAGTCTTGTAAGTTCCAGCCTAAACAGTATCCGACCACCAACGTGGTTGTCCACTTGGCCCAGCATCTTGTATTGATCCTTATGTATTTTTATCTCTACTATTTCTAAGTGGCGTGATCATGTTAGTCTTTCACTCTACGTGTATTTTAGTAAAGGGAAGACAAATGTCAAATTTTTTGCATAGCAGCAAAATGGGAATGCAAAAAAGTGGAGGGAGAGATAAAAAGGAAGCTATATAGTGTGGGAGGAGGAGGGGAGAGAGAGAGAGAGAGAGAGAGAGACAGAGAGACAGAGAGAGAATAATTGAGATAAACAGATCCACACGAACTCCACAAGTCTCACCGCTACCTTCAGAACTTGAAGAAGGCTGTCAATATCTAACAACTCTCGCATCTTATTAAAATCTTTAGCTGCACCTAGAACACTAGGGAGATTATCGTTGCCCGTTTCCAATACAACACACAAACTGGATCTAACAATGCCCAGGTCTTCAATGACCTGAGCTTTTCCAGTTAGCAATCAGTGGCAATTCTGTGATCACCCTTACGGTTCTTTTTTCACTTAGCATTGTCATTTTCATTTAATTAGTCTTAAACATGAACTCATCTCTAAGAATATAACGTAGCACGCCTCATAATGTTACGCTACATTACAAATAAAAACCAAAACACTTTGACACCACAAATGCACTAGTATTTTTCTTTCCGTTTTTCCAGCTGACACAAAATTATAACTATATCACTCAGAATTGTTTCATCTAATTACTGGTGTCATCGACTTGCTGATAACTGTTACTTTCAACGAAAGAACAACACAGTACATTATCATCATCAAATGCTATACCGTCAGAACATTTTTGGAAGTGATGTTTTTGAATTAGGTGTTCTGTTCCACGATCTACCTTTCCATTTGACCATGGATTCGTTTGAAAACTGTTTCATTTGCTTTGATGCTGCAATTTGGAGTATTCTGTTTCTTCGAGATTACCATTACTGCTAACGTCTTGTTATTTACACAAAAGCATTTATTTTAAATTTCTGTCACAATTAAATCAATCATTTCCTTTAAATTAGTTCCTGTCACTTTCTTTAACAAAAATCTGTACCTACGACCCCGAGAGAGAATCACCTACTCTGCCTGTGCTTTCTAAATGTATCGGCCTCATGCCTCCATTGTGATATTTCTGAAAACCGCACATCTTCACGTTCTTTGGCAGTCACACACCATTAAAATAAATTACATTTACTCACAACAGCTTTATCATTATTGATATCTAGCCGGTTCATATGTTTTGCTTTTAACTTGTCAGTAAAGCTTAAAAAAAAAATTGTCTCCAACTAATAGGCGGAACACAACAGCTTACTATATCATGATACAGCCGCTGGATGCCACTACTTATAACCCAAACAGATGAACGTAATCTTGAAAGTAGATACATTTTTTTTTTTATTTAAAAAATTCGAAACTCATAATGTAAAGTGTAAAATGTACTTTTTATTAGTTAATGTTTCTTCCTTCTGTCAATGAAGCATCCTCACTTTTTTTTTTTTCTAGTTTTAAAACCAATGATTTGTGCCTTATCGGCACGCCGCCTACTGGTGATGATGTTAACTGCTAACGGCATCTTACACTTATAATAAATACACGAAACATAATCTAGACTCTCACCAGCCACTTCTACAGAACTATTCATTTTTTCCCCCGCTTTACCGTAGAATCATGGCAAGCAATGTCTTTTTTCTCTGGAAAGATCGTTCAAGTCCCATCTTGGATTATCTGCCCAACAGGTCTACTTCTTTTGATTCATATCTTTTACTTCTTTTCCACTTGACTCTGCCTTGAAGGCTATCTCTGACAGGTCATTAAATGACTCTTGAAACTCAGCAATTCCACTTCAGCTGAAGCTCTTAACGACTGTCAGTAAGCTGTACTATTTGTATTATATTCATATTGTGTCTAAAAAAAAAACCAGACGCGTGTCATTATTTCACCGTTCATTCTCACTACAACTAAAGTCTTTCAGATTCTTTCAGATATATATATATATATATATATATATATATATATATATATATATATATATATATATATATATATATATATATATATATATATATATATATATATATATATATATATATATATATATATATATATAAAATCTTTTCTGTTCTAAGCTTGTGGCGCTCTCATGGTCCTGAACCTTTCAAGAATGTTTTTACTTGCATATATACTTTATTTACTTTCTGTAAACCTTCCGTTGCTTCCGTAGCTGATAATTTTTAAGATACCTTAGCTCTAGTCTAAGGTGCCAGGACAGTTTTAGGTGAATGTTTCACAGTTACTGCAGACGTTATGGGGGAACATAATGAAACAGTTAATCTCTTAAAGTACTGACAAACATAGCAATTGTTATCATGCTAATAAGTTCACTTCTGATTATCTCTTGCCTTACTCGTCAAGTTCGTGCAAATTGCTAACCGGTCAAAATACAGATTATAAATAGTATTCTCAATACACCACAAGTCGTATATGCGACGACACTAAACTACACTCTTTCCGAACTCATGTTTTCCCACTTAGTACTGTTTATTCAAAGCAAAGGTAATACACATAAAACAGTAATACGTATTTTAAAACTAACGTCAAATATAAACTACGAACTCATCTCATAATAACTAACTTTATTTTAAAACACGCTGAAACAGTGTATCAAACGCATTATCTAACACAAAATGTCGTATCAAAGTACAAAACATAAGGATGTAAATACGAATCCTGCTCTGCTAGGATCTGCAGACCATTCACAGATAGTTCTGTAGTTTCACCCGCCACAGAAGAGCTCAACCGCTCATTCCTCTCCCAGAACACCGGCAGGGCAAGAAAATGACTCAGGGAGCACGCCGGAGTGGGGTCGGGGTGGGTAGAAAGGCAGGTAAGGCCAGCGGTGAGCGCTACAAGCTCATGCATGAATTGTTACATCCGCATTTTTCTTTTCTTTTTTTACTAGCACTGAAGAACTAACATTGCCAGGTGTAGTTTCCTTTACTGCGAATTTCATCTTCCTTCCTCTTCCTCATTATACCGTTATCTGTCGGGCTTTGAGCTAGTGCTGAAAATCTCTCTCTCTCTCTCTCTCTCTCTCTCTCTCTCTCTCTCTCTCTCTCTCTCTCTCTCTCTCTCTCTCTCCTTCTCTCTCTCTCTCCTTCTCTCTCTCTCTCTCTCTCTCCTTCTCTCTCTCTCTCTCTCTCTCTCTCTCTCTCTCTCTCGGCATATTTGATTTAGAGAAAAGCTAGAAAACCCACACGATGGGTTAGATAAGACACACACATCGAGAAAACCAGCTCACAGCTTTACAAGACAGCCCCTTGGTATCCTAAGGGTAAAGAAATAAAGGGGGAGGGCGAAAAGTCACACACATGGAGAAGAGAACTGGGCACATGCATGATAAAAAGGACATGGAGATATCTTGAAAGGATGACACGGGGCAGGGAGGCTTGGCGTGTACTGTTGAAGGCTGTGCTCCAAAACGAGCTGAAAGGCAATGAATAAGAAGAAGAGGATGAAGTAGAAAAAATATAACATGAACTTCCGGCTTGTAAAAAGCTACAATGTAAACTCTACAAGGTGCCAAAAGTGATCTTGAATACATTTTAAACCGATCTGAAAGTTGTAACCTATTTAAAAAAAAAAAAAAACGATGTACCATAGAGAATTTAACTTGACTTTCTTAGAATGTGACATTTTTTAAGAACAATGCTTCTTAACCTTTTGGAGGTTCTATACCTCTTTACAGCATCTTAGACAGACTCCCACCCCCTTATCTTCTAGATAGTTAAATATGTCAGAAATGAAGAGAGAGGGGGAAAAATGTGTGTCTGTGTGTGTGTGAGAGAGAGAGAGAGAGAGGGAGAGAGAGAGAGAGAGAGAGATAGATAAGTATGTCTTCTTTACATGAAATGAGAAGAAAAATATCATTTTATTTATTGTTTAGTACATGCATTGAGCCTGGAAAAATGAGAAACATTTATGCGTATTATATTGTATATATGATGATTCGCCTAAGATAGCTGGCATGTTTCGCGCCCCCAAGAGGGTAGGTCATGCACTCCCAGAGGATGCATGCATCTCTGGTTATGAAATACCGTTTTAGACTTTGAAGTGTCTTCAAAGACGGTTACTTTTAATCAATTTTTCCTACTTTACTAAATATCTAGCCATCGCAAATATCTCTAAAAGGCTTTCCTCGTAATTCTTAATATCTTTTTTTTTTTTTTTTTTTTTTCGTTCGCCCGCTAATACTTGAGGCGAAATCTCAGGTTATTATTTTATGTCTAACCTGACATTGATTTTACGTGAGTATCCCTTTATTTCTTGTACAGAGACAGGTGTCCCTCGCCATTCAGGCAAATACTCGCCGATTTCGGAGGTACCCATTGCAGCTGGGTCGGCTCAGGAGCCGCCAATCCCTGGTCGACGACACTCCTTCAAATGTCCTCGCCAGGTCTCGAGTTAATCCAGTCCAAATCCCGGTCGACGAAAAATCCTCAAATGCCGTCGCCCGGGTTTGATCCTGTATCACCCGGTCGCCAGAGCGGTGTTGTAACCACTACGCTAGCGCGGCTCCTTAATATCTTTAAAAGCCTGTTTGTTTTTCTTTCTAATTTCTCGTTATTTCGACCGATCCGGGGGATACTCAATGACGCTCTTTGAGAATAGAAAAAATTGTGCTGAAAAATCTCAGTGATTCTCGGTCAACCCCCCCCCCCCCCCCCCCCCGCGAAAAGGGCACTCGGTTCAAACCCCCCCCCCCCCAACCCGAAAGGGGGACTGTCAAATACCCCGCGAAAGGGGTACTCGGTCAAATACCCCGCGAAAGGGGTACTCGGTGAAATACCCCACGAAAGGAGCACTTGGTCAAATACCATGTGAAAGAGGCACTGGGTCAAATACTCCCTGAAAGGGGCACTCGGTCAAATACCCCGCGAAAGGGCACTCCGTCAGATACCCCGCGAAAGGGGCGCTCGGTCAGATACCCCGCGAAAGGGGCACTCGGTCAGATACACCGCGAACGGGGCGCTCGGTCAGATACACCGCGAACGGGGCGCTCGGTCAAATACCCCGCGAAAGGGGCGCTCGGTCAAATAGCCCACGAAAGGGGCGCTCGGGCAAATACCCCGCGAAGGGGGCACTCGGTCAGATACCCCGTGAAAGGGTCACTCGGTCAAAAGAGCACTTGGACACCCAGGCGTATAAACATCCAGCCAAACAGACATTCGATCAAACAGATTTGTCATGAAAATAATTAAACAATTCCGACATGTGTTATATATAATGCTCAGTATTGCAAAATGACTGCCATCAATGGTACCTATACCTTGTAGCGGTATGGCAGCTTGTGTACCCTGACAATCCCCAGAGCTATGCCAGTGGGAGATTTACTCCTGGTAGGTTCAACCAAGCTGGACTGGTCTGCGTGGGTAGGGGTCAGACAAAAGCTGGTACTCTGGTCCTCCAAGTTGGGGGTTTTAGCACAGGGCCGACACCCCTGTCTATGTAAAAAAAATCGCACGTTACGGAAACAACAACAAATGGAAAAACTTTGCTGCGGGACGGACATCCGGAGTCTCAGGCTCGTATGACTGACAGTGGTGAAAGCCGAAAGGAAGCCACTGGCATGAAAACGGATGCCCCGACCGCAAAACACGAAACCAGAATTGGTTTTTGGAACGTCAGAACTATGAATGAGGCAGGAA
Organism: Oreohelix idahoensis; assembly: GCA_024509875.1. Taxonomy (NCBI): domain Eukaryota; kingdom Metazoa; phylum Mollusca; class Gastropoda; order Stylommatophora; family Oreohelicidae; genus Oreohelix; species Oreohelix idahoensis. The sequence goes on from JAMPIV010004902.1 coordinate 41,403, forward strand.
AGCTGAGACAAATCACAGCAGAGATGAGGAACTACAAGATACATATCCTGGGAATAAGCGAGAGCAGATGGACAGGTAGGGGGAGAATAAAAACAGCTACAGGGGAAACAGTACTGTATTCTGGCAGAGAGGATGGTCAGCACAACGAAGGTGTAGCCATTATCCCGAAGAAAGGAATGGAAAGGTCTTTACTGGAATGGAAACCCATCAATAACAGACTGATAAGAGCAAGACTAAGAGGGAGGTTCACCAACACCACAATTATACAATGCTATGCACCAACAAATGACAGCCATGAAGAGATCAAAGACGAGTTCTATCAACAGGTACAAAAAGAAATGGAAACTACACCCAGGTACGATCTCATTATAGTAATGGGAGACCTAAATGCGAAAGTGGGAGCACACAATAATTATAACGAAAGAGTAATGGGGAAATGCGGCAGTGGAACAGCAAATGAGAATGGGGACAAATTAATAAGCTTCTGCAGTATTAACAACCTGGTCATTGGAGGAACACTTTTTCCACACAAGGAAGTGCACAAGTTAACATGGGAATCACCAAACGGACGAGACAGAAACCAGATAGATCACATAATGATCAATGGCAGATGGAGACATGCACTACAACACGTGAAAGTAAGAAGAGGCGCAGATGTGGGAAGTGATCATCACCTAGTAGTAGCAAGACTGAAAGTGAAACTGGACCAGTTGCAGTCAAACAGAAAACATACAACATCACGAAACTGAAGGATCCCCTCACCAGAAAAGCTTTCGTGGTCGACGTAAAGAGAAGATATGAGATTATCAAAAGCCAGGAAAGAACAGAGACCGATGATGTTGACCAGAGATTCAACACCATCTCAACAATATACAAGGAAAGCAGCAAGTCATGCTTGGGATTCCAGAAAAGAAAGAGCCAAGACTGGATAACACCAGATACGCTAAACACCATAGCGAAGAGAAAGGAAATGAAAAGAAAGAAAACAGAAGCTAAGTCTCCCAGATTAAAGGCAATATATAGTGAACAGTACAGTCAGCTGGACAAGGAAGTTAAACGTCAAACCCGTGCTAACAAAAGGACATTTCTGGAAGACCTTGCAAGACAGGCAGAAGAGGCAGCTCTGAGAAATGAACAAAGCACAGTATACAAAATAACTAAAATCATCAGTGGAAAACTAGGTGCAAACAATATTACATTAGTAAGAGATAAGCAAGGAAATCTCATCACAACAGTAGAGGGACAGGAAACAAGATGGGCAGAGCATTTCAGAGAAACTCTGAATAAGGAACCACCAGAGACACAATTGAATGTTCCTTAGGCTGAAAATGATCTAGATGTTAATACAGACATTCCACGAAAAGAGGAAATCATCACAGCAATCAAAGGGTTAAAGAATGGAAAAGCTCCTGGCCATGATAACTTAAATGCAGAGCTATTTAAGACAGACCCAGAGCTAGCAGCAGAACTATTAGAACCACTATTTGCACAAGTCTGGAAAACAGGAACAACACCAACAGAGTGGAAAAAATGAATAATTGTCAAATTGCCCAAGAAGGGAGATCTTGCAGACTGCAATAATTGGAGACGAATAACTCTTCTCTCAGTTCCCAGCAAAATACTAGGCAGGATAATTATACAGAGAATCTCAAAAGCAGTAGACCACAAACTGAGGAAAGAACAAGCAGGATTTAGAAAGAACAGAAGATGTGTAGATCATATATTTACCCTCAGGAACATTATAGAGCAGTGCTCAGAAAGGCAAAGACAGTTGTACATTAATTTCGTTGATTTTGAAAAGGCTTTTGACAGTATACATAGGGACAGTTTATGGAAAATACTGAGGGCTTATGGAATTCCAAGCTGCATAGTGTCAATCATAAAAAGCCTCTATGCCAACTTTACGTGTAGCGTTGGGCAGAGCAACCTAACCTTTGAGGTGAAGACAAGAGTACGATATGGATGCCCCTTATCAACCACTCTATTTTTAACAGTCATAGACTGGGTGATGCGCCAGACAACAGAGGGCAATCCAAGAGGAATAAGATGGACTACATTTTCTACATTGGAAGATCTGGAATATGCAGATGACATTGCACTGCTAGCACATACACATCAACACATCCAGGAAAAAACGGATAGACTTAATAAGTATAGCCAGCAGGTGGGCTTGAACATCAATCTAAAGAAGACAGAGGTCATGACGCTCAATGTGAGCAACCCTGAGCCCATATCAGTAAGGAATCAGCAACTGGAACAGATAGATGCCTTCACATACCTAGGATGCATAGTAACACCAGACGGCGGAGCAAGCAAAGACATCAACAACAGAATGAACAAAGCAAGAACAGCCTTTTTTAGTCTAAACAACATCTGGAAGTCCTCTCAGTACAGCACAAGCACAAAATTAGGATTATATCAGAGCTGTGTGCTTTCTGTGCATCTCTATGGCGCGGAGAGCTGGAGAGTTACAGAGAAGGAAATGTCGAAATTGTCCTCTTTTCACACAACATGCCAAAGAAAATTCTCCGAATCTTTTGGCCGAATATCATCACCAACCAAGATCTGCTTACTCGGAGCAAGCAAGAGGACATGCACACCATCATAGCTGGCAGACGCTGGAGCTGGGTTGGCCATGTCCTCAGAAGAGACCCCGATGCCATCACAAGAACAGCTATGCTATGGACCCCTGAAGGAAAACGAAAGAGAGGCCGACCAAAAACAACTTGGCGGAGGACTGTGGAGGCTGAGATGCAAAGAATGAACCAGAGTTGGGGCACGTACGAAGGATGGCCACCGACCGAGCAAAGTGGAATCAATTTGTTGTTGCCCTACAAGACGCCACCAGGCGTAATGGCCACTGACTGCTTTGACGGTCGGCGGCTAAGGATCAAAGAAGAAGAAGATTGCAAAATTAAGTATTTCTCATGCGCCATTACGGTTTCATCTTTAGCGGCCCTTACGGAGCATGGAGTCAGCTCTGTAGCTGGTCCCCGAGCGGGAAGCTTGCACCGAGCATTCACATGCTCTTCCCTTGGTGGTTTCTGTGGCAATTTGTTTTACATGATGGGGCGGCCCGCCCCCCCCCCCCCCCCCCGTGCTCAACCTCATATTAGTCGCCATGTACGACGAGACTCATGGTGAAGTGGTCCTATTCTTCCTCCATCTCCTCTAAGATCCCCGGGAACTATAGGAGGCGTGCTACATCAGCACCAACACCTAAACACCGGGAGTTCAGCAGAAGTGAGTTTGTGGGTTCGCGTGTACTCGTAATGGTATAAAAGGAAGTCCCAGAGCAGATACTGCCGTAGGGAGTGAAGTGTTAGAGACTTCAACATACTAGGTCCAGCATGGAGAGGTGGGGGTGACCAGATCCTTTCCTCGCTGCCTTGTCCTTCCCTAACGCGCGTGTAAGTCAGGTACCCATTTACAACTGGGTAGACTGAAGCGTGTCGATACCGTGAATCGAACCCGGCACCTTTGTCGCGAGAGACCAGCACGTTAACCACTCTGTCAATGGGACGATTACTCGTAATGGCAAAATAATTCAAATGGTATTTGAACTGCTTCAAAATAAAAAAGATATAAAAGGGGGAGGGGGAGAGAGAGAGATAGAGAGAGAGAGAGAGAGAGATAGAGAGAGAGAGAGAGAGAGAGAGAGAGAGAGAGAGAGAGAGAGAGAGAGAGAGAGAGAGAGAGAGAGAGAGAGAGAGAGAGAGAGAAGCAAATTCGTACACGTGGAAGCTGTTCGGGAGAACGCAACAACAACAAAATATAGGTGAAGGGTAACATTGAACTGGAAGTCCGCAAAGAGATATTTTTTAAACCACTTTTAATTCACTTCACTTGAGCTTTATACTTTTGTCTTATTTCACATCTTCTACGCTCAGAATCTCTATGTTCCACTCATGGTACAGAGCTGAAACTTTGCATGCAGCTCACTTTCTTGGTACATTTTAATTTTAGAATTAAAGTAGACAGCCAGTATCATTAACCAATTAAATCATCGTATCTTTCACACACAAATATAAATTTGTGAACGATATGGCGAGCTTCTGATTAATATTAACTGACCATCCACTTTAATTCTGTGTGTGTGTGTGCTGGTTTTGCCTTCTTGTGGCGAGGCTTGTGTCTTTCAACCTAGACTTACGTCCGTTGGTTATATCAGAGAGCAATTTGCCATTCAAAAATAAGTGAACTCTGTTAATTGAAGCGCTGTGTTGATAAACTCTCAGCCCTGAAAAGGACTACTAGCATCTACCAGCTAGCCTGAAGTTGCCCTGCCCTAGGTACATATCCGGTGTTCCGTGTTGCGAATCACGCTAATGACCCCTGTCTTCGAAAAACTACTTTTGTGTTGCCTAGTTGGCAAGGATTGTGTAATTCGCTTCCGTAGCTAGAAGGGGGTGCCGTTCGGAAGGTCCTGGGTTCGATTCTCCGGTAAGCCACTCACTTCTGTTGTCTAGTTTTCTACTTCTTTATTTCTCACGAGTGCCTGAAACATACCTTTATGTGTGTAATATTTATTTATATATCTGTGCATGTGTGTGCAGACGTTACGTCGTGGCCTCAAAACCCAGCCCCTGCAGAACCAAGTAGAACAGTCCTACCTACGATGGTTTGGCCATGTCTGCAGAATGGGAGAAAATCGGCTACCACGACAAGTATGGAAACCTTTAAAGCCAGGGATCCAGATATGTTGGGCACCTTTGAAGTAGATGTTCAGCAGCCATTTTATCAGTACCGCGGTGAAACTCATCAGTAGTTTCTATCTTTAACTTGTTGAATAGATGGTATCCTAATCTGTTGTGACCTGTGCGAAGTCTGAAGATTACCACTTGTTCACTGCTGCTGAGCTGGTAATATGCATCGTATTTTTATTTATTTATTTTTTTGGTGTGTGGCCTGGATGCTCTGCTTCCCACTTGCTCCTGTATCTCCGCTTGATAAAACTCTTGGCCTCTGCATAAGTTATGCTTGTGTCAAGTTGAGGTAGCTTTCCCCCCTCCTTTGCTAATCTGTCAGCCTTTTCATTTCCGGGGATAATGCAGTGAGAAGGGATCCACTGTATCACAATTCTTTTGAACTGCTGACAGTTTGTGAAGTGGCACTTAGGTCATCCAGGTCGGCATCTTTTTATATTCTTCAGCGTTGCAAGTACTGAAAGGGCATCTGTGAAGATAGCTACTTGTCTCTCTGAGCTTTCTTCTGTCATTAGGACTTCTGCTGCAGTTTTTAAGGCCTCTGCTCTGAAGTTACGTGAGAATTTTCCTGTTGCGACTGACAGCTTTTTTTTTTGGTGTGCCATTGCTTAAGTTCAGAAAGACTCTTTCATCCCCATGCAGTACTATTTAAGGTTATGTGCCGAAACAAGACATTTCTTACTCTCGTTCTCTTTACACATAGATACAATCTAACATAACTGAGAATATATGAAAACGACTTACAGAATAAAATAAAACCAAATATCCCAACGAACCAATAATATTATCACACTGCTAGGAAACCTATTCACAGTTTCAGTACAAGCTGTAGTCTTGCCTGTGGGAGAATTTCAACTATTTATCGAAAGAGCAGAAGATCCGCAACGTAAAAACTGCAAGGGTCACGCGAAACATCTGCAAGCTGTTTAGGGCTCACTAGCGCTAAATGTTTGAGAAATACTGCTGTAAATTATGCTACTGAAATTTATTTTGTATAGTGTTACTGTAATTTGTGCAGGGGTCTGGTTGATGCTAATGAATGCCTTTTGATTCTAAAACCATCTGCCTTTTAGTTTTCTTTTTATAGGTTCGCAATTAAGGTGACATTCAAGTGTATTGTGTCTGGCTTTAATATGACAATAATTTAAACAGTGATTGAACCGCCCTCCCAGCTACCACATTGTAGTGGGCTGCAATCATGTTCGTTAAAAAACGGGTTGAAATGATTAGTGGGCCGTCTGTTCCATAAGACTTTAAAAAATAATTCAGAGACGCAGTAAAAAGGGGTAAGGATTAGGTTTAGGTGTCCTTAACTTAACCTAAACGTAATCCTAACCCTAACAACTTTGGTGACTTACTAGGATGACATCGAAGAACACGGCCCACTGTGCTTCATTTCAACCAACAAACTATATACTTAACGAAAATAGGTAAATAGTAGGCACTCCTAAAAAAAATAGAAGGAAGCAGAACACTAGACTACAGAAAAGTAACAGAATTAACAGGCATTTAGGAGATTAGAACCAGAGACCACCCCAGTGGCGTCATCGCCTTGCCTTGCTTCCAAAGAGAACCGTGACAGGATACACCACCAGATATCTTTAAAAAAATGGCTGGGAAACGCTGATCTTGCGATCCAATCAAATACACCCGAACAAGCACGTGTGTATATTTATACACCGAACATGAACTACTAGAGGAAAAAATCATCTAAATTCCGTTATTCCACGCTACCTATGGGTTAACCAGAACACCTATTTACTATGTCAAGTTCTGCGTTCGTGTTCGGTTTTACACGAACTCCCTGCGTGATTTCAAGCAGTAGCTACTCTAAGTCAAGACCCCGTGTAGTTGCCGGGGTTCTCTGAAAGAAAGAACACGATTACCGCTCCCTCACACATATTGTAAGAGGCGACTAATGCGAGGGGTAAGAAACTTAATCATGTAAAACGAATTGTTAAATTATCCACTTATGCAATACAAATGGGTGCTTTAGTGCATAACTCCTGCATGGGGATATCTGCAGTGGTGACTACATTGCTCCATACGGAGCCAAAGTGGGATAATTATGAAAATTGTAAATCACCCACAGTTGAACTGGAAGTATTTTTATGTGATAAAAGTTGTGATCATGCCTCCTCTCCCTGTGGATTATTTCATGCGTGCTGTCGCATTTAACAAGAGACATGGTCTGTAACCAGACGACACGTCATGGCCTCAAAACCCAGCCCATGCAGACTCGAGGGTTTGGTCATGTCTACTGAATGGGAGAAGATTGGCTACGACCCAGAGTTCGCTGGAAGGATAACATTAGACAACCTCTGAAGGACCGAGGACTAGACTGGAACCAGACCAGGAGGAAGACAGCCGATAGGAGAGTATGGCGCTCTCTCTGGCAAATCTCTACACCCCAGGGTAGAAGATGAATGACTAAGTAAGTAAGTAATACACTAGAAACAGGACGTTTTATGATTACCCTTCGTCAGCTACAGTTACAATAAGGAAATACAAATGAATTAAATATAGAAAGGCTATGAGAAAATTAACATAGATAATATAAGCTGAGAAGATGGATAGGACAAACACTGAGGAAACGTGCTGATATAATTACAAGGCACTCCTTTATCTGGGAGTCACCAGGGCAAAAGAGGTAAAGCAAGACCAAAGAACACATGGAGAAAATAACTGGAGATAGACATAAAGGGGATAAAGAAGACATTGAACGACCTTGAGCTGATGGCATGTGACAGGAAGACTTGGCGTAAAACTTGTTGATGATCTACGCTCCTTGTGGACCTGAAGGGCGATGATTAATTAAGATGATGATGATGAAATAACAAAGGACACGCAGATACAGTTCACGATCAGTTTTACAGCAGCCTCCCTTAATTATTTACACATATTGTCGTGGCATGGAAGAAGGGAGCAGCAAAGAGAGGAGGTGTAGCTACTACCTTCCCCGATGAGATCAGCAACCACATTCCTGTGCTGGCCAATTCCAGCTTTGCGAGTCTTTCCTGGTGTCGCTTCATTCCTGTCTTATTTCTGCATTAAAGTTCCGTCGCCTTTTGCGTATCCGGTCTATAGAAGATAACTACCGACACAATCTACCAAAAGGATTTTCCCGAAAAAAAAAAAAACAAAGCACGGTGCGCATTATCATGACTGAGAAATGAATCTGGAAGAAAGGAAGGAGGAATTATACATTAAATACTCTCTCGTCCCCAACCCCCCCCGCCCCCCCCCCCCCCCCCCCCCCCCAAAAAAAAAAAATTATTATTATTTCTTTTGCGACCAGGTAGCCAGTGGAGCGTCCGATCAAAACACTGGTTACAGCGTTGGTCTCTCGGGGCACTGGTACCGGGTTCCAAACATGGTGGCGCCACGCTCCAGTTAACCCAGCTGTACACAGGCACCTGACTCTGTTCCTGACTTAGGGAAGAAAAAAGGCAGCGAGAAAGGGAACTGGTCACTCTATCTCTCGATAGCTAGGACCTAGTATTGTGAAGGCTGTAAAGCTTCACTCCCCTACAGCAGTATTTTCTATGGGGCTATCTTTAGCGAGATCTGCAAGGTGACTAAAGTCAGTTTATTTGCCATTTACAATTTTTTATTTTACTCTATTATGTTTCTGGGAATAAAGGATGTTTTAAGATCAAAGGGCATTGCTCCTTGTTTTGGGCATTTGCGTCATGTTTATCCAATAGATACACATGAGAATATAAACATTTTTTAAAAATGGGTCGGGGTGGCTAAGTGGTATGGCGTCCGCCTCGAATTCTAAAGGTACCGGGTTCGATTCCCAGCAGAGGGAATATAATTTATGGAATTTTTTTTTTTCATAACCAGTGGCCCTCATAATGTCATACCCCCCACCCCCGATCTCCTGAGTAGTGAGATTGGAATGCCTAGCCTTTTCGGATAAGAGCGAAAAAATAGGAGGTCCCGTGTGCAAGTTGCGCACATTAAAAATCCCACGGCAGTTGGAAATCGTAAAGAGGTCATAAGGCCGCTGCCCTGGCAAAATTTAAAAATTAGAAACATTCCCACCACAAAAATATTTATAGAATGTGTGATTCCTATATACACATGTTTGAGATTCTCGCCAGTGCTACGGAGTTCGTGCACTGTGCTAAGACTTTCCATATGTGATCTAAGGGAGGAGATCGGAGCACTGACGGAGTTGTCCGTATGCAACGAAGATATTCCTTAAAACCAAAACAAAACAAAACAAACATTTAAAAATAAGAAGTAACGTTTCGATCAACCCCGTGTATGTATAAACAGAAAGAAACCAAAAGAGGCTATCACAAATGTGTGTAACAGAAAAACAACATATGAAGTAATGTATTAAAGAAAATCAACAGAAAAACAACATATGAAGTAATGTATTAAAGAAAATCAACAGAAAAACAACATATGAAGTAATGTATTAAAGAAAATCAACAGAAAAACAACATATGAAGTAATGTATTAAAGAAAATCAACAGAAAACTAAGAGGGACGACGTCTAATGCTACCATACCTCGCCCTGTATACTGCTGAATTTAATTGAAGATATCTCAAATGGATCCAGTGAGCACTATTTTGATAGATGGGGGACCTGATCTATGCCGAAGCTGTGACACAAAAGATACAGCACAGTGGCGGATCTACATGTTGCTTTCGTCATTGACACGAAAGGGTACACCACACAATTTGACCAGGACGGAAGAGTGTGACAGAGCACCTGCTGTGACAAAAAGGGGCGGCCCCTATCGATCTTTGTTTCACTCCGGCAGGATTGGCACGATTAAGGAGGTATTTTTTTACCTAATAAAGATCTGCCATTTTTCAATGATCATAGTTGTAATAAACTGATACATAACACATTTTTAAAATATCAATAATCCACTCTGTCACAATCATAATTCTCTTCTTACGCCGCATGTGACGGTATTGCCTCCCCTGCTTTGCAGTAGTGGTCCAACAGTGGCCAAAACGCAAGAGTATCTAATGTGGGCTTCAAAGGTGTTTACCTTCGCACAAGATTACTCTTGGCAGAGATGTAGATAGAAGGATGATCACACTTCTATTACAAAGGGAGTCTTCACAAGATATTCAGAATAAGCGAGAACAATACTGCTTTAGCTGAGTATGTTAACTCTGTAATTCTGCCGACGCTTTTGTGAAAGATTTAAGCACTTATTACCTTCAGCTCGTTTAAGCCCCCACCCCTGATTTACTCAGTGGAATTCTATTATTTTAGTATAGCTCTGTTTAGAGTGTGTGTAGTAAACTGACTTAGACAAACATGCAGTAATTTTAAAATGATTAAATCTAAATTAAATTTGTAACATTACAAATATCAAAATTTAATAATCACTTTAGGTTTTAACAGTAGGAAAATAATTTGAATAGTTATGGATCAAGAAAAGTTATCATCACAGTCTTTATGGAATGTGAGATGTTACAAGAAGTTCAAGTGGCAGTATATATTTGAACTTTGCTGACAATGATGGTTCTGCTCCTTCTTATGGGTTGGTTCTTTTCACTCTGCTCACGCTCGTCTCTGATCAAGGTTGTCGGGGGTAGCTCGTTTCCCAGAAATGTCAAGTAGAGTCTACCTCGTGGGTCCTCAACACCACCACCCCCCCCGCCCCCCCCCCCCCCCCCCCACCCCCCCCTCGTCTTAAAGCTTAGGCTACGGTGCCCTTCTTGTTCCAGGGATAGAACGTTCTGCTGGTACCACCAATAACTATAGTAAAAGAATAGAACGAAACGCTCTTCTGAGTATGGCGTTTTCCACCCCATAGTTATGGGTTCCTATCTTCCCATACCACCATCCCAATTACTCAGACTTTACCCTCGATGAGAATTAAATTTAATCCCTCGGGATAAAACTTTCTTTGCATTTAAATAGAATAGCTTTCATAGTTACTTTATATTTAAATGAAAAGGTTAATAATACAGATACAGTCTGTTTACATATATATCTCCACTGACTGAAAAGTGTTCACAATACAAATTGAATATCTTTTCATTTATATTTACACTGAGTTAAAGCTTGAAAACTTACATTAATTTTAAAGTGACTTTGTTTAAAAGGGACATTTACACTGCTTTAAAAATGTAAGTATTAGAATGTACATCATTTCTTTCATCTTTCCCTCCCTGCTCCATAGGGAACATGGAACTACTTTATGTTTTTAGTTCTCTTTACGAAACTAGCAATAAAACAATCACCAGCCCGTGCAGTGCTGGTCCATGAATCATCATTCTATACGCTGAGGTTGCCAGCCTCAAATGACTTTGACATCCACAAGCGAGTTTCACATATTAAAATTCACATGGTAATATATATATATATATATATATATATATATATATATATATATATATATACATATATATATATATATATATATATATATATATATATATATATATATATATATATAATATATATATATTATTTCACATGTTAGAAATACATATGAAATGTAAATCACAACTTACGTCAATCCTGACTCACAGACTTTTTGCTCAGATGAATAAAAGAGACTTGAATCGGCCTCTTACACGCGTCTGGGGTGTCGTTAATTTAATAAGTCCCCTCTCTGACTTCGTGTGTGGTTCTTCAGTTTCCTCCGTCCCCGGTTTCCTTATTTAAAATGTTAGAGATTTCCTGGGCTATATTGTAAGTCCTGATAAATACTCCAATAAAAGGTGTCCGGTATTTTAAGAAGGAATTCTGAATTCTAATTCTTCACTGTAGCAGTATGGTACTGGAAAGTGTTAATGAATTCGAATACTTAGGATCAATCATCAACAGCTCTGGCGACTGTACAGTAGAAATTAAAAGAAGACTTGCAATTGCTTCACATAAACTAATACAGATGAAAAACCTATGGCAAGGCACAAGCAAAGAAACAAAGTTACAACTGATCAGAGCATGTATATTCCCAGTAGCAACATACGGCTGCGAGACTTGGACACTCAATAAAACAGTTGCAAAAAAGATTACATCATTCGAAATGAAATGCTACAGAAGGATGTTGAGAATACCCTGGACAGAAAAAAAGACCAACAGAGAAGTACTGCACTCACTAAACGTACAGGAACATTGGCTCCTAAATACCATCGCAATAAGGAAGCTGAAATTTTTCGGTCATATAAAAAGACATAATAGTCTGGAAAAAATAGTGATGGAAGGCATGGTCCCTGGAAAAAGGGGAAGGGGTCGACCTAGACGACGGTGGACCCAGGACATCACAGAGAGTCTGAACTTGTCTTTGGCTGATGCAGGTCGACTTGCCCAGAATCGTGATGCGTTCAGAATAGCTGTAATGGAGACAACGTTCTGGAAAGAATACGTCACATGATGATGAGCAGTATGGTGTATTGGCGAGCGATTTCTCAAGTGAAATAGCTTGAGGAAATGGTCAGATTATATTCCCTGCCTTCCCACGCCTTCGTTTGTTATGAGCTATAAAAAAACTCCAATCATATTCAAACAGGCAGGTTATGGGGTAATTTCAAAATATTCCGACATCGGATAATTTTGAACGTAAGGCAGAGGTCAACTCTCCCATATATGGTAATAAGATGTCCGATGCAATTGTGTACAAACTTACAGACAGATCGGTAAACTCATACAACAGCGTGTTCAAAATGTAACCATCGTTACTTTCTCAGAAAGTACTATTGTCATAACAAGTAGGACAGGAAACACTTATATCATAAGCTTCCGCCGCGTACACGAGATCTTGTGCTAATCTTAGCCAAGCTGTGCCACTCCCTTGCAACTGCGAGTAATTATCTCAGAAAATCTGGATAGCGTCAAGCAAATGTGATTATTATCACTTACAGGGAGTGTCAAGCAATTCGACAATACTCAAATATCTGCTACTTAGCAGAAAAATAACGAAGAAAGACAGAAAAGTGCGATAATTGAGAGCACATAATACAAATAAGTACCACAAATGTACCGATACTGCCGGAGAGAAACAAAGATCGATATGGGCCGGCCCGTTTTGTCACACCGCAGAAGAAGCATAGATCAACCACTGGAATTGGCCTTGTAAAGAACCATGAGCCAATAAACTTCATGCACTCTTGCGGTGGCGGTTTCTATAGCAATTAGGTTCACACGATGAGATTGTCAGCCCCCCTACGCAACCTCACATTAGTCGCCACTTACGACATGCCTGTGGTAGCTGTGGTTCTATTCTTTCTTTGTCTCCTATAAAGGACCCTAGGAAACCTCGCAGATGACTTAGACACAACAATGAAGAAATATACAGCGTCGTAAAAGGTCACCGTACAGTTTCTGTTACTGCATACACGCGTTATTTGCAAATTATAAATCACGACAAACAGGGACAAGGAAATTAAAAAAAAAAACATGTATGTCTTTCCGTGCAGAAGCGAATAGCTTGATGGATATCTGAGCTTATTTCTTCGCTTAGAATAGCTGCTATGGTTTTTACGTAAACGTCTTTGTAGCTAGCAGTAACTGTGTCAAAAGCAACACTTTTCCCATCTGAGAGTGTGCACAAACACGATAAACAGGAAAAACAAAGAGGCCATGGTCTCTGTGGACAATTACCTGCTGAACAAACTATCCCCCAGGATGTCGCCATGCATACAGAAAAATCAGGTGCACACGTGAAAGTGTTTTTTTTTTTAAATTTTAAACATGGACACGACAAGTAGACTGAGTTGGTCCAAATGAATGTGTTATTGTTGATCAGAGCCGCCATCAATGCATATCGGGCAAACCCACAGGTGCCCAGTCTCCCTCCACAAATGTCGAAGGGTATGAATGCTAACTGTTCCTGTAATTCGCTGGTTGTACATACGACGGATGCATCCTCTCATATGTCAATCCCTGCTAGTATTGCGTTTGATGCCGAATTCCAGCAATCTTAACCCTTTATCAATCGATTGCTGTGGAATTCTCTAATAGGCGACCATTAATTGTCCTCAATATCTCTCCCTTATCCACATTTAATGCACCCACTATGGGTGCTCTTGAAGCTAGTCTATCAGCTCTTGTATTGCCGCGTACACCTGCATGAGCAGGACAGTAGACCCACACAAGTTCCCGAAGATTCCAGGCTTCTATGGAGGTTTTCGATTTATGACGTAGCCATCCACTGTGAATCCAAATGAATAAATCTAACCACCAACTGCCCAGTATACAACCTTCAGGGCCCTGAACTCACACACAAGGGAGAAAAATACGTCTATATTATCATCATCATCCTTTAGCTTCCTGTGCAGCATAGGTCTTTTAAAAAAATTAACGCCACGCCTGCCTGCCCTGTGCAATTCGTTCACGGTCGTTCCATATCCTGTTCATGTAATGTTTCCAACTACCTTCTCCGAGTGGTTCTGGGGTCCATGTACTTCGCTTACCCTGCGGATTTCACAAAAGGGATTGCCTCTGCATGCTCTCAGTTAGTGTCGTTAATGCGTCTTTTCCTCACCTCCTTTTTCACTGGAATTTGCCTTGTTCTTTCCGTACATTTCCTGCCATCGGTGGCCTTGGAACACCATTTAAATCCTTCCATTATGCGCAAGCACCCATTTATGAAAGTCTGTAGTTGTTCTGTTACTGTTATCCATGCTTCAGAACCATACAATAAGACTGCTTGACATTTAAGCTGGAGATTCTAATTTTTGTGTTGGACTTGATTTCTTTGGATTTCCATTTACAGTATTTCCAAATACAATGAAAGCTGGTATTGCCGTTTGAATTCTTACTTAAATATCACTGCATGTTCCTCCATATTTTTCTACGATGCTGCCAAGATATATGAATGTTATATAACTATCAGAAGCCGTAAGCTATCACAGCCCAAAAGGTGAAGAAAACATAAAGAAATGGAAGACTGATTGAGAAATAAATTATGTTCACAAAAGGTTATGTAGAAAGCAATGCGGATATATAGAAGAATGAGGCGCATCTCATGGAAAGAGAAGAAAGCAAATAAGGAGGTCCTAGAAAACCTAGGTATGAAAAGAGAGTTAATGAAGGAGATCAAAATTAGGTAAGTAAAATATTTTGGCCACATTAAAAGACATACCTTGCAGAAAACCATAGTGGAAGGGAGAGTTGAAGGCAAATGTGCACGTGGAAGACAACGCTACAAGTGGGAGGACAACAGCAAGAGATGTACAGGAAAGAGTATCAGAGTACCATCAAGACAGGAGACAGAAGATGCTGGAGATCCATTACAGCCAACCTTCGCTGTGGGGATGGCAGCTGATGATGATGAGAAAGCAATGAAATTAATTTGTTTCTTTAAAAAAAAAAAAAAGTAACACTGTTACCAAGGCTAGCATTTAAATAAATAATCACTCTCATCTCCTCTAAAAGAAAGTACGTTATCCAAGTTCCACATTCTAGCTGATTCGTTTTCCCAAGGTCAGCATTTCACCAAACTGTCGCTCTGTTGTATCAAGGTTCGCATTTCACAAAACAGTTGCTCTCTTCCAAGGAAACAAAATAGGCAGTCAGAGTTTCGATAAACAGTATCTCATCCCCGTCTCTCACAAAAAAGCACGCGCTAAGACAAACGAAAAGCAGACGATCATTTAAAGAAACTGTTCGCCTAACATTCGGCAGACATCTGGCTACATACCTGACACTGTCGGTATGTTACAGTCCTGCAAATTTGGTCTAACTATACCAGACGCATTGTTTTGAGGTGTTGTTTAGAACGGCCGCCTTCTTTAACCTCTATTAAAATTCCATAACATCAGCAAAATTCAGAATTACTAAATGAATAAGTGCAGGTTAATAATTAATCATTTAAGTGCCAGGTTTTATTCAGTGCGCTGTAATCGGCATGTTTCAAACTCATAACTTTTAGTGTTAGCTAATGAATTCTTTCACAGGCATGTTTCTCCAATCTGTCTGACGGCCCTGAAATTTGTTTCACAACTCTCTGCAATATAGCACGTAAGGAATATGAAATCGTTTTACCTGTGGTGGTCTAGGGCAATGCTTCTTAAACTGGTGAATGGTTCACCCAAGGGTGAATGCAAATTATTTTGCGGGTGAATGAAACAAGACGGAGTGAATGATGGGTGAATAAAACATGAAGTGTCTATCAGTCAATCAACACCCTTTAGCTCCCCAAGGAGCATAGGTGTTGCTGTCATTTTCGACGGAGTCATCTGTCAAGTTATTTGCTTATGTTTGTATCATAAGAATAATTGTGTCTTTACCTGCGATGTCAGGTTGATTAGGGGTTGTCTTCCCTTGTTTATTCATTCATTGTGTTTGACCTTTAGGGTCAGAGGTTGACAGTTCGGCGTAGGCCTATGGGAAGGTTTTTTAAGCGGGAGAGAGATATACTTCCGGCAAGCCGGGAAGGTCCTGTTTTTCTGAAGGGACCAAGAGTCCATTGTTTTTCGGGGAGAATCTTCGAAGTAACTGCTATGGCAGTTTTCCCCAGTGAATCTCTGTGCGTCGGGATGACGACAGAATTCCTTGTGATGTTCTGAGGATTCATTTGCCAGGTAATACCGACCTTTATGCATTATTACGCTTTTCGGTGGCAGAACATGTAAAGGATTACCTAGGGTGAACAGCAGCTCACTGATCCGCCTTTTCAGAACTTATATATTTGTGCTCGAGGTAGCCATCCAAGACTGTTAGTCTTATATTGTCCAGAAATCCGGTGACGAAGATATATTGTGGGAGCCGCAGATTGGCGGAACTTCTATCTACAATAAGTATTACTGCAGGGTTGATGATAACCTATTTAACAGAAGTACACGGCCGACGTCAGAACGAGGCCTGTGCTTTCGGCTATTATACTACAGCCTGATATGTGCAATTGGCGGGGAGTGCCAAGTTGCACCTATGTGTCCAAGTGACTAAGGCATCTGACGCGTTTAGTCAGAGACGCCAAGGGCGACGCTACGAACTGTCATTATTGAAGAACTTTGCTATTGACCATGCACGTCTATTCTGATGTTTACCTTTTTGAATGCCAAATGTATACCTATCGATGTCAGGTCAGCATGACCTTGTTACACTGACTGTTCCTGTTGATACTATGTGTGTTCCCGTCAATAAATGTCTTGAAACATGCCTGCAGTGTCAAAGCATCCTTGATTACTGCATGTGAGAGTATGGGTTGCAGGATCTACATCTATACGAGCCTAAACACATTCGCGCCTTCATTCGCACCCACACTCAATTCATCATACGCTCGCACTACACATCTAACAACATGTATACTGTCTTGGGCCAGTGATCACATCAACAAGAAAAAAAAGACAGTTACAATAGGCCTTCAACAAACACATTCCAAGTCCTCCTGTCCTGTGCCATCCGCTCAAGTTCTTTCACGTTTTCCTCATCATTTTCACCTCTGCATCCAGTTCTCTTCTCCATGTGTTCCTCGGTCTACCTCTGCCTCTCTTTCGTTGTGAATTACAGAACAAGGACTGCCCCACAACGCCACCAACAGGTTTCACCAATGTGTGTCCCATCCATCGCCAGCGTCCTCTTCTCAACTCTTCTTCCACTGGCATTTGTCTGGTTCTTGTCATCAGTTCCACATTTGTGACTTTGTCATATCATTTCAGTCCTTCTATTCTATGCAAGCACGCGTTTATAAAAGTTTGTAGCTTTTTTTGGTCGTTGTTTTTGTTGTTCTCCATGTCTCAGAGCCATACAATAAGACTGACTTGACATTGTTGATGATTCCTATTTTCGTGTTGGACTTGATTTCTCTTGTTCTCCATGTTTCCCAATGCAATAAAAGCTCCTCTTGCTTTTTGTATTCTTATTTTGATATCACTGTCTGTCCCTCCAACTTTGTCTATATTACTGCCAAGATATGTATACTATTCTACATCTTTTAGTGTAAATTTGAGTTTAATGGCCAATTCTTCAACCAAATCAGTGGCGTTGCTATGGGTACTAAGATGGGCCCTAGTTACGCTTGCCTGTTTATGGGCCACTTTGAATATTTGGTCTTTCATAGTTACGATGGACCAATACTCGAATTTTACCGTCGTTATATTGATGATGGTATTGGCATTACAGACATGTCTGAGGTAGACCTCGGTCGATTTATTGACTATGTTGGAAATTTCAATCCTGCCATCAAATTCACTTCTGAAATTTCTACGACTTCAGTGAACTTCCTTGACATCACTGTGACTATTAGCCCTACTGGTCTTAAAACGTCTGTTTATTATAAGACTACTGACGCTCACGGTTTCCTTCTTTATACTTCATCGCATCCTCTTAGTTGTAAAAATTCCATTCCCTTTTCTCAACTTCTTCGCTTGCGTCGGTTATGTCACGATGACGCTGATTTCCATCAGCGAGCTCAAGAGATGCTCGAGTTCTTTCGCCAACGTCTTTATCCAGAACATGTTTTATCTGATGCTCTTTATCGTATCACACGCGTCACTCGTCAGATTGCACTCACTACTAAACCTTCTGTCCAATCTGACAGACTCAAACTGGTTCTAACTTTCCATCCTCACTGTCTGGCGGTGAAGAGAATTCTGTTTCGACATCTGCCTATTCTCCACTCTGACCCTGATACCAGAGAGTTGTTTCGTGATACACCTTTGGTAGCATATCGTAGGGATAGGAATTTTAGGGATATTCTTGTACACAGTCGTCTGCGACATACTAGCCCTTCATACTTTGGTACTAAACCGTGCCAACGCCGTATATGTAAGAGCTATCCGTTTGTACTCCAAACTCAGACAGTCACTTTTCCGAAAGGAAAATTTATCATTAGAGAGTCTTTCACGTGCGAATCCAGAAACCTTATTTATGCTATCATCTGCAAGAGGTGCGGCATTACCTATATTGGTGAAACTGGCAGGCGTTTGGCAGACAGGTTTCGTGAGCACTTGAATGACATCTATCATGGCAAATATTTACCGGTGGCCCTTCATTTCAATAGGCCTGACCATTCAGGTAAAACCGATATCCATGTCACGGCCCTCCGTTCATGTGTCGGGGATGACAGGACTCGCTTTTCATTAGAGAATCGTCTTATTTTTCAATTGGGCATTTTATGTCCTGAAGGTCTCAATGTTCAACATCATTTTGCATAAATTCTGGTAGCTTTTCTCTCTCTTTCATTCTTCTTTATTCGTAGTTTTTTTCGATCTATCTTCTTATGTTTTGGTTTTGGTTCGTTTCATATCCTTTTGTATCTCTAAAAATTGTCGCTATCTTATACGTCACTTCCTTCGAGATTTCTTGGAGAGAGTACTGCGATCTTGTGTATTCCTAGCATTTACAGTTCTAGCTAAGTGACTTGTTCCGAAGTTTTGTTCATTCTCTTTTTTTCGTTTCGTTTATTATTTACTTTCTTGCTTCGGTATTTCTGTTAGGTTTTTCGATTTTCTTGTGTTATCATTGTACTTTTTCCATCTGCTTGTATCGCTCATTTTGTATTGTTTCTTATCATCGTATGTTTTTGTAGTACCTATTACTATATGTAATTCTTGTCTTTGTCACCTGTTTGTGGCTGACGAAGGGTAAAACCCGAAACGTCCCTTGTCTCATGTGAACTGTTATTTGTAAAACTGATTCAATACCGTTTTATTAGTTTATAAACTTATACATCTTTTAGTGGTGTTTCTTCAAGTTCAACCTTGTTATCATTTCTTGCATTTATTCTCATAATCTTTGTCTTTTTTCCCCTGTGTATTTTCAGGCCCACTTATTGTGACCTCTCATCGAGAATATTCATTTTGTCTTGCATCTGATTATGGTTATGGGACAGAAGAGTGTCGTAGATTTTATGATAGGAGAATTAAGACTAGGGGTTGGTCCCTTCTGAATAGAGTTGAATGGGTGATTGGCACCGTGAGAATTAATAAAACAAATAGAATTTCCACACAGGTGAGTTGATAAACTGTGGTATAGAGGCTGTCGCTGAAAGCAAAAAGAATTTCTTCTCTCTCTCTCACCTATCCTCTACGACGGCTTTTACAGAGTCCGACAGTCTAAACCACATATATATTACATATAATTTTATCTAAATCTATAACAATGAATATATATATTATCTAGAACGAGCTGACCAAACACGATTATTAAGTTCAAGAGCGATTTTAATATCAGGAAAAATCGGCTCACAACATCAAAGAAAGTACATCAAGGAAAATACATATACACATAGTCATAAAAATTCAAGGAAATGTTGCAAGGATGATAGCCCCGTTATAGTGTTAACTCTAGGTTTAGCCCGGCCCCGTTAAGAGAACAGATGATGGCGCCCGAGTCACAGATACATAGGGTTTGAGTCTAAGAGTTTTTCTTTGTTTTATCTCGTAATTATATGCACAGAGTTTGAAAAAAAACTGATTTAACCTAAGACAAAAACACAAGAACTCTAGCCTTAGCAACAAATTATGCAGATTGAAAAAAAAAAAAATTAGGACAGCAACAGGGTGTCAAAGATATAATAGTGAAAAATATCACTCAAACCAGCGTACACTCATTCATTCCGCCATGGCCTCTCATACATGTACTCACGACTTTGCTCGCTGCCTCTTGGAACACACTGATTTTAGATCTTCACACAGACTCAAAAAAATGCAGTCTTCTGCCAAGAAGTCCCCAGTTCCAAAAGACGTATTTAACTCGGAGTCTCCGGGAACGACTACTTGGGTGTGCAAATTTGTTCAAATGTCTGATTAAGTCACCTAACAATTATTCCAGGCGCGGGAGTTAGCAGAGCACAGTGTCAATAGCGTAGGTTTCTAGAAATGATGAATGTCAGGTCGGTGCCTTCCCTCAGTATAGGATTCACTTTAGTCACACCACAGATTTGTCCACAAAAATATATATAGATAGTCGGGAAATGGTAGTTAATACTTGAAGTATTTCGCGCCACCAGGCAGAAAAATTACGTAGAGTTTCTAGAAGAAATTAAGATCTGGCTCCAAGGTCCAGTATTTATCATTACAGTCTTTGAGACCCCGTTAGTGGGATATTTAGTATTTCTGTCTAACTCTGTTTGCCTAGGCACTGTCAGATCAGGGTTACTTGAGAACCCCACGTGGTTCAAAATAAGGACTGTCTATTTCTTCACAAGTATTAACTCTTATTAAATGCTGGTAAAGTTCGGGTCACCCCAGTATTTCACTACATAAAATGGAAAAAGCACATATGAAATAATTATACATACTATGTATAAGGATATAACTTACATTTAAAACGGCGAGCCTACAGCTTGACTTATTATTTAAACTACCGGTGAAATAAGTTATATAAAATCGATCATCAGGAATTTAGGAATATGGTGCGTATTCCGTCACTATTCACTGATGTCGCATCTAGCATTTATAAGTTTGTTATTAAAACAGTTTCGTCTGAGTGTTAGCCGTTAAATTAAATTCATTATAGTTACACGTTTGTTACGCTAGAAATATAATTATTCTGCTTTCCACTGTATGCGTCACTAGAAAAATAATACAAACTATAAATTAAGCACTATGTTCAAAAGAAACTAGTTAAAATGAAATGGGCGATTTAACGCTTTAAACACTTCACAAAATACTAGATAATAATATATTTACCTAAAACACAGCACTACAGGATATCGCACATTAAGAATTATACGCTTATATTTATGGAAGTCTAGAAGTTCGACAAATTGTCGCAACAAACTAAGAACTTCGCTTATACAGCTCTACTCTTCGCGAACCACCTGTCTACTGCGATTTATTGAGAGAGAATGAAATTAAAGTTTCAAACTCGGGCCAATATCTTAAAATCAGACAAAGGGCCCCAACTATTTCGCCAAGCGAAATTATCTCCCCTTCTCCAACTCCTTACGTCAGCTTAAACCATGTCGTAAACTGCCATGAGTGGCTTTGGCACCTTCCTCTCCCGATTTCCATTTCTGAGCGGGGGAGGCGGTGACAGATCACACTTCACGCTAGGAAAGTTTTCCTAGAGCTACGTTTTCCCAGACTATATGTCTGCTCTACGCCGTGTAGGTGATAGTTTTAACGCCTACCTGAGCGATCAGCCCGAAGCAACCGCGCGTGTTCGCTGGAAA
This sequence comes from Oreohelix idahoensis, assembly GCA_024509875.1. Classification (NCBI taxonomy): domain Eukaryota; kingdom Metazoa; phylum Mollusca; class Gastropoda; order Stylommatophora; family Oreohelicidae; genus Oreohelix; species Oreohelix idahoensis. The sequence goes on from JAMPIV010004902.1 coordinate 63,160, forward strand.
ATTCAGACGACTGTCTGCCATTTCGGGTCTGATAGAAGCGAAAATCACAGCTTCGTTCACTGACATCTACGTAAATAGAATTACGTATCCCAGTATGAGAAAAACACAAGGTAAAGTTTAAGAATATGGAAGAAAATATTTTTCGCAACCGAGTGATGCAAAAAAATACAGGAAAAACAAGTATGGAAAGAATATAAATGAAAGGATTAGGGTGAGAGAATAGGAAGAAGATGTAGGTAATTTAATGACATAAAGACCTACGTGACAGGACGTCCCCCCTTAAGATATGGAAGCACTCCATGTCTACGTTATGGAATTAAATTTCCTATAACCGTAGCTTCGGGGTGTCTGTCTTCTTCCCTCTCATCTTCCCCCTCCATCTCTTTCCAATTCCTACTCATGAAGTCTGTCCCGACGTTTCCTTCCTTTGGAATGTCTCCCATGCGCGCTTGAAAGAGCGTCGCCGCTTCTGACATTTTTCAAAGATTTCCTGTGTGTGCAGTGGAGTTTCCCTGCCACTATCGTCATCTTCGTCAGCTCTGGCGATCGTCAGGAGATGGTCGGAGGTTGGCACTGGTCTTTCCAAGTATCTCTTTAAGAGATTTAAATGGAAAACCTTCTCCTTTCCTTGAATAGAGATCTGGTAGTTAGCCTTAGAAATCTTTTTCAGGACGGTAAACGGCCCTTGCCATCCGATCTTCAGTTGGTTGTTCTCAGTAGGGAGTAACACCAAAACTTTCTCTCCTGCTTCCAGTTCTCTCTCTTTCGCGACTTTCCTGTATCGGTTAGCGTGCTTGGTGTGTGCTCGCTTAAAGTTAGTCGTTGCTAGGTCCCACCCTAGTTTCAACCTTTCCTTTAAAACCGACACATATTTGCTTGCTGAGACAACTGTCTCATCCGCCTTCTCGTCTGTCAGAGACTGAAGTAAGGCTTCAAGCGGGCCCTTAATGGGTCTGCCGAATAAGAGTGTCGCTGGCGGAAATCCTGTGGAAGTATGAGGAGATTCTCTGTAGCCAAATAAAGCTCCAGGAATACAAAGATCCCAATCTTCAGGTTTCACTTGTGCCAGTTTACTTAGCATCATGTTGAGGTTCCCATTTGCACGTTCCACGAGCCCATTTCCGGCCGGAGTATATGGCTTAGTGTGGATGTGTTGGGTCCTCAAGATCTTAACGATCTCATCCATCAACAGTTTCGGTATGGAGATCCGTTATCCGTCAACACTTGCTGAGGGAATCCCAACCGAGTGAAAATCTGCACGAGGGCTTCTGCGACATGCTTGGCATCTGCGCATGTTAGCGGGATAGCTTCTGCCCATAAAGTGCATGTATCGACTAAGGTCAGGATAAACCTGTTCCTTCTTTTAGTCCTTTCGAAAGGCCCTAAAATGTCGATCACAACCCGTTCGAATGGTGTTCCCATTATTGGCATTTCACCCATGTGGACTGGGGGTGTCCGTTGCTTGGGTGGTACACGTTGGCACTGGGCACAGGATTTGACATATCTGATAATATCAGTATTTACTCCTGGCCACCAATAATGAGTGGTTATACGTTGGTTTGTGGCGTTCTGTCCCATATGTCCGCTGAAGGGAAGAGAGTGCGCCATTTCTAGGATTTGGCTTCTGTACTGTTTCGGTACTAGGAGCTGGTTGTAACCTTGGTCAGGCTTGCCCGTTCTGCGATAAAGTACGCCATCCTTCGAAAAAATGTCCCCGTGCTGTCTGGGTTCCTTAGCCATGGGCAGTTTCCTAAAGCAGGGTGCCAAAGTAGGGTCCTTGTATTGCGCTTCTTTAAGTTCCATGGGTAACAAATTATGCGCAGGCTCCCGTTCCTTTTTGGTTTGCCCTCTTGTAGTTACTGCTGCCACAATCGGCTCTTCCGGTTTCCCAATACACACGTATCTCCCGCCAAGTATGACTGGGTAGATGGGATCATCCATAACAGCCGCTTTGATCACGCCTCTGACAAAGTCAGAGTGTATCTCCACCAATGCGATGGGAAGCGCTGTAGGTGCATCACTCTTACGAACTCCACAAAGTTGGACGGTCTCTCCTGTCTCTTGACCGGGTTTAACCAGCTTTCTGGCAACAATGCAATCGTAAGAAAGCCCCGTGTCAAATAAGCAAGAAGTTTGAGAACCGTTCAAAGTAACAGTACCTCGCGTTGAGGGTCTATCCCCAACAGGTTGGGAATCACTGTCAATAGTTCCACCTTGCGAGACTGTCAATAAGCATCCGATGCGTTTCGGCTCGGTGTGCTCGGTCTGATCATATGTCCCGTGCTCAGGGGTTCTCCCTTTGCCACCTTGACCTTTCTGGCCACGCTGCCATGCAGGACGGTCGGGTTGATCAGACTGTTTGGGGTGGTTGGGGTACTTGTTCTTGTAGAACTTGGATTTTTCAGGAGGGGGGTTTTGAGGTCCAGTTTCTCTGTGAGTATTTTGGTTAGAAGCCTGAGAAGATTGCTCTAGGTTATGTTTTCGAAAATGCTCCTCTGTCGGTTTCCGCTTTGTGGCCGGTAGTTCAGCCAGCGCATTGTGGTAACGCTCAGACTTTTCCAAAATGTCTTCCAGTTTTTCTGCCCCCTGCTCAGCGAGAAATCTCCGGGTATCAGCAGACAAAGTGTTCTTTATTTGTTCTGTTAAAACAAATTCCTCAAGACCTTCATAGGTAGAGGGGAGCTGCGAGAGCTCAAGGCACTTTGTCAAATATCCCTTTAGACGAGGCGAGAACTGCTGAAAAGTTTCAGAATTCTCTTTTCTGCTGTTGCGAAACAGTTGCAGAAATTTTCGAGCGTTCATTTCAAAGCGCTCCAGTAACGCTTTCTTCAACAGATCATAGTTGTCTTGTTGGCTGCTCTCCAGTTTTGCATACACATCGTAAGCAGAACTTTTCAAAGCCTGGGAAAGCTTCATGTTCCAACGCGACCTCTCTAAACCGTACAGAGTTGCAATTTTTTCAAATTTTTCTAGCCAAGTGTCAATCTTCTCATTTGGACAAGGGAAAGATTCTAGCGGAAAAGACATAGCAGTGAGATGGGTGGATTGAGTGTTAGAAGGATCAGTTAAGGAAGAATGAGGAGAAGACTCTCCATTGCTGGAGGTAGAGGCAGCACCACGACTTTGGAATTCAAGAGTTTTAAGAGCTAACTCATGCTGTCTCTGTTCTCTCTCCTTCTCATGCTGTCTCTCCTTCTCTTTTTCCTCATGCTGCATCCTGCGGATTTCCATTTCCTCGTCCATCTTCTTCTGCTGTAAAGCTTCGGCTGCTTCTTCTTTCCTCCTTAGTTCTTCTTCTTTCCTCTCCGCATCATATCTCTCAAGTTCGTCCCTGACAAAAGCTTTCGCTTCTTCTCCTTCCAGTCCCTCCTCTCTCGCTTCGTCCCTGAGGAGTTGTCTAGGCTTTGCCCTCTCGGCCATATTATGTCAGTGACTGAGACACGTGGAGATAGAAAATAGGAAAAAGAATAACCTGGTTCCTACCACTTACGAGAAAAAAATACCAAAAATCCGAAAGATGATATCCTTAACCCTGGGATACCTCCTCCAAAAAATAAAAATCTAACTATCGCTGCTATTAATCGGCAATAAAGCACCTAATGCAAAACACGACTACGCCAACTAAATGGTAGTTAAGATTTTCCCTGAAAAATAAGGTGCTACAGTGGAAAACACAATGATTAATCAAAATTTCGGAGAAAAAAAAATGTCCCCTTAATTGTTAATCCACTATCAAGTTTACCCCTGAAGACAGTTAGGGTGAGGGAGGGAATTAATCTGGACAAATAGTCCGAAACGCACTCCTTAACTTAGTTCAAACACCTTCCTGCTTCAGAACCCTTGTGAATGTTATACACTCACAAAACTTTACCAGCGTTTAGTATTACAAAATCATTAATTAACATGTATTCCGACAAAATCAACCTGAAATCCAAATGTATAATGCTTCTTAATTAATGCTGTGGATAAAAACTTATCAGTTTGTGTGGTCAGCACGCTCGTAAACAGATCGTTAGTCTAGGGGATAAATTATTTTAAAAGATATAACACTCACAAGACATCACACGCTTACTCTATATCAGAATAAAATCTTGAGTTCAAAATCCAGATAGACGAGTCCACCTTTGTCGTACTCGTCTTTCTATTCTAAGTTAAAAAGACCGGAAACGAGCCCACATTTGTCGTACTCGTCTTCCTATTCTAAGTTCAAAAATCCTACGGACGAGAACCCATTTGTCGTAGATTTTATGATAGGAGAATTAAGACTAGGGGTTGGTCCCTTCTGAATAGAGTTGAATGGGTGATTGGCACCGTGAGAATTAATAAAACAAATAGAATTTCCACACAGGTGAGTTGATAAACTGTGGTATAGAGGCTGTCGCTGAAAGCGAAAAGAATTTCTTCTCTCTCTCTCACCTATCCTCTACGACGGCTTTTACAGAGTCCGACAGTCTAAACCACATATATATTACATATAATTTTATCTACTCACGGGCACGCACATACACGTGACGACAGTTAAACACACAGACATGGGAAATCTATAACAATGAATATATATATTATCTAGAACGAGCTGACCAAACACGATTATTAAGTTCAAGAGCGATTTTAATATCAGGAAAAATCGGCTCACAACATCAAAGAAAGTACATCAAGGAAAATACATATACACATAGTCATAAAAATTCAAGGAAATGTTGCAAGGATGATAGCCCCGTTATAGTGTTAACTCTAGGTTTAGCCCGGCCCCGTTAAGAGAACAGATGATGGCGCCCGAGTCACAGATACATAGGGTTTGAGTCTAAGAGTTTTCTTTGTTTTATCTCGTAATTATATGCACAGAGTTTGAAAAAAAACTGATTTAACCTAAGACAAAAACACAAGAACTCTAGCCTTAGCAACAAATTATGCAGATTGAAAAAAAAAATTAGGACAGCAACAGGGTGTCAAAGATATAATAGTGAAAAATATCACTCAAACCAGCGTACACTCATTCATTCCGCCATGGCCTCTCATACATGTACTCACGACTTTTCTCGCTGCCTCTTGGAACACACTGATTTTAGATCTTCACACAGACTCAAAAAAATGCAGTCTTCTGCCAAGAAGTCCCCAGTTCCAAAAGACGTATTTAACTCGGAGTCTCCGGGAACGACTACTTGGGTGTGCAAATTTGTTCAAATGTCTGATTAAGTCACCTAACAATTATTCCAGGCGCGGGAGTTAGCAGAGCACAGTGTCAATAGCGTAGGTTTCTAGAAATGATGAATGTCAGGTCGGTGCCTTCCCTCAGTATAGGATTCACTTTAGTCACACCACAGATTTGTCCACAAAAATATATATAGATAGTCGGGAAATGGTAGTTAATACTTGAAGTATTTCGCGCCACCAGGCAGAAAAATTACGTAGAGTTTCTAGAAGAAATTAAGATCTGGCTCCAAGGTCCAGTACTTATCATTACAGTCTTTGAGACCCCGTTAGTGGGATATTTAGTATTTCTGTCTAACTCTGTTTGCCTAGGCACTGTCAGATCAGGGTTACTTGAGAACCCCACGTGGTTCAAAATAAGGACTGTCTATTTCTTCACAAGTATTAACTCTTATTAAATGCTGGTAAAGTTCGGGTCACCTCAGTATTTCACTACATAAAATGGAAAAAGCACATATGAAATAATTATACATACTATGTATAAGGATATAACTTACATTTAAAATGGCGAGCCTACAGCTTGACTTATTATTTAAACTACCGGTGAAATAAGTTATATAAAATCGATCATCAGGAATTTAGGAATATGGTGCGTATTCCGTCACTATTCACTGATGTCGCATCTAGCATTTATAAGTTTGTTATTAAAACAGTTTCGTCTGAGTGTTAGCCGTTAAATTAAATTCATTATAGTTACACGTTTGTTACGCTAGAAATATAATTATTCTGCTTTCCACTGTATGCGTCACTAGAAAAATAATACAAACTATAAATTAAGCACTATGTTCAAAAGAAACTAGTTAAAATGAAATGGGCGATTTAACGCTTTAAACACTTCACAAAATACTAGATAATAATATATTTACCTAAAACACAGCACTACAGGATATCGCACATTAAGAATTATACGCTTATATTTATGGAAGTCTAGAAGTTCGACAAATTGTCGCAACAAACTAAGAACTTCGCTTATACAGCTCTACTCTTCGCGAACCACCTGTCTACTGCGATTTATTGAGAGAGAATGAAATTAAAGTTTCAAACTCGGGCCAATATCTTAAAATCAGACAAAGGGCCCCAACTATTTCGCCAAGCGAAATTATCTCCCCTTCTCCAACTCCTTACGTCAGCTTAAACCATGTCGTAAACTGCCATGAGTGGCTTTGGCACCTTCCTCTCCCGATTTCCATTTCTGAGCGGGGGAGGCGGTGACAGATCACACTTCACGCTAGGAAAGTTTTCCTAGAGCTACGTTTTCCCAGACTATATGTCTGCTCTACGCCGTGTAGGTGATAGTTTTAACGCCTACCTGAGCGATCAGCCCGAAGCAACCGCGCGTGTTCGCTGGAAAATTCAGACGACTGTCTGCCATTTCGGGTCTGATAGAAGCGAAAATCACAGCTTCGTACACTGACATCTACGTAAATAGAATTACGTATCCCAGTATGAGAAAAACACAAGGTAAAGTTTAAGAATATGGAAGAAAATATTTTTCGCAACCGAGTGATGCAAAAAAATACAGGAAAAACAAGTATGGAAAGAATATAAATGAAAGGATTAGGGTGAGAGAATAGGAAGAAGATGTAGGTAATTTAATGACATAAAGACCTACGTGACAAAGAGCCAAGTCATCTGCAAAATCCAGAGCATCAAGCTGTTTAGTCAGATTCCACTGGATTCCATTTCTGTTGTGTGATGTCGATGTTTTCATAACCCACTCTACTGCTAGTAAGAAAAGAAATGGAGACAAGAGGCATCCCTGTCTCACTCCCGTTGTAATCCTAAACGGTTCTGAGTTATCCTTCATGAAGAACTCTGCATGCCATGTCTTCATGCTTCATAATGCCTCATGAATTTCCAAAGTGATTCTCTGTCTACACTGTCAAATGCCTTTTCATATTCCATGAATCCGATGTATATCGGTGAATTCCAATCCAGACTTTGTTCAACGATTATTCTCAATGTGGCTATCTGGTCTGTACAGGATCTGTTTTGTCCAAAACCTGCTTGTTCATCTCTCAGTTGCTTGTCTATGGACTCTTTTAATCTCCTAAGGATGACTGTAAATACTTTTCCTGGCTCTGATAATAACATTATTCCTCTATAATTTGTGCACTCTTGTACATTTCCCTTCTTAGGCAACTTGATCAGATAACCGTCCTTCCATTCTGCTGGTATTTCCTCTCTCTCCAAGACTTTGCTAAGTAGTTTGTATATCTACATCTGCTCCTCTACATACTTTTACATCATAAAATGATGATCTAAACTTCTTACTTATGCATATGTGATCAATCTGATTCTCAGTTCTGTGGTCTGGTGATATCCATGTTGCTTTATGTATTCTTTTATGTAAACATGAAGGGTGAATGACTTAATTCACTCATATATTTATATTTTTTTCTGTACATAACAAGGCGTTCTCATTAAAGTGGTTAGTAAGTTCTTATAGCTTTTTAACGGCAGCGGAACTGGAAATGTGATGTTTTTCTCTCCATCTATGGTTTTCTAATTTCTAAGTAGCATGATATTACCCAAATTTACTGTAATAATAACTTTTAGGGGAGACCAGACAAGCTAGTGGGATCATAAATTTATAAATGGCAACACTGGAGAATAGTCGTAAGCAACTGTTTATAGCATTACTTCGTTGTTGTCAATAAAGCTACTTTTCTGCTAGAAATAGAACTGTATATATATATATATATATATATATATATATATATATATATATATATATATATATATATATATATATATATATATATATATATATATATATATATATATATATATTTTACTGTACTTCAATCTACCAGAACTTATTGACATCTTCTTCTTTGATCCTTAGTCGCCGACCGTCAAAGCAGTCAGTGGCCATCACGCCTGGTGGCGTCTTGTAGGGCAACAACAAAGTGATTTCACTTTGCTCTGTCGGTGGCCATAATCGTACAGTGCCCCAACTCTGGTTCATTCTTTGCATCTCAGCCTCCACAGTCCCCCGCCAAGTTGTTTTTGGTCGGCCTCTCGTTTTGCGGTCAGGACGTCCGTTTTCGTGGCTTCCTTTCGGCTTTCACCACTGACCATCATACGAGCCTCAGACTCCGGATATCCGACCCGCAGCAAAGTTTGTTCATTTGTTGTCGTTTCCGTAACTTCATTTCTTTTTACATAGACAGGGGTGTCAGCCCTATGCTAAAACCCCCAGCCTGGAGGACCAGCGTGTCTGCTTTAGTCTGACCCCTGCCCGCGCAAATCTGTCCCGCTTGATAGAACCTTCCAGGAGTAAAACTCCAGCTGGCATAGCTCTGGGGGTAATCAGGGTACGCAAGCCGCCATACCTCGACAAGGTATTGACACCGGTGATGGCAGAAGTCTGCAATACTTTAAATTAAAATTTTGTCTTGAAGAAACAATCAAAAACTTACATTTTAAGGTTATTTTTAAGAAAATGATGAGTTTGATCCGTTTCCTCGTTTGAAACTGGACAGAAGAGTATCTTGATTGTCTGTTGATTTAATCTGCATCTCCGCACCTTCCAGTCTCCAGTTCATGTACTGTTTTTCAACTGTGTTGTTGGCTTCTTTCCATAATCAAACTGTTCATGCACACCGTCATTTGCGCACTTTTCTATTTTCGGGAGAGTACATATAAGGGAAACAATACAATTATTGTCTAACTATCAACCACAGTTGCATCCCCTTAGCTGTGGTTGAAAGTTAATGTACTCTCTCGAAAATAGAAAAAGTGCGCAAATGACGGTGTGCATGATGTGACCGACCGACATACTTATGGCGGGAATGATGGTATTGGATGATTTTAAAAGCGTCTATGTTAAACATGATTTTAAACGCGACTATGTTAAACATGATTTTAAAAGCGACTAGTTAAACATGATTTTAAAAGCGACTATGTTAAACACGATTTTTTTTAAATGCTTCGCATAGTGAATACAAATCGCTTAATCTTATTGCAGAGTTGTACTGGATTGACACAGTGGTTAGAATGCTTGCTTCTCAACGCAAAAGGACCGCGTTCAAATTCCGGTCACGTCACGTTCCTATCTACACAGCTGTACAAATGGATACCTGACTGCTCTTGAACTAGGGTAGGGAAAGGCCGCGAGGGAGCGAACTAGTCCCACCTTATACAGCTGGACTTCGTACAGGTGAAGTTTCTAACACGTCACTCCTCTAAGGAAGTATCTACTATGGGGCTGCCTTATTCTTTAAAAACATAATCTTCTTTAAAACCAGAGTGTGGAAACATTGTCTGGTTATGCGGGAACAAGGCTTTGTACAAACAGAGAATTTGTCACCTTTCTTATTACATACTCACTGTGACGACACGTCTGTTCGTGTCCTTTTGTGTGATCTCTCACCCCTTCAGCCCTCCGACAGTCAACTTCTTTTCTTCATAATTCGCTTGTTATTTGGTATAAATCATGCCTTTTCATTCGTTATTTTCACTATTTTGCTCTATGCTGGACATAGCATGGTGAATTCTCTAACACGCCACTCCCCTATGGCAGTATTTGCTATGGGAGTAATGCGTATCTTATTGTTTTACACTCCACTCCCAGACTGTTGTTACGATTCGCCAGGTTTGGTGACCCGACCAGCGATAATATTTTATCGCCTAATCTGTCTGACCGCCAGTGGAAACGGGCGGTCAAACATTTGACCCCATTGGAAAGTTGTTGATCATGTTGACACAAGCCGGTATGTGATACGATGAAAGAAGACAATACGGTCTGTCCAGACATCTGTCTGGCGGAGGCACGCAGATGAAAGGGGAATAATTAAATAATCTGTCTGGATAGACATCTGGGCGGAAAACATTACGCCAGGAACACAGGGTCACATTATTCTGTTAAACAGAGGTGCGCCGGAAGTCTTAGGTAACGATTTGACATCACTGTTGTAAGAAGCCACGCGTGTATATTAAATTTAATATTTCCAAATACGCGTGGGATGAGTAATGATAAATTTTCACACGCAAACAGTGCTAGATAGATTTGATTGGTTCGAATGAATATACTATGATTTGATTGGAACTTTCGGCGGAAACACAGCTGGGATTTGAAACTAAGAATTGTGAGATATAATCTAACAAACTCTGAGTCACACCACACAGAACAGACAGACTGCATCGCAGCGTCAACTCAACACCTCCTACAAGCCAGAGGAAAGAGGATAGGACATTCCACAATTATAAGTACCATATCGAGTATTGGGCAACTTTGGAATTCACAAGTAAACCCGCCATTTTAATACAAGACTGGAAACTTGGGAATTTTATCACAAGAAGCCATAAGAGGAATTATTCAAACAGTTTTCCCAGGCCAGGAATTCGCAGAACACCAGCCATCAGAGGAATTAACTCATATTTCCAGACCTTAAGTGATTCGAACAGCATCTAAATACAGGGCTATGGGTCCATTCTAATCTGCGCCAGGAGAAGTGTGTATTCACAAAATTTTGTGGTAAGTGTAAACAATTTATTTACTAATGTAAAGTTTACAGGTTTCTTGCTAAATGGTTATATACATGAAGCTGGCAACCTCAATATATGAAAATAGTATATGCATGAACCACTACTGCAAGAGCTGGTGATTGTTTCTGACTAGTCGCGTGGGAAACCCGACAGCAGAGATGACTCCAGAACTCAGACGGTTGTAAGGATGAGTAATGAGTGATGATTACATCACATGTGCCTAAAGTGTATAGAATCATTTTGTGAGATTTATATACCTTTTTAATTGTAATTCAGGGAAATCATTATTCATGTACTCCAGACGCAATTTCCTAGTTAACACCCAGAAGGATATTGGTGAATTTTCATCATATTCCCTGAGTTACATTGTGTGCTCGGGAATTTAATGCTCCTGAGAGGTTAACATTTGTGGGTGGCGCGCATGAAAATGGGTCTGTTAGTTTGTGGAGAACAAATGTACTGAAGCATTTTTTTTTTATAAATACACACACAGAGATCTATCTATCTATATATATATATATATATATATATATATATATATATATATATATATATATATAGATATATAGTGAGATAGATATATATATATATATATATAGATATAGATATAGATATAGATAGAGAGATAGAGAGAGAGAGAGAACGAACGAACGAACGAACTTTATTTTCAAAGGGTTTAGAATTGGGCACGCAGGCCCGTCTAACATTCTGCCCTTCCTTTCTCTCATCTTCCATACTGAATCCATTTATTCTCACACGTATCCTAAATATTACTTAAATAATAAAATAACAAAAAAAGTACAATAAAATAAAATCCCAACATTGTAACAGTACAATAACAGTTAACAGATTTACATATGTGTATCATAATTTATACTAAACAGGACAAAATTAACTTTAAAACCTACATATGATGTTATGTAATTATTTAAGAACATAACGAAATTAGGGTGGCATATAATCTGCACTCATGATGTATTTGAAAAGTCTGTGATTGAATGAATATGGACTAAGAGTATTTTTTAAGTCGTGTGGAAGAGTATTCCACAGATGAGCAGCAGAAAAAGCTAAACTTTTCTTGAATAAGTCGAGCCTAGGCTTGGGCATGTGTAATTTATTTAAGCGTTGACTGCGTCTTCCGCTGTATTTGAAAATAGGCCACAGATACGTTAGAGCATTCTGTGACAAGATTTTGTGAATAAATTTGGCTTTGTTGAAAAGAAGGCGCTTTCTTAGTGGTAATATGTTAAGATATGTATATGCGTCTACACACTGTGTGAGGTTTTTGTCTGAAATTAGGCGCACTGCACGTTTTTGTAATGAATAGAGTCTTTTAGTGTTGGACATGGTGCAGCCATCCCAAATTGTGGAACAATAGTCTAGATGTGTTTGTATCTGGGATGTATAGAACATTTTTCGTGTCTCCTCATCTAGGAAATGTTTGATTTTAGCTAACTGGTAAACTTTTTGTGCCGTTTGTTTGGTCAGTGCTTGTACATGCGAATTCCAACTTAAATGTTGGTCAATTATGAGTCCTAGTGTTTTATATTCATTTACATTTTCAATTAAAGAGGTTCCAATGTAGAGCTGAAGTGTTGTTTTCGGCGAGTTTTGTAATTTTTGTCTAGTTGATATTATCATACATTTTGTTTTAGTGATATTTATTTGCATGCAGTTTTCATTGCTCCACTTAATAAGATTGTCTGTGTCGCTTTGTAATAATATTTCTAGTGTGTTGCAACTTTTATCACTAGTATAAATGGTACAGTCATCGGCAAATAGGTCGCAGGATGAGTGCTCGATGTGTAGTGGAAGGTCATTTATGTAAATGGAAAAAAGTAGAGGGCCGAGAATAGAACCCTGAGGAACACCGGTGTCAATAATAGTTGGGCTTGACAAGGAGTTATTGTACCACACTACTTGCTGTATGTCGGACAGGAATGATTTAAGTAATGTCCCTAGTTTAAAGTTAACTTTCATTGTTTCTAATTTTCTTATTAAAACAGCGTGATCTAACATATCAAATGCTTTCCTAAAGTCTAAAAAGATTGCTCCACATATGTTATCGTTATTTATGTTTAGGTGCAAGTTGTCTATCATCTTAGAGCTGTGTGGCATGAATGCTTTTGTCGAAACCCTGACTGACTGTCAATTAGCAAGTCATTGCTAACTAGGTAATGTAGTGTTGCTTTATGTATGTGTTTTTCTAGTGGTTTAGAAAGCGATGATAAAAGAGAAATTGGTCTATAGTTACCAAGATTACTGTTATCTGACGAGCCAGGTTTGAAGAGAGGATATACTTTGGCAATCTTAAAGGCCGAAGGAAAATAACTTTTAGCAATACATTGATTATATATAAAAGTTAGTGAATCACTAATAGCTGGTGCGGCGTAACGCAGTATTCGATTACTAATTCCGTCAAGCCCTGATGAGCTATTATCCTTAAGGCCAATAAGATAGTTATACACTTCATTAACTGTCATAAAAGGAATGTCGGGTGGAACTGAGTTTGTACATTTGTTCTTACAGAATGCTGAAAGTTTGTCTAAGTCACTACAGGAAGGTGGTATTGTGGATTTCAGACTGTTTATTTCTGCTTGAAAGTGATTGCTGAAGTCGGTGCAAGTAAATGAAGTGTTGGAAGAGAATGAGTCTGGTGCATTACGTTTTTTTCGCTAAGGTGTTAATTGCCTTCCATATTTCCTTACTATTTGATTTGTTCTGAACCATATTTCTAAAATGATTTTTCTTTTCTTTCCGAATTAAATATTGAACTTTGTTCCTGTATACCCTGTATGTGTTGAGGTCCTTATTTTTGTGCGCTTGATCTCTCTGCCTCATAGCCTCCAACACTTCCTGCGTGATCCACGGAGATTTTAATTGTCGTTTGACGCGAATTTCCTTAGCTGGCGTGTAAAAAACATTATAAAAAATTTTTGTCCAGTATTCAATAGCGTCATCCGGATCAGGAAGTTGGTAAACACGGGCGAGAGGTGCAGTTAGCAAGTCATTTAAAAATAATTCCTTACTGAAATGTTTGAAACTTCTAAATTTGATACTTACATGTTTATTTTTTGGAACTTTACATTTATTCTTTGACCATGTACAGCATACTGGATAGTGGTCACTCATTGCAATATTAGGGACAGAGCATTCTATGATGTTTTCTGGGCAAGTTACGTAGATGTGGTCGATTAGTGTGGTTGATGCTTGTGTTACTCTTGTAGGCTGGTTAACTATTTGTTTTAAGTTGTACGATAATATTATATTTTTCCATGTTAGATTTGAATTGTGTATATCGATGTTGAAATCCCCAAGAAGAACAACCTCCTTGACTGTGGCAAATACATTGTCCATCATTATGGTGAAATCTTCGTACCATATAGGTCCTGCACTAGGATTTCGATAAAGATATCCCACCAGAAATGGGCCCTGATTCGGTAGCTTTATTTCCAACCATACACATTCTATCTCTGCTGTCTCTAAGTCGTTTCTGCGGCGAAAATTAAGGGAAGTGGAAATATAAACTGTTATACCTGTCTCTTGTTTTTTGCTTGCGTCTCGCCGAATAGTTTTAAAACCATTTAACGCAATGTCATCGTCTGTTATTGTCATTTAGGCGACTTTCTGAAAGTCCAAAAATGTGAAAATTATTACTTAGAATGTATGTAAGTTCGGGGAGTTTACCTAGAAGATGGTAAATATTCAGATGACCAAGTCGTAGACCATCCTTGTGAAGCCACGGTACATAATTACCAGCCATGTTTGTATAGTAAAAAGAAATATATATTTAAAAAAAAAAAATTACAAGTTAAAAAACAGTTATGCACACAAAAAAAGCGCAAAATATTTTTACGAATTAATACTTCACCAAGGAAGTGGAATTCAAGGAATGAGAAATTGCAGAAAATACAATATTAAAATAATTAATACAACTAATAAAAAACAATTTCAACTGAGTATATGAAAATTGTCACAAAACAATCAGGCATACAAGATATCACACCAGAACTGCTCAACGCAACAAAGTGAAGTTAAACGAGAGATGGAAGAAATTAATAATAGACACAAGTCAGACAAGTATACAACACTTCACACCTTAACACCGAAAATTCTAACAAATTGAAGCTACGCGTGATAATAAGAAATTTAAAATGTAACGAAATAAGTGTTCAAAGAAAAATTTTAGAGGATATTAACCGATAAACTATTAACAGTTCTGATTATTACCGTTGTATTAAAAAATCAACAAATGTTCAAATGGAGTGAAGGCTGTAGTAACAGAGATTTAGTGAAGCAAAGTGTTTGTTCGTCAATAATTGACGTCTCTGCCGGGCAGATAATAGGGGTGACGTTGGGCAGACATCATTAATGCTTGTCTAAGTGATGCAGGGCGGAATTGCATCAGATAGACAAGTTCAGGGTTCCACTGAGGACGATAATAAGAACTAGGGGAGGAAGCATGGTGATCTCTGATTTCTTCCGTCCTTGTTGTAGTGTTGGTAGGAGTATTCTGAGCCTGGGACATTGGAATACTGTTGGTAGAGGTACCTGAGTGGGGCTGCCTTGTGACTAATGGGGGAAACATGGTATCATAAGATTCGGCTTCCTGATTGAAAGTGGCGTTATGATAGCTGGAAGGCTGCCTGCTTGCAATAGGTGTGCTTCTTTGAGGGGTAGGTGGGGTTTGTGATGTATTGTGATTATAGGTTGATGTCTCAGTAGATTTCGTTGCATTCTCTGTATGGGTTGAGCTGTCTTGTTGTGTCCTTTCTGGATATTTTATGTTTTTGGCCAGGATGCTGCTTCCCAGTGTGGATGTGTGAATTTGATCTCTGTAGAGTCGTTTCTTAGGTGCTCCTGAGTTAGATGTAAAGAATGGAGTATTGTTGATGAAGCCAAGGCCGTTTTGTTTACAATAGTTCTGTAGTTTTGTGTTGTAAGTGTCCGCTGTGCGACGCTGAAACCCATAGCATGGTGGTATGATTGATGAAATAAAGATGGAGGCTTTGGGAAATTTTTGTTTTATTGTAGCCACCAATCCTGAGGGGTTTAGGCTCTGCTCATTCATGATATCATTAATTCCTACGTGTAGTGTTGTTTTTGTTATCTTGTGATTAATATCGAACTTATTAAATATGTCCAGTAGTCTTTTAATACCAGCCCCCGGCACTGTCATAACTGAAACGATGTCTTCTCTTGTAGTGGACATTCTTTCACAATAAATACCCTTCAAGAGGGAGTCACCAATTACAATATGTGTAACGTCACTACGTATTTCTTCACTTTGTTTTCTATTAGATTGATGCTGCTGCCTTTTGTGGTGTTCTTTTTGTGGACTGTCGTGATGGGTCTGATATTTGTGAATTGGGTTTTCGGGCACTGGAACGTTGTCTGGTAGGGATGCTGATACCTGCTCATTTTCTGTTGAATAATCCTCAAGAACTTGAAATCTGTTGGTAATTTTGACTCCAATGGGATATGTTGTGTTTGTGAGTGTCTCTTCGTGTTTTTTGTGTACAGTTTGGTGGTGACCTTTTTGCTGATCTGGCGTATTTTTATGTATGGATTCTTCGCAATCTTCTACTATTGTTTGAGGATGATCTGGTTGTCTTATCTTATAGAGTGAGAAGTCTCTCTGCAGTTTTTCGATGATGTCCTTCATGCTAGAATTGTCTTCCCTCAGAGATACTATCTCCTTTTTAAGAAGTTCGTTTTCGGCCTTGAGCGATGTCTGTATACTAGACATGAGATCACCAATTAAACTTCGTAGCGTGTCCTCCATATTTTGCATTAGCTCCTGGCAGCACGACACAGGTAACTTCGTGGTGTCTTCTTTTTGTTGCTCAAGAGATACAGTTTCTGCTTTTCGTATATTTTCATGGTCCATGGGGTATTCGATGGCCAACATAGGTTTAGAA
Source organism: Oreohelix idahoensis (assembly GCA_024509875.1). Classification (NCBI taxonomy): domain Eukaryota; kingdom Metazoa; phylum Mollusca; class Gastropoda; order Stylommatophora; family Oreohelicidae; genus Oreohelix; species Oreohelix idahoensis. The sequence goes on from JAMPIV010004902.1 coordinate 79,785, forward strand.
ATTGTAGGGGTGTCTGTTATTTTATCCAATACTGCAGAAGGTAGAATTTCTGATTCACTGTGAGAAATTGGGTTGCAGCTGATGTTGAGAATGTCGTTGTCGGTAGTAAAGTCATTTATGCCTGGAATCATTGTGTCTACTGCCAAGTGGGGCATAGAAACAGCGGAGTCCATTTTAGTGTTTTCTAACTCAACATCAGTTACAATTTTTGCAGATTCTTTTAATTCTTCAAATTCTGTTTCTAACCATGATTCGATAGCTGCGGCAGTCCCCTGGGCCATAATTTCCATTTATGTCTGTTCTTGACTCTACAAGTCCTGTTTCGTAGTATTTAATGACAATGAAACAAAATGCCTTGTACTGAAAGGTGTTCTGGAATGTTATAGTTACACATTTTCCATGACTTGATAGCTTCAAGGTTATACCGGACCCGGTTCTACAACCTTTAAGTTTTACGTGAATAGTTCTCTCTTTGTTCAAAGCATAGTTTTTTATGGTCGTTGGTCTTAAACGAGCGTCCCTGGGGCCCACTGTTAGCTGCGAACTAACGCCTTCTTCCAAGCATGACATTGTTACATTCCACAGGGGGTTTTGTTATCGGTGAGGAACATTGTATACCGGGAACATTTTATGATGCTTGACAGCAACGCTTGACCAACAACTGACCTCTTGCTTTGGCGAAGGTCACATTAGGATGAGTCATGTAGGCATTGTTGAAAATATCCTCCAATAACATAGAGAAAAAACTGATACACATTTCAACGGTATTCTATAAAATGTTACAAATTACATTAACACAATACCATGTTTAAAAATTTCACCGTCTAATAACCAATATAATGATATAAAAATCCACGGAATGTGACTTAAACTTCCTGCGTTAATACTGCGAAATGTGAGAGCAGATCAAAAACACGTCCGTCCATGACGAAGGGAAGAGAGAGAGAGCCATTAATTATAAGAGGGCATTTGTTGGATTACTCCAACTGGGGGCTTGACGGGCCAGAATCATAGCATAACACCTTCACAAAAGGCGACGGACCAGATAATAAGTTAACAAATTTGCTCAGCCCTTAAGCAGCATTTTGTTCATGACTTCTGGGAATATCTTGTGAAGGCTCCCCTAAGATAGAAACGTCATTCATCTTCTATCTACATCTTTGCCAAGAGTAATCTTGCGCACAGATAGTGTCGTGAGTCTGATTCACAACACGTTATTCTGACCAAACGGCGCACCATACTTTATGACAGTATATCCTTGACGAACCAATGGAATCAAACCTTCATGTATAGTGTTTACAAACGTACTAGCCTAACAATGGCGAGCTTAAATCCGTGTAACCTTGATTCAATTGGAGGTAAGCTACAGACTTATGAGCGAAGTACAGCATGGCGGAGGTCAAGAATTCACAAATAGGAATGTTCAATTAATAGAGTGTGCACAAATTTCCACGGGAAGTAATATGGTAATGGAGAAATCTCGAGTGGAGTGCATCGAGACATCAGGCAAGTCAAAAATTTTGCTGTTTAGGCTACGCCTAGGAAAAGATGGTAGTATGATAATAAAAGACAATTATCTAGAGAAAGGAAGAATAACACAAAGAGTATTTTAAGCCTAAGATGAAGGAAATCGTTCCAGGAATAAGGAGGATATGTAGATTACTAGTTTTTCATATTTGCACATCGGGACCAATGTATGCCTGTATTTCGGAACGCAAACACACTTTAGTAGTAAAGCTACCTCTGTCGTTCGGCCTTGGCCTATATATATAGGACGTGCCCTAAATGAAAAGCAGGCCATAATAAAAATTCAAATACAGCGAGAAGCGCCAGTTCTGTCAGAGAGAGACTTCTTTGCCTTTTGCATCTGAGAGCAGACTGCGTGACCATTAACAGCTCGACTGTATGTGCTTGAGGGTAAGAAAGAATGTATAAATATATATACCTAATTCTAGTTAATTAATTCACTTGTGCGTTAGGAAGTGTGTAGATGTGTTTCAAACTACTGTGTAATTTCTGGAGGCTAAACCAAGCTGTGTATATTTAAATAAATTAAGAATGGAAGCAGAAAGGGTGTCCATGGTTTTAGAAAAGCATTTAAAGAATTATTTCTTGATGGAAGGGGACACACACCAGGAACAAAGGAAAGGATGAAAGGAATTGTATTACTGTACTGTTTAAGCTATCACTTAGTATTTTACACAAACCTAATAATTGTATGGAGGCGGATCATGGACAAATGGCTCTAACTAAGGATTTGAGAAAAATTGTATTCACAGTGACCTGAATTGTGTTGTTACTGATATATTATGCCCTGTGCGTCTGCTTGCACACTGTCTGAAACTGTCTCTCATCCCCTACAACTGTAATAGAGGGATAGTGATAGACAATATAGTGGTTAATCAAATATGTTTCAGGTTATATCGTGTCATCCAAGTACACCTTAAAGAGTCAGCCACTGCTACAGGAACTAGTGGTGCGAGCACCCTTGTTGTTCATAATGACAGCCAAGTATCCACTGCCTGGAGGAATCTCATGTGACTTTTCCTTCCATGTCAAGAGTGTGACAGGCTTCAATTTACCAGATAAGTGGCCAAACAAGGCTACTGTTCAGAGTACTCAGTCAAACCACTATAAAACAACTAGAGTGAGTTCAACCAAGAGAGAAGAACCTTTTACAAAATTAGAGACTTTTGATACTTTTGAACTATTTTCAAATGTTTTATTTATTTAAAAGTTGTAATTAAAATTTGATTTCCTTGAAAGATTTTCAAGCAGAAGAGAAAAACCTGTAAAAATAAATTGTAAATATTTACCAGCAGACTTACTTAAATTATTTAAGTTAAGTTACAGTTCTTGTTGGTAGATAGTTTAGTTAATACCCCCAGCAGAGCTATTAATATTAACAGAGGAGGATCTTGAGAGGAGCATGTAGGAACTTAGAGTAATACATTACCATCTTCTCTGGGAACTTATACAGCTTGATCCTACCTTTGATGTCCATACACCCGTACTCTTTTCAGAGAAGGGGGTATTACTTATAAGACCAGTATCTTATCTGGCACTATCCTGGTATCACCTGATACAACTTTGTGTCCAGGATACTTTATAATTTCAATAACAACCAACCCTCTCGTGACAGATAGATACCTTGGACGACCTACTTTTAGATATGCTTGCGTTGTGACCATTAGTGGACTACTACTGCAAAGCAAGGGGAGGCAATCCCGTGACCCTCACAACGAGAATGGCACGCACGAGACACGTGTAGTTTTTTCCCACCTGTCTTTGCTGGCTTTAATTAATTTTTTTTTCTCCTCATCATTTCAGCGCATGAGTAATGCATCACTGCTCACCAATGCATTGTACACTGCTCATCACTGCACTGTTAAGTTTTAAGCCACGGGAGCTACTGTGATTAATAATAATATGCGGTTCCCAGAGTTTTGCGCGTGCTTGGACTCATCCGCGTGGATTTATGTGTTTTCATTAAACAGACATTTGTTAGCCGTGTCTTTACATTATTTTCACCACACTGCATGTCAACAGTGCCATCAATGTAAGCGCTGTTTCACAATAAACATGTAAAGATTGTTATTACTATAAAGCTAGTGTCGGCAACCGGTCGATCGTGATCTACCGATAGGAGCCATAGGATTATTTGGTAGATATTTTGGTGTTGGAGGGTGGGGAAAAGGAATTTTAAACCTAGGTAAATTTCAGGCTAGCTCTCTATTGCCGCCACTTTAATACGTGGTGTCCCCAGGTCTAAATGTACTTTCCCAGCATTCACTGTGAAAATCTGCAAGATATCAAGGTAGATCTTTAAATTGCTCATTGTTTTTAAAGTAGGTCCCCACAGCTCTTGGGTAGCCGACCCTTGCTACAAAGCATATACAAAACCGCTGCTGCGAGAAAGAAGAAGCAAACGACGGTTTCTTTGTCAAGAAGCAATACGTGGGAAAAACACATAGGCGATTTCCTTTCCGTTAAAGAAATGATTGTCAGATCGGGTGGGGAGGGGAGGGGGGGGGGGGGGGGAGAACTACAGGTGACCTGACCAGAATTAACAAGATGCGGAATCAGCAAGTATTTTTGTAAGACAGACAGCAGCGAGTGGCAAAGTGGTTAGGGCGCTTGCTTCTCGAGGCAAAGTTATCGGGTTAGAAACCTGGTAGCGGTTACATTCCAGTCTAAAGGTAAAGGTAGTCCCATAGCAGATACTGACATAGGGGAGTGAAGTGTAGGAGAGTTCACCATGCTAGGTCCAGCATCGTGTTGTGGGGAGACCAGTTCCCTTCGTCGCTGCCTTTTCCTTCCCTAACTCAACAGAAAAGTCAGATGCATATTTTACAGCTATGTAGACTGCAGCTTGTTGCCGCTGTGTTTCGAATACGGCACTTTTGCCGCTAGAGGCCAACGCACTAACCATTCAGCCAATCGGACGCTCACGTTCAAGTCTATCCAGCTATAAACTTATAAACTGGCAAATGACTGCTTTGAGTAAGGGAAGACAAAGGAAGCGAGGAAGGGAATTGATCAGTCCAACCTCATACTGCGACCTAGAATAAGTTAAGTTTCTAATGATTCAATCCCCTACGGCAAGATCTGCTAAGAGACTACCTTTACCTAGTATTCATATCCATATGAAGTAATATTAGTAACTGGCCGCGCTAGTACTTAAATACAAACTCGTTCTCACCTTGATCAGTTTCACGTTTCCGTGGCCTGGCAAGAAGCTATTGGGGCTGCTAAGGAGGCTATTGTTGTCGTCGATGCTGCTGTTGCTGCTGTAGTGAGGTTTCGCATGCTGTCTTGAATGGTGCCGGGGACTACTCTTCTTAAGACCAGCCACCGACATGATGACTGATGTATACAACAAGCTAAAGTAGCGTTGCGCCGAAGTCGGGAATAAGTTAGTGAAGGCTCTACATTATGTCATGTTTCCTGTGATTTGTAATTCAACAACTACACATGACAGCACACGTCGTGAACACCGGCAGATGAAGAGAAATAAAAATCTTAAGTATGTCTAATTCCGATACAACTTAAGAACCTGTATCCTTAAAGACTGCCCCGTGTAGTTCCAGGGGGGGTCTCTTATGAGACAAAGAAAGAATAGAACTTCCGCTACCTAAAGCATGTCGTACAAGGCTGGCAACCCCATCATGTAAAACATACTGCTACGGAAACCATCACCGCCAGAGCATGTTAATGCTTTGTGTAGGCTTCCTGCAAAGGAGACAGCTGCCACGATGGAGCCATGTTCTCCTGGCAGCGAAAAGGAAGTGATTATGATGACCCTTACAGTTGTTACTGTGTGGACGTCCAAATATCAATCAAAACCACCAACGTTTATAATATTATCCACGCTCATCTTTGAGGTAAAACACACAAACTTCAGAGATTTTTCTTTTTTTAAATATCAAACCTCGCAAATGTTCCACAAGTGCACATCCAATGTCCGCGATATTTTATACTGACTAAACACATAAGATGACTATAAAAATCAAATGGTGTGCCAGTCATTAGCTGTTCACGAATCATCAAAGACATCACAATGAAGGTTTAGAGAATACATAGCATTTCACAAACCATTCATCTAGCATTTCACAAACCACTCATCTCCTGTAAAACGCATCTGACGCTGCTCATCGAAGAAGCATTTGTTTTCAACGCAATATGAAAACTGTGATCGTTTGTCCATTGTAACTTTGATGGTTTTCTTTTTAAACTAACTGTGATAACGGGAAAATACCCCATACGTAGGTTACTTATGAAACATTCTGGCCACGAGTCCTGCGGTGAATATACAGCCCCTTAGAATAGAAGGTCACGGTCGCATACTTTAAAGTACACACTAAGAATGAAAGTGTTAATTCTAATAATGACGGAGATAAACAGCGTATTTACAACTATCAAATGTCACTGCGAACTCTCTCTATTCTTTATTCTCAGTTTTCCCCCACAAATGGATTTGCATTTTTGACGCCTCAACCAGAATACGGACCTGTTTAGTTCTGTCTATGCGGAAATAATATCTTGGTACAAACAAAAGCCTTTGTAGTGACTTCACTATCACTCTACAGTCCGCCATTCATCAATTGACTGCTGCGGCTGGGAGATCAGTCGATTACGTGGCTCTGCAGGCGATCGGATCGGATTACTATGAACTGTCAACACACATACTTTTTCACATAGTACTAACACGGTTATTCGAAAATTCAGTTACACAAAAAAAAAGCTAACAGGAAACAGTCCCAGCCAAAGTCTTCAGATGCCGTCCCGGCAGGCGGTGGCTGACATGTCTCTCCACAACTTCTGATTCTTACTTGTTTCTCAGTTTTGCTGTGGACTTGCTTCCATACGATGTCATTAAATTTCTCACTTTCTTCTTTCTTTGTCGCCCTCTACTTATTTCTCTGACAAAATTTTTCCTGCTGTCACGGGGTGTTCTCACAATACAACCAATGAAAGTGCTCAGCTTTTATCTACGGTGTGCAATAAACCTCGTTTGCGCATTGGTCTCTGTCATGGCACTTTATTTCATCCGCGTAGTTCAAGGGGAGGGGGTCTCTGAAGATAGACAGAAAGAATAGGACTAATGCAACCTCTTGCAATGTCGTACAAGGCGACTAATATAAGGCAGGCAAATCTTATCATGTAAAACGAATAGCCGCAGAAAACACTGCTCCAAGAGGATGTGACTGCTTGGTGCAAGGCTTCCTGCCAGCTGCAGTGGTGGTTCCATGCTCCGCGAGGAGCGCAACAGAAAACGACGATGACACTTTATTAGTAATATTTTATTAGCTGCAGGGGGGATCCTTAACAACGTTCTATAAAACCACACTTCTGTATTCCCCCCAGTCAGTTCTTCTTAACCAGGGGTGCATGCACCCCCTGGGGGTGCGAGACAAACCAGATATGTTAGAACGCGAATCATCATAAACTATAAACAATACATAATATTGTTAAGTGTCGCGAGACGGGCTGGGCTCGATATCTTAGTGTAATCGAACACTGTGTAACACGAAGGTTTTATCCAATGAGAGCAGCGATAACCCTTTACTGCGGATCTCGTAGGTTGGAAGCTGTAGCAAAGAAGGAATCTCAAGTGTACTAATGTGTTTGTCTTTCCATTGGAGTTATGAAAATTCGGATGGATTTCAAAGAATAATGCCATCACGGTTAGATATTAGAGAGCCTAAGCTTCGTCCAGATACCTATATCTTCATATTATGTGCAGTACAACCCAAGATAATTGAGGTTAAATGCAGAAACACATGAATCGCACAGAGTTTTGCACATTCTCATCTGCCATAGCGAAAGATACAATGGTCTGAAGTGAAACAAAGCTATATAGAATGACAGCTCTCAATCGTCCGGTTTTAACAAGCCCAAGATGAAGAAAATCGGATGAATGATAAAGGAGCAGGATATAATGGAAGTTTTAACAAAAACACAGACTTGGCTCGATTCAGCACATTTTGCAGAAAGTGAGACGAACGGATAACCTATGATGTCAGTGCTCCCTCGATCGTAGAATACAGAGGTATAAAAAGGAGAGAAGCGGATGGATAGGACACTCACCGCCAAAATTTTCAAACACAGAAGAAAAGGACAGAGTTCGTCACAAAGCCTTTTGCCATCTTGATGTGTGTGCAGCCTGCCAGGCCTTTGATGCCCTGTGTGTATTTCTGAATTGACGGTAAGGCTGACTCGTTTAGAAATATGTATATAATATTATTTTATTGCAGATTCAAATTATATTGTGTAGAATCATAGTGTAATTCTAGGAGGGAAGAAGCCATTGATGCTGTACATTTTTTTAAACGAACCACAGGATGAATTGGAAAGTAGGGTGGTTATCAGAAGACATACAAAGCCTTTCTTGATTACTGGATGGAATACATAAAGGAAATATGAACTAATAGGATGAATTAATTAAATGATTGATGTGTATACACTTATAATAACATATGCCTAAATTATGTCACTGAAGTGAAATGTGAAAGAATAGGAGGAATTTATTCAAATGAATGATGGGACCTAAGACGCGTTAACAGTGAGGAATGCAGTCAGCGACCCATAGCTGACTGCTTGCATCAGGGTCAGCGAACCAGAGCTGGCCAAGACCCTACCCCACCTCCAAGTGGTGGTCCTGGAAACAGGCTGCATCACTGCAGTCTGGCTGAGAGAGTAGGGATCGAATTGGGATGGCAAACCCGGTCCTAACAAATGTCGTGCCGAAGTCGGATGTGTCGGGCCGAAAGGCGCAGATATCGCAGCTTTGCTGTAAACGGCGATACAACGCAACCAACATTCTTTTCAGCACGAACGCAGAATAAGAAGAAATGAATGATGATATATATATATATATATATATATATATATATATATATATATATATATATATATATATATATATATATATATATATATATATATATATATATATAATAAAATATGCCTGTAGTATGTCACTGAATTGATCTGTCTAGTTTGACTTAATAAATGACATCTGATGACTTACAGGCCTCACATCTGTGCTAGAGAAAGTTTCTTCTGTCTAGTTTGACTTAATAAATGACATCTGATGACTTACAGGCCTCACATCTATGCTAGAGAAAGTTTCTTCTAGCAAAATACTAGCCTAGGAATGTAGTGGTTTTTGATGTAATTGCATGGTTGTTATGTTACCTAGTGTACTGGATGAGGTCAGCTGTGAAGGCTCCTGAGATAAAAGTTTATGTGAGTACAGAAGGCCTTTCTGCTACCACTTACGACCTCAAACAGACCTATTCTACTATTATGAATGTTAGCTACGTTAAAAGTCTAGGGTACTGAAATGTAATGTGTAGGTAATAAATACACAGACACACACATGTAATTAATAAGTCTAATAATAATAATAATCTCTATGATACACTGAACTAACACTGGCTGTTAAAGTTTAAGTTTGAAAATTTTTTAAATTTATTAGTCCTGAACCAATTGTTTCTTTTGGTCAGAACTTATGAAATAGTATGTATTTATCAATAAAATGCATATATATATTGCATAATCAAATGAAATTTTTGTACATAGGTCTATTATTACAATGGTTAATATTTATAATATCTAAAATGTCTTGGGAAAAACTAGCACTGGATGTTTAGTTGGGGTGGCGTCATCATGCCCAATCTATGGTTACAAAGTTCAGTGTCCTGGACATATGGACTGGTGTTAATGTTTATATAACAAGATTTTATTTCCTTATTGATGGTGGGCACAGTTAATGAATCTCCAGCAGGCCAGGTTTGCACTTATCTGGCCTGTGACGATGTAGTACAGAATTCTTGTGGCCCACTCCTCTCAGTAGCTGGAGTAAAATGTTAGGCTGCACAGACACCCGCTTTTGTACTTCTACAAAAGCATCTGGCACAATCGTAGTGCCAGATCAGAAACTCACAATTCAGAATTGAGAACACAGTTACTTAGTACTAGCAAAACTCAGCTGAGCTGCTGGCTAGATTAGGGCGTCCCACTGATTTTTATTTAATAATTCCGGGAAATCACCTCTAGCAGTAACGTACTGTGTCAATGGACAGTCTTCTTTAAAATGGCACAAACGTGCGTCTCTCATTCAATAATATAAATACTTCTGTCCAATCAACGGACTTCCCCTCTAACTTTTTCAAATATTCAAACTAAAAGTCAAATTTCAGTCCAGTCTCAGTCTAGTATGTAGTATTTTTCCCAAAATTACACTTGTTTTTTGGACTAACTACATGAAAAAACTACACGAACCTGCCCCACTAAGTTATTTTTAGCTACGATCCTCCGACTTTGCCCCTCTAGTTCACTGCAGTTTGATTTTTGCATTTTTAGGCTCAAGGACGCCAAAAATGTAACTTTAGTGAAAATATGCACACAAAACTGTTCGCTAGTCTGATTGGAACAATGCGGTCTTTCGTCAATATCTTCCGTGTTATCTGTCCGTCTGTGTAATTAAAAGTATATTATTTGTCAGCTTAAGATGGGCTATCAAACTAGCTAGGTTTTATTTTCATAACTTTATTATTAAAGAAAAACCTACTTTTCTCAAGGTTAGTTTTTGAAATTTGTTTTTGAACCTTCGTCCACGGCATTTGCCGCTGAATTCAAACAAAACAACTAATTACCGTAAAACGTCCAAGATACGACTGTTTCTAACAAGAGCTAAGGTCGTTTTTCTACCAATTCCTTACATTGTGTCAACTAGTGTCGTGATTTTTTCCTTTAAACTACAAATTGCGTCTTTTTGCCTTTTAGATTCAAACACGTGTTCCGACCGTCATAATTTTTTTTTTTCTTTTATCTCCGTTTCCCTCCCGTCTAAAAGGGTAAACCGTTTAGTCTGCATGTTCCAACTAGTTAGTTTCAATGGCGGTAGAAAGCGCTGGCGTAGGTGAAGAAGCCTCGGCATAACTTGCCTATATTTTTATCCCTACGTGTTATTTTACCCGTTATCTTTATAATTGGAGATATTTTAACGTTGTATCACTGTATTTTTCACCACAAGGAACATTATGTTGTTGCAGGTTAAATCATACCTTACTGTCAGCAAGGCAGAAGACTGTTGTATACCTGTGATAGCCAGAGAAGCATTCAATCACTAAGAGTATACCTCAGGTCAGGGAACCCTAGTGTATGGGATCGCCAGCCACGGTATAAACCAGATTGCCAGCCCGGTGAAGTCAACCAAGATAAGTTATCCATAAAAAGGACTGACTCAATATATATGGTCTACCACACCTCGTACAAAATTCAGATGATATCAGTTATTGTTAAAGTCACTACATGTGTAAAGACAGTATCTTAAGACAAAGTGACTATATTTAAAGTTTGAGAACAGTGCTTCGAGAACTATTCGTTCAAGTCAATTCAACAAAGTCAATCTGTGATATTATAATTTAAAGTGACATTCCCAAGAGGAAAGAGTCATTGTACACCTTTGTGTGAAATTTTCATTGTGTGTGTTACCCATTTGCCCTTTGTAAAATTAAACATAATTTTTAATTGCATTCCACCATTCTTTTTCCTAAAGAGAAAAGAAAAGATTACTGTATATATAATACATTGATTAATTGTATCTAAGGACTTGAGTAACTCATTCCAGTTTCGTTTGAAGTTACTTTGTTTCATTATTTCCCCTAGACATAACATAGAGAAAAGCGAGTGGTAAAGTGGTAAGGGTGCTTGATTCTCGAGGCAAAGTTATTGGGTTAGAAACCTGGTAGCGGTTACATTCCAGTCTAAATGTAGAGGTAGGTCCACAGCAGATACTGCCATAGGGGAGTGAAGTATATATATATATATATATATAAAAAAACATAACTCAAATGTATTTGTACAAAATAGAACACTGACAATGTGAATTAGGTACCAAACCATAGTCACATTCTGTAAATAACATTTTCTGAAAACGTATCTCTTTTAAGCATTTCAGGCATGTTTTGCGAGCTAGAAGATAAAGGGTTGCGATGCTTCTTAAAATGCTGTAAAGGGGTGCGAGGCTTCTTAAGATGCTGTAAAGGGGAGCGAGGCTTCTTATGTTGCTGTAAAGGGGTGTGGGATCTCTAAAAGGTTAAGAAACACTGCCCCGGTGATCGGCCTGTTCGTTTAATTTATTATGCACGATCGCTCCCTTATCAGGTGCTTTGTGCACGATATAAAGAAAAACTCTCTTTCTTACTACGATGGACAACGATTTGATGAATAGGATGCCTTTTATATTTCTGGAATGCGGTTTTTGGTTGCGAACATTTACAAAAAAATACATGGCTAATACTTAACCGTCCCACATTTTTTATATCTATTTTAAGTGCCACACCTGTAACTTTGGAGTAACCTGTAAATGATAACATTGTTGTTGTTGTACTAGGGCTGCTGAGCTTTTCGCTCTTTTGCAGCCAATGCCAAGTCGAAGAGTTCTTGGTATTATCTACACTGTAGATCTAGGCTTATCCTGTGGCTTTTCCGCCATTCCGAAACGTGTTGAGTTGAAGTCATGAGCTCTAGTTTCTCCAGCTTTGGCTTGCATTTAAAGAATCCTCACATCTGGTCCTAAGCTAGGAGGAGGAAGAAGTGGTGGCATACTGTGCATTCCCCGCCATCATGGGGGCTTTCCAAATATGCAGAGCTAAAATATTGTGCTCTGGTTCTGGGCTCTCCCAAGGAATCGTCACGTCCTACACAAAGCCACTTCTCCCCCCCCCCCCCCCCCCCGCCTATCATTGGGTCCATAGTGAGATTCTCCTGCATGCAGGCAATCAGATAAAATCCAGAGTTACGTCTGGGGCTCAAGTGACTCCTCCAAGATTAGTGTGCAATGCTGGGTTCTCAACATGTTTCACCACAGGGGTGTAGCAAAATCTGCGAGAATAAACGCTCAATTCAGTAAGATTTAGGCATAAAACGATAATTAATACATTAGCCCGCATGTGTCTGACGGTTGGCATCTTCGACGCCAGCAGCGCTGCTTTTTGCACAGTGCTAAGCCTATAGAACGATTTCACGGTAAAAGTCTGACACGCTTTTAGTTTCGTTTTCGAGAAACACTACTAATATTTAACATTTGCCCGATCTGCTGCATACACTTTGTAGTCTAGCCTTATAATTAACGATTGGCGGAAGCGTGCCGCAAAATAACTATCTGAATTAACGCTTTCTGTCAACTTTAACGCAAAAATTTAGTAGTAATCCTTACATTGTTTGGTAGTATTACACGATACAATACTAATTATTAACGCCTGTTCTTAACCCGCCCCGTCTACACCCCGCTTCGCTGACACAGTCTGCCACGCATATACACACACTGCGGAAAAGCCAGCCAAGGCAAAACCACGCAGACAATTTTATTTCCCTCCTAGTGGTAGCATTTCTGACGTAACTAAAACAAGTTAGTTATTTGAAAAATACATGCTAGCGAGATGAAGGAGAGGAAAGATGGCGGTCTTGTGCAAAATTTTATTTGACGATTGACATGACAAAAATTGGAAATTTTAAACCATTATGAAGTTCCCCATAAAAATTATATGGTAGTATGACGTAGAGTTCGCTGAACAAGAATGTACTTTAAATAATATGATAGTCCCAGTATTAGATAAGTTATTGAAGAAATACTAATATCTACGGACGCTCGACCAGACAGACTGGCGTTCCTGCTTATGTTTTTTTTGTAACGTTAGGGGGACGCGAGCTTGGAAAAGAGGCAGGGAGGTACATTCAGATTCGCTTGAGTAAAGAGTATGACTGAAAAGGGGAGCGGTAGGAAAAATGTAATCCTAAACGAAATATCTTTTTGTATTGGGCATGACTAAAGCAGACTGGCCAATCGACCACCAGACGCAGAAATTATTCGAAATTATTTTGGTTTTTCATTCAAACTGCTTTTGAATTCAAGTAGTCGAACGTTTCGATTGGCCAGTGCTAGTAAATATTAGCAAAAGGCTTTGACTATTCATTGCCTGTTGAACTAAAAATTGTATTCAGATACGCTGAGAAACAGCTGTGTTAATTCTAAACTTAAATAAAGAATAAATTCACAGTCTGTGCAGTTCGGAGGAAGCTGAGGCCATTTCTTCACAAAGTCAGCGTCATTTGTTTATATATTTCTTGATTGTGGTAAGGATATTTTATGAAATTTAATATGTTTGGTCCAACTACAAAGTTAGATATTGCTATTGGGAAAAAGTGAAGGACATGCCGGGAGCAGACATTGTTGAGTCCTCACATTAAACGGTATCTAACTGGTGTATGTTGTCATGATTATGTTGTCATATTATTGTATTAGAATAGATTAGTAAGCCTCTGTGTTCAATGAACACTGTTTACATGCCTGAAGCAATTGTATTTTAAAAAGAAAAGAAGAGAAGATCATATCAAAGGAAATGTGGTTACTCCACATTATTGTATTGAGGAAAAGTATGTAAACGTACAGTGGCGTATCAGCTTTAAGGACCTGAGGTGTGGTCACAGCAAGGTGGGAGTCCTGTACAATTCGGGGCTAGTGCATTTGTAAGGCACGCGAGGCTGACCCCATACCCACGTAGGAAATTAAGTGTTAGAATAAGTGATCAGATGTAAAAGGCCAGGGTGTCCTTTTGTTGCAGAGGGTCTATGTTCCTGTTGCCGGCTGGTGACAGGAAACCTGCTGAGTACTAATAAACGCCAACCAGTCTCCAACCAGTCTTATATGCTGTCGAAGATAACAGTAGGAGTTTTGGCGAGTGGTGAAATTGAAACTTTCTGCAACTACACATTGAAATATCTTACAACAAGGACTCCCAGGTGATGTGTTAGACATCTGGGGCATCTCTGACATTTTCTTGTGTTTCAAAACAATACACAGGACGTTTATGGGGGTAGGATGAACTACAGCCCTCATATACAGTGACTCTCCCTTTATATGAATAAAGTGAATTCTTTTAATATTTCCTACAGGAAAGACATATATATAAATACATAATAACTTTTTAGTTATTGGGCAAATTGTCCCAAAATTTTAATTGTTCTTTTCTGTAAACTATCTTGTCCTTATTTTCAAAGACCTGTCCACAAGCTATGAATGGACAGGCAAAATAAATTGTAAAGAAGATTTGTTCAAAGAAAAACTTAACTGCTAGTTTTATTATCTTCTTTATAGAAACTTAAAGTGTTTGATTGTTGTGTACCATCATTTCATTTCTCCCCTAGACACTAGGTACACCATACACTAGAGCCAGAAGAGTGACCGTGTGAGACCTAGGGAGGTAGCGTTAGGTTCCCTGCACATAATTCATCATCATCATTTAGAGAGTCAGGGGTCTACATGTGCGTGACCTCACACGGTTATAGCAGACACCTTTTCATTCTTTTAGGATACCATCATAACCTCCCCAGCAAAATCAACTTTGCTACAAGGGGGAATCCCTGGAAGTGTGTGGATGATTTCAAGAGTCAATGAGAGTGTAATTAGCCTTACAGACAGAGGTTTACATCCAAATCTACATACTGTAGCATTGTGCTGGTGGTCATATAAGGATGACTCCAGATATGCCTCAATGCATAAAACGATAACGTAAAATAAAAAGGGTAAAGTTAATCCCATCGCAGATACTGCCGTAGGGAAGTGAAGTGTTAGAGACTTAACTATATTTGGTTCATCTTTATGTGGTGAGGGTGACCAATTTCGTTCCTCATTGCCTTTGCCATCCCTAACTCAGAAGCAGTGTTAATTACCCATTTACAGCTGGGCAATTAGGAGCGTGACCACCACCAGGTTTCTATCCCGGAACCCGCTAACTTTGCCGCCGAGAAGCAAGTGCTCTAACCGTGTGGTCTACCGGACGCTCAAACGATGAAGTATTTCCATAATTTCCGACCCTTGGCTTTCGCAGTGAATTCTGTTATACACTCTTTCTGTGTCATGTTGCGTATTTTCTCCTCTCTCGTTGCCAATGTTTTTAAGCATTCAAAATATGCCCTAATAACGTGGATGCCCAAAGATTGATAGAGCGTAAAAGACAAAAAAGACGTTTGAATAGTACATTACTGCTCCCCGAAAGGCTACACAGATGGTTGTTTCACAGGATGTCGTTATAATCTCCACTCAGAACGACCGCTTCAGCATTGGTGTATATTTCTCATTCCAGTCCTTTATCTTGTCTATATTATTGTTCCTTCTTCGCTTCTTATGAAGCATGCACAGGTCACCACTGCAGTTGGCCCATTGAAAACAGCCAGTGAAAAAGCACCTGGCACGTCCTTGCCGTCGTGGTTTCTGTAGTAAATTCTTCTACGTAATAAGGCTGATAGCTGTATGCACAACACCCTTTAGTCATCTTCTACGACAGGTGGTCGGGCGTATAGGTCCTTTTCAGTGCTCCCCATTATCTTGTCTCGGGATTCACTAGATGTTGTTTGCATGTTGCATAGTTTCCCCTCCATTTTATGTGCCTATAGTATGGGTGGAAGGACAAACTGATTACATTTGCATACCAGAGTACTTGGTTTACAATCATTGTTAAAAGGTGCTGATCCCTTTCAAACATTTTTTATCTGTAAATAATGTGTTACTGCTTCATCAGTCTTGATGGTAATTGACTTTAGTACGGGTAATTTATTTTCACATCTGAGAAACACGTTAAATTGCTTTGCTCTGCCCACAGTGCAACACTGTGGAAAACAGAACACGTACATGCTGCCCCATGCATGGAGGCGTATCTGGAGTCATCCTTTTAGGACCACCAGCTAAGCACAATGCTACAGCATAAAGATGTGGAGGTGAACGTGTCTGTGAGGCTAATTACACCCTCATCGACTCTTGAGATCATCCACACTTCCAGGGATTCCCCCTGTGGTGAAACATGTTGAGAACCCAGCATTGCACACTAAGCTTGGAGGAGTCACTTGAACCCCAGTCGTAACTCTGGCTATTACATGGTTGGCTGCATGCAGGAGGATCTCACTGTGGACCCATGAAAGGCAGGGGGAGTTTAGAAGCGGTTCTGTGTAGGACGTGACTATTCCTTGGGAGAGTTCAGAACCATAGCACAGCACTTTCGCTCTGCATATTTGGAGAGCCCCCGAGGATGGCGGGGAATGCATAGTATTCCATGCGCTAATTCTTCCTAGCTTGGGATAAGATATGATCATTCTTTCAATGCAAGCCAGGCTGGAGCTCTTGACTTTCAGCGCTCAACACGTTTCGGAATGGATGAAAAGCCATAGGAAAAGCCTAGACCTACAATGTAGATAATACCAAGGAGTCTTCAACTTGGTATTGGCTGCAAAAGAGCGAGAAGCTCAGCAGCCCTAGTTAAACAACAACAACAACATGCCGTCCCACTGTCGTTTTAACCAGAGGAGTATTTATACTAGAAATAAAAACCCATTAAAGCATACAACGAAAAAACATGTGTCTCCAAAACGGAAAACAATAAGCTGGTTTACAGCATACAAAATGGAGCAGGCGTTTCAAATTACAGTGTACACACAGGACGGTGTATCCGTTTGTAGAGAACAGAAACATCTAACAATACAGAGCAACGTAACTACTCAAAATTATGTGATATAATTACATATAAGACAGAGGCAGTGGAAAACACTTTAATAATGTAAACTCTAGGGGACTTTAAGACATTTTTTTTTAAATTAGCTAAATATAACCCAATTTTTGTATGGCTTGGCTTCTTCTTTCAATCCCCAGTGATTTGAGTTTTCACTCTTTACTCTTCTGTATTTGAGGGTGAATTCTAGGGCTTTCTTGCAGTTCCAGCAGCAGGCTTCCAAAACTTAGCGGGCTCAACATGGGTAAAACATACCAGGCTCACTAATTGTTAATTGGCGGGTGATGCAATGTCTCGAGTTGGATGGGCCACTACCCTAGAGGGAATTTGGCATGGCTCCTCCAGAAATAAGTCACTGTGAGACTATCTCTCTCTCTCTGTGTGTGCAAGTTGGAAAAAAAAAAGATTAAAATAAGACGTAAAACAGGAGACTGCATGTACTCCTGCGCAGTATCAGGCGATATGATAATTCTCAGGGGGTCCGACAATTAGGCCATTAGAGTTTGGCAGTCGTCAGGGCTGATATAATAAAGTGCTCCTAAATGTGCCGGTTTAGTGGCCTTTTCTTCACATCTATAAACATTTTGCTGGTACACAATCTACTTGCGGATAATTTTGAGAAAGAAATCGGCGGAATGAGAGACATTTCTTAAGGGGTATGCACGTTGTAAGAAACTGAGAAACGTGATTCAGGGTTGCGGTAAAGCCTTCTGAAAAAAAAAAACTGTCACTGAATAAGACCTCCGCTTTTCGCCTTCTTAATTTATCATTCTTTCATCCTTTCCCCGACATCACTCATCCCTCTTGTCTTACAATGGAATGACCTCATCTAGTTATGAAACTCACCCCTCTTGTCTTACAATGGAATAACCTCATCTAGTTATAAAACTCATCCCTCTTGTCTTACAATGGAATAACCTCATCTAGTTATAAAACTCATCCCTCTTGTCTTACAATGGAATAACCTCATGTAGTTATAAAACTCATCCCTCTTGTCTTACAATGGAATAACCTCACCTAGTTATAAAACGTATCCCTCTTGTCTTACAATGGAATAACCTCACCTAGTTATGAAACTCACCCCTCTTGTCTTACAATGGAATAACCTCACCTAGTTATAAAACTCATCCCTCTTGTCTTACAATGGAATAACCTCACCTAGTTATAAAACGTATCCCTCTTGTCTTACAATGGAATAACCTCACCTAGTTATGAAACTCACCCCTCTTGTCTTACAATGGAATAACCTCACCTTGTTATAAAACTCATCCCTCTTGTCTTTCAGTGGAATAACCTCACCTAGTTATAAAGAGTTTATAACAAGACCACGAAATCGGCAGACACTACTGCTTACATTATTCTTTCTTAAAACGTTATACAGTGTAAAGTATAGAAAAGAAAAACAAACGTGAACGTTGATCAAGTATTATGAAAGAAAACAGGCAAGTAACAACAGCTTACTTACTTAACCTTACCAAAATCTCTCTGTATTGTAGCTACCTGTATTGATACCTCAAAACCTGGGAGATCTTTCTATGCGACTTACGCTTGAAGATACAAATTCAAAGGACAATAACAGTCTTGCATTATAATGAAGTTAGCCCCGTTTGATTTCGGTATACGTAAATCAGAACCTGGTTCATAAATGAATGTATTTGGCTCGCAGGTGGATTTTCTTCGAGAAATTAACTGACATATAAGGAGTCACAGTGAGCACTTGGTCTTCCTTCATGACGATATGCATCTTTAGTACGAACATAAAGTAAAGGTAGTCCCGTAGCAGATACTGCCAGTGAGGTGAAGTGTTAGAGACTTGACCTATACTGTACTTCTTATACTATACTTGGTATCAGCTTTATGTGGTGGTGTGACCGGTTCCCTTCCTTGTTGCTGTCACGTAGGGTTTATATTCATTTAATTTCCTACATCTTCTTCCTATTCTTTCACATAAATTCTCTCTTTTATTATCTCTGTATTTTTTTTTCCTGTGTATTTTTCATCCATTCGTTTTGCGAATATTATTTTCATATAATTCGCAAACTTTACCTGTTTTCCTTTCTCTTAAACTGAGAATCGCGCTAGGACGATATTACGTAGATGTCAGGGCTGCAGGGCGTCAGAAGGCGTGATAAGTCGGTTCGCTGAACATAGGACGTAGCAAATCGTCTACATTCTCACCGAGCGCGCGAGCTTCTTCTCGGCATTAGTCCCGGTGAGGTGTGATACTTTACATCTGCACCGGTCAGTATCCAGACATTTGGCTGGAAAATCCCAAACTGACACGGCGCTCACTTGGGCCATGGTCAGCTGTAGTGTGAAAACTGCCCTACAATGGAGTCAGGCTGTCTGGGATTTGAAACTGACACGCGTACATCGTGGTCAGTAGGTGACAGTTACGACACGCGTTAAGCGGACGTAAATGTTGGGAGTAGGGGAGATAATTTCGCTTGGCGAAATAGTTTGGGCCCTTTGTCTGATTTTAAGATATTGGCCAAGTTTGAAACTTTAATTTCATTCTCGCTCATAGACTCCACAGTAGATAGGTCGCTCGAAAAACAGAATAGCTGTTAGCGAAGATCTCAGTTTGTTTCGGCAATTTGTCGAACTTCTAGACTTCCAGAAATATTTTCAGCATTTTTATTCTTAAGTTGTGCGACTACCTGTAATTCTGTGGTTGAGGTAATTAATATGATAGATATATAGATTTTGTGAGTGTTAAAGTGTTAAATCGCTTAATGCATTTTAATCTATTTCTTTAGCGCAGAAGAGAAATAAAGTGGTAGGCTATTATATTTTCTAGGGAAGCATTCAGTGGAAAGCAGACTAAAAATTAAATTTCTAGCTTATAACGGCAATTGTAGCTATTTATAAATTTAATTTAACTGCTAATACTCAGTCGAGTGTATTTTTCTAAACTAACGTATAAACTCTAGAATCCAGCCTCATGAATGGTGACGGAATACGCACGTGTTCTTAATTTATGAGGATTGCTGATTTTTAAATATAACTTACGTCACGGGAAGTTTAAATGATAAGCAAAGCTCTCTGCTTGCAAGTTTAAATGTAAGTTTTAACCAGTACAGATTCTGTTTATTATATTATATGTGTTATTTTTCCTCCACACAGTGAAAGTTTTGGGGTGACCCTAACTTTACCAGCACCTAGTAGTAGTTTCCATACTTGTGAAGAAATAGACAGTCCTTATTTTGAACCACGTGGGTTTTCTCAAGTAACACTGATCTGACGGTGCAAGTTAGACAGAAATACTAATATCCCTATAACGGGTTTTCAAAGACTGTAATGATAAATACTGGACCTTGGAGCCAGCACTTAATTTCTTCTAGAAACTCTATATAATTTGCTGCCTGGTGGCGTGAATATTAACAATCATTTCCCGACTAGATTATATCTTCTGGACAAATCTGTGGTGTGACTAAAGTGAATCCTATACTGAGGGAAGGCACCGACCTGACATTCATCATTTTTTAGAAACCTAAGCTATTGACACTGTGCTCTGCTAACTCCCGCGCCTGGAATAATTGTTAGGTGACTTGATCAGACATTTGAACAAATTTGCATACCCAAGTAGTCGTTCCCGGAGACTCCAAGTTAAATACGTCTTTTGGAACTGGGGACTTCTTGGCAGAAGACTGCATTTTTTTGAGTCTGTGTGAAAATCTAAAATCAATGTGTTCCAAGAGGCAGCAAGCAAAGTCGTGAGTACAAGTGTGAAAAGCCATGGCGGAATGAATGAGTGTACGCTGGTTTGAGTGATATTTTTCACTATTTTATCTTTGACACCCTGTTGCTGTCCTAATTTTTTTTTTTCCAATCTGCATAATTTGTTGCTAAGGCTAGAGTTCTTGTGTTTTTGTCTTAGGTTAAATCAGATTTTTTTTCAAACTCTGTGCATATAATTACGAGATAAAACAAAGAAAAACTCTTAGACTCAAACCCTATGTATCTGTGACTCTGGCGCCATCATCTGTTCTCTTAACGGGGCCGGGCTAAACCTAGAGTTAACACTATAACGGGGCTATCATCCTTGCAACATTTCCTTGATTTTTTATGACTATGTGTATATGTATTTTCCTTGATGTACTTTCTTTGATGTTGTGAGCCGATTTTTCCTGATAATAAAATCGCTCTTGAACTTAATAATCGTGTTTGGTCAGCTCGTTCTAGATAATATATATATCATTGTTATAGTTTTCCCACGTCTGTGTGTTTACCTGTCGTCACGTGTATGTGCGTGCCTGTGAGTGATAGAAATATACGTAATATGTATATTGGTGTAGTCTGTCTGACGCTGTAACAACTGTTGTAGAAGATAGGTGAGAGAGAGAGAAGAATTCTTTTCGCTTTCAGAGACAGCCACTATATCAACATCTATCATCTCACGTGTGTGGAAATTCTATTACCTTTCACTAACTCTCACTGAGTCTATCACCTATTCAAACCTATTCAGAAGGGACCAAACCTAGTCTTAATTCTCCTATCGGAAATCTACGACAAATGGGGTCTCGTCCGACGGATTTTTGAACTTAGAATAGGAAGACGAGTACGACAAATGGGGACTCGTTTCCGGTCTTTGAACTTAGAATAGGAAGACGAGTACGACAAACGTGGACTCGTCTATCTGGATTTTGTACTTAGATTCTGTATTCTGATATAGAGTAAGAGTGTGATGTTTTGTGACTGTGTATCTTTTAAAAATAATTACCCCCTAGACTAGCGATCTGTTTACGGGCGTGCTGACCACACAAACTAATAAGTTTTTTTTTTTCCACAGCATCTTTGAATAATATACATTTTGGTTACAGGTTGATTTTGTCGGGATATATGTTAACTGCTGATTGTAATACTAAATGCTGGTAAAGTGGTGAGTGTATAACATTCACTGGGTACTGAGGCAGAACGGCGTTTGAACTAAGTTAAGGAGTGTGTTTCGGACTTTTTGTCCAGATTAATTCCCTCCCTTACCCGATCTGACTTCAGGGGCGAACTTATAGTGGATTTTTAAAAATTAAGGGATTATTTTTCTCTTTAATTTTTGCAATATTCTTTTGCTTTTCCACTGTAGCAACTTATTTTTCAGAAGTTATCTTAACTACCATTTAGTTGGCGTAGTCGTGTTTTGCATTAAGTGCTTTATTGCCGATAATAGCAGCGATAGTTAGATTTTACTTTGGAGGAGGTATCCCAGGGTTAAGGATATCATCTTTTGAATTTTTGGTTTTTTTTTCTCGTAAGTGGTAGGAACCAGTGTATCCTTTTTCCTATTTTCTTTCTCCACTAGTCTCAGTCATTGACATAATATGGCCGAGAGGGCAAAGCTTAGACAACTCCTCAGGGACGAAGCGAGAGAGGAGGGACTGGAAGGAGAGGAAGCGAAAGCTTTTGTCAGGGACGAACTTGAGAGATATGATGCGGAGAGGAAAGCAGAAGAAGCTAGGAGGAAAGAAGCAGAAGACCGGCTATTACAGCAGAAGAAGATTGAGGAGGAAATGGAAATTCGCAGGATGCAGCATGAGGAAAAAGAGAAGGAGAGACAGCATGAGGAAAGAGAGAAGGAGAGACAACATGAGTTGGCTCTTAAAGCTCTAGAACTTCAAAGTCATGGCGCTGCCTCTACCTCCACCAATGGAGAGTCTTCTCCTCATTCTTCCTTAACTGATCCTTCTAACAGTAAATCTCTTCACCTCACGGCTATGTCTTTTCCGCTAGAATCTTTCCCTTGTCCAAATGAGAAGATTGACACATGGTTAGAAAAATTTGAGAAAATTGCAACTCTGTACGGGTTAGAGAGGTCGCGTTGGAATATGAAACTTTCCCAGGCCCTAAAAGGTTCTGCTTATGATGTTTATTCTAAGCTGGAAAGTAGCCAACAAGACGACTACGATGTGTTGAAGAAAGCGTTACTGGAGCGCTTTGAAATGAACGCTCGCAAGTTTTTGCAACTGTTTCGCAACAGCCGGAAAGAGAATTCTGAAACTTTTCACCAGTTCTCATCGCGTCTTAAGGGATATCTAACAAAGCGCCTTGAGCTTTCGCAGCTCCCCTCTACCTATGAAGGTCTTGAGGAACTTGTTCTAACTGAACAAATAAAGAACACTTTGTCTGCTGATACCCGGAGATTTCTCGCTGAGCAGGGGGCAGAAAAACTTGAAGACATTTTGGAAAAGTCTGAGCGTTATCACAATGCGCTGGCTGAACTACCGGCCACAAAGCGGAAACCGACAGAGGAGCATTTTCGAAAACATAACCTAGAGCAATCTTCTCAGGCTTCTAACCTAAACAACCACAGAGAAACTGGACCTCAAAACCCCCCTCCTGAAAAATCCAAGTTCTACAAGAACAAGTACCCCAACCACCCCAAACAGTCTGATCAACCCGACCGCCCTACATGGCAGCGTAGCCAGAAAAGACAAGGTGGCAAAGGGAGAACCCCTGAGCACGGGACATATGATCAGACCGAGCACACCGAGCCGAAACGCATCGGATGCTTATTGACAGTCTCGCAAGGCGGAATTATTGACAGTGATTCCCAACCTCTTGGGGATAGACCCTCAACGCGAGGTATTGTTACTTTGAACGGTTCTCAAACTTCTTGCTTATTTGACACGGGGCTTTCTTACGATTGCATTGTTGCCAGAAACCTGGTTAAACCCGGTCAAGAGACAGGAGAGACCGTCAAACTTTGTGGAGTTCGTAAGAGTGATGCACCTACAGCGCTTCCCATCGCATTGGTGGAGATACACTCTGACTTTGTCAGAGGTGTGATCAAAGCGGCTGTTATGGATGACCCCATCTACCCAGTCATACTTGGCGGGAGATACGTGTGTATTGGGAAACCGGAAGAGCCGATTGTGGCAGCAGTAACTACAAGAGGGCAAACCAAGAAGGAACGGGAGCCTGCGCCAAATTTGTTACCTATGGAACTTAAAGAAGCGCAATACAAGGACCCTACTTTGGCACCCTGCTTTAGGAAACTGCCCATGGCTAAGGAACCCAAACAGCACGGGGACATTTTTTCTGAGGACGGCGTACTTTATCGGAGAACGGGCAAGCCTGAGAAGGTTACAACCAGCTCCTAGTACCGAAACAGTACAGAAGCCAAATCCTAGAAATGGGGCACTCTCTTCCCTTTAGCGGACACATGGGACAGAACGCCACAAACCAACGTATAACCACTCATTATTGGTGGCCAGGAGTAAACACTGATATTATCAGGTACGTCAAATCCTGTGCCCAGTGCCAACGTGTACCACCCAAGCAACGGACCCCCCCAGTCCACATGGGTGAAATGCCAATAATGGGAACACCATTCGAACGGGTTGTGATCGACATTTTAGGGCCTTTCGAAAGGACTAAAAGAAGGAACAGGTTCATCCTGACCTTAGTCGATACATGCACTTTATGGGCAGAAGCTATCCCGCTAACATGCGCAGATGCCAAGCATGTCGCAGAAGCCCTCGTGCAGATTTTCGCTCGGTTGGGATTCCCGCAGCAAGTGTTGACGGATAATGGATCTCCATACCGAAACCTGTTGATGGATGAGATCGTTAAGATCTTGAGGACCCAGCACATCCACACTAAGCCATATACTCCGGCCGGAAATGGGCTCGTGGAACGTGCTAATGGAAACCTCACCATGATGCTAAGTAAGCTGGCACAAGTGAAACCTGAAGATTGGGATCTCTGTATTCCTGCAGCATTATTTGGCTACAGAGAATCTCCTCATACTTCCACAGGATTTCCGCCAGCTACACTCTTATTTGGCAGACCCATTAAGGGCCCGCTTGAAGCCTTACTTCAGTCTCTGACAGACGAGAAGGCGGATGAGACAGTCGTCTCAGCAAGTAAATATGTGTCGGTTTTAAAGGAAAGGTTGAAACTAGGGTGGGACCTAGCAACGACTAACTTTAAGCGAGCTCGCACAAAGCACGCTAACCGATACAGGAAAGTCGCGGAAGAGAGAGAACTGGAAGCAGGAGAGAAAGTTTTGGTGTTACTCCCTACTGAGAACAACCAACTGAAGATCGGATGGCAAGGGCCGTTTACCGTCCTGAAAAAGATTTCTAAGGCTAACTACCAGATCTCTATTGAAGGAAAGGAGAAGGTTTTCCATTTAAATCTCTTAAAGAGATACTTGGAAAAACCAGTGCCAACCTCCGACCATCTCCTGACGATCGCCAAAACTGACGAAGATGACGATAGTGGCAGGGATATTCCACCGCTATCACAGGAAATCTTTCAAAAATGTCAGAAGCGGCGACGCTCTTTCAAGCACGCATATGAGACATTCCAGGGGAAGGAAACTTTGAGGAGTGGACTTGAGTAGGAATTGGACAGAGATGGAGGGGGAGATGGAGAGGGAAGAAGACAGACACCCCGAAGCTACGGTTATAGGAAATTAAACTCCATAACGTAGACATGGAGTGCTTCCATATCTTAAAGGGGGGAGGCTCTGTCACGTAGGGTTTATATTCATTTAATTTCCTACATCTTCTTCCTATTCTTTCACATAAATTCTCTCTTTTATTATCTCTGTATTTTTTTTCCTGTGTATTTTTCATCCATTCGTTTTGCGAATATTATTTTCATATAATTCGCAAACTTTACCTGTTTTCCTTTCTCTTAAACTGAGAATCGCGCTAGGACGATATTACGTAGATGTCAGGGCTGCAGGGCGTCAGAAGGCGTGATAAGTCGGTTCGCTGAACATAGGACGTAGCAAATCGTCTACATTCTCACCGAGCGCGCGAGCTTCTTCTCGGCATTAGTCCCGGTGAGGTGTGATACTTTACATCTGCACCGGTCAGTATCCAGACATTTGGCTGGAAAATCCCAAACTGACACGGCGCTCACTTGGGCCATGGTCAGCTGTAGTGTGAAAACTGCCCTACAATGGAGTCAGGCTGTCTGGGATTTGAAACTGACACGCGTACATCGTGGTCAGTAGGTGACAGTTACGACACGCGTTAAGCGGACGTAAATGTTGGGAGTAGGGGAGATAATTTCGCTTGGCGAAATAGTTTGGGCCCTTTGTCTGATTTTAAGATATTGGCCAAGTTTGAAACTTTAATTTCATTCTCGCTCATAGACTCCACAGTAGATAGGTCGCTCGAAAACAGAATAGCTGTTAGCGAAGATCTCAGTTTGTTTCGGCAATTTGTCGAACTTCTAGACTTCCAGAAATATTTTCAGCATTTTTTTATTCTTAAGTTGTGCGACTACCTGTAATTCTGTGGTTGAGGTAATTAATATGATAGATATATAGATTTTGTGAGTGTTAAAGTGTTAAATCGCTTAATGCATTTTAATCTATTTCTTTAGCGCAGAAGAGAAATAAAGTGGTAGGCTATTATATTTTCTAGGGAAGCATTCAGTGGAAAGCAGACTAAAAATTAAATTTCTAGCTTATAACGGCAATTGTAGCTATTTATATAAATTTAACTGCTAATACTCAGTCGAGTGTATTTTTCTAAACTAACGTATAAACTCTAGAATCCAGCCTCATGAATGGTGACGGAATACGCACGTGTTCTTAATTTATGAGGATTGCTGATTTTTAAATATAACTTACGTCACGGGAAGTTTAAATGATAAGCAAAGCTCTCTGCTTGCAAGTTTAAATGTAAGTTTTAACCAGTACAGATTCTGTTTATTATATTATATGTGTTATTTTTCCTCCACACAGTGAAAGTTTTGGGGTGACCCTAACTTTACCAGCACCTAGTAGTAGTTTCCATACTTGTGAAGAAATAGACAGTCCTTATTTTGAACCACGTGGGTTTTCTCAAGTAACACTGATCTGACGGTGCAAGTTAGACAGAAATACTAATATCCCTATAACGGGTTTTCAAAGACTGTAATGATAAATACTGGACCTTGGAGCCAGCACTTAATTTCTTCTAGAAACTCTATATAATTTGCTGCCTGGTGGCGTGAATATTTAACAATCATTTCCCGACTAGATTATATCTTCTGGACAAATCTGTGGTGTGACTAAAGTGAATCCTATACTGAGGGAAGGCACCGACCTGACATTCATCATTTTTTAGAAACCTAAGCTATTGACACTGTGCTCTGCTAACTCCCGCGCCTGGAATAATTGTTAGGTGACTTGATCAGACATTTGAACAAATTTGCATACCCAAGTAGTCGTTCCCGGAGACTCCAAGTTAAATACGTCTTTTGGAACTGGGGACTTCTTGGCAGAAGACTGCATTTTTTTGAGTCTGTGTGAAAATCTAAAATCAATGTGTTCCAAGAGGCAGCAAGCAAAGTCGTGAGTACAAGTGTGAAAAGCCATGGCGGAATGAATGAGTGTACGCTGGTTTGAGTGATATTTTTCACTATTTTATCTTTGACACCCTGTTGCTGTCCTAATTTTTTTTTTTTTCAATCTGCATAATTTGTTGCTAAGGCTAGAGTTCTTGTGTTTTTGTCTTAGGTTAAATCAGATTTTTTTTTCAAACTCTGTGCATATAATTACGAGATAAAACAAAGAAAAACTCTTAGACTCAAACCCTATGTATCTGTGACTCTGGCGCCATCATCTGTTCTCTTAACGGGGCCGGGCTAAACCTAGAGTTAACACTATAACGGGGCTATCATCCTTGCAACATTTCCTTGATTTTTTATGACTATGTGTATATGTATTTTCCTTGATGTACTTTCTTTGATGTTGTGAGCCGATTTTTCCTGATAATAAAATCGCTCTTGAACTTAATAATCGTGTTTGGTCAGCTCGTTCTAGATAATATATATATCATTGTTATAGTTTTCCCACGTCTGTGTGTTTACCTGTCGTCACGTGTATGTGCGTGCCTGTGAGTGATAGAAATATACGTAATATGTATATTGGTGTAGTCTGTCTGACGCTGTAACAACTGTTGTAGAAGATAGGTGAGAGAGAGAAGAATTCTTTTCGCTTTCAGAGACAGCCACTATATCAACATCTATCATCTCACGTGTGTGGAAATTCTATTACCTTTCACTAACTCTCACTGAGTCTATCACCTATTCAAACCTATTCAGAAGGGACCAAACCTAGTCTTAATTCTCCTATCGGAAATCTACGACAGTTGCCTTTGCCTTCCCTAACTGAAGCGTAAAGTACCCATTCAGAGCTAGCTATGCAAGCTGAAACGTGATTATACCTGGTTTGGAACCCGGTAACTTTGCCTTCTAAAGCTAGCGCTCTCTGTACCCTGCCACTGGACGCACAGTAAGAACACAGCACCTCCAAATTTTTTTTCCCTTCCATCTTCCGAGAAAAACTAGGCACATACTCTTCTACCTCGAGATCATGATGCCGTCAAAGACACGCGACAACATATCGTAAAGGTATCTTCTTCTTCGATCCTTATCCACCGACCGTCAAAGCAGTCAGTGGCCATCACGTCTAGTGGCGTCTTGTAGGGCAACAACAAATTGATTCCACTTTGCACGGTCGGTGGCCATCCTTCGTACAGTGCCCCAACTCTGGTTCATTCTTTGCATCTCAGCCTCCACAGTCCTCCGCCAAGTTGTTGTTTTTGGTCGGCCTCTCTTTCGTTTTCCTTCAGGGGTCCAAAGCATAGCTGTTCTTGTGATGGCATCGGGGTCTCTTCTGAGGACATGACCAACCCAGCTCCAGCGTCTGCCAGCTATGATGGTGTGCATGTCCTCTTGCTTGCTACGAGTAAGCAGATCTTGGTTGGTGATGGTATTCGGCCAAAAGATGCGGTGAATTTTTCTTAGGCATGTTGTGTGAAAAGAGGACAATTTTGACATTTCCTTCTCTGTGACTCTCCAGCATTCCGCACCATAGAGAAGCACAGAAAGCACGCAACTCTGGTATAATCTTAATTTGTGCTTGTGCTGTATTGGGAGGACTTCCAGATGTTATTTAGGCTAAAGAAGGCTGTTCTTGCCTTATTCATTCTGATGTTGATGTCTTTGCCTGCCCCACCGTCTGGTGTTACTATGCTTCCTAGGTATGTGGAAGGTGTCTGTCTGTACCAGTTGCTGATTCCTTACTGATATGGGCTCAGGGTTGCTCGCTGTGAGCGTCGTGGGGTCTGACTTCTTTAAATTGTTGTTGAAGCCCACCTGCTGGCTAAACTTATTAAGTCTATCAGTAGACCCCAAACACAAGAGAGTGGTGCAAAAAAGCGGCGAACAAATGACATGCTAACATACTATGAAAATACAAATCACGCCTTCCTTCACTTCATGATTCAGTTCTGTGATCTAATCCTTGTTTAGCGGGTCGGTTTGTCATAGAAAAATGTTCACTTACTTGTGCGTCCTTGTTGTAAATCTGATACGATTGTGATAGAATAGTCCGTTCTCTTTTCCTAGCATTCAAGTTTATCGACGTCATTATTGCGCTACGTCTCATTTTCTGTACTTAATCATTGCTTACACTCCCTTCCCTCAATTCTTATCATGTCGGGGCTTCAACGACCATCTTTTGCTGATTAGGGTTATCAATCACTTTCGTTTGAACCCATATTGACACATTGGATCTGTAGAGAGAAGTGTGGTTTACTCATGTGTAACACATTTTCCTACCAGACCACACAGTGCAGGGGAGCGACCAGATTAGTGAGTAAACAACCTTGGGATGACCACAGTCGATCATCTCTGATAATAGATCTGTCTGACCAATTTGTTGATTGTTGGCTAAGACCGGGTAAATGACATAGCTATTTCCGGACAAGACGGCTCCGAGAATAATTATCTATCTTGAAAGAGATTACGTGGTATAGAATATGAAGTCGTGAGTGTAAACATGATCGATAATAGACGGAAGCTAGCATACCATATATGGTGACTGTAAACAACACATTTATTTTGGCGTTTGTTACGCAGGAATTTTTCGTGAGAGAAGGGGAAATATACGCATCTTGCATGCTATTGGCTTGGCATCTGAGATGTAAAATTACAACATTTCTGATTGGAGCCGTCATATAGCTGCAATCTGGATGTGGGCCGAATGTTGCCTTATAATTTAGCGACTTGTGAGTTAACCGCATTGTGAATTCTACTCGTGAAGAAGACAGTCAGATAAGGAATTGGATCACGATTCCATTTTAAAGGACCAGACAACGTGTTTGAGCATCTTGTGAATTTACACAACGACAACTCTACCTTTATTAATACGGAAAACCCAGAATCCTAGGAACCTGAACAACAAGTCATAGTGAGAGTCCATTGTAAAGTAACACCCCAAACAACGTGTAAGATGCATCTTAATCAAGTTGCCTTAACTATTTCACTGAGCCAGAAGTCTTTATTCCCAAATATATTTTTGGGGTAAGTTGTACATTTAACAATTGTATATTTTGCATTTATTAACATGTGAAAAGTGCTAGTGGATGTCCAATTCATACGAGGCAAACAGAATGATGATTTCATGAACTATCACTGCAAGAGCTGGTGACTGATTTATGCGGGTTTCTCATAGAGAACCAAAAGCAGAAGTAGTCCCAAGTTCCAGATGGAGCAGGGAGTGGATGATGATAAAACTGATGTACATACTTATTATATTAACCTTTTCAACCAGTGCAAATGTAAGTGTAAACGTGTTAAATATAAATGCAATGGATGTTTTCCGCTCACTGGGTTTAATATTAATGCTCAGAGAGGGTACAGTTCTGAGGCAGATGGGATGGTGGAATGAAAAGGGGGGACAACTAATTTTTGTGTCAGGAAACCCCATACTCACGAGGGTATTTGTTTCTGTTACATGTATTCGTACATTGCTGCTTCTTCTATAGTCTCGCTTGCTCGCTGTGAATGGACGCGATCGTCTCTTCCTTTTAGCCATCTTATCATTTTGATCCATAATAATAAGTCTGCAATACTTTAAATTAAAATTTTGCCTTGAAGAAACAATCAAACAACTTACATTTTAAGGTTATTTTTAAGAAAAATGATGAGTTAAATCCGTTTCCCGAACGAAACGTGACAGAAGAGTATCTTGATTGTCTGTTGATTTAATGCACACCGTCACACTTTTTCTATTTTCGCGAGAGTACATATAAGGGGAAACAATACAATTATTGTCTAACTTCCAACCACAGTTGCATCCCCTTAGCTGTGCTAGAAAGTTAATGCACTCTCTCGAAAATAGAAAAAGTGCGCAAATGACGGTGTGCAAAGTGTGACAGACCGACCGACCGAAGTGCCTTGCGGCGGGAATTATGGTATTGGATTGGATATATATATATATATATATATATATATATATATATATATATATATATATATATATATATATATATATATATATATATATATATATATATCCATATATATATATATATGGATATATATACGAGGGAAGGTCAAAAAGTAATGCCTCCTATTTTTTATGTATGTAAATACTGCATCGGTGTGCAATTTGTAAATTTAGCAGGATTCCTCAAACACTCTTCTGCATTGTATAGCATTACCAACCTGTTTCAGTAACAGGTGGCACCACTGTAACAGTTTTAAAATGGCTGCCAAAGACGTTCGGTTAAAACAACGTTATGTCATAGAATGTTGACAGACAGACATAAAGAAACAAGGAAAACCATAGTCATCAACCTCCTGCACCGTTACGAAACTGAAGGAGAAGAGTTTTTATCGAATATTGTGACAGGTGATGAGACTAGGGTTCATTTTTTTTTAAACCAGAATCCAAGAGGCAGTCAATGGAATGGCACCACACAACATCGACGACAAGAAAGAAGTTCAAAAGTTCACCATCTGTAGGGACAGTTATGGCCTCCGTGTTTTGGGATGAGAAGGGTGTGATTCTTCTTGACTTCTTGGAATAGGGAAACACGGTGAATGCAGACCGTTACATTGAAACTTTGAAGAAGCTTAGAGGTCGTCTTCGGCGACTTTACCCATTAAAAGATCAGAGAACTGCACTACTGTTGCCCGATAATGCCACGCCACACACCGCTAAACGCACCATTGATGCGATTGCAGAATTTGGCTGGACATTATTACCACATCCCCTTACAGTCCCGATCTTGCACCTTCTGACTTCCATCTGTTTGGACCACTGAAAGAAGATCTTCGCGGACATCACGTTGAGGACACCGAGACCCTTAAACGCGGGGTACGCCTTGTAGTAAAATCTGCGAGAATAATCGCTCATTTCAGTAAGATTTTAGTCATAAAATGATAATAAATAAACCCGCCCTATTATGTCTGACGGTGATCCTCTCACACGCCAGCATAGCGCTGAATTTTGTGCAGTGCTAAAGCCTATAGAACGATCCCACGGTAAAAATCTAACACGCGTTTTAGTTTCGGTTTCGAAAACGTACTACCAATATTCAACATTTTGCCAGATCTGCTGCATACATTCTGCAGCCTAGCCTTATAATTAACGATTTTGCGGAAGTGTGCCGCAAAATAACTATCTGAATTAATGTAAAATTTTGACTTTAACGCTGGTAATCAGTAGCAATCCTTACATTTTTTGGTAGTGTTACACGATACAATACAAATAATTAACGCAAAATGCTACCATCGCCTTGCCAAAACCCGCTTCGTTCTGTCTGCGAGACAAATAGTATATACACGCTGTGGCAAAGCTAACGGATATACACACACAGACAGTTTAAATTCTCGACGCGTAGTGTAGTTGTGACGTCACAAAAACAAGCTGGTTTATTTGAAAAATTAAAAAGTGAGACAGAAGGAGGGGGAAAAGATGGTAGACTTATGTAAAAAGTTATAATTAACGACTGTCAGTGATAAAACTGAAAATCTAAACGCACATGAATATAGTCATAAAAATTATATATTCGTGTAGCTTAGTGTATTCTGAGCACAAATATGTTTTAATATTAATGGTAGTCAAATTATTAGCCAAGTTATTGAGGAAATACTATTTGACTGGAAACGCGTAGACGAACGGACTGTTGTCCTTGCTCGTTAACTGTAACGTTATTGGGAACGATAGTTTGAAAGGAGGCAAGGGAGTAAGTCAAATCCGATTGGAGGGTATAGGAGGGTAGACAGAGAGTATTGGTTGGGCAGAAAAGATAAAATCTATATTTAGAAAAATCACTCCTAGAAGTGTGTAGTTAGTGTTTTTCTTTTTAATTTTTTGAAAATTGAAATGCTAGACCCTCGCTGTGATTGGGCCGGTCTAGGCATATTGGCAAACAGCGTTTACAGCTCAGCGCCAGTTGAAAAGAAATATGTTAGAAGCAAGCTGCGTTGTCCTCAGCAGTACCAAGTGTGTTATTAACCATTGGCAGTCTGAACAGAAGGCAAAGCTGAACTTAAACTACTATTTATGCTAAAGCCAGTCAACGTACGTTTGTGATATTTCTTTGAATTGTGGTAAGGAAGGAATTTATTAATTTTGTTATTACAATAAAAATTGGTGTCTGCGATACTGCTCGATGGGGAAGGTTTACGACTAAGTACAGGGTCCCCAGCAAAGTTATGCAGGACCTGTGGGTTGTGTTCAAGCAGTAAAATTAATGTGTATTGCATAACTGAAAATGATTTCCACAGTTGCCAGTGGGAAAGCTAACCCACGTTATCTTATGGAAGATCATCATTGTTGAAGTGTCAGAGGCGTTGTAGCCCTTAAGGAACAAAATAGGGGCACTGGTAATGCATTGTCATCTCAGAGTGGTATGGGGTGGTCAGAGAGATCTGACCCTTTTTCTTTATGTCAATTATTACATGTGAAAGGGAATATAGATGTGTTTTTAAGAATCATAACATTGTTTCAGAGGTTTTAGTTCTGGTACAGTGTGGGTACTAGAACCCTGGTGGGTTGTTGCAGTGTACTAAAGTAACCTATTGTTTGGACCCTGAGGTCTAGTTACTGCACCAGGAACCTTGTCAGCGTGGTCATACCAGAGAGCCTGTGAAAATGACAGCAACAGCTATTATCTAGATAAGTGCCATACATGTCGGCACTCAGTTTATCCACTAAAATACTATATTTCTGTATAGAAATAACATAAAATAAATTGTTGGCAAGAGACTTTTCAAGATAATTTTAAAAGAGAGAGAGGGAATGATGACAGTACCCCACCCATACTATTAATTACCAGTGTCATTAACTTAGTGAACCTAGATACACATATTTTGATTGTCTTATTATTAATTGAATGGACAGAAGATCCATGGTGGTATTTAAATTGTTATAAATACATTCATAATATCAACTTTTGGTTGTTGGACCTGATGCAGAAAATTCTGATCAGGCCAAATAAATTGTAAATAACCATTTTACCAAACGTTTAACACAGACTTCTATAAGATATATTTCATAGAGTGTCAGTGTGTTTGTGGTTGTAGTCTTGACTCAGTCATATATATATATATATATATATATATATATATATATATATATATATATATATATATATATATATATATATATATATATATATATATATATATATATATGTGTGTGTGTGTGTGTGTGTGTGTGTGTGTGTGTGTGTGTGTGTGTGTTAGTAAATACATGTGTTTGTAGTACTTGTACTTACAATACATCATACACTCATAACCCTAGACATAAAGACGTAGCTAACATACATATTAGTCAAGAATAAGTCTGATTGAGGTCGTAAGGTGGTAGCAGAAAGGTGTTCTGATAAATCAACCCAACATTTAGTATAATCAGGGACCTTCACAGCTGACCTCATTCAGTACAATAGGAATAACATCCACCACACGCCTGTGGTTCAGGAAAAAGGACACACATTTTTACCGTGCGGGGATACATGCCCTTGTGAGAAGATGGAAAAAAACTGTAACAAATAATGGAGACTACATTGAGAAATAAATTTTTGAAGTTCAGACTTGGGGCTACATTTCAATGTGAATTTTATCTGTTTTCTTGCCTACTGAATGAAATTAAAAATTACGAGGCATTACTTTTTGACCGTCCCTCGTATATATATATATATATATATATATATATATATATATATATATATATATATATATATATATATATATATATATATATATATATATATATATATATATATATATATATATATATATATATATATATATATATATATACATATATATATTATAATGTATAATCGAGAACGGCAATTAATCCAAAATATTTTTTTCAGCTGGAGACGGTTACGTCGACATGGACGTTTATACTGTTCAGCTTCTCATCCCGCCACTCCCCCCCCCCCCCCCCCCCCCCCCCTCCTCCTTTCCCAAATAGTCTAAACCAGTGGTTCTCGACTTTTTTTTTAGCTCCTGGCCTCCTTATAGTCGCTGTTAGCTGGGAAAAAGGTACTTTATCATCTTACTGTGGCCCTCCTAGAAATATGGCATCGCCTCCTAGGTGGGCTATATGGCACACGTTCAGAACCACTGGTCTAAACAATCATTCAACAGAGAGGCAGGTGTTAATCTTTATCTGCCGCGATATGTCAGCAAACACGACATTCTTCATGGAAAAGTACAAACATAAATTTGGAAACTATATTAACTTCTACCTCCAAGTAAAACGAAACAAAATGACAAAGTAAATATATTCACGTCTGCAGTTTGAATACTGGAGCTAAAACAAACAGCCAACAGTGAAAATCCTATTCTTATGAATCTTCCTTCCTGAAATCAATGAATACACTGGCACAGAATCTGCAAGCGTGTTTGCTTACGATAACACAAGCTCCTGGATTCGTATAAACATAATTCTTTATTATTATTTTATTTATTATTTTTAAAAAGGCACACAGAGACGAGAACTGGAGCCAGAAATAAAAAAAGGTGAGGACGATATTGGAAAGGCCCCGAAATGATGGCACGCAACAGAAGGACGTAGTATGCGTTTGCTGAAGGCCTATGCTTCTCGGATTACAGCAAGGTAACGAATGAGTTATTCAGAGGTTGAAGAAAAAGTAAATTAAAACAGATGGAAGGCGATAGACCAAGGAATCGAAGCAAGAAAAAAAGATGAGCTATATGGGGAACATGCAAGAATTTAAATATTAAAAAAAAAAAAAAAAAGAACTCAAGGGAGTTCAGTGAATAACAGAAAGGAACTGAGAACGATTACGCATTTGTGAAAGATCATTACAGGCTGGGAAATACTGCACAGAAAAAGAAATCTCTTTACATTTTAAAAAAGTGTGTACATCAGAGTGAATAAGATCGCGTGAACAGATGTTTTCTCACTTTACACTTCACATTACGTTTACTATGAATGATGCCCGGTTTAGGTGGAAGCATTATCTAATGCAGTGTTTCTCAACCGGGGTTCCGCGGAACCCTAGGGTTCCTCGGGAGATCGCTAGGGGTTCAGAGAGATCATGATTGAAAAAAAAAAAAAAATGTTTTTTAAACTTTGCATGCCCGAGCTGTGCCAGCGCTCACGATGATGGGCAGTGACCGAGCAGCACTGTATATCAGTGTGCATATAAGATCGCGTTCACCTGGTCGAGTCCATTCTTGTTTTTTGACGCAAGTTAGGGGAGGATGTTGATATTTTGTGAGCGCTATGAGTGTACATATGGGAGGACGGTAGGCTGACAACGTCAGCCTTTCCACCTCGAAGTACCGCTCCAAACCTCCCCTTACGCGTCGCCGACTGACTTACGGGCAGCCAACAAGGTCCACCAGTATAGTAGAAAATCGGATGGAAATTTTTATGCAGGGGTTCCCTGAGACATGAAAATCATTTCAAGAGTTCCTCCAGGATAAAAAGGTTGAGAAAGGCTGATCTAATATCTTGCGCAGTTAAGGGGGACCTGAGGACCGCTTTATCGGGCACGTTGTAAAAGGCAACTAATATGAGGCTGTGTATGAGACTTGAAACCTCATGACGTGAAACAACTTGCTATATAACCACCACTGCAGGAGTGTATGAAGGCTTTCTGCAAGGCACCAGCCAGCTGCAGTTACGGCTCCATGCTCCATGAGCAGCAGAGAACAAGGAAACGAAGAAGAATAATAAAATGAAAAATATAATGACAAACATTATCAATCAGTCAAGTATTCAAACACGGCAGCACATTAAAGTTAATGACGGACCTCTAATACCAACGAGTTCCTGAAGTTATAACTACCGTCACTCAACAATTTCTCCCCTCCCAAAAGATCTTTGTTTCTTCTGACTCGTTTTTCTGTAAATAACTAACTTGCATTTGTGTAATACCTTAAAGGGGCATTTGGGTTTTCATTACGATATACATTGTTTCGCACTGACTCAATCACCGGAAGGTCAAATTCCTCAAACTGATCAGGTGGCCTAACCTCTGCGCTATATCGAGGATCATTTACAAGAAGCAATTCTCTACAGACCGTCCGACTGACTAACCGGTTAGGGCGCTGTCTTCTCGAGGTATAGTTATCGGGTTCCTGGATCAAAACCTGGTAGCGTCACACTCCAGTCTACCCAACTGTAAACGGATACCTGAGTCGGCCTATGAGTCAGGGAAGTCTAAGGGAGCAAGGGATGGCACTGGTCACCCCACATCATAAATCTGGTACGATGAAGTATCTTAACACTTCACTCCCCTACGTCAGTATCTGCTATGGGACGACTAACTTTACTTTTCTAATTCTCTACAGTTGGTCAATTCCAAGAGCCTTCGGTTCTTAACCTGTGGTCCACGGGGGAGGGGGGAGAGAGAGAGAGAGAGTCCGTGAATGGAATATAGGGGGTTCGTTTACATAACCGAAAATTTGAAATGCTGCGTTTTTTATTATCCCTTTATGTACATTTTCTTTCAAGAAGAGGCCCATCAGTCATCGGACAATTAAAGGGGCCCATGACACACACAAATGTTAAGAAACCCTGATCTAAATAAACGCAGACCAGGATTAACACAGGTCGACAGGAACAACAATACGCGTCAAGTTTTTTGTTTTGTTTTATCTGCTAGCATCAAGCGACCACGTACAGTTAGACACCAAATAAAAATGGAATGTGGGCTAATACATATTTTAGAGATGGTGCCCATTATTAAATGTCCATAAATGGAGACCTATGCGTCTGCTTTCTTTCTCTTCCTCGATCACTACTGTCGCGAAACGAGATGGAAAGTTTGAACAGTGTTATGATAGGGTGGGCCGTGATAATCGCCATGCCGGTGCTTCTCACCCCGCCCCATTTTTCAACTCGTCCAGAAGTATACAGAAGTATTGTGCTACAGCTTACTCTACATTCGAAAAATATGAATCAACGTCCTTTGTTTCGCTGCTTCCGCAACGTGAGGCAGCCTATGCTCCAAACATTGCATGTGCTCTTGTAATGGTGGTTCATGCAGCAATCGAACTGGCCGATTGTAAAGTCCGTCAGGACAGCTGGCCTACTATGAAATATTAAAAACTGTCTTTCCGACAAGAGAAATATACCGAACATCAACCGCGTATCAGGCACTAATTAACGTCGCTACCCCATTGGCAGAGTGGTTAGAGCACTGGCCTAGCGCGGCAAAGGTACCGAGTTCGAAACCGTTGCACCATGCTCCAGTCTACTCAGCTGTAAATGGGTACCTAATTCTGCTCCTGAGTTAGAGAAGGCAAAGAGGAAGGAAACTGGTCACCTCCCCTCTCTAAAACTTCATTCCCTTATGGCAATATCTGCTATGGGACTGTCGTGAAATATTCTAATCCACATATATAAATTATCAGGTAAATATAAAGCCTAACAAATAAATTTAATAAAAGGAAAGAAGAATGGTAAAGAACAGTGCTGTCACAATGACTGTACTCGAAATCCCCTTGTTTTCTACTTCGTCGGCAAATTGTAACGCTTTCACGTTGATAGTAAAAGCCTACTGTGTCGCTTGCACGCTTTCTTCAATGAAACGTGTACTGTATTTCTTTGAAAAACCTTGAGATACGCAAGCTGATCAATGACTGTAGTGAAATTGACAGAGATACAACGGTAAAATCCCTCCAAAGATAACATTTAAGGATAAAAACATAATGCGTAGGCTGCTGAAGTACATGATCGCCTAGACCGCGGGTCATCATCCTCCATAATAATTGACTTGCTAGACAGGAGGGGAACGGCGGATCAAAAAAGGAAAAAAATATGACTGGAAAGGCTAGGAGACGCAATTGGGGGGGGATGGAGGAAAGAAAAAAAATCACGTCCCCCAAATTGACACGAGGTACGGAAATGGACGCTTTTGCGATACCAAGCTTTTGATTTGAATGGAGCGGTAAAACGCAGATGTTAGGAATATTACAAAAATTAAAAAGTAATTTTTTCTTAATATTAATGTTAGGAATATAAAAATTAGCTGGCCGGATGGCCTATTCTGAGCAGTGAACTAAGATGGTCTTAATTTTACAAACGGATAGATAATATTGAAGATAATGACAAAAGACAGTGTAGTTCACATCATCGACAGACTGTGTTGAATAAAAAAGTGTCGCAATTTGCACACAAAAACACGACCTTGGACGCAGGTGTTCAAATCTACGTGGTATGGAGGAAAGGGGATATTGTGGTGGCTGTGTCTAAAAATAACTTTTAATGACAAAATTTTGGAGGGGAGAGAAAGGTTGGTTCAAAAACCAAGCACATTTTTTTAGAAACACAAGTAGAGACGGACAGACTAACAGATAAACATCCATACTTGACTGAAGCATGACTGAAATGACTTTATGGTAGGAAATTTGAAATTTAAAATAAACCGAGGCAGTGATTGGCCACAGACAATCATATCATTAGCGCTCAGACGCGAAAGTGGGGCCATTCTTCAATAGTTGTTCAGTGATAGACACAGATTTTAAAGTGTGGTGATTCCATATGAAAGCAAGTGAAATAAATTTAGGGACGCCATACTATAGCCAGCAGCTCAGCTGAGTTTTGCTAGCAATTCTGTGTTATTTATTCATAATCTGGTAAGATTGAAATTATTTCCTTATATATTTTGAATATTGTTTCATGTTTGAGTGATTTGATACTGCCATATCGAAATATAGCCTTACAAACAAGTAGGGATTTGCTCTAGACCCCCCGCCCTAGTCAGGGTCTAGGGACCAACAATGTACATAAACTCCAGCAAGGATTATGCAAGATAGATCAAGTGTTGAGAATAATGATACATATTACCTATCCTCTTTTAGGGCCGAAAACTAATAAACATTTTTCAGGATCTATGGTCTGGGAGGATCTATCTGATGTAAAACCACCATGGTAAATGTGCTGTTTGGTCAGAGAGATCTGACCTGTCTGTATGATGTGGTTGTTGTGTCACTGTTGTGTCCAGACGTGGGTAGAGAATAGATTTTGACACATGGCCCATACTTTGATTGCAGAGCTGCGAGTTTCTGTCGTCAACAAAGCAGTGTCTATTCAGTTGGTGACTTTACTCGAGTGTATCTGTGCAGTATTTGTGACAGAGACCACCATTATTGCCCGCCAGCACGGAGAGGTGGGACCACCTGATTTCAGCACCAGAGCGACAACTACCAGATGAGTGAGCCTCTGGTCTGCTGGACTTTCACCAACGCCCTTTAGTTACTAAGAACCCCATAAAGATTCCCACCATTTTCTGGACACTGTGTAGTCAATATAGACAGGTGTGATGAGGCCACCCCAACAGCACAAACAGTACTATCCTCCCAAGTAGATGAATACTAGAACATTTTAATAAAACTAACTAGTATAGTACATATATATGTACACTATTGCATTTATGATATACTATTCCATGCATTTCTTTTTCAAAATCTCTAAATCTTTTTAAGTTCTGGTCAACCTAAAAAATTGACACAGAACAAAATAAATGTAATATAATTTTATCAAAATTTTTACACACGTGAGTTAGTTCAGTGTATTTTAACAATTATTAATATTATTAGTCTTGTTACATATCTGTGGGTATATTTATAATCCATTACACCATACTACATAGCATAACCCTAGACACTTTACGTAGCCACATTCATAAAAAAAAAAAATTAAGTGTGAGGTCGTAGTGGTAGCAAGAAAGGCCTTCTGACAATTCACCACTACATTTTATCTCAGGAGCCTTCACAGCTGGCCTCATACAATTTACATTTAGTAATAACACCATCATACAATACCATCAAACACCACTACAATATTGGGGTCTTGTCCAGGGATAATTAGCCCAACAGTAATATTAGGATCTCCTGGTGGGAGAAATAAAAGTAGGGAAATAAATTGTAAAATTTCCCTTAAAATTAAAAGTGTCCCTGCAGATAAAAGTTGGTGAATCTTCACAGCCAGTAATAATTAATTAGTTAACTGGTTAGTTAGAATTAGTTAGACTATAGTCATAAGAAGTACTTAGTGTATTTACTGGTTAGAGATTTAGCTTGTATATTATTATATTGTCTAAAAAGTATGGCGGAGCTGGCAAAATTTAGATCAGCTGCTGTGCTCACCGCGAAGGAGATGGGAATGGATGGTCAAATTTTAATTCAATACGTAACGACTGAATGTGATAAATATATTGAACGGGAAGAAAGGAGGTTAGTTGAAGAGAAGAGGTTAGAGGCTGATAGAGAAATTAAGAGGCTGCAGATTGAGGCAGAAGAAAAAAGGTTGACTGCCGAAAGGGAGGCAGAAGAAAAACGACAGCAAAGGGAGGCAGAAGATAAAAAGGCCGAAAGGGAGGCAGAAGATAAAAAGACAGCAAAGGGAGGCAGAAGAAAAAAGGTTGACTGCCGAAAGGGAGGCAGAAGATAGAAGGTTGCAGAGGGAGCACGAATTACGACTAAGGGAGCTGGAATTACAAGGCCCGGCCCCTGAAAATGGTGCCAGCCCTTTTGCCTCAGATGCTACGCCCAGTCTGGGAGCCTCAAACTCAGCTATGGGGTTTCATTTAGACCATTTTGTTGAGAAAGACGATGACATAGAGGGGTACCTAGGACGTTTTGAGTTATTAGCTACTACATATGGGTTAGAGAGAGAGAGGTGGAGTTTAAAGCTATCACAGGGATTGAGGGGTACTTCTTATGAAGTATTTGCTAAAATGAACAGGGAAGACCAAGACAATTATGACATGTTAAAGCAGGCTTTGTTATTAAGGTACGAGAAGAATGGTGAATTTTATCGTAAGAAATTCAGAAATGCCAAACTGTTGTCTGGGGAGACATACCACCAATTCTCTGCTAGACTAGAAACCTATTTGGAGAAATGGACGGCTCTGGGGAAGACCCAAGATCTCAAAGAAATGATCATGATTGAGCAATTGAGAGAGTCCATGGCTCCAGACATGAGAAAATTTCTCATGGAACAAGGTGCAGAGAAGTTGGGGGAAATTTTAAATGTTGCTGAGAGGTATCAGGCAGCCCAGGCAGAGGTAAGTGGTGCTAAAAAGAAGCACATAGACAATTTTAAAGCTCCACAGCAATTTAATAAATTTGATAATAGAGAGCAGGGAAATAAAGGTAGGACAAACTTTGAGCGGCCAAGAAATGACTATCGCGACAGAAACTCACAGTTCAATGACCAAAAGTTCAATGAAAGAAAACCGTTGAACCAAGGAAAAAGATGGTGTAAATGGTGCAAGAAGGATAACCATAACACCGAATTTTGTAGAAGGAAACCTTCAAACATTGCTGCAATGAAGTCGGGGACGCAAAGATTAAAGGTTAATCCTAAGGGACAACAGGAACCTTATCACCCCCCAGTTTGTGAGGATGTTATTTGTAATGGGGTCACCATAAGGTGCCTTTATGATACAGGTTTGGATTATGATTCAGTTGTGAAGTCTAGCCTAGTGGACCCAAGTCAGTATACCACAGAAACAGTGGAAATACAAGGGGCGACTAAGGACATACCACTCATGACACTTCCCATCGCAAGGATAACGGTGAAAACTCGCTATGTGGAAGGAGAAATCAGAGCAGCAGTGATAGATGAACCAATCTACCCTCTGATATTGCGGTGTAGATACGTCTTCTTGGGGAATCCCGAGAAACCTGTGATCATGGCGACAGTGCAGACCAGGTCACAGAAGAAGGAGGAAGAAGCTGAACCTATAAATGCTCATCCAGAGGAGATGAGGAAGGCGCAGGCTGAGGATAGGACACTCAAGCCCTGTTTTTAAAAATTG
Organism: Oreohelix idahoensis; assembly: GCA_024509875.1. Classification (NCBI taxonomy): domain Eukaryota; kingdom Metazoa; phylum Mollusca; class Gastropoda; order Stylommatophora; family Oreohelicidae; genus Oreohelix; species Oreohelix idahoensis. The sequence goes on from JAMPIV010004902.1 coordinate 122,911, forward strand.
CCCAAATGCCACACACCTCCGAGCAAGGGGGAATATTTCATGAAGAACAAACTCTTATACAGGAAGGCCGGAACTGGAACAAATGGTCACAACCAGCTGGTTCTTCCCACTTCATATAGAGATAAAGTGATGGAACTCGGGCATGCGATTCCCTTCAGTGGTCACATGGGGATCAGCGCCACAGGACAGCGTATAGCTTGTCATTACTTCTGGCCAGGGATAACAGAGGATATAAAAAGATATGTCAAATCCTGCCCAGAATGTCAAAGGGTAGCTCCAAAGCACTGGACTGCTCCTGCAACTCTAGGGGAAATGCCCATAGTGGGAACACCTTTTGAGAGGGTTGCAGTGGATATTGTAGGACCTCTCACTCGGACCAAGAGGAGGAACAGTTACATCCTTACTCTGGTGGACACTTGTTCTATGTGGGGAGAGGCGGTAGCCCTGCCATCAATTGATTCAAAACATGTAGCAGAGGCACTACTTACAATATTTACCCGATTAGGATTCCCGCATCAAATCTTGACGGATAATGGATCTCAGTTCAAGGGGAAACTAACGGAAGAAGTTTTTAAGCTATTTCAAGCCAGGCACTTTCATTGTAGTCCGTACCATCCACAAGGGAACGGCCAGGTAGAGAGGTTCAATGGGACTCTCATTTCTATCCTGAGAAAGCTGGCACACGAAAAACCGGATCTGTGGGATCAATTCCTGCCCGCCGCATTGTTTGCGTACCGGGAGGTACCACATAGTTCAACCGGGATGGCTCCCGCAACTCTGCTATTTGGGAGGCCAATAAAAGGTCCATTAGAAGCCCTATTAAGGACCTGGACAGATGAGAAGGCGGAAGAGACTGTTACCTCATCATATCAATATGTGAACGAACTGACCACTCGTTTGAAAGCTGGATGGAAACTGGCAAATGATAATTTGAAACAAGCCAGGAAGAAACATGCAGCATATTTTAATAGGAAGGCAAAGGACAGGGAACTGGCAGTCGGAGAGAAGGTGCTGCTTCTACTACCCGGAAGCCAGAATAAATTACAAATTGGTTGGCAAGGTCCATATACGGTTCTAGAGAAGGTGTCTAGAACAAACTATAAAATTGACAAAAAGGGGAAGGAAAAAGTTTATCATGTAAACCTGTTAAAGAAGTATCTGGACAGACCACTCCAGGAAAGTACCCCCTTATTGACCTTGGCTATTGCAACCCAGATGCAAAAGGAACCACTCACCTCACATGAATACCCATTACATCCTTGTGAAACAGCAGCACAGGTAAAAGTCAGTAAGCACCTGACTAAAAACCAGAGGGAGAGAGTTCAACAGGTTCTGGAGGAACATACAGATGTATTAACAGATAAACCAGGCCATACAAATTTACTACAGTATGACATGAAACTGGTAGACTCAAACCCAATCTGTATGAGAGCCTATTCTATTCCGTTCGCGAAGGAGAAGGCATTGAAGGAAGAAATAGAGTATTTGTTGAAGGAGGGGATTATTTCGCACAGTGAATCATCTTTTAGTTCTAGTGTCGTTTTGTTGAGAAAACCGTCTGGGGAACACAGATTGTGCATAGATTACAGGAAACTGAATGCTGTCACAGAAGGACAAGTGGATCCATTACCAGACACAAAACAGCTATTTGCCAGACTGAACAAGGCAAAATACTTTTCAAAGGTGGATCTTAGTAAAGGCTATTACCAGATCCCAGTGAAGCCGGAAGTGAGACCTTATTTGGCTTTTAGCACTTCGGATGGACATTATGAATTCAATATGCTACCATTCGGACTGAAAAATGCTCCGAGTGTGTTTTCAAGGATGATGCGAAAATTGTTGGACCCCCTGAATAACCCATGTATCACAAATTTCATGGATGATATTCTCGTCGCCACAGAGACATTTGAAGAACACATTGAAGCTCTGGAGATGTTGTTTGATAGACTTCGGGAGGCAAACTTAACTGCTAGGCCCACAAAATGTTGTATTGGATGCAAAGAGTTGGAATTCTTGGGACACACGGTATATCAGGGTAATATGACCCCTGATCCTAAGAATTTGGAAAAACTGCAGAGAGCACCTAGGCCGCAAACAAAAAAGGACGTGCGATCATTCGTGTCGTTATGCGGATTTTATCAGAAATACATCAAAAATTTTAACGCTATTTGTGCTCCTCTGACTGATCTGACTCGCAAGGGACTTCCAGATAAAATTATTTGGACTGCACAATGTGAACTAGCGTTCCAAGAGTTAAAGGAAAAACTCACTAGCAAGCCTATTCTCAAACTGCCTGATTTGACACAGGACTTTGTCTTAAGAACCGATGCAAGTAATGTAGGACTCGGAGGGGCTTTGTTGCAAAGATCATCTTCACCTGATGGGGAACTTAAACCAGTCGCTTATGCAAGCCGCAAATTGAATAAGGCGGAACAAGGATACTCCACAAGCGAAAAAGAATGTTTAGCATTAATCTGGGCAATAAAGAAGTTTCAAATCTATCTGTATGGTAGGACATTTGTGGTGGAGACGGACCATCAGCCTCTTGTGTTCTTGTCTCAGGCTAAGCATGAAAACGCAAGATTGCTGAGGTGGTCTTTATTGCTTCAACCTTATCAGTTTAGTATCCAATATATCCCAGGCAAATTGAATGTCGGTGCAGATTTCCTCAGTCGGCACCCCTGTGATCAAAATTAGAGTAGTGGCAGACGTGAGGAGTAATTTTACCTATGTGTATCGCTGGTTTTGGAACTTGCCATAGGCATGTTTTCAAGTGGGGAGATGTGTAGTGAAATTGACAGAGATACAACGGTAAAATCCCTCCAAAGATAACATTTAAGGATAAAAACATAATGCGTAGGCTGCTGAAGTACATGATCGCCTAGACCGCGGGTCATCATCCTCCATAATAATTGACTTGCTAGACAGGAGGGGAACGGCGGATCAAAAAAGGAAAAAAATATGACTGGAAAGGCTAGGAGACGCAATTGGGGGGGATGGAGGAAAGAAAAAAAATCACGTCCCCCAAATTGACACGAGGTACGGAAATGGACGCTTTTGCGATACCAAGCTTTTGATTTGAATGGAGCGGTAAAACGCAGATGTTAGGAATATTACAAAAATTAAAAAGTAATTTTTTCTTAATATTAATGTTAGGAATATAAAAATTAGCTGGCCGGATGGCCTATTCTGAGCAGTGAACTAAGATGGTCTTAATTTTACAAACGGATAGATAATATTGAAGATAATGACAAAAGACAGTGTAGTTCACATCATCGACAGACTGTGTTGAATAAAAAAGTGTCGCAATTTGCACACAAAAACACGACCTTGGACGCAGGTGTTCAAATCTACGTGGTATGGAGGAAAGGGGATATTGTGGTGGCTGTGTCTAAAAATAACTTTTAACGACAAAATTTTGGAGGGGAGAGAAAGGTTGGTTCAAAAACCAAGCACATTTTTTTAGAAACACAAGTAGAGACGGACAGACTAACAGATAAACATCCATACTTGACTGAAGCATGACTGAAATGACTTTATGGTAGGAAATTTGAAATTTAAAATAAACCGAGGCAGTGATTGGCCACAGACAATCATATCATTAGCGCTCAGACGCGAAAGTGGGGCCATTCTTCAATAGTTGTTCAGTGATAGACACAGATTTTAAAGTGTGGTGATTCCATATGAAAGCAAGTGAAATAAATTTAGGGACGCCATACTATAGCCAGCAGCTCAGCTGAGTTTTGCTAGCAATTCTGTGTTATTTATTCATAATCTGGTAAGATTGAAATTATTTCCTTATATATTTTGAATATTGTTTCATGTTTGAGTGATTTGATACTGCCATATCGAAATATAGCCTTACAAACAAGTAGGGATTTGCTCTAGACCCCCCGCCCTAGTCAGGGTCTAGGGACCAACAATGTACATAAACTCCAGCAAGGATTATGCAAGACAGATCAAGTGTTGAGAATAATGATACATATTACCTATCCTCTTTTAGGGCCGAAAACTAATAAACATTTTTCAGGATCTATGGTCTGGGAGGATCTATCTGATGTAAAACCACCATGGTAAATGTGCTGTTTGGTCAGAGAGATCTGACCTGTCTGTATGATGTGGTTGTTGTGTCACTGTTGTGTGTCCAGACGTGGGTAGAGAATAGATTTTGACACATGGCCCATACTTTGATTGCAGAGCTGCGAGTTTCTGTCGTCAACAAAGCAGTGTCTATTCAGTTGGTGACTTTACTCGAGTGTATCTGTGCAGTATTTGTGACAGAGACCACCATTATTGCCCGCCAGCACGGAGAGGTGGGACCACCTGATTTCAGCACCAGAGCGACAACTACCAGATGAGTGAGCCTCTGGTCTGCTGGACTTTCACCAACGCCCTTTAGTTACTAAGAACCCCATAAAGATTCCCACCATTTTCTGGACACTGTGTAGTCAATATAGACAGGTGTGATGAGGCCACCCCAACAGCACAAACAGTACTATCCTCCCAAGTAGATGAATACTAGAACATTTTAATAAAACTAACTAGTATAGTACATATATATGTACACTATTGCATTTATGATATACTATTCCATGCATTTCTTTTTCAAAATCTCTAAATCTTTTTAAGTTCTGGTCAACCTAAAAAATTGACACAGAACAAAATAAATGTAATATAATTTTATCAAAATTTTTACACACGTGAGTTAGTTCAGTGTATTTTAACAATTATTAATATTATTAGTCTTGTTACATATCTGTGGGTATATTTATAATCCATTACACCATACTACATAGCATAACCCTAGACACTTTACGTAGCCACATTCATAAAAAAAAAAAAAATTAAGTGTGAGGTCGTAGTGGTAGCAAGAAAGGCCTTCTGACAATTCACCACTACATTTTATCTCAGGAGCCTTCACAGCTGGCCTCATACAATTTACATTTAGTAATAACACCATCATACAATACCATCAAACACCACTACAATGACCTAGATTTAATATTTCATTCATTCCATACACGGCGTAACTAAAAGACAGATAAAGCAGGAGAGAGAGAGGGGCGAATGAAGGCAGGAAGCATGCAATACTAAACACGCGTCGCGCGATACACAATTGCTGCCATCACGCGTGTAAGGCCACATGCACTAACTTTTTTTCAGACGGACAGTGATAAAAACACTAACCTTCCCAGAGTTAGGTTTTAAAAAACCTGGAAAACGCTTATTAGGAAAGATGACATTAGATGGGTTTACGTTTGAAAACATGACAGTACCCAGACACCACATGGGGATGGAAGTGAACAGGAGGTGGTAGAAAATACATGTTTTGAACGCAGCCACTTAGCTCTTTTAAATTTGTATATTTGGGTTCCTTAGGGCTTGCTGACAAAGAATATGTAAAACGTTACGCAAATAGTCTAGGAATTACCAAGTTATGGCCAAAATAAAATAGTGGGGGTGCCTGACAGCATGAAATCATTTCTGCTCATAAAATTTTTTTTATAACGTGTTTGTAAAAACATTACGTTACGGAAATAGCCTACCATGTTAACTCCTATTTGATTGGAGCGCAACAAATGTAAGACTAAACACGATTGGTCGGGCTATAAATACTATCTTGTGTTGTCAGGGGAAACGTGAAAAGGTGTACTTTTCTGAAAAGATGTGTAGACATGGTTGTCGTGGAACGACTCTCCCCGACTTCTTTCTTCTGTCTATTATTTTTTTTCCCTCTACAAATTTCTCCTATCATTTGACAAGAAACCAAAAGTCTCTCTCTCTCTCGCTAGTCTTAGATTTAACAGTATTTCACTAGCTGAATTCTCACGGCAAAAGGTAATAAATTATTCCCCCACCAGCGAAAGTCGAAGGTGGAACACGGTACAACGATTCGAACAGGAAGTCGACAGTCTTTGTTGTTCACGAACTGGACGCATGTAAAACAGCCGGAAACGATGGACGCTAGTGCGAGTTGAAATGAAGGTAACTTTATACCCCTGGGACCAGAACAGAATTTGCACACAACCCACCCCTGCCCGGAACACATCCTGGAATTGGAGGGAATTTTAAGCATTCTTCTTGTAACCATCATTCGGAGCAGACACTCTGGGCCCAAGTGGGCATTTCATGTTGCGAAATAGTTGTAGTGAATTCGTTGAGCGAAGTAAGTAGATCTAATACTGCTGATTTTATAACATGAATAATCATATGTTTATCAACAGCTTGCTATTGCAGTAACTTTTTGTTAAAGTTTAAATGCATTTCATTTTCAGTGACAATAACTGTTATTTGCATCTTTACAGATCACTCAAACTAATGTATGAGTTTGCAAAGTTCCTAAACCTAATTAACTCCTGATCTTTATCTCACAGCCTGGCAGAAATAAGACAGGGTTAAAATAATTGATGTACATTATTGTTGTTACTTTGAGATTTGCATATTGATCCAAGCAAAATAGAAGTGTATTAGTGGTTCTTCTATTTTCTATTTCTTATAAGGCTTCTGTGTTCTCTGTCAAGACTACAAACTTGATAACAGTGTTCTCAATCACTTCTTCTCACTTTGTCACATAAGGGACATTAATGTGTTTTTCATTATGGAAGGTTCTTTACATGTATTTAATGCAATCCTATGCATATACCATGTTGTATGATTGAAGAACTATTTTATTATCAGTTATATGAATGTTATTTTCTACAGGAACCAGGACTTTAAGAATGTTTACAAGTATTTAACTATTTAATGAATTTACCACTTTGACTGACAAAATGTAAGTCAGCAGTTCTCAAGCCTTGAGACCATGACGACCCTTCAAATGATTTACTGCTCGAGTAAGCAAGAATGTAAATCATTGGTTCTCAGACCTTGGCAGCAATGACACCCAACCAAGTTAAAGCAGCATAGGAAACTATTACCCAGTGGTTCTCAAACCATTGTTGACAGTGACCCCGGAATTAAAATACTGCTCTATGGGCACTAGGTGAACCAGTGGTTCTCAACCATTTGATGACCCCAGCCCCTACCTCACAGTTTGTGAAACTCATTGCCACATGGGGAAAACCACTGCTGTAAATAAGCAGACAGCCAGATAGAGACTGAGAACTCAAGATACACTATAATGTCAGTTAAGAAGTGGTAGTTCATATCTAATAGATAACACAGTTACTAAATAGTAGTTAACCTTGTGTTAATTTAATTTCTGATGGACGCTTACCGGCCATCAGACTTAGGAGATGACTGCTCTTGAAACCACTAATGGGATTTCAATTGTTTCCAGTCCACCCAGGTTGCGGTTACGAGGTACTAACCCAGGTTGCGGTTACAAGGTAGAAACCCAGGTTGCGGTTACACAGTACTAAACCAGGTTGCGGTTACCAGATACTAACCCAGGTTGCGGTTACCAGATACTAAACCAGGTTGCGGTTACCAGATACCTAAACCAGGTCCAGGGTACAAGTCCATGGTACCAAGATTACCCTTACCCAACCTTATCCTATCACCCAGTAACCATCCCACACATCCCATAAACAGAAGAGGCATTCAGCAGAGGTGACTTACCCCATCCTTATCTGTGATGTGCACTGAGTCCAGGGAAGCAGACTCTGACACCCTCTGAACCCATTAACTGTTATAAGACCAACCTACTGGGGCAGACCAAACCAAGAGAGTTCGAACCAAAATCATCTCCGCAGCTACTACAGTCCTTGAGGAGATGAGTATTAACACCTACCAGCAACACTACCATAGAAAAGATCTCTGGTCCAAGTGATGACCACACTAGTTGATTTTTTTTTTATAAACAGTAGAGCTAAACTTTTTTTCATATTTATATGTGTATATAAAAATGTAAGATTCCATACCCTTTTATCCAACTTTACATAACAGAGTCTGTTGTTATTTTTCTTGTTAACTTTATTTGGGTTGTATTTTGTTTTAAATATAAATCTACACCCTGGGGGCTCAGCCATAATTCAATTAATTTCTATTGGGTCGGGATATTTTAAATGTGGCTGGACACCAAATCTCTTTCTCAACCTTATGTGCTTTACACAGTCCTTTTTGTAGGATTCCTGAGGAAGAATTTATCGTCCAGAAAATATCTTGTTTAGGTACCAGAATTCTCTTTTAAGTAAATTTCTAGTACACTATTTCCCGAGGAGAGGCAGTTTTCTTCAAACTCGGAAGCTATCAATAAGACATTATTATCTGTATTCTTCCATTCCATTCAAGCTGTCCTATCTCCTCAAAACACCTTGCGACAATGGTTTGATTGGGTAGAGCTGCGAATATACTCAATTCAGAGCGTCTGTTCCTTGCCACATCTTGTAATAAACCTACTAAGAAGCAGTGCGTTGAGCACCAGTGTATATTTTTTATAAAATAAAGCCTGGGACATCGGCAGATCGGAGTTGTGCTATATTCATTGCCAGTCAACGAAACTGTTTATTATTTCCATAAATTGTGGTAAGCTTGATATATTCAATATCTTTTAATGAAAATTGAATGTAAATTGATAATTTATGCCTGTATATATGTGTAGTTCAGTAGCGAACATGATGTAAAGCCTATAGTGCTCCAGCCTGAACAGAAGGTATCGGAGGAAAGTAAAACTGCATGGAATGGCCAAACAGTACACTGACACCTAGATTATTGACTAGAAAGAAATAATGCTGGAATTGCAGAGGCGTAGTAACCATTAGGGAGGGAAATACTGGTATAAAGTATTTCAGATGAAGCTGACAGTTGGCCTAACGCTCTGAACTCAATGTTTGTGATGTATTGTGCTCAGTGTAGACATAGAGTATAAATAGTTCTGAAGTAGGAGGTACAACCTTCTTGTTTCAGGGACCGTGGTCTTAAAGTTATTGAGCAGCACCTGGGCAGAGCTTTGCTGAAGCCAGAGGCGGACAGCATACTCCTTGGTCCATATAGCAACCAGTGGGGTGGCTCCAGAACTCATTAAAGTAATCGAGCAGAGGAGTCTTTTACTGCAGTCATCACGAAAGATAAGAGAGTGTGGCCATGGAGCTCAACATTATGTAACCCCATCTTAAAATGACATTGTAAAATAAAATTAAGAGGGGAATTTAATTGTTTTAATACCAGGAACTGAGAACATCTCCAATACTAGTTCCAATAGAAACAAACTATTGAAGTCATGATGACAAATACCAACAGAGCTTGAACAAAACAAAACCAGTACTACCTCATATTACTACTACACAACTGACACACATAGGATACTATTAATGATATATGTCACTACAAGATTCATATTAATAAATTCTGTACATATAACTTGTAATTAAAATTGATTGTGATTCCTGGTTCCCTTTGTATGTGAATCAGGACACATATACATTCATGACAGCACTGAATACATATTGTTATTTGAAAAGTTATCAGTGACTCCTTTAAGATATCCTCGTAGAGTGTTTTATGTATGTGAGTGTCACAGTGTTGTCAAGTGTGGTGGAATAAATTAAATTGTTTATCTGTCTGTTGTTGTTATGACTTACACTTCATCATACACATACCCTAGACATATAACGTAGTCATCACACTATTCCAGAATAATTCTGACTGAGGTATACATATGTGGCAGCAAGTAAGGTTATCTATAATACACTACTCTTATTAGATATAGATACCTTCACCGCTGATCTCAGTCAGTACACTAAGTCCCCTATAAATATTTATAACATCCCACTTTACCACATATATTGGGGTCTCGCTCGGGATTTTGAATCTTTCCCTATTAAAAATATTGGGGGTAATTCACTTCAGGGAATGATAAGAATTAAAAGGTATCCTTGGGTGAAAATAAATAAGGTTGAGCTCACAGTGCCTGTGTTGTCCTGAATTAATTAGTCATAGATAAAATTGTTTAGTTAAATATTTTAGACATTTATCTGTTAGAAAATGGCCGACCTGGCAAAATTTCGATCTGCTGCTGTACAGACTGCGAAGGAGTTAGGAATGGACGGGCAAATTATGATTTCTTTTGTCACTGCTGAATGTGAGAAATATATTGAACGGGAAGAAAGAAGATTAGAAAAAGAGGCCGAAAGAAAATTAGAGGCTGAGACTAAGAGGTTGCAGATTGAGGCTGAGGCTAAGAGGTTGCAGATTGAGGCTGAGGCTAAGAGGTTGCAGATTGAGGCTGACAAAGAGGCTAAGAAATTGGAGGCAGAAGAAAGAAGATTGACTGCAGAGAGGGAAGCAGAAAAGGAGGAGAAGAGATTACAAAGGGAACATGAGTTACGACTAAGGGAGTTTGAGTTTTAAGGCCATGCTCCTGAAAATGGTGCCAGTCCCTTTGCCTCTGATGCTACTGCTAGCCAGGGAGCCTCAACCTCAGCTATGAATTTTCATTTAGATCATTTTGTTGAGAAAGACGATGATATAGAGAGCTATCTAAATAGGTATGAACTATTAGCTACCACGTATGGGTTAGAGAGAGAAAGGTGGAGCTTAAAGTTATCTCAAGGACTTCGTGGGGCAGCTTATGAAGTTTTTGCAAAAATGAGCAGAGGTGATCAGGAAAATTATGACATGCTAAAGCAGGCTCTTTTGTTAAGATATGAAAAGAATGCAGAATTTTATAGGAAAAAATTTAGGAATGCTAAACTACTGTCAGGTGAAACCTATCACCAGTTCTCTGCACGAATAGAGACATACTTGGAGAAATGGACTTCTCTGGGGAAAACCCAAGATCTTAAGGAAATGGTCCTTATAGAGCAATTAAGAGAGTCCATGGCTCCAGACCTGAGAAAGTTTCTCATGGAACAAGGTGCAGAGAGGCTGGGTGAGTTGCTAAATGTTGCTGAAAGGTATCAAGCGGCTCAAGCAGAGGTAACAGGTAATAAAAAGAAACAAGTGGATAACTTTAGGGCACCACAGAACTTTAATAAATTTGATCCTAGGGATCAAAACAAAGGTAAGCACCAGTTTGATAGGCCACGGTATGAAAATAAAAATAAATTCCCACAATTCGATGAATGGAAATATGATGAAAGAAAATCTTTCAACCAAGGGAAAAGGTGGTGTAAAAATTGTCAGATGGACAATCATGACACTGACCGTTGCAGAAGGAAACCTGTGTATATGGCCACCCTTCAGGTCAGGTCGACCTCAAGACAGGAGGAGGATATTATGTTGGATACCACTCCAGAAGAGATGAGGAAGGCACAGGCTGGGGATAAAACACTCAAGCCTTGTTTCAGGAAATTGTCAACTTGTCGTACAACTCCAGGCAAGGGAGATTTTTACATGAAAAACAAGTTGATGTATAGGAAGACTGGAGCTAGATCCAAAGGTCAGGGACAGCTGGTACTTCCTAAAAGATATAGGACAGACTTAATAAGGAGCCTACATGTGAAACCAGATGGGGACCATGAGAAGATAGGTACCATCATTCAAAAGGTGGCTCACAATTATTATTGGCCCAAAGCAAGATGGGACATTGAGAATTTTGTAGAAAGGTGTAGCATAGCACATGAGGGAACACCCACAAGTGGGAACATTGATCAGGACCTGGACACGCCACGGGGCAAAATTAGGCCTGATAATAAAAAGAAAAATAGATTTGATAAAGTGGACCAAATGGAATGGGAAGCCCCTTTTCACGGACAAGCTTCACTTAACTGTTTTACAATGGCCACTATGCAGAGAGTGCAAAAAGATGTCTTACCCCAGGATAAGCCGAAAATCCCTCAATCGGACTTAAACAAACTGGAGGAAGAGGATGTAGAGAGGAAATCTCTCATCAAGAATTTTAAGTGGGGAGAAAGCCCCAAAAGAAAAATTGGTAGCGGTCGTTTTATGCATGATAATTCTGGGAAGAAAAATCATCACTATAGAGCTTCGAGTGGAAGAGACCATACCGGTGCATGGACAAATAGGTCCACACAATTAAAGGTCCATATGTAGCTTTGTTAAGAACGTGGACTGATGAAAAGGCAGAGGAAAACATTACATCTTCATACCAATATGTGAATGAGCTGACCACTCGTTTAAAAACTGGCTGGAAACTTGCCAATGAAAATTTGAAACAAGCCAGGAAGAAACATGCTGCCTATTATAACAGGAAGGCGAAAGACAGAGATTTGGCTGTGGGAGAGAAGGTACTGCTTCTTCTCCCCGGGAGTCAGAATAAGTTACAGATTGGATGGCAAGGTCCATATACAGTTTTAGAGAAGGTGTCTAGAAAAAATTATAAGATAGATAAGAAGGGGAAAAAAAAAAATCTATCATGTGAATCTCCTGAAGAAATATTTGGAAAGAGAACCTCAGGAAGAGACACACTTGTTGACCTTGTCCATCGCCATGGAGATGAAAAAGGAACCACTTTCATCATTTGAATATCCATTACACCCCTGTGAGACAGCAGCACAGGTGAAAATCAGTACACATTTAACGAAAACTCAGAAAGAGAGAGTGCAACAGGTTCTAAATAATCATGCAGAGGTGTTAACAGACCGACCAGGGCATACAAACCTATTGGAATATGATATGAAACTGATAGACCCCACACCTGTCTGTATGAAACCATATTCGATTCTGTTTGCTAAGGAGAAAGCTTTGAAGGAAGAGATAGACTATCTGTTGAAGGAAGGAATAATTTCACACAGTGAATCCTCGTATAGTTCCGGTGTTGTACTCTTAAGGAAGCCTTCTGGAGAACATAGACTCTGTATAGATTACAGGAGACTGAATGCTATTACAGAAGGACAGGTGGATCCATTGCCGGATACAAATCAGCTGTTTGCCAGACTAAATAAAGCTAAATATTTCTCAAAAGTGGATCTGAGTAAAGGATACTATCAGATTCCAGTAAAACCTGAGATCAGACAAAATTGTTGGATGTAAACATTTCGGAGGAACGTAATGAATCCCTGAGTTGCCTCTTTGATTGAGGATATTCCGAATGTTTCATACAGGATAATAAGAAGATTATGGGATCCACTACGAAAACTCTGCTATCACCAGGTATATGTTATCTCCTCATAACGTACATTTTGAGGGAAATATAATGTTCTCTGGACATGTCATTGCGCAGACTCAGAGAAGAGAAATGGTGAATACGGGTTGCGAAGCAGCATTAAGACAAGCAGTCACACTTGCGGCTGTTCAGTAACATAACCGAAATATATTATTGGTTGTAGACGTCTGAGGCAGATTTCATGAGTAGTGCCTACTCTGAATGGACCCAACTACATAAAACCATGATAGCACCACAGCAGAGTAAAGTCAAGTTGACTTACATTTATCTATGTGTATATAGAATAAAGGACTGACATATAATGTCTGTTTTAAGAGGGGAGGTGTCGTGAAATATTCTAATCCACATATATAAATTATCAGGTAAATATAAAGCCTAACAAATAAATTTAATAAAAGGAAAGAAGAATGGTAAAGAACAGTGCTGTCACAATGACTGTACTCGAAATCCCCTTGTTTTCTACTTCGTCGGCAAATTGTAACGCTTTCACGTTGATAGTAAAAGCCTACTGTGTCGCTGCACGCTTTCTTCAATGAAACGTGTACTGTATTTCTTTGAAAAACCTTGAGATACGCAAGCTGATCAATGACCTAGATTTAATATTTCATTCATTCCATACACGGCGTAACTAAAAGACAGATAAAGCAGGAGAGAGAGAGAGGGGCGAATGAAGGCAGGAAGCATGCAATACTAAACACGCGTCGCGCGATACACAATTGCTGCCATCACGCGTGTAAGGCCACATGCACTAACTTTTTTTCAGACGGACAGTGATAAAAACACTAACCTTCCCAGAGTTAGGTTTTAAAAAACCTGGAAAACGCTTATTAGGAAAGATGACATTAGATGGGTTTACGTTTGAAAACATGACAGTACCCAGACACCACATGGGGATGGAAGTGAACAGGAGGTGGTAGAAAATACATGTTTTGAACGCAGCCACTTAGCTCTTTTAAATTTGTATATTTGGGTTCCTTAGGGCTTGCTGACAAAGAATATGTAAAACGTTACGCAAATAGTCTAGGAATTACCAAGTTATGGCCTGACAGCATGAAATCATTTCTGCTCATAAAATTTTTTTTATAACGTGTTTGTAAAAACATTACGTTACGGAAATAGCCTACCATGTTAACTCCTATTTGATTGGAGCGCAACAAATGTAAGACTAAACACGATTGGTCGGGCTATAAATACTATCTTGTGTTGTCAGGGGAAACGTGAAAAGGTGTACTTTTTTGAAAAGATGTGTAGACATGGTTTGATTGGGTAGAGCTGCGAATATACTCAATTCAGAGCGTCTGTTCCTTGCCACATCTTGTAATAAACCTACTAAGAAGCAGTGCGTTGAGCACCAGTGTATATTTTTTATAAAATAAAGCCTGGGACATCGGCACATCGGAGTTGTGCTATATTCATTGCCAGTCAACGAAACTGTTTATTATTTCCATAAATTGTGGTAAGCTTGAAATATTCAATATCTTTTAATGAAAATTGAATGTAAATTGATAATTTATGCCTGTATATATGTGTAGTTCAGTAGCGAACATGATGTAAAGCCTATAGTGCTCCAGCCTGAACAGAAGGTGTCGGAGGAAAGTAAAACTGCATGGAATGGCCAAACAGTACACTGACACCTAGATTATTGACTAGAAAGAAATAATGCTGGAATTGCAGAGGCGTAGTAACCATTAGGGAGGGAAATACTGGTATAAAGTATTTCAGATGAAGCTGACAGTTGGCCTAACGCTCTGAACTCAATGTTTGTGATGTATTGTGCTCAGTGTAGACATAGAGTATAAATAGTTCTGAAGTAGGAGGTACAACCTTCTTGTTTCAGGGACCGTGGTCTTAAAGTTATTGAGCAGCACCTGGGCAGAGCTTTGCTGAAGCCAGAGGCGGACAGCATACTCCTTGGTCCATATAGCAACCAGTGGGGTGGCTCCAGAACTCATTAAAGTAATCGAGCAGAGGAGTCTTTTACTGCAGTCATCACGAAAGATAAGAGAGTGTGGCCATGGAGCTCAACATTATGTAACCCCATCTTAAAATGACATTGTAAAATAAAATTAAGAGGGGAATTTAATTGTTTTAATACCAGGAACTGAGAACATCTCCAATACTAGTTCCAATAGAAACAAACTATTGAAGTTATGATGACAAATACCAACAGAGCTTGAACAAAACAAAACCAGTACTACCTCATATTACTACTACACAACTGACACACATAGGATACTATTAATGATATATGTCACTACAAGATTCATATTAATAAATTCTGTACATATAACTTGTAATTAAAATTGATTGTGATTCCTGGTTCCCTTTGTATGTGAATCAGGACACATATACATTCATGACAGCACTGAATACATATTGTTATTTGAAAAGTTATCAGTGACTCCTTTAAGATATCCTCGTAGAGTGTTTTATGTATGTAAGGTTATCTATAATACACTACTCTTATTAGATATAGATACCTTCACAGCTGATCTCAGTCAGTACACTAAGTCCCCTATAAATATTTATAACATCCCACTTTACCACAGGGACCACATTTACCTTTTATCTGAAAAAACAAAAGTCAGCAGGGATTTGAACCAGAACTTGACCATCTAGCTAAAGACAAAATTTATTCACGTATACATTACCCTTCAGCTCCCTGTGAAGTATAGGCCCAAAAATAAATCCAGGCCATGCCTTCCTGTTCTGTGTTATATACCAGGTGTAGTATACAGGTTCACTCTTTCTCAATATACATTATAGACTCGTATGCAGGTTAACCATACCCAGTAATACTGAAAAATATTTTCTATGTATACATGTCAAGTTTTTAATTATTGCCTTCCTTTACCTTAATAGCGCTTAAACGTCACAAGTTCTCTCGAAAACAATTTCTTGACATTCTAATTACTCAATGGACAGGAGCCATCTTCACACCCATGTGACACGGAAAAGCGATCAATAAAAAAAAGTTTCAAAATATTTTTCTAACAATGTCACTCTAATAATACAAGTTTCTTAAACTGACAAGCGAGACAGACCAAGAGCTTAGCTTAGGTACTTGCCGTCTCTCAAGAGGCAGCTAGACAAGAGTTGCTTTGCTACTCTCGCCCCACCCCCTTCCCTTTTGCAAGCGCAGTACGGTTGTCAGCGTCAAAGACTTTTGCAGTATACGTGGTGGATGGGTGTCTAACAATCTTAGGTAACAAAACGTTCGGGGATCACGTGTGTACCGTTTACTTTAAAATTCTCTTAGCGTGCGAAATGTAAACATTAAACATCGAAACTGTGTCAACGTTAATGTAATATTATTATTACAGACACTTTGTGTTTACTGACTGGTAAAATAAAGCAAAGAAGAGTCAAAGTCGACCTAGAAACATGTACTCCAACGAGAAATGAGCACTTCATTTAATAACATAAAAGGTAAAGGAAGTTCCATCCCAGATACTGTCGCAGTAGAGTGCATTTTTGTTTAAGAGTTCACTAAACTGAGTCATGTTCCATGAGGTGGGGGCGACCAGTTACCTTCCTCACGCCCTTTGCTTTCCCTGGCTCAAGAGCGAAATCAGGCGCCCATTTACAACTAGGTGAACTGGAGCGTGTCGCTATCATGTTTAAATCCCGGAATCGGATAACTTCGCCGCGAGAGGTAATCATTCAAGCCGCTAAGTCAATCGGATCCTCATAAGCAGCATTTTCCTACAGACAGCACGAAACCTATCAACTGGAACACCACGGTCCTAAAGTAAGTTGTAAAGTCGGCTAAACAGACTGACTGCTCCATGTGGCCCTGTGCAAATATTCAAAAATTACACTGGAAGTATTTATGACAGCGTTGCCACTCCTAGATGGGTTCACCTAGATGTAAATTTTTTTTGGCCCCGTCTATGTGTCACTTTTTCCTTCTTCACCCCAAATCGGCCAAAATAGCCAAAGTGGCCGATATCTAGGTCTTTTTTTTTTTTTTTTTTGTTCTTCACAATTCAGAGTGGCAACGCTGATTTATGACGTTGGGGCATAGAACTAGAAACTAGGTCAGAAGCAATTAGAAATCTTTTTCTTCTTCTTTTGTTCTGAAAAGGACGTTGGGTGCGTTGTGTCCGTTTACAGCGAAGCTGCGATATTTGCGCCTTTCGGCCGACACAGATAAGCTGCAATCCTCTTACTAGAATTATCAACCTTTTGTACATATTACAAAATTTCCTAGACGATCTTGCAAGACAGGCAGAAGAGGCAGCACTGAGAAATGAACAAAGCACAGTATACAAAATAACTAAATTCATCAGTGGAAAACGAGGTGCAAACAATATTACATTAGTAAGAGATAACCAAGGAAATCTCATCACGACAGCAGAGGGACAGGAAACAAGATGGGCAGAGCACTTCAGAGAAACTCTGAACAAGGAACCACCAGAGACACAATTGAATGTTCCTGAGGCTGAAAACGATCTAGATGTAAATACTGACATTCCACGAAAAGAAGAAATCATCACAGCAATCAAAGGGTTAAAGAACGGAAAAGCTCCTGGTCATGATAACTTAAATGCAGAGCTATTTAAGACAGACCCAGAGCTAGCAGCAGAACTATTAGAACCACTATTTGCACAAGTCTGGAAAACGGGGACAACACAATCAGAGTGGAACAAAGGAATAATTGTCAAATTGCCCAAGAAGGGAAATTTTGCAGACTGCAATAATTGGAGAGGAATCACTCTTCTCTCAGTTCCCAGCAAAATACTAGGCAGGATAATTATACAGAGAATTTCAAAAGCAGTAGACCACAAACTGAGGAAAGAACAAGCAGGATTTAGAAAGAACAGAAGATGTGGAGATAATATATTTACCCTCAAGAACATTATAGAGCAGTGCTCAGAATGGCAAAGACAGTTGTACATTAATTTCGTTTTTGCAATAGTGAACGCAGTCAGCGACTCATAGCTTGACTGCTTGCGTCAGGACCAGCGAACCAGAGCTGGTCAAGACCGCACTCCACCTCCACGTGGTGGTCCTGGAAACAGTCTGCAGCAGTGCAGTCTGGCTGAGCGAGTGCGGATCGAAATGGGAAGGCAAACCCGGTCCATAAAAAATGCCGTGCAGAAGTCGGATGTGTCGACCGAAAGGTGCAGATATCACAGCTTAGGCGCAAACAGACACAACGCAACCACCGTCCTTTTCAGGGCGAACGAGGAAGAAGAAGAAGAAGAAGAAAAGGCTTTTGACAGTATACATAGGGACAGTTTATGGAAAATACTGAGGGCTTATGGAATTCCAAGCTGCATAGTGTCAATCATAAAAAGCCTCTATGCCAACTTTACGTGTAGCGTTGGGCAGAGCAACTTAACCTTTGAGGTGAAGACAGGAGTACGACAGGGATGCCCCTTATCAGCCACTCTATTTTTAACAGTCATAGACTGGGTGATGCCACAAGCCCAAAATTAAGATTATATCAGAGCTGTGTGCTTTTTGTGCTTCTCTATGGTGCGGAATGCTGGAGAGTTACAGAGAAGGAAATGTCGAAATTGTCCTCTTTTCACACAACATGCCTAAGAAAGATTCACCGAATCTTTTGGCCGAATACCATCACCAACCAAGATCTGCTTACTCGGAGCAAGCAAGAGGACATGCACACCATCATAGCTGGCAGACGCTGGAGTTGGGTTGGCCATGTCCTCAGAAGAGACCCCGATGCCATCACAAGAACAGCTATGCTATGGACCCCTGAAGGAAAACGAAAGAGAGGCCGACCAAAAACAACTTGGCGGAGGACTGTGGAGGCTGAGATGCAAAGAATGAACCAGAGTTGGGGCACTGTACGAAGGATTGCCACCGACCGAGCAAAGTGGAATCAATTTGTTGTTGCCCTACAAGACGCCACTAGGCGTGATGGCCACTGACTGCTTTGACGGTCGGCGGCTAAGGATCAAAGAAAGAAGTACATATTACTAGCTTACTTATCGCCGATATTCTTTTGGATATTATTAGTAACCTAAATGCTGGAGATGGATAGGACACACACTAAGAAAGCCTGTTGACAGCACTGACAGGCAGCCCTTGTTATGGAATCCACAGGTTAAGGGAGGCAGAGAAAGACCAAAGAACACATGGAGAAGAGAACTGAAGACAGACATGAAGAAGACAAGGAAAGACCTTGAGCCGATGACACCGGGCAGAAAGATTTGGCATACGTCTGCTGATGGTGTATGGTCCTTGTGGAGTTGAAAGGTGAAGAAATAACCTAAATAAACAGAAACGTGCCTGTGGGGGAAAAGAGATGAGAAGAAGACGTTGACGATGGATATGACAAACAATTAAGAAAAATGTTGGAATCCCCAGGGTATGAGAGGCAAAGGTAGACCCAAAAAAAAAAAAAAAAACACACACACACACTCAGGGAGACAAGAACTGGAGACACGAATGAAGATGAGGAGGAGGACAGGGAAAGAACTGGACTGATGTCAGGCGACGGGAGGACTTGGTATGAGTTTGTTGAAGGCCTATGCTCCTTGGGGAGCTAAAGGTACATCCTGACACAACATCACTATAAGATGTGGGCACATATCCTTTATATTGGCTGTAGCACAGAGTGAATTAGAGGGAACAGACAGCGATATCAAAGTAAGAATACGATAGGTAAGAGGTACTGTCGCTGCATTGGGAAATATACGGAAATTAATAGAATTCCAGTCCAACACAAAACATAAGAATCTTCAACTCAAATATCAAGCTAATCTTACTGTATGGTTCCATAACATGGCGAAGAACAAAAACTATAGGTACATGTTAGACACTTCTTAAAAAAAAAGAAAAAGAAAGAAAGAATGGTAATAGGCAACGTAAATGTCTCCAGGGATTCCATCAAGGGACCATCTGACCTGTGCATTACCCTCGCTCTGAGAGTGAATCGTGAAAAGATGGAGGGCTTGGGGGGAGAAGAAAGACCACTTCTGATGATCAGTTACCATCCGGTGTAATATTCTATATAATTTCCCGCCACAAATTCAAGACGGCATTACAATACTCCAGCATGAAAATTATTTGTTCCCTTCTCATTCTTGTTATACTTCGCAATGTTTTCGTTTGTGTTCTTGGCTGCTATCTAAATATTTACTCCTTCACGTCCACCGCAAACACTAGTCTTCTGAAATCGGCATGATGATATACTGCCTTCATTTCCTTAGTGATTGTCCACTTGGTTTGCTACAGTCATCACATAAAAATAAAAAAAAAGCCAGGCAGTACGAACCAAACTAAAATCCACGCTCTAAATCCCTTAACGAAGGAAACGGACCGCATCAAATCACTAAGCATTAAACACCTACGATACTGAGAAAAAAAAGCATACTGAACCTTATCATGGAAAAAATTCCACACAAAAAATTTACCTTGCCATCCATAAGAAATAAGGCACTAGATCAAAGTATTACGATGCGCTTTACGCAAGAAACTGTTGCTCCTCGCGATGTGGTGTGAACAAGCAAGGCATAACCGGCCATACTTGACCCACGGCTCGTAGTGAAACAAGATAAATAATTGGGAGGTTGGACAATTTCTTGCACTGTTTACTGTGAACAACGCTGTCTAACATTTTGCCATGAAGGCTTAATTCTTACACGCGATGAAAGACGTCATGTTTTTGAAAACACACAACAAAACGAAAAAAAAATATGAAAAAAAATAGGGGTGTGTTTCACATGCACTCTGGGTCTATTTTCGCACATAAATAATCATAACATATATATAACCTCTACACCTCACGGTAGAAGGGGAACGACTAAGTAAGTAACACACCTATATATATATAGCGTAACACACCCTCCTTCCCCCACTCCTGACCACAAGAAACCATGTAAAAAGCAAACAAAAAAAGCAAGCACTACTGAACTTATGTGCACTCAATGAAGCAGCATGACAAAATATAACCGTCCGCGTTGCGCATCTCGTACACTGGTGTAGCGTGAGGTTTTTATTGGCTCTAAGATCAGTATAGTACGGACAATATAGAAATATAATTTCTGCAGGAAAATGGTGAAGTCCCAGTGTATGAGAGAACTTAACAATTATAAAATTGACAAGTCGTTCAAATACAATTTCCTTATTATTTATTAAGTATATACACTATCTGAACAAGAGACGAGAAGAAGACGTTGACGAATGGAGAGGAAAACTGGACAGACGTGAAAATGACGAGAAAGATATGGAAAGACCTTGAGCTGATGGCACGCGACAGGGGGACAGCATACGTATTTTGAAGGCCACCGCTCCTTTGGGGGGCTGAACAGTGATGATGACGTCAACGATACAGTTCTTACTTTTGGCAATGCGCACCTAATCTACGCTGCAAATCTAACATTAATATCAATTTATCTACGTTGCACGTTCTATCACTGAACAAACTACACATGTCAATGCTGCCATGCATATGTGTAACACTGTCGAAATTTCACCCGTGCAGGTTTAACATAGTTCTAACACTGACAGATAGGGTATACCAGTCCATGCTGCACATTGCTAAAACTGCACAGTATGTATTTTTATGCTGAACACATTACACTGGATGCGTTGTTTTCGTAATTAAAAAAAAAACACCCACACAAAAAAACACCGAAGTCCTCGGAACCTATATCATATGAATACGTAAGCACGCGACTAAAGCAACCACACTCGCAACACAAAGTTCTCATGCCACAAATGTAGAAAGCATTACGAAAACCACCATTAAACATTGCGATATAACAGGGGGCTCAGCACAGACCAGTGTTGCCACCCTGAATTTTGAAAAAAAAAAAAAAAAACAACAAAAAAAAAACCTATATGATACCTTAAAAGACACCTAGACACACCAAGATTTTGAATTTAGGGCTACTTCAGGCGAAAACCCGAAAGTTGATATAGGTCGCGTTCTTCAACTAATAAAGGAAAATGACAGATGGGACCCCCCCAAAAAAACCCTAGATCTACGTGAATCTACCTAGGAGTGGCAACGCTGACACAGACCATAGTAACACATTAACAACACGACAGACGTCCACCACTACAACAACGTCCATATATCTTGCGGAGGCGCACAGACTGCATCCTAGTCTCAAACTATACATCACGTCATTTATACCCAAAGCTATATGCGTGACGGGGAATAATAAACCAGTGCAATAAAAGTAGCGAACACTATCAAATAAACAATGGTTTTAGGAATGCCGACCCTAAAGGAGAAAAGCTGAATGAATGTTCAAAGAATTTAGTTAGCAAATGTGAGTAACAACAGCGTAAATGTTTAAGAAACTGATGAATTAAAAATAAAAAAATTTTTATGGGGGAAGAAAATTGGTGAATATTAATTTTTTTTATAAAATTATTAAAAATAAATAAATAAAAAGAAATTGGTGAATATCATAAACAACGAAATGGCTGTAAAGATCCCATTGCATTTAATAATTATATCATTGGCTCTTTTTGAATGCCTACATGTATGTAGTAACTACATGTTTCCATTAATAATAACAAAATGAATAATGTTCCTGCCGTTCCGTCAATCTCAGTCAGTGTTATCTCCATATGGACACATTTCAGTGCTATCAAACTGCCTATTATGTATTCCTTGATATCCCCTCTACCTCTTTCCCTGCAGAATAAAAAAAAAATGTACCCGGAAAGTGGCTGAGACCATCAGGCGGCAATTTAAGGATAAACATATATAACACATAAGGAAGGGAAACCCGAGGCCTGTAAACAGTAAATAAATATTAGACAAACATAAAGGTATGTTTTCAGGCACTCGTAAGAAATAAAGAAGTAGAACACTAGACAACAGAAAAACAACAGACGTGAGTGGCTTACCCAGGATTCGAACCCCAGACCTTCCGTGCGACAACACCGCCTAGCTATGCAAGCGAATCACACTATCCTCCCATCCATCTAGGCATAACCAAAAACGATGCTTCGATGACTGGTCATCAGTGCGAACCGCAAGTCACAACACCGGAAGTTTACAATGGGCAGTTCAGCCTAACAATGACGCAATCACTTCTGCCGTTCCCCTATTATACAGTATAGGCCAGTCCACACAAGACACAGACCTTAATACTGTGTCTAGTAAATGATAGTAGACTCAGAACACATCATTTTTTTCACCACGTGGTAAACCCAGATAAAGATCGCCACCGGACAGTTCCAAGGCATTTGATAGAAAACCGGATAAAGGGTAAGGAAGAAAGTAAGTAAATGCAGCCTACATTCACGTCTGCTTTTTCACTTAACTGTTGGATCGAATTTTCTTCTGATGATAAAGAAACCCATGAAAAATACACAGAATGCGTTTTCCTGAAAATTGTTACCACGACCAAGAAGTGAAGTCTAGAAGTGTTCATTAAAAAATGTATGAAACACAGTTATGGGTTTTAACAAATTACCGAGAGTATAAAGTTAAGTATTCCTCTAAACATCTGGTTCCCGGGGGGGGGGGGGGGGGTGTGTCTGACGAGACAAAGAAAGAATAGTACTACTCCTACAAGACGACGGTTGTGCATGACGCTGGCAATCTGCCTCACGTAAAACTATTGCTGCAGAAACCACCGCTTCAAGAGCGTGTCAATGTTTGGTGCAGGCTTCCTGCAAAGGGACCAGCTGCATTGGTGGCTCTATGCTTCATACGGAGCGAAAAGGGGAAATGGTGATTATAATTACTCAAAACACATACGATTCCACAGACTATATGATAAAACATTAAGGGAAATCAACATAACAAAGACGTCACCTACACGAAAACCCAGCTACGAGATATCAGACGTGTGTGTGACACAGTTCTGTTCATTTCGTCAACACCCACAAAAACAACATTACGCATTCTCCCATTGCCAGTTTGCTCTATGTCAACTGTTGCCAACGCCTGCGCTACACTCGCTACACTCTAACCACGCCACATAAGGCCCTCGACGATTTCATTAGTTCTTAATTAAATGCTCATTTCTATTGTGACTTGTACGTGATCCATGTTCCTGTCTTTAAACTACAGAAGTTATATACTACAGTTTGAGAGATTATTACATTAACCTCCCATCATCATTTTCCTTTGCGTTCCTTATGGAGCATGCAGCCACAACTACAGCTGACCCCGAGGAAGAGCAGTTACATGCTTTTGCTATTGTGGTTTCTGTGACAATATGTTTTACATAATTAGGTAGCCAGCGCCACGCAAAACTTCAAATTTGTAAACCAGCTATAAATTCAAAACAGTAAAAGTACAGTGGATCCCAGCCCACTGCAAGATAATATGGAAACGAGACGGCAGATAGACTAGCAAAAGAAAAATGGCATAAGGAGCACACAGAGTCTGATACAGTAAATCCATATTATGCATTACCAAGAAGATATCAAGTGATCATTTTCAGAACAAGAACCGGCCATTGCAGACTCAGATACTATCTGTTCAACAAACTTAACATTTGACAAACAGATATGTGCTAATTGGTACACTCTGGCAGATCCTTTCCTGTCCATCTCTTGACGTTATCTTAATATAAGTATATAAACCAATAAAACGGTATTGAATCAGTTTTACAAACAACGGTTCACATGAAACAAGGGACGTTTCGGGTTTTACCCTTCGTCAGCCACAAACAGGTGACAAAGACAAGAATTACATATAGGTACTACAAAAACATACGATGATGAGAAACATTCACTAAATGAGCGATACAAGCATATGGAAAAAGTAAACACCCACAGTGATGAGCGAAAAAAAAAAACAATAATAATGCAAGAAAATCGTAAAACCTAAACGAAATAGAAATACCGAAACAAGAAAGTAAATAATCAACAAAACGAAAAAAAAAAAGAATGAACAAAACTTCGGAACAAGTAATAGTTCACTTAAGCTAGATACGTAGATGCTTGGAATAGAAGACCGTAAGTGCTCTGTCCAAGAAATCTCTAAGGAAATGACGTATAAAGATAGCGACAATTATAAAAGATACAAAAGGATACGAAACGAACCAAAACAAAAACATAAGAAGATAGATTGAAAAAAACAACGAATAAAGAAGAATGAAAAAGAGAGAAAAGCTACCAGAATTTATGCAAAATGATGTTGGACATTTAGCCCATCAGGAGATAAAACGCCCATTTGAAAAATAAGACGATTCTCCAACGAAAAGCGAGTTCGGTCGTCACCGACACATGAAAGGAGGGCAGTCACATGAATATCGGAATTACCTGAATGGTCAGGCCTATTAAAATGAAGGGCCACCGGTAAATGTTTGCCATGATAGATGTCATTCAAGTGCTCACGAAACCTGTCTGCCAAACGCCTTCTTCTTCGATCCTTAGCAGTCAGTGGCCATCACGCCTAGTGGCGTCTTGTAGGGCAACAACAAATTGATTCCACTTTGCTCGGTCGGCGGCCATACTTCGTACAGTGCCCCAACTCTGGTTCATTCTTTGCATCTCAGCCTCCACAGTCCTCCGCCAGGTTGTTTTTGGTCGGCCTCTCTTTTGTTTTCCTTCAGGGGTCCAAAGCATAGCTGTTCTTGTGATGGCATCGGGGTCTCTTCTGAGGACATGGCCAACCCAGCTCCAGCGTCTGCCAGCTATGATGGTGTGCATGTCCTCTTGCTTGCTCCGAGTAAGCAGATCTTGGTTGGTGATGGTATTCGGCCAAAAGATTCGGTGAATTTTTCTTAGGCATGTTGTGTGAAAAGAGGACAATTTCGACATTTCCTTCACTGTAACTCTCTAGCATTCCGCACCATAGAGAAGCACAGAAAGCACACAGCTCTGATATAATCTTAATTTTGTGCTTGTGCTGTATTGAGAGGACTTCCAGATATTGTTTTGGCTAAAAAAGGCTGTTCTTGCCTTATTCATTCTGATGTTGATGTCTTTGCCTGCCCCGCCGTCTGGTGTTACTATGCATCCTAGGTATGTGAAGGTGTCTGTCTGTACCAGTTGCTGATTCCTTACTGATATGGGCGCAGGGTTGCTCACATTGAGCGTCATGACCTCTGACCTCTAAAACAGATAGACTTAATAAGTTTAGCCAGCAGGTATGTTCAAGCCCACCTGCTGGCTAAACTTATTAAGTCTATCCGTTTTTTCCTGGATGTGTTGATGTGAGTGTGCTAGTAGTGCAATGTCATCTGCATATTCCAGATCTTCCAATGTAGAAAATGTAGTCCATCTTATTCCTCTTGGACTGCCCTCTGTTGTCTGGCGCATCACCCAATCTATGACTTAAAAATAGAGTGGTTGATAAGGGGCATCCCTGTCATTCTCCTGTCTTCACCTCAAAGGTTAGGTTGCTCTGCCCAACACTACACGTAAAGTTGGCATAGAGGCTTTTTATGATTGACACTATGCAGCTTGGAATTCCATAAGCCCTCAGTATTTTCCATAAACTGTCCCTATGTATGCTGTCAAAAGCCTTTTCAAAATCAACGAAATTAATGTACAACTGTCTTTGCCATTCTGAGCACTGATCTATAATGTTCCTGAGAGTGAATATATGATCTACACATCTTCTGTTCTTTCTAAATCCTGCTTGTTCTTTCCTCAGTTTGTGGTCTACTGCTTTTGAAATTCTCTGTATAATTATCCTGCCTAGTATTTTGCTGGGAACTGAGAGAAGAGTGATTCCTCTCCAATTATTGCAGTCTGCAAGATTTCCCTTCTTGGGCAATTTGACAATTATTCCTTTGTTCCACTCTGATGGTGTTGTCCCCGTTTTCCAGACTTGTGCAAATAGTGGTTCTAATAGTTCTGCTGCTAGCTCTGGGTCTGTCTTAAATAGCTCTGCATTTAAGTTATCATGGCCAGGAGCTTTTCCGTTCTTTAACCATTTGATTGCTGTGATGATTTCTTCTTTTCGTGGAATGTCTGTATTTACATCTAGATCGTTTTCAGCCTCAGGAACATTCAATTGTGTCTCTGGTGGTTCCTTGTTCAGAGTTTCTCTGAAGTGCTCTGCCCATCTTGTTCCCTGTCCCTCTGCTGTCGTGATGAGATTTCCTTGATTATCTCTTACAAATGTAATATTGTTTGCACCTCGTTTTCCACTGATGAATTTAGTTATTTTGTATACTGTGCTTTGTTCATTTCTCAGTGCTGCCTCTTCTGCCTGTCTTGCAAGATCGTCTAGCAAATTCCTTTTGTTGGCTCGGGTTTGGCGTTTAACTTCCTTGTCCAGCTGACTGTACTGTTCGCTATATAGTTGCTTTAACCTGGAGGACTTCGCTTTTGTTTTCTTTCTTTTCATTTCCTTTCTCATAGTTATGGTGTTTAATATTTCTGATGCTATCCAGTCCTGCTTCTTCCTTTCCTGGAATCCCAAGTATATTGTTGAAATGGTGTATAATTTCTGGTCTATATCATCAGTCAATATCTTTTCCTGACTTTTGGCAAATTGATATCGCTTCTTTATATCAGCCGCAAAAGCTTTTCTGGTAACGCCTGCCAGTTATATATTACGGATTATTCCGGAATAAAGGAAATAATCCGGTTATTGACGTTATCTTACAGTTTCTAGATCTCATCCCTCTTGCACGTTTGCCCTCAACTCTTCTATTCATTTTAGTTCTCAGCAACGGTGTTGTGTCTTTTTTCTATGACCACAATATTTTAGCGTTTAACTTTGATCTCATTCATTATTTCTCCTTCCATGCATAGCTTTTTTAGGGTCTCTTTATTTCTGTCCTTGAAATGTGCCCCTTTCTTCTATATGTCCACCCAGGACCTCAATTCTTTCTTCTAACTGCTTGTTCACTGCCCATGTTTCTACACGGTGCAGTAATGAAGAGTATATATATAATACACCATATGACTCTTAGTTTTAATGTTGTTAATTAAATACAAACCCATATACCCCCACGTGTCACCTCTCCCTAATTTTTTCTTTAAAAAACCAAAAAATATACAAAATAAAGAGTATGAAAAACCTACGATTTTAGGTTAAAAAAACACCACACAAATAATGGGAAACTGTCATTTATCATATATACACTAAATAACCAGGAGCGATGCCATATGCAGATGGAGAAAACTGTTTATAATATATAAAATGAATATATCTTAATCGTAACTTATCTGGGCTTGCTAAGAATATTTGTTCCCTATTTTTTTTTTAAAAATGTAAACAATCCTGTGATATTAGCTCGTTGCAGTTTATTTAGTCAAGTTTCTGCCTATGAGTATTCTGATGCGCATAGTCCTTGCTGCAATTCGCATTTCTGCTTCGTACACCAAGTAGCCGTAACATTTTATTTTAAAATACTGTAATTGGTAGTTTCCTAGACTCCTCCAGATTTCCAGAAGCGTTTTAGAGAACAAAATTTAGTTGTTTTCATATTTTTGCTTTCATGTCTACGTGCGAGGTCATGAGAGCACCTGGGTTTGTGCATTCACCATGTCCAGTAGAGTTCCTCTTAATAGGATCGTCATTTTTGCCGTTTTTTATACCAATTACCATACACAAAATGGGGTGGATGCACAAAAACAAGGACGCAGCCCATCAGGGGAAATAACTAGAATTATTAACAATTGTTTAATTTCCTCATTGTCATCTCCCCTTGGTAGCCACCCGCAGTGCCGCAATACTGCTTCCTGCTATATTAATAAAACTGCAAATAGGTCAGTACAAACTGCAGATATGTAACCTCAACATTGTTCTCCACGGCTGCACCAGTTCACAGAAACGTTCCAGCGTGTTGCATGTTGAAACAATTTATTTAATTAAATGCCATTATTATTACTCAACCTTAAGATAACAATGCCTTTGCCCCCTGTTTCAAAGTCCAGGACAAGACAGGTACTGGGGAGGGGGAAGAAGAGAAAAACGGGGAGTGGGGAAGACACACAGAGAGAGAGAGTGTGTGTGTGTGTGTGTGAGAGAGAGAGAGAGTGGCACAAGTATTTTTCATCAACAACATTGTGTGATGAAGGGGAAACTAAGGACGACCGGGAGGTGGACAGCTGAAGTGTTTTCCTGAGTGGGTGAAAACTTGCGAGTAAGCACTCTCAATAAACGCGCAGCAGAAAACAGAAAGACTGTGAAAAAGTCAATAACTTAAGTTAAGATGACGTTACAAACGGACTCTTATGATAGGAAACTCTATACAGAGCGATACAACAGGAGGCAATCTGATCATCAGAATGGGTCCCCCGTCGATCAAATGTTTTGGCCCCTTAATCTCCTTTACACTATGGAGGGGGCCCGCTTGGGTCACGACTCCTAAGTGTCAGCCTCCTGTTGTCTTATGCAGAGAATTGAACCCACTCCATCTTGGTTGAAGCTTTCAACTTCACTCCTGTTTACCTCCTTTTTCACTCTTATTTAACACGAGGACCGATTTATGACATGATGACAACATTTAATGATCAAATGAATAACTTAGAAGTACGAATGTTTATAAGCACTGTATGTACTTCGAATGCATGCAACTCACACATAACATAAAATTTTACTATTTTGCAAGAACAGAGCGGAATAATGTTAGATACAAGTGAATAATGCCATAAGATTATTACTCATAATGCTTTTTGTATAGAAGGTTGTGCTCATCTTAAAACACGCACAGTGAGGGGCCTGAGACATCAAATTAACACTGCATGTTTTATTAATCATTTAGTAACAATACAAAATGACAGTCAGTTATTCATAGCTGTGAACAATGCACTGTTGCAGGTCGTCGACACTTTGAACAACTGACTTTAAATAAATGTGAAAATGCCATAATTCTATCGCAACGTGTGTATACATAATATTGAAAACACCCTGTATGTATGTGATAAAATTAACCGTGATACAACGTTAAAATATCTCCAAAGATAAAATGTAGGGATAAAAATAATGCGTAAGCTACTAGAAGACATGATCGCCCATGCCGCGGGTCACTACCCGCCATGAAATTAACTTGTTAGACGTGAAGGCAAAACGTTTACCCTTGTAGACGGGATGAGAACGGAGATCAAAAAGAAAAATATGACTGAACACGTGCTTGAAACTAGCAAGGCTAAAAAGACGCAATTGGTGGGGAAAGGAAAAAAAATTCACGTCCCCAAGTTGACACAAGGTAAAGAAATGGACAAAAGGGACCTTAGCTATTATACGCAACAGTCATTTCTTGGACGCTTTTACGATACTTAGTCCTTTTATTTGAATTCAGCGGCAAACGCATTACAGAAGATGCTCGAACATATTTCAAAAAAAAAAAAAAAAAAAAACTAACCTTGAAAAGTAACTTTTTCTTAATAATAATGTTAGGAATATAAAAACTAGCTAGTTTGATAGACCATCTTGAGCAGAGAAATAATATGCTTTCATTTATACAGACGGATAGATAATAATGAAGATATTGACAAAAGACTGTGTTGTTCATATCAGCGAGCGACTGCATTGAAACAAAAACATGTCACTAATTTTCAAAAAATTGCGGCCTTGAGACTCAAGTGCTAAAATCTAGATGAATGAAAGAGAGGGGGAATTAGTGGAAAGTTGTGGCTAAAAATAACTCTAGAGGCAGATTCGTGTAGGAAATGCATGTATAAACAAGTGTGTTTTGTAAAAAACGCAAGTAGAGACAGACGGACCAACAGACAATAATACATACTTGACTGAGGTATGACTGAATTGACTTTTGGTAGGAGGTTTGAAATTTGAAAAGGGGGAAAGGCGGTGATTGGCCACAGATAAAGATATTATCGGCGCTCAGACGCGCATTTTTGCCATTCATCATAAATTGTCCAGTAGTAGACACAGTAATTCTTCAGTGGTGTAATTCCCAGAAGCTAACTGCAATATTTAGAGGGACGCCATACTAGAGCCAGCAGCTCAGCTGAGTTTTGCTAGCATATAACTGTGTTCTCTATTCATAATTCTGGTAAGACTGAAAGTATTTCTTTGTATATTTTAATATTGTTTAATGTTTCGAGTGAATTGATACTTCTTCTTCTTCTTCCGTCCTTAGCCAACGACCGGCAAAGCAGTCAGTGGCCATTACGCCTAGTGGCGTCTTAAGGGCAACAGCGAATAGATTTTCTTTGCCGTTGTTCCCATCACGCCTAATGGCGTCTTTAGGGCAACGACAAATCAATCCGTTTGTTGTTGTTTCCGTAATCAAAGTGACTGGCAAACGGGTGATCAGCCCGTTGGGGAATTGATACTGCCATATCATAATCTATCCCTTACAACAAGTAAGGATTCGCTCTAGATCCCCAGCCCCAGTTCAGGGTCTAGAGACAAACAAAATACATAAACGCCAGCAAGGATTATGAAGGGCGGATCAAGTGTTGAGATCAGTGGAACATATCACCTATCCTATTCAATGGCAGGAAGCTAATGAACATATTTCAGAATATGTAGTCTTGGGGAACTTATACTATGTGAAACCAACTTGGTAAGATGTGCTGTATGGTCAGAGAGATCTGACCCCGTCTATGTGGTGTTGTTGTGTAGTGTTGAGTGTAGAAGTGGCTCAGGAGGTAGAGTTCTGACCCATGACCCAATACTTTTATTTCAGAACTGTGAGTTTTTTATTTGGGACCAAAGTGGTGTCAAATGCTGTGTTGAAAAATACAAGTGTGGACCCGTGCATTCGAGTATTTTGGCAGAGCAGCCTTAGATTGCCCCCAAGCACAGAGAGGTGGGGCCACCAGATTCCAGCACCAGAACTACTCAGTCAAGATACGTGAGCGTCTGGCCTGCTGGACATTCACCAACTTATTTTCTAACTAACACCCCAATTATATTCCCATCAACTAGAACATACCATGTTGGGAAATAAACTTGTATTTTTCCCATCAGTAAATGGACAATGTTTGGTAGTCATAGACTGGGAGTGATGAAGCCACCCTAACAGCACATCCATTAATCGTTCTCCCAGATAAATTACTAATATAAACAGTAGTAATATTAACTAGTCTTGTAAAATACATATGTACACACCTTTCATTTATTATGCCATATATTCATGCATTTCATTCATAATTTCAAAACCTTTCATATGTTCTGACCAAAATAAAACCTTGGTTCAGAACAAATAAACTTAAAGAAAATTTAATATCAAAATTTTAAACAGCTTGAGTTAGTTCAGTGTGTTATAAATTTTTATTAATATTATTAGACTTATTAAATATCTGTGTGTGTGTTTGTATATAACTCCGCCTATGCCGGTCCCAAGCCCGGATGAAAAAGGAGGAGGGTGGCCTGCATGGAGGCCGTAAGGAGGCAGCCCCTCCACCATGCAAAGGCACAACAGGCCAATCACCTGTTTGCTTTAAATCATGATTACGCGAACTACAAGAGAGAAAACCGGACTGATTCTAAAGGCGACGAACTGGAACGGACTACGGACTACGACTTATGGAACTTGGAACACAAGAAGTATAAATGGGAAGGAAGAGGAGCTGGTGGAAGAGATGAGGAAAGCAAAACTAGAAATCCTGGCTATAACGGAAACGAAGAAAAAAGGACAAGGAGTCATGGATCTCGATGGCAACACGTTGCTCTACAGTGGTGTACCCATATCTGAAAGAGCTAAAGGGGGCGTGGGTTGCATTGTGGCCCAAAATCAAAAAGATAATATCAAGGGATGGAACTTTGTCTCAGAGCGCATTATGGTTGTAAAACTAAAAGAAGGAGAAACCATAGTCAACCTGGTCATAGTGTATGGGCCAAATGAGGATGAGAGAGCAGAGGTCAAGGAGGAATTCTTCGAGCTGCTTCAAAGGACAGTGGATGACTGCCTAGATGAAGTTATTATGCTCGGTGATTTTAATGCCAGAGTTGGAAATGACCATGCTAGATGGGGTGGAGTTATCGGAAGATATGGAGAAGATACTCTCAATGACAATGGAAAGCGACTCCTTAGATTCTGCAGTGAGCAGAATCTGATCATTACAAACACAAAGTTCCCCCATAAGCACATACATGCATACACTAGATGTGAACCAACCAAGAATGAGAAGTCAGTGATCGACTATGCCATTGTTCGGAGAAGCTCATTCAGATATGTCCGAGATGCAAGAGTCTGGAGGGGGCCAGAGATTGGAAGTGATCACTACCTGCTAACAATCAAACGAACAACTGAAAGAGTTGCTCAGCCTAGGAACTGCCCAACATCACGCAAGAAACCAAGTAAACGAGCAGGAGAAATGAGCATTAGGACCTACAAGCTGAGAGAGCCAGAAATTAAGACCAGATATCAGGGGCTTATTGCTACAGCAGTGAGCAACACAGAAGAACGACCTGATGACTTGGAAACCCTCTGGAATAAATTCAAGGATATCATAAAGACAGCTGCTGCAGAAGCATGCGGTGAAGTCCGACTTGGGAACCAGAGAAAGAGGACACCTTGGTGGACAGAGGAAGTCAAAGAGAAAAAATAAGAGAGAAGAAAATGGCATGGAAACAATACTTAGGAGCTAAAAACACAACAGGACAAATGGAAAAATATAGAGAATATGTGACACTCAGAACAGAAGCAAAGAACAAAGTGCTAGCAGCAAAACAGAAGTCCTGGGAAGAATTTGGAGAAAAGCTAGAAAAAGATGCACAAGAAAACCAGAAATTGTTCTATAAGACCCTAAAGAACATGAGGAAAGAAAAACAATGCCCTCTCAAATTTATAAAGGACAAACAAGGCAAATTGCTTACTGCCCCGAAGGAAGTAATGGAAAGATGGAAAGAATATTTCTCAGAACTCCTGGATGGTGAGCATGGTGAAGCATCAGAAATGATAACCACTAGCACAGAAGAGAAAACCAATGATGGTGAAGATGACATAAAGATGGAAGAACTGAGGGCAGCACTAGAGAAAACCAAGATGGGCAAAGCAGCAGGGCATGATGGTATAACACCAGAAATGGTTAAGTACATGGGAGCATCAGGCGACCTATTACTCTTAAAGGTCCTACAGGCAGCATGGTGCAACAAGACCATACCAAAGGATTGGGAGATTGCCATCATAACACCAATTTTCAAAAAGGGTGACAATCGACAATGTGGAAACCATAGAGGCATATCCCTTCTCAGTGTCCCTGGTAAAATCTACTCTAGAATCCTAGAGCAGAGACTCCGACGCCTAGCTGAGCCACAATTGGATGAGGTCCAGTGCGGATTCCGAGCAAACCGAAGTACTCAAGACCTAATCTTCACACTCACACAGCTGAGTGAAAAGGCCCTTGAGTATAAGAGTGAGATCCATCTTTGTTTCATAGATCTGGAAAAGGCGTTTGACAGGGTCCCCTGGAGCAAACTTTGGGACTGTTTGGCAAGGAAGAATATTCCAGCACCTCTGATTCATGCTATACAGAGCTTCTACAAGTCTTGCAGAAATTATGTGAGGACAGCAAACCATAAGTCAGAAGAGTTCAGGACCACCACTGGTGTAAGACAAGGTGATATCCTATCACCTTACCTCTTCATACTCCTTATGGACGATGTCATCAAGGCATGTAAGGAGAGAACAAGAAAGTATTCAGTGGGGTACTGGAAGATGAGACAGGTCTATATTTCGGAGCTGGCATTTGCTGATGATGTTGCCCTGATTGCTAAATCAGAGGCACATCTCCAATCTAACCTGCAAGTCTGGAAGGAAGAGCTGGAGAAGAGAGGGATGGTCATAAGCAGCTCTAAAACAAAATCCATGGTGATATCACGAAAAGAAAGAAAACATCAGATTAAGTTGGGAGAACAGGTCCTGGAGCAGGTCGACCACTTTAAATATCTCGGAGCTATTATAGACCGAAAGGGAGGCATCAAAGAAGAGTTGGCCACTCGAAAAGCAGCGGCTGGGAGACTTTTTCAGGCCATAAATCGTGGATTCCTCAGCAAGAAAGAGGTTGATAAGAAAACGAAGATGGCTGTATACCGCTCCACCTATGTCCCAGTCTTGACATATGGATGCGAGTCGTGGGCAATGACTACAACCCACAAAAGCCAGATCCAAACCTCAGAAATGAGGTATCTGAGGAAAGTGGTTGAAGTACAGTAGAACTCCATTTATCCGAACCCCAATTATCCGAACATCCAATTATCCGAACACTTTTTCCAGAAAGAAAAAAAATCAGGCGCCACCATTCACGTTAGACTACAGTTCTGAATCTTTTGATGCGGCAAGCTTCAAATGTGTGCGAACAATTTGTAGACAATGAAATGGGCTAATGGACGGTCGCTTACATACAGGAAAGTCAGTTAGATTATAAAGTCAGTTAATATCTGGTTTACCAATCCAGTGTGCGTTCTAGGCAGAACACTGGCTAAACAGACAGTTCAACTTAAAATAATTGTGTCTGCTACTACAGCAGAATAATTTTGGTGTACACGTATTTCTCTGTGCGATCTGGCATTTTCCAGTAGGCCTAAAGCATATAAAAGGAACCGCAATGTTTTGTCAATTGAAACGAAAACAGAAATTATCAAGAGACTAGGAAAAGGTGAAACTGTGTCTTCATTTGCGAGGATTTTCAATGTTGGGAAAGCTACTGTCTCTGACATCAAAAGTAACAAGGATAAAATTATGAGTTTTGCATCGAAATTGGATAGTGAAAATGGGTCGAAGAAACATAAAACCATGAGAAATGCGAAAGATTTGAAATTGGAAGAGGCTTTGTATATATGGTTTGTGCAAAGAAGAAGCAAAGGGGAACCTATCTCTGGCTCTCTATTGTGTGAAAAGGCACTTCAGTTCAACAATCAACTTGACGGTCCTCCTGACTTTAAGGCTAGCCAGGGATGGTTAAGAAACTTTAAATCTCGTCATGGCATACGAGAATTGGAGATTCAAGGGGAATCTTTATCTTGCGATGCAACTGCCGCTGAAAATTTTAAAGAAACATTCTTGGCTTTTTTGGAAGAAGAAGG
This sequence comes from Oreohelix idahoensis, assembly GCA_024509875.1. Classification (NCBI taxonomy): domain Eukaryota; kingdom Metazoa; phylum Mollusca; class Gastropoda; order Stylommatophora; family Oreohelicidae; genus Oreohelix; species Oreohelix idahoensis. The sequence continues at coordinate 158,769 of JAMPIV010004902.1, forward strand.
TTATTTACTCGATGATGTGTATAATGCCGATGAGACTGGCTTATACTGGAAATCATTGCCTCAAAAATCACTTGCATCTCAGCGCGAAGCAGCTGCCCCTGGGTTTAAAAAGTGCAAAGAGAGAGTAACAATTTTGGTAGCCGCGAATGCCAGTGGAAGTCATCGTTTACCGGTGCTAATGATCGGCAAAGCCAAAAAAACCACGTTGTTTAAAGAGTGTGACATGTCTCCCATTGTGCTACAAAGCACAGAAGAGTGCTTGGATGAATAGTGAAATATTTCTTGATTGGTATACAAATCTTCTTCTTCTTCCTCGTTCACCCTGAAAAGGACGGTGGTTGCGTTGTGTCTCTTTACGCCTAAGCTGTGATATCTGCACCTTTCGGTCGACACATCCGACTTCAGCACGGCATTTTTTAGGGACCGGGTTTGCCTTCCCATTGCGATCCGCACTCGCTCAGCCAGACTGCACTGCTGCAGACTGTTTTCAGGACCACCACGTGGAGGTGGAGTGCGGTCTTGACCAGCTCTGGTTCGCTGGTCCTGATGCAAGCAGTACAGCTATGGGTCGCTGACTGCATTCACTATTGCTGCATCTTGGGGTCCCGATTAATATACAAATCAGTTCATCCCAAATGTGAAGAGGTTGAAAGAACAAGAAAAGAAAACTGGAAAAGTAATTCTTCTACTGGACAATGCACCATCTCATCCAGAGACGGATACATTGAATGCAGTTGATGCAAATTTTAAAGTAATTTTTCTGCCTCCCAATGTAACAGCACTGATTCAACCAATGGATCAGGGTGTTATAGCAAAGCTTAAAAAGATGTACAAGAAGGAAGTCATGCGTCGTTTATTGTTGGCTGAAGATGAAGAAAGTGTGGTGGCGTTTTCCAAAAAGCTTAATCTCAAAGACTGCTGCTATATGTTAGCTGATGCTTGGACCACCCTGTCACAAGATAATCTCAACAAGGCGTGGAATAGATTGCTTGGGGAAAAAGGAGGAAATGAACCTACTGCAGTGGACACAAATGATGATTGTATAAATGAAGTTGTGGAACTGTTTCAAGCAATGCCCGGATTTTCGGACTGTGACAAAGATGATGCACACATGTGGCTAGAAGATGATAATGATTCTGGTTTTCAGTTTTTGAATGACGAAGAAATTTTGTCTTTTGTGCAAGAAGAAAACCAAATACATGTAGTGACCGATGATGAAGACTCCTCAGAAGTACATGATGTACTTGTAGATTATGAAGAAAACCCAAAACGTCGACCAAGTCCTGAAGAGGCTTTTATAGCACTAGAAACAGCGATGGCTTGGTACGAGCAAGAAGATGACAGCTGTCCTACACAGCTTCTGCTGTTGAAGAGAATGCGGGACTTAGCCCCCAAAAGCAGACTATCCAGTTTGGTGCAAAAGAGGATTCCTCATTATTTTAAATAGTGGGCTACATCTGTGCAAGTACATGTATACGTAAGTTGCGCCTGGTTTTGAATCGTTTGTAATGTTATTTTGAAAACATTTCTCTTTCTTAACAAAAATAATTAATACAAGTAGTACATGCACTGCAGTGTAATGAAAGATTTTGGTGATACAGAGATCTAATACAGTGTGGGTATTATTATTACAGTACAAGTAAATATGTTTTATAGTGTATTTTCCTTGTGATTGTTAATTATTTTTAGAAATATGTGTACATGTACTCGATACATCATGTAATCCAATTATCCGAACATTTGATTATCCGAACGATGCTCGGTCCCATGGGGTTCGGATAAATGGAGTTCTACTGTAACAAGAAGAGACATGGTCCGCAACCAGACGATCCGTCAAGGCCTAAAATCCCATCCGCTGCAGACCCAAATAGAACAGTCCCAACTAAGATGGTTTGGCCATGTCTGCAGAATGGGAGAAGATCGGCTACCACGACAAGCATGGGAAACAAAGAGCCAGGGATCCAGACCTCCAGGACGACCCAGAGTCCACTGGGAGGACAACATTAGACAATCTTTGAAGGACCGAGGACTAGAATGGAACCAGGCCAGGAAGAAGACAGCTGATAGAATGGTCTGGCGCTCTCTCTTCCAAACCTCTACACCTCACGGTAGAAGGGGAACGACTAAGTAAGTAAGTAAGTAGGTGTTTGTATATACTTATACAACACCTTACATTTCAGTACCCTAGATTTTTAACGTAGCCACATTCATTTGTAAAAAAAGATATGTGTGAGGTCGTAAGTGGTAGCAAGAAGGGCCTTCTGTAAATTCACAGCTACATTTATCTCAGGAGCCTTCACAGCTGACCTCATGCATCACACTAGGTAATATCACAACCATACAGTACCATCAAATCCACTACAATGTATATGTGTATATTTATATATAGACACACACATATGGTGACTAGAATAATCTGTTTCCATATAGCTCTTGACACATAAGCTCAGAACATCCACCACATAAATAAGTACCACCAGTAACAAGAAGGCAGAAAATGGTGTTAAAATGGGACACGGTGCATAAACTAGAAAATTAAAGGCCAATTTTATGTTTGAATTTTAACACCCAGAAATAAGGAAACAATTTCTTTTTTAATTTTGTTTAACGTGTGAATAAAAACAAATTTAAAGCTGAAATCATTATCACTTTCCTGTTCACTCTTTATGGAGCACTGAGCCAATTACTTTCCTGAGCTTATGAGTAAGCGTAAAAACACTAAAGTCAATTAAGACATCTTTATTTAATGTGTCACATTTTAATCCTCCCTGACTGTGGGCAGTGACTTTGAATTAAACCATACATATATAAATGTCAGATTTTTTCCCCCTCAACAGACTGTGAGGGTCACACGAGAGGATTAAGTGTGTAGCAGGCTGATGACTTGTCCCAATCTTGCCTCCAGGCAGAAAGATTAATTACAACCACAAACTGAGCAGAGGAAAGGGAGTTTATGTACTACATTGTCTTGTATGACTCATCATGTATGTTTGATTGCTTTGCTCTCAAGTTTAATTAGTAATAACAACAAGAACAGATAAATTAATAATAAATCAGTCATATTACTCTAGGCTGAGAACAGATAAATCAATAATAAATCACAGTCATATTACTGTAGGCTGAGAACAGATAAATCAATAATAAATCACAGACATATTACTCTAGGCTGAGAACAGATAAATTAATAATAGATCAGTCATATAACTCTAGGCTGAGAACAGATAAATCAGTAATAGATCAGTCATATAACTCTAGGCTGAGAACAGATAAATCAATAATAAATCACAGACATATCACTCTAGGCTGAGAACAGATAAATCAATAATAAATCACAGACATATTACTCTAGGCTGAGAACAGATAAATCAATAATAAATCACAGACATATTACTCTAGGCTGAGAACAGATAAATTAATAATAGATCAGTCATATAACTCTAGGCTGAGAACAGATAAATCAATAATAAATCACAGACATATTACTCTAGGCTGAGAACAGATAAATCAATAATAAATCACAGACATATTACTCTAGGCCCCGTATAGTTCCCAGCAGATCTCTGAGGGAGGCAGAGAAAGAATAGAACTTCTGCTCCTTCAAGCAAGCCATAAAAGGCAATGAATATGAGTCTGTGCGCGTGGCTGGCAACCTCATCATGTCAAACTAAATGCTACAGAAACCACCACTGGAAGAGCACATGAATACTTTAGTGCCAACTTTCCTGCAAGGGGATCCAGCTAAAGTGGGGGCTGCGTGGGGAGCAAACAGGAGAATGATGATGATCTTACTCTGAGAAAGAAAGAGTCTTTAAAGATACTGACGATATAAGACAAAGTACATGTAACCAAAAACAACAATCAAAAAGCTACAGACTTTCATAAATGGGTGCTTCTGCAAAATAGAAGGATTGAAGTGGTATGACAAGATCACTAATGTGGATCTGATGGCTAGAACCAGGTAAGTGCCAAAGGAACAAGCGATGAAAAGAGGACGCTGGAGACGGATATGACATACATTGAGGACACCTGTTGATAGCATTACCATGCAGTCATTCTGGAATCTTCATAGTAAGAGAGGTAGATGAAAACCAATGAACACATGGAGAAGAGAACTGGAGACATACATGAAGGGGATGAAGGAGACATTGAAAGACCTTGAGCTGATGGCACGGGACAGGAAGACTTGGTATATGTTTGTTGAAGGCCTGTGCTCCTTGGTGAGTTAAAAGATGATGATGATAATGACGAGTAACCATGCCCAGACTGGCCAAATATTTACACTAACATAGTACTTGCATTGCATAACAAAGAAAGCAGACTTTATTATGTGTGAGATATGAGGCATACCTTTTCAAGACTGAATTTATGTAACAATAAAGAAAGAATTAAGAAAAACACCATGCCTCATTTATCCAAACAAAAGAATAGAATGAGTGTGTGAACTTAAAAATGTATTGGGGGCACTGGGGTTGATTTCCCCCCATCAGGTATCATAAATTAAGGCTATCAACAGCAGGATGTCTGGAATCAGTGTTGATCTACTTCAACACATCTGCCAGATCAATGCTAGCAGTGTTGAATTATGTTTGTCAATAATTCATCCAGAAACTCTCCCGTTTAATCAAGTTCATGTTTTAAAACCATAAAGTGACTTCTGTTAGGGTTTAAGCAACCAATCTCAGCATAGTTAAGTAGTGTACCAAAGTTTTTAGATATTTTTATGAAATTTATGTGACATATCGAGTGTTTTTTTCTTTTGTTTTTTTTTTTCTAGAGAAATACGGCAAGTCATATGTTGTTGTTTAGCTATGACAATGAGCTGCTCGCTCTTTTGCAGCAAATGCCGCATTGGTATTATCTACACTGTAGATCTAGGCTTTTACTGTGGCTTTTCTGCCATTCCAAAACGTTCAGTTGAAGTCATGTGCTCCAGTTTCTCCAGCTTCTCAGATGCTTTTTATTTTCTTTGTGTCAACCTCCAGATTTCACCCATGACCTCCAACCCAGTTGAGGGAGAAACTATATAGTGGTGAGAGAAGCCAACTGTGTAAGAGAGACAGAAGTGATTATCTGAGAGCAAATGAAGAAGACAGCTTATTTTCTCTTATTTTGTTGTCGTCAGGTTTCATGCTATGAATTATCTACTAAGATTAATACATTTTCACACAGACTTACCCCTTGCTTGTATCGTAAGCTCCCGCTTCTTTTCAGAGTACCACTCTTTGCTGTATCTTCCTGTGTATCTGTGGTTGTACCATCTCGGTTTGGTCTAACGCTCAATTCTATCAGCTCTTGGATAGGCTGAACCTTCAGAATCATTCTATCTGAAGACAGCTTGATGATCTCAACTATATCCTCTCTGGACATGTTTTCTACATTCTGTCCATTGATCTATTTGATAGAGGGAAACAAGCAATATTACATAGCAAAAGTTTTAATACTTTTATGGCAAAGGAAAACTGGCCAATTTATTTTAGCTTTGAATGAACCTATACAATCATTTCACAGGCTGCAATAATTTTATGAATGGAAAAATCAGTCGCTGAAATATGTATAAAACACACACATATGTTCTTACACAACATGTTTTTCTCTCTCCCCCCCCCCCCCCCCCCCCACCAAACTGACTGCTTAAAACAGTCTCAAACTAGTCAGAATAAACCATAATTAAAATGTGCCCTGAGAGGCAAGTGCTCTAATCACTCTGTCAATCGCATAAACAAATCATAATTTGGGATGTCTAAGTTGAAAATCAAAATATTAATGTTTTTGGAATTAAAACAATTTTAACAATATCCTGAATTTAACGGGGTTTTTTTTTTTTTTAAACAGATTGAGATCAAGAATTGCTGTTAATATTCAAAAAATTAACTGCTGTTAACCTGCTGAAAGATGAGCAGGCATATCGATTGTTATTATACTGTTTATGAACCTACTATCCTACAGATTAATTACTTGCCCTTAACGTCACAGGTCAAACCATTATACCCACTGCAATAAATTACTGTTGTCACTTAATGGCTTGCATACTTTGTGTGTTTGCATCTTCTGCAAGATTACACAGAGTGCTAATATGATGTCATCAGATTAACATTAACAGATCAACTTAGGCTGGCACTTTGTTTATATTCATCTATAATCATTTTCTTTTGTGCTCCTTATAGAGCATGGAGCCACCACAGCAGCTGGCCGCTTCTTGCAGGTAGCCTGCTTCAAGCAGCCAGAAACTCCTGCAGTAGTGGTTTATGTGGCAATCTGTTTTATGTGACAAGGTATCTAGCCACATTGACAACCTCATATTAGTTACCTTGTTCAACATGTCTGAGCGTTATATAGCCCTATTCTTTCTTCATCTCTTCTGAGATACCCAGGACCTACACGAGACTCCTGTCAGAACAAGACTGAATAGACAATGTCCTCAGTTGTTAGATACCTATTCACTAAGGTAGCACCACTGTGATGTGGACTGATAGTAATAATAATAGGCTCACTCCCCTAGGAGTACGGCCACACCACAATGGCTGACATAAGAAAATCAACACCTTCTATAGGTACTTCCCTTTAATACTAATGCACACACAATAAGGCCTCACACGGCCAACAAACGTATGAAATACAATATAACAATGAAATGCCTTAACAACTTGGACTGTCAGTATCATACACAACAGTATTACTTATACTGATAAACTGCAGTGAATAACGCTCACCATGAGCGGCCAAACCTATGGCAAAGAAATACTCAAATCTTCGGCAACTTATAACGGCCTGTAACAAATCCAATCCAGACACTACACTGTCCTAGAATCACTACTTAATAATCCAATGGAACTGGAAAAAGGCAAGCATTTCTAACAAATAATCCATGACATGGACTTCACAGCTAACGCTGGCAAAAAGGGAAGAATCTTTCGTCCTTTCCAGACAAGAGGCTAGATTCTGACAGACTACCTTCGCGCCTAATTCTTCTGGCTTCCGCCTCGTCACATGACTCGCCGGTTTTAGTTATCCCGGTGTTGCCAACCTCAGTGTTGCCGGCTGACATAATGACATAATTAGGTCATTATGTTTCCAATCCTTCAACAAACAACAAGTTGCATTAAGCAACAGTTTTACAATAGCATCGGTAAATACTCGCACAGTGTAATTGCCTGGGAACCACAGTGTAATTGTCTGGGAACTTATTAAAACTGATTTTAGGATTAAAATCCTCACAGACACATACAGATATGTCCATAACATTCTTCCCAATCATAATGCTCATATAAAAAATTCCACCATTTTTCATGCTCTAGATAATCTGGACTGCGCATGACAAGGCATAACTTAGATCAAATTATAAGTCAGATATAGAACCGCTCCTTATTAAGAAAGATATTGCCTAAACAATATATTAAAAATAAAGAAGCCATACTCACCTCAACTAATTTATCTCCAGGTAGAAGCCCAGTCTGTATGCTGTTTGGCCCACTCCCCGGCTCAGCAAAAGTGACTACCTGTGGTGGCTTATCTCCAGGTAGTGGAATCAAACCTTTGCGCAGACTAAATCCAAAACCTCCAGCTTGTGTCCTTTGCACCTCTATTTCTCTAACCCTTGGTGGTTTGGGGGGAATGATAGATGGTAGTTTCAGTTTGGATTCAAATGGTTTTGGTTGGTTGCTTTCTTCTTCTAAAATTCTAAAGTCATCATTTGGTGTGGACGATGTGACTATGGATGAAGATATGGTAATTTCAACTTCTTGTGCTGATGTTGCAGACAATGTCTGAGCAGATGTTTGTTCTGCAAACAAATCCTCATTGCGCTTTGTGTTTTCCTGCAGAAGTTTTGTGTCATCCAAGTTAACAGACTGAGAAAAACTCTGTGTTCCATCTCCCTTACCCTTCAGGATACTTTTAACCTTTGGTTTGGGCATAACTGCAGGTGGTGGCTCCTTCCTTGAACTAGAAGAATGCAACTGTTGACGAGGCAATGGCTGAGGTTTGGTTAGGGGTTTAGGCTCCTTGGTTGGACTAGAATGCGATGATGATGCACTGTCCACATTGTCTTCACTTTCAGCTGGACTTGGTTGATCAGCAGATTTCTGAGAGTTTCGTTTCTTGTCTCTGTCACTGAATTTCCGTAGCATGCCTTTCTTCATTTCCTCAATTCTAGATATTTCTTCTGGAGTCATGTTCTGTCTTTCTTTCTTCTCCAGGTCTTTTTTCTCATACTTTTCATCTTTATCTTTTTTTCTTTTGTCTTGCTTCTCCTTCTTCTCTTTGTCCTTCTCTTTATCTTTTTTCATAAAGCTAAACATTTTACAATGTTCTCCTTCTGTTGCAAGGTTATCAAGTTTCTCCTAAAGCTATGAACTTCTGACTTGCTATGACAACGCTCTCTGCAAAAATTAGAAAAACAATTTTTTTTTTCCGTTACAAATAGCCTTTCAAGATTTTATGAGCTTTAGGTAAAACAAATTATTTAATCCGCTTCTAGATAAAACTAATCCTTTAATCTGTGATATCAGAATAAGAACATAAAAAGCAAGAGAAGCTTTTATTGCATTGGGAAATATAAGGAAATCAAGTCCAACAAAAAAATCATAAGCTTCAACTCAAACGTTTAGTCAGTCACATTGTATAGCACTGAAATATGGAGAATTCTTATCAGAAATTCCTCTTATCCAGATAAGAGTTCAAGCACATGGTAATGCATTTACAACGTACAATAAAATAATGAATTAGCATTGAATATGACAGATGTATGACACAGAAAATATGTAAATCACCAAAATTGTTAATGTACAAAGTTGGCACAAATATGTAGAGAATAACAGCACTTTTTACACTTTGAAATGAAAAAGCTGCAATTTTCCTCTGTATCTTAGTACCCGTACTTGAGTTAATGAAAATGTCTTTCCATGACATCCTTAAATTCAAATAAATGATAAATTAAATCATCTTGGCATCCAGCCGGCATTATATACATGTTAGTTTTATCCATGCAATTGAAACTTCGAACTGTGAAATAGTTTGTACCGTTAACCCACAGTCATCATTATTTATAGAATTTGCACACTCTTAAATGATAAAGCACTCTTAAATGAAAAAGTCTGTAATTTTCCTCTGTACTGCATCAATGTGACCTACAAGTTTGGACAACATTGCTGACCTATAATGAACCTTCAGATTTTGAATAATACCTTGGTCACAAGGCTGAAGTTTGGATGTCGCATTTGGTTGGTAAAAATAAAAGTTCTGTTGCTTTTAGATTTTGAACATTTATGTGGGCTGACCAGTTGTAAAGCACCAAAAGAACTTTGTGATGTTGACGTTCCATAGAATGATCAAATGCATATAGCCACTTGGTGAAAATGTCTGATGTCATCCAGGCTATTGAATTAGCTGCATAATCAACACACAATTTTATCAAACCTTTAAAACAGCGTGGATTTTTTAATTTACCGATTACAAGTAATGGCAATTTATCTGAACCATCCATATTTGTACACACAACAATTGTGATTCTTTCTTTCCCTCCCCCCCCCCCCCTTCCCCCCCATGACACTTTTCATTTCTGAAGGAAAAAGTCTTGTCAGGCAGCAATCACCAAAACAATCCAGTTTCATCAGCATTAAACACATCAACGGAATTATACCTACTCATGGCTGGTTTTAGCACCTCCTCCGTCCATGACCCAGTAGTCGTTTCATTAACAGAATGCCTTTCCCCACACACAAAAAAAGGTAAAGGAACCCGTTACACGCCCATTGAGGCATATTGGGAATATGGTGTTAGGCCCATATTTTCTTGACCGTCTGCACACTAGGGGTGATGTGGTCGGCATCACGCCGGCCGCTTCAACCTTCACAGGGTTGCTCTGGTACCCGTTTGTGGCCTAAAAATTTCCCACCTCATCTGGGGATCGAACCAGACTACTGCGCTAGGAAGCCAGTGCACTAACCACTATGCTACCGCGGCTTTGTAAGTAATGTTCTGCCGTTTTTTAAAAGACCCAACCAGCCAGGACTACATTTACAGCCAGTCCGACCTTCCAGAAGTGCTAACTCTTCTGCCTTTGCAGTTAATATAGGTCCATTTACAGGAACATTTGCTGATCTCGCCATGGTGAACCATTCTAGGAGTGCCGTGTCAACCACATCACACGCCGCTTTTCGGTTCTTCATTCTGTGACAATTAACTTGTCCACCATAAAACATTTTTCTGTATCGATCCTTATTTTTTATGATTCCTGAAAGCGTTGATTTTGAAATGTCGAATTCCTTTGCTATTTCCATTTTCTTTTTGCCACTATTTTCCACTTCTTGTAATAGCTCAATCTTTCTTTTCAAAGATATGGATTTTAACTTTTCAGCCATTTTTAGAGGGGAAATAACTAAAATTCTAACACCGACGAAGCGCGCAATTTCCGAAAATAGCCGAAAAGTTGTACAAATGTCCAGGTACTGTATTTGAAAAAAAAGTTCGCCTTAAGCAGATCAAATTATATAGTCGGGACACGTTTAATCGTTCGGCATATCTGAAAATTCGTGATAAACGGATTCCGCTTAACCGGACATATTTTACAAAGACAAAGAAGAAAAATTGCCGGGGATAAACAAATTGTTCTTCACAACAGAAATTCGCCACATCCGAGATCGCCTTAAGCGGTTTGCACTGTATATCCTAATTATAACCCATCAGAGGTTGAACGGGATTTTTTCTTCATTAACTCTTTGACTCCATAATTATTTTCCACCCTGTGCCATAATTATTTTTTGAAGAATTCTAAACGGTGAAGTGTACTGACTTTTAGTGTAAATTTTATGTTAATCTTTTTCTGTGAACATGTACTTATTATATACCAAACTGTAGGGAAATGGATAGAGAATTGTAATATATAACGTCTTTGGTAGTATTAACACAAGTGTGTTCGTTATACTTAAAATAATTTTGCATGTAAAATTGAAAAACACTAAAAAGTTAACTGTAGAATACGATCTTACCAAAGACAAATTACTGTTGCAGACAATAAAACTTTCTTTTTAGTCTTCAAACGTCAAGTTAATCCATATACAAAGCAAAAAATACATGCTTATGGCCACAATTAGTACATTTAGTGTTATTCACACCAGTTTTTCTGTGGTCCTTTGTAAAAAAAAAAAATTATGCAATCATGCATTACGTAATTTTCAAACAAATAAAGATTAATAACGTTATATAAAAACTTTTTTACTCTTGTTTAATGTTTTAATAGTATCCCTAGCTTCATCTTCTACCAAGAACTAGTGATTAGATGTTACGGTAGGTCTAGTTATTTTGCTTTTTGATCGGCCAGAATATGACTATGCCCACTCATCAACTAAATCTAGTGTGTCTAGCTTTTATGCACAGATTCCGTATTTTGACAACGAACCGTGACTACCAAACAATCATCATCAATGTCAGCAATGTTTCAAAGTAGTTTGATACAATTATTTGCTATGGGGATTTAGAAAATGTAAATATAAAGCGTGACATATTTCTCTAGCAATAACAACAAAAAATGCAAACACGCGAATCGTCACAAAAATTGTGATAATAACATCAAAACTCGCACATGTGCTGCTTAACTACAGTCAGATTAGCTGTTTAAATAGTAGCGGAAATCATTCTATGAGTTTTAAAATATGAACTGTATTAAACGGATGATTTTTAGGATTTATTCGTGATAAACTAAAAACCATGCTCTGAGCGTTGCTCTGGCACGTCGCGTTGAATTTTGCAACGCTCAGAGCGTTGGTCTGGAGTCAAAGAGTTAATTTAATAAAAAAAAAAAAAAAAAAAGAGACAAAAATGAAAATGTTGAGGAAGATGAGGGAAGACAGGAGGACTTGGCATGTGTTTGTTGAAGACCTATGCTTCTTAGGGAGCTGAAGGGTATTGACTGACTGTAAGACAGGAGGGCTTAGCATAAACTAACTGAAAGATGTGTCGCTCCATAACGAACTGAAAGACAAAGAGAACGAACATGTATTATTATACGACAAACTAATACAACATTAACCCTAAAATACTGTTGATTTGAGCAAATTTTCCAGCTCTTTTTCCCCTACAACTACGATTTAACACTGTGTTGTTCCCGCTGGTCTCTCATGATATATAGAAATAATAGGACTACTGAACCCTCAGGCATGTCGCGAAGAGTTTATGAATGGGGCTGGCAACCTCATCATGTAAAACAAGTTGCTACAGAAACCACCACTACATAAGGATATGAATGCTTTGACGCAGGCTTTCTGCAATTAGACCAGCTGCAGAAATAGCCCCCAAGCTACATAAGGAGCAAAAACTGAAATGGTGATCATTTATGTCTTTATCATTCATCACTAGGCAGAAATATGTCTCCGACTATATAAGGAAAAGACGATGGTCATATATCGGTCATGTCCTACGAATGCAAAACAACAGAATACCACTACAGGCGCTCACTTGGGTTCCTGAGGGTAAGAGGAAAAAAGGAAGACCAAAAGAAACACTCAGAAGAACAATAATAAGAGAAGGAAGAACGTTGGGCCTAAATAATGTGCAAGAGCTAAGAGGAGTGGCGTCACAACGAACAACCTGGAGAGCACTGGTTTCTGCCTTATGCGCCGTGTTTGGTGCTTAAAGAATTTATTATTATTACTAGTATTGTTACTCGAACCTCCACACTGTAGGCCTACATTCACTGAAACACCCATAAAGCACATGATGATGGTGGTAAAATAAGTGACCAGTGCCGTTAATGATCATCCACAGTTTCCTTAAATGTGCGAAATGCTGTGACGTAAAGCAGCTATAGGATGGGTTAGAGTCCAGAGATTAGCCTATAAAACCACTAGGCCTATTTATTTTTCCTATCATATGCACCCGAATTCACCATCAACAGCAGATAGCAAATATAAATAACCGTATTAACATGAATATAATAACATGACTCTGGTGACGATTCAGTAATAACAATATTACAAACTATGTGTGCAAGCGGGAACCTGATAACTTTTCAGACTAAATACGTGATTTTTTTCTAGGTGATCTACGCCTACAGAAGTAAATTCAGCGTACCGACTCGTGATTCCGGAAGTCAACCACTATAATCATAGAGTAGCAACCGAACACCTGTCAGTTAGGGTCTGGCCAAAGAGAAGGGCTTCAACATAAGGTATTGCAAAGCCTCACATGCACAGTGCTAAAGCATATCCATAATGCGTCACGACGAAACACAATACATTTGGCAGTTTGCATGCCTAGTTCACTGAGATGACCTCATTCAACTTTCACTTTCTGTGATAGCAGAAGATGGCGGCCGAAAACTGAGAGATAACTCTAGTCAGTGCAAAAGACCGGCAACCGAATGGTAAAGCATATCAAGATATGATATGAAGGGTTTTGTAAATACTTCCTTCATGATAGCCCTTACAAACACACTGACGATAAAAGCCTAGCGTCAGAGATAAAGATACAGCATTGTTTCTTAGACAATTTTATCATTACTGAGTCATGTACGCACAAAAAGCAGCCTCAGTAAATATCACAGTGGGTATAATTACAGTAATGAATATTCAAGCAATAAGAAACTTCTTAGACTGCAGCTGGGAATGGACTATTTTAGAACATAAGAACCTGTGGCCGTGTGTGTTGATAGGTTGGTATAAATGTGTCGTATAAGTGGTTCGATCACTGCCCTAAACAAGGATAGTTGCAGAAGGTGACGATAAATACTTGGATGAAAACCTAGTTGACCACAACAACTAGACAGTACAGATGGTTGATGATTTCTTTAACTATTTGATAATAAACCTCACGCTGACAGCGGTGAAACTCAAATCCAAAAGTTTATTTACAGATTTATATTCATCTGATTTGCATGTGACACATCTCTCCTTGCATTCCGTCTACGTCGCTATTCATCTAATCTGTACTCAAACATTGGCTGTCTCTAACTTCAATTCTGTCTTGATTTATTTTTATTGGGAATACTGTTGTAGCGTATCTTGGATATAAGACTGGCCTAAAGCGCCAGGGGTGAAAATTTCCGCCACTGTCTATGCTTCCCTACTTCTCCATATGAGCAGTCTATCCAACTGCACTTCACTTTAGTAGCTGTCTATCATACTGTACTTCGGTACGGTACTAGTAGCTGTCTATCATATTTCACTTCACTGCTACTGGTTGTCTATCATACCGTACTTCATTACTATTAGCTGTCTATCATACTTCTTCTTCTTCGATCCTTAACCACCGACCGTCAAAGCAGTCAGTGGCCATCACGCCTAGTGGCGTCTTGTAGGGCAACAACAAATTGATTCCACTTTGCACGGTCGGTGGCCATCCTTCGTACAGTGCCCCAACTCTGGTTCATTCTTTGCATCTCAGCCTCCACAGTCCTCCGCCAAGTTGTTTTTGGTCGGCCTCTCTTTCGCTTTCCTTCAGGGGTCCAAAGCATAGCTGTTCTTGTGATGACATCGGGGTCTCTTCTGAGGACATGACCAACCCAGCTCCAGCGTCTGCCAGCTATGATGGTATGCATGTCCTCTTGCTTGCTACGAGTAAGCAGATCTTGGTTGGTGATGGTATTCGGCCAAAAGATTCGATGAATTATTCTTAGGCATGTTGTGTGAAAAGAGGACAATTTTGACATTTCCTTCTCTGTGACTCTCCAGCATTCCGCACCATAGAGAAGCACAGAAAGCACGCAACTCTGGTATAATCTTAATTTTGTGCTTGTGCTGTATTGGGAGGACTTCCAGATGTTATTTAGGCTAAAGAAGGCTGTTCTTGCCTTATTCATTCTGATGTTGATGTCTTTGCCTGCCCCACCGTCTGATGTTACTATGCTTCCTAGGTATGTGAAGGTATCTGTCTGTACCAGTTGCTGATTCCTTACTGATATGGGCTCAGGGTTGCTCACATTGAGCGTCATGACCTCAGACTTCTTTAAATTGATGTTCAAGCCCACCTGCTGGCTAAATTTATTAAGTCTATCCGTTTTTTCCTGGATGTGTTGATGTGAATGTGCCAGCAGTGCAATGTCATCTGCATATTCCAGATCTTCCAATGTTGAAAATGTAGTCCATCTTATTCCTCTTGGACTGTCTATCATACTGTACTTCATTACTAGTAGCTGTTCTTGATGAGAAAATACCAAGACTTGCTTGAATTGAATATTTAGCCAGAAAACGGCTTATTTTTAAGAATCTTGCCTCCGGATACTTCGTCTCCTGTAAGCGTTATGGCAGAGCTTCGATTTGACCAGATATGTCAAATCGCTAGTGCGTCCCCTCTAACGCTAGGAGCTGATTGAAGCGTAAAGGAATATATAACTACGTAAAGAATATGGACGGTCAATTCGACAGAACCATGTATACTACCAAGCCGTTAACCTTGCCGTCGTAACGGCGAGTGCTGTCAATCAACGTCCATGTTGATTATTATATATGCCAATGTATATACTGTCAGAACCATATCGATGAACTGTACTTGCACATGATGTCAACGTCTTTGCTGTAATAAATCGTATCGTCATTCACGTCCAACAATGGGTCCAGTATGCCTTACTTACCAATTGGTCAGTCTTATGACCCAATCGTTACCGTTACGTTTGTCTTGTCATCATAACCATACGCCAAAGCTAAACGGCCCACATCAAATTCGCGTTATAAAGAAATACGTCGGCCACATGTTGTAAGCCTGACAGCCCTGACAACATTAGTGTCAGAGACAGACCACTAAAGAAAATACAGCGGTAACACAGTACAACTACTAATGGAAGAAAGAAAGGGATGTGGACAACAGATTCGACACAATCCACCAGCTTCATAGACACCAGCAGATCATCCATTTCCGCCTAAGAACTGGCCTCTTTAGATTACTAGATCCCCTCAATTGCCACAGGATCATCATTATAACCCTCCACTCCCAGAGGAGCATAGGCCTTCAACAAACACATGCCAAGTCCTCCTGTCACGTGCCATCATCTCAAGTTCTTTCCATGTTCTCCTCATCATTTTCACCTCTGTTTCCAGCTCTCTTCTTGTGCCAGACAACTCATCCGTCCCTGAATCTGTTAGATGATGGTAGAACCCTCTCATAACATCGGTACCCCTGAAGCGTTGGATGATATAGTACGACTTTCGTAGCGACCCCTTGGATAACATCAGTGCCCCCGAATATTGTAACCTTTCGTCAAAACGGGATTTTTCTTTTCACCTGGACTCATTAGCTATGCAACCGTTCCACACGTTTGCTGATTAATATGTGGACAGTTTACCTATCGTTCATTCTGGTCATCGCATTGATTTAAGGAGAGATTAAATCACGCCCATGGACATCTCTTGAGCAATCATATGCAGTATTTTCATTAACTTGCCCAGAGGGGGCGGCGCCAGAATCAAACAGATAGTAGCGACCACGATCAAAGACACTGGGGGAGATCTCGGGAAGGACTGGCGGCATGCTATCAAAGACAGTAGTGGTCCCTGAAACGAGCGACGCAAGTTCCTGCCGGTATTTCGCATCTCCGTGCCAAACGCAGAAACGATCGCAGTGAAAGCGAACATGAAAAGCCGGAACGGACGCAGCGAACGAAGATACGAAGACCAGGGGCGGCATCTCTCTTTGGTCTGGCGGTCAGATCCCCAAAAAGTGTCCTGAGATCTAAAAAGGTGTCAATTTTCTCATGTCCCACTTATCTTACAATTAAGTTAGATATATACAGACCACGTAGAAATACACTTTATCACTCGTTAGCCAGACCTTTACAGAAGCACTAGCTATATTTGAAATCCTGCTAGATTATCCCCTGGATCTTATATATATTTGCAGTGAATTCTATTTCTGTGCAAAACGGTAATATATATTGTGTAAAGTGATCAGTGGTCTAGTTCATTCATTCTATTTCACTGGATTTTGTGTTAATTTAAATCTATTAAATTAAACCATCTCAATAGTTCCAGTTGTAAATGTAATGATATATCTGCTATATTATTTCCAAAAAAGATAATAGAGGCTTAAATGCTGTAATTAACTTTTAAAGTCGCGAAGGAATTTATAATTAATAAATTTAGTTAAGTCCTATATTTATAGATGTGTGTTTTAACCATTAGAACTCGCGCAGTGTTTATTAAATACATAATTAAATACGTGAGAATATATATATATATATATATATATATATATATATATATATATATATATATATATATATATATATATATATATATATATATATATATATATATATATATATATATATATATATATATATATATATATATATATAGTCTTAACGGGAAATTCATCGCGCTTTAGAATGTTATTTGATTTTTCGGTATATTACATGTCTTTTTTTCTTTCATACAGAGTGATCGTAACCTTGCGATCCCAGCAATAAAGAAATCATCTTAAAAACTTCCAGACATATTGATGAAACATTTTTAAATTTAATCTTGTGGCGGTTCAATGTGACCTAGCTATCATACTTACATGAAAGAAAGCCTACCCAAGACTATTTAAAGAACAATCATCATATTATAATTACAAATCTGTAAGATAAACTGGAAGTTGAACCGTGCCAGTAGCGATACTTGATTTACTGCCCTACTGTGAGAGAGTACATATTTTCCTGAACTGTGACGACTTAAGTTTTTCCTTAATAAACTTACCGGTCAGTTACTACCATCACGCATTGAAGGAATTTTACCATAGCGGAAGATTAAAGAGACCACTTCATTTCACCCCTGTGTCGAACTGTGTCAGTGCCATCCCATAGACTCTTTTATATAATAAAACACAATAACTCTTAGGCTTCAAGTCCGGCGATAAGTGAGAATAGTTGCTATCAGCAAACCTCGCAACATCTGGGGCGGGACATGGAAGTACCAGACCTTTTCATGTGTCAAGAGTGTAATTGCTGTTTATATAATTCTATTGGAGAGTCTGATGCTGTAATCGGTAAGTGTGTGAATATATGAGTGTGGATCCTCACGCGCGTGTATGAATGACAGGAAATTTAATCTTTTTTGTAACCATTTTGTTAACTTGCTTACCTGGTAATATAATTTTCTGTATACCCTGCATTGTTCCTTTAAGTGGGATAGTTGATAATTTGTTAACTCTGTTTAAAACCCCCTCCTTTTCATTTGCTTAGTAAAGGGAAGAACAATTGGGAAGAACAGGATTCTTTCTACCACCCATACCTAATTTTGAAACACCTCTTTCAGAGTAATTAACTTCACGGTTAGGTTAACGTACCTATGTTCCTGATAACTATCTATCTTTGGACTGGGTTTATCTTTGTCTAATAAGCTGGACGGGCTTAGTCGATACCAATCTTCTTCACCCCCTCCCAACCTTGTTATTTGCATTTTTCTGTACTTATGATAATTTTTGCTGTAAACACATGATTATTGTAGTGATTGTGTTTTTTTAACTTTAATAAACAACATAAACTTAATCGTTACTGTGTTGGAATACCCAAAGCCCACAATTTCACCTATTTGTTTAAGATAGTTTGTATCCACGTCGTCTGTGTGATTGAAGCACCAAATCGGTGTGAGCGCAGATGTGTGTCTGGAAACTGGCAAATAATTGTTTGACCAGGTGAGCCTGAAGAATAGATTGAGAGAAACGATTTGTCGTAAATAAGTCTGTATTTACTCTCCTCCAGCACTCTTTGAAGCAACTATTTACTCTCTACATTTCTATCACTGAGCTTTTCACCATTCTTCTACACTCTAAACCGGAGTACTATTTCTAAGACTTTCTCTCAAAATAAATTTACGACAATATTTGTGGGCTGGTCCTGGGATCTTGAGCTACAATTGAGGCAATCGCATAGCCGGGATAAAGATATTTTGAGTCTGATCTAAGTCTGGGTCTAACTAGATAGAGTGTGAGTGATCTGTCTTTGTGATTTAGGGAAATAAATAAATAATTAATTACACCCCTAGACAACGCCTTTTAGAATTTGGGTCGTCCACACAGCATATTTACAGGTTGTTTTCTTTCCACAGCAGTAGAAAGTACGGATAATCATAAATTCGGTTAGCTAAATTATCCTCTGGCGGAGACAATTAAATTTTTTTCTTTATAAGATTTGCTGGGATTGCGTGATTGGTTTTACAGTTACTAAAGGTTTTTTTGAAGTTAAAAAGAGTTGAGCTTAGCTAAAGACGCCTTGTTCTGACTTTTTAAGTCTAGTTAACATCGTCTCTTCTCATAAATTGACTTCAGGGGCGAGTTTTGTGACGGAGAATTAAACATTTTAGGGAAAAAAATTATTTTTTTCCTTTTAAATTGTTTTAATATAAATTTTTCTCTACTGTTAGTAAAAGTAGATTCTTTTCTAGTGTAACTTACCATTTTAGTGGCATTAGTCACTTGCGTTTAGAGCCTTAATTGCCAAATAATAGCAGCGATAAGTTTGCACATTTCAAATAGGAGGTAACACAAGTAAATTTATACTTTGTGTCTTTTTTTCTCGTAGCGGCTTTGAGTTTTTTTCCCTTCTTGTTCCTTCGTACTATTCTCTAGTCATTCTACATCTTATTCTTTGACAATGGCAGAGAGGATAAAGATGAGATCCATCCTGAGGCTGGAAGCGAAAGAGGTAAGACTAGACGCAGAAGCTGCGAACCGGTTTGTCAACCAGGAACTGGAAATATATGACGCGGAGCAACAAAGAGCAGAAGCAGAAAGGAAGGAAGAGAAAGAGAGAGCAGAGAGGAGAGAAGCACAGGAGAGGGCAGATAGGAAAGAAGCGGAAGATCGTCTATTGGAGCACAAGAAAATTGAGGCAGAGTTGGAAGCCCGCAGGGAAAGAGAGAAGGAGAGACAACGTGAGGAGAGAGACAAGGAAAGACAGCACGAACTGGCGCTTAAGGCTCTAGAGAGTCGGGGCGCCTCTACTTCGAATAACGGAGAGCCGTCTTCGCCCCAGTCTCAGTCAATGGACCTCTCTAGCACTCAATCTGCCCAATTAACTGCGATGTCTTTTGCTTTAGAGTCTTTTCCTAGTCCCAATGAGAAAATTGACAGCTTTCTAGAAAAATTCGAGAGGCTCGCCAATCTGTATGGGTTAGAGAGTTCCCGCTGGGCACTTAAACTCTCAACGTCATTAAAAAGCACTGCTTATGACGTGTACACAAAGCTGGGAACCAACCAACATGATTACGACATGCTGAAAAAGGCCTTTCTAGAGCGGTTTGAGATGACCGCCCGAAAATTTCTGCAAATGTTCAGAAACAGCCGAAAAGAGAGCACGGAAACATTCCCACAGTTCTCTTCACGTCTCACGGGCTATTTGACAAAGTGCATTGAATTATCTGACCTACCGCTTACATATGGGGGACTACTTGAACTTGTTCTTGTGGAACAGATAAAGTCAACTTTGTCAAACGAAACCCGTATATTTTTGGCTGAACAGGGCGCAGTCAGGCTTGAGGACATACTCAATAAGGCAGAACGCTATACCAATGCAATGGCCGAACTTCCCAGCACTAAACGTAAACCCACAGATGAGCCATCTCGTAAACAAAATCTAGAGCAGTCATCCTATTCCTCTAATTCCTCTCAGAATTATAACCAACGAGAAAATAATACCCAGAGACCTCCCCAGGAAAAATCGAAATTCTACAAAACCCGATACCCCCCCTAACAACAATTCTGATCAACCCACCAAGCCTACGTGGCAGCGCGGCCACCAAGGTCAAGGAAAAGGGAAGACCCGTACACCAGGAACGTCTGATCAGGGCAAACAAACCGGTCCAAACCGCATCGGATGTTTGCATACAGCCTCGAAAGGTAGAGTCAATGTCAGTGATTCTCAACCTGAGGGGGACCGACCCTCAACTCGAGGAACTGTAATTTTGAATGGTACCTCAACTACTTGTCTCTTTGACACTGGACTAAGCTTTAGTTGTATTGTCGCTAGGCACCTAGTCAAACCCGGTCAGGAGACAGAGGAAACCGTCAAACTTAGTGGAGTTTTCAGGAGTGATGCACCCAGGACGCTTCCTATCGCACTGGTAGAAAAACACTCTGACTTTGTCAGAGGGGTTATTAAAGCGGCCATTATGGATGATCCTATCTACCCAGTTATCCTGGGATGTAGATATGTGTTTATTGGAAGACCAAAGGAGCCGATTGTGGCAGCGGTAACCACAAGAGGGCAAGCCAAGAAGGAGAGGGAGCCTGCGCCAAATTTGTTGCCGAATGAACTGAAGGAGGCGCAACAAAAGGACCCTACTCTGGAGCCCTGCTTTAGAAAACTGCCCATGGCTAAGGACCCCAGACACAACGGAGACATCTTTTCTAAGGATGGCGTATTGTATCGTAGAACGGGCAACCCGGACACGGAGAATAACCAGCTCCTAGTACCGACGCAGTACAGAAGCCAGATCTTAGAAATGGGGCACTCTCTTCCCTTTAGCGGACATATGGGACAAAACGCCACTATTCAGCGAATAAAAAACCACTATTGGTGGCCAGATGAACTCTGACATTATCAGGTATGTGAAATCCTGCGCCCAGTGCCAACGGGTAGCACCAAAGCACTTGACACCCCCAGTACCTATGGGGCAAATGCCAATAGTGGGTACTCCATTTGAACGGGTTGCTGTCGACATCATTGGACCCCTGGAAAGGACCAAAAGAAAGAGCAGGTTCATCCTGACTTTAGTCGACACTTGCACAATGTGGGCCGAAGCTATACCGCTAACATGCACAGATTCCAAGCATGTCGCAGAAGCCCTCGTGCAAATTTTTACACGGTTGGGATTCCCTCAACAAGTTTTGACGGACAATGGATCCCAATTCCGTAGCCTGTTAAGGGAGGAGATCTTTAAGATCTTGAGGGCCAAACATATCCACACAAGTCCCTACCATCCGGCCGGAAATGGGCTCGTGGAACGTTTTAACGGCACCCTCACCACCATGTTACGTAAGCTGGGTCAGGAGAAACCGGAAGACTGGGACCTATATATATCGGCTGCCTTATTCGCCTACCGA
The DNA here is from genome assembly GCA_024509875.1 of Oreohelix idahoensis. Lineage (NCBI taxonomy): Eukaryota > Metazoa > Mollusca > Gastropoda > Stylommatophora > Oreohelicidae > Oreohelix > Oreohelix idahoensis. The sequence continues at coordinate 180,777 of JAMPIV010004902.1, forward strand.
GAGGTACCCTAAGCGTCTACGGGATTCGCGCCAGCTACACTTTTATTTGGCAGACCTATTAAGGGGCCACTAGAAGCCTTACTTCGGTCCCTGACAGACCAAAAGGCTGACGAGACAGTCGTCTCTGCAAGCAAGTATGTATCTGAGCTCAAGGAAAGGCTAAAGCTAGGATGGGATCTAGCTACTACCAACCTTAAGAAAGCCCGCGCTAAACATGCTAAAAGATACAACAAAGCTGCAAAAGAGAGAGAACTACAACCAGGGGAGAAAATGTTGTTGCTACTTCCAACCGGAAGCAATAAACTTCGCATCGGATGGCAAGGACCCTTTACCGTCCTTAAAAAGATCTCACGTACTAATTACAAGATCTCGATAAAAGGAAAGGAGAAGGTCTTCCACGTAAATCTCCTTAAGAAATATTTGGAGAGACCAGTGCCATCCTCCGAGCATCTCCTGGCTGTCGCCATAGCAATGGAAGACGAGGAAGATGATGATGGTTGCATGGAGTATCCATTGCAACCCACAGAATCATTTAAAGATGTCAAGTTCGGCGACAATCTCTCACCAGAACAACAAACAGAAACCAGGGCTCTACTAAAACAGTACAGTGCAGTCTTAACGGATGTACCTGGTCGAACAAATCTCATTGAATTTGATATGAAATTAACAAACGAGACCCCTGTTCGAACCAGAGTTTACCCCATCCCGTACGCTAAAGCTGATGCACTTCGCGGAGAAATAGACAAGCTGCGTCAGGCAGGAATTATCAGTGAGTCTACATCTCCTTACAGTTCCAGTATAGTGCTGTTGCAGAAGCCCAATAAGGAAGTTCGGCTGTGTATAGATTACTGGCTGCTAAACGCTGTAACGGAATTCCAGCCCGAACCTTTCCAAACTGTTTCTGAGTTGTTCACCAAGCTTAGCAAGTCAAAGATTTTCTCCAAGATTGACCTTAGTAAAGGTTATTATCAAATACCAGTCAAGGAGGAAATTAAACCTTTGTTAGCTTTCAGCACTAGTGAAGGACATTACACATTTAATGTGATGCCATTTGGTTTGCATAACGCACCAGGAGTGTTCACCAGGATGATGAGGAAGCTTCTAGAACCTTTGCAAAGTCCCCATATCCATAATTTTATGGATGACATATTAATTGCATCGGAAACCTACGAAGAACATATTGCTACGGTTGCTATGCTCCTCAGGAGACTACAGGAAACTGGTCTCACAGCCAGACCTAGCAAATGTCTCATCGGGTTTGAACAGTTAGACTTCTTGGGGCATACTATTTCCCACGGCTGTAGTTGGCCTGTTCAGAAGAACGTGGAGAAAATAGTGGCAGCAAAAAGACCCCGAACGAAGAAAGACGTACGTTCCTTCATATCACTATGTGCATACTATCAGAAGTACATCCAGAACTTCAACGGACTGACAGCACCTCTGACTGACCTCACTAAGAAAGGACGTCCGGATAAGGTCATGTGGGATCAAAAGTGCGAACACGCATACAGCACTTTGAAAGGACAGTTGTCTGCATACCCCATTTTGAGGTTGCCTGACCTTAAGAAACCTTTTGTACTACGGGTCGACGCGTCAGGTCAGGGCATCGGGTCAACACTGCTTCAAGCCGAGGACAGTGACCTGAACATGCTATTTCCAGTTGCCTATGGCAGTCGGAAATTAAATAAAGCTGACCGGAACTACAGCGTAGTCGAAAGAGAATGCCTCGCTCTGATTGACGGTATCAGACGCCATCATGAGTTTCTCTATGGTACATCTTTCACAGTGCAAACAGACCACGCTCCGTTAGCATTTCTTGGTGCCAATAAAGAATTTAACGCAAGGGTCATGCGTTGGGCCCTTCTTTTAAGCGTTTATTCTTTCAAAGTGGAATACATTCCGGGAAGACAGAATGTCGGGGCTGATTTCCTGAGTAGAAACTGGACTACGGAGGAAGAAGAGGAAGTTGAAGATACCAATCATCCTAAAGCTACCGATCAGGGCAGCTTCATTGTCATAAATCAAACATGAAAACAGGTTTTCATGTCTTAAAAGAGGGGACGATTGTGACAGACAACTCATCCGTCCCTGAATTTGTTAGATGATGGTAGAACCCTCTCATAACATCGGTACCCCTGAAGCGTTGGATGATATAGTACGACTTTCGTAGCGACCCCTTGGATAACATCAGTGCCCCCGAATATTGTAACCTTTCGTCAAAACGGGATTTTTCTTTTCACCTGGACTCATTAGCTATGCAACCGTTCCACACGTTTGCTGATTAATATGTGGACAGTTTACCTATCGTTCATTCTGGTCATCGCATTGATTTAAGGAGAGATTAAATCACGCCCATGGACATCTCTTGAGCAATCATATGCAGTATTTTCATTAACTTGCCCAGAGGGGGCGGCGACAGAATCAAACAGATAGTAGCGACCACGATCAAAGACACTGGGGGAGATCTCGGGAAGGACTGGTGGCATGCTATCAAAGACAGTAGTGGTCCCTGAAACGAGCGACGCAAGTTCCTGCCGGTATTTCGCATCTCCGTGCCAAACGCAGAACCGATCGCAGTGAAAGCGAACATGGAAAGCCGGAACGGACGCAGCGAACGAAGATACGAAGACCAGGGGCGGCATCTCTCTTTGGTCTGGCGGTCAGATCCCCAAAAGTGTCCTGAGATCTAAAAAAGTGTCAATTTTCTCATGTCCCACTCATCTTACAATTAAGTTAGATATATACAGACCACGTAGAAATACACTTTATCACTCGTTGGCCAGACCTTTACAGAAGCACTAGCTATATTTGAAATCCTGCTAGATTATCCCCTGGATTTTATATATTGTCGTGAATTATTCTAATCCCCATATATAAATTAAAACGTAAATGTAAAGCCTAACAAATAAATTTAATAAAAGGAAAGAAGAATGGTAAAGAACAGTGCTGTCACAATGACTGTACTCGAAATCCCCCTTGTTTTCTACTTCGTCGGCAAATTGTAACGCTTTCACGTTGATAGTAAAAGCCTACTGTGTCGCTGCACGCTTTCTTCAATGAAACGTGTACTGTATTTCTTGGAAAAACCTTGAGATACGCAAGCTGATCAATGACCTAGATTTAATATTTCATTCATTCCATACACGGCGTAACTAAAAGACAGATGGACTAAAGGATAGAGAGAAGGGAGAGGCAGAAAGCAAGGACACATGCAACACTAAACACGCGTCACGCGATACACAATTGCTGCCATCACGCGTGTAAGGCCACATGCACTAACTTTATTTCAAATCGACAGTGATAAAATTCACTACCCATACCAGAGTTAGGTTTTAAAATCCTGAAAAACGCTTATTGGGAATTATGACATTATACCGGTTTACGTTTGAAAACATGACAGTACCCAGACACCCTCAAGTTTGGAAGTGAGAAGGTAGTAACAGCACGACTATCCTAGAAGAAAATGCATATTGGCTCCATTAAATTCGTATATTTGGGTTCCTTAGGGTTTGCTGACAAAGAATATGTAAAACGTTACGCAAATAGTCTAGGAATTACCAAGTTATGGCCAAAATAAAATAGTGGGGGTGCCTGACAGCATGAAATCATTTCTGCTCATAAAATTTTTTTTATAACGTGTTTGAAAAAACATTACGTTACGGAAATAGCCTACCATGTTAACTCCTATTTGATTGGAGCGCAACAAATGTAAGACTAAACACGATTGGTCGGGCTATAAATACTATCTTGTGTTGTCAGGGGAAACGTGAAAAGGGGTACTTTTTTGAAAAGATGTGTAGACATGGTTTGATTGGGTAGAGCTGCGAATATACTCAATTCAGAGCGTATGTTCCTTGCCACATCTTGTAATAAACCTACTAAGAAGCAGTGCGTTGAGCACCAGTGTATATTTTTTATAAAATAAAGCCTGGGACATCGGCAGATCGGAGTTGTGCTATATTCATTGCCAGTCAACGAAACTGTTTATTATTTCCATGAATTGTGGTAAGCTTGAAATATTCAATATCTTTTAATGAAAATTGAATGTAAATTGATAATTTATGTCTGTATATATGTGTAGTTCAGTAGCGAACATGATGTAAAGCCTATAGTGCTCCAGCCTGAACAGAAGGTGTTGGAGGAAAGTAAAACTGCATGGAATGGCCAAACAGTACACTGACACCTAGATTATTGACTAGAAAGAAATAATGCTGGAATTGCAGAGGCGTAGTAACCATTAGGGAGGGAAATACTGGTATAAAGTATTTCAGATGAAGCTGACAGTTGGCCTAACGCTCTGAACTCAATGTTTGTGATGTATTGTGCTCAGTGTAGAAATAGAGTGTAAATTAGTTCTGACGTAGAAGGTACAACCTTCTTGTTTCAGGGACCGTGGTCTTAAAGTTATTGAGCAGCACCTGGTCAGAGCTTTGCTGAAGCCAGAGGCGGACAGCATACTCCTTGGTCCATATAGCAACCAGTGGGGTGGCTCCAGAACTCATTAAAGTAATCGAGCAGAGGAGTCTTTTACTGCAGTCATCACGAAAGATAAGAGAGTGTGGCCATGGAGCTCAACATTATGTACCCCCATCTTAAACTGACATTGTAAAATAAAATTAAGAGGGGCATTTAATTGTTTTAATACCAGGAACTGAGAACATCTCCAATACTAGTTCCAATAGAAACAAACTATTGAAGTCATGATGACAAATACCAACAGAGCTTGAACAAAACAAAACCAGTATTACCTCATATTACTACTACACAACTGACACACATAGGATACTATTAATAATATATGTCACTACAAGATTCATATTAATAAATTCTGTACATATAACTTGTAATTAAAATTGATTGTGATTCCTGGTTCCCTTTGTATTTGAATCAGGACACATATACATTCATGACAGCACTGAATACATATTGTTATTTGAAAAGTTATCAGTGACTCCTTTAAGATATCCTCGTAGAGTGTTTTATGTATGTGAGTGTCACAGTGTTGTCAAGTGTGGTGGAATAAATTAAATTGTTTATCTGTCTGTTGTTGTTATGACTTACACTTCATCATACACATACCCTAGACATATAACGTAGTCATCACACTATTCCAGAATAATTCTGACTGAGGTATACATATGTGGCAGCAAGTAAGGTTATCTATAATACACTACTCTTATTAGATATAGATACCTTCACAGCTGATCTCAGTCAGTACACTAAGTCCCCTATAAATATTTATAACATCCCACTTCACCACATATATATTTGCAGTGAATTCTATTTCTGTGCAAAACGGTAATATATATTGTGTAAAGTGATCAGTGGTCTAGTTCATTCATTCTATTTCACTGGATTTTGTGTTAATTTAAATCTATTAAATTAAACCATCTCAATAGTTCCAGTTGTAAATGTAATGATATATCTGCTATATTATTTCCAAAAAAGATAATAGAGGCTTAAATGCTGTAATTAACTTTTAAAGTCGCGAAGGAATTTATAATTAATAAATTTAGTTAAGTCCTATATTTATAGATGTGTGTTTTAACCATTAGAACTCGCGCAGTGTTTATTAAATACATAATTAAATACGCATATATATATATATATACTGAAGCACATTAAAAACGCACCACTATTATATATACCGATGCCGAGAAGCTGGCAAAAAAAAGTGTGGGAATGGATTTTCCCCGTGTTTGCCATGAGGTAGAGAGCGAATGGCTGCTGGAATGGAAAGTGCAAGATTCAACCCATGGGTATGTGTACAGACTACATGAAAACGATGAAAGTTACACGTGCAACACGATTCTCAACAGCTATGACCCTGAAAATGTGTACGCGTTGTGGCAGTATACTCGGTATAAAAAGGCCGTTGAGACAAAACACCCAGTACATGTGCTTGAAATGCCACGACTATCTGAAAACGACCGCCAACGAGCCATTGGTATGTTGGAGACCGGAATGAGCTCGCGGGCCATTGCCAGAAGGATGAATTGCCACCACAGCACTACTGTACGTCTCAATGAACGTTACGGAACCACTGGCAGTGCCCGGGATAGACTTCGGAGTGGCCAACCACGAGTTACTACCCCTGCGCAAGATCGTCATATTGTGCTGAGTCACCTAAGGAATTGACTCTCCCGGCAAGTCAAACAGCAAGAGCAATAGTGGGTAGACATGGGCAAGTCTCTCGAATGACAGTCATACGACGACTCAGAGATACAGGCCTTACTGCAAGACGACCTTATGTTGGGCCAAACTTGACTCACAGACATCGTCAGCAGCGCCTGCAATGGGCAGACCAACATATCAGATGGACTAGACTGCAGTGGAATGCTGTCCTATTCACAGAAGAGAACAGATTCAACATATCCTTTGCAGATGGACGTATGCGGATTTAGCGACGGTGTGAAGAGCGCTTTGCAGATTGCTGTGTCAACCGATTTCGAGGTGGCAGTATTCACATTTGGGGAGGATTCAGTTTTCAACATCGCTTGCCTCTTCACGTCTTCCGTGAAAATGTTAATGCTGTGACATATTGAGATGAGGTTCTGGATGCACTGGTTGCTCCTGCGTTCACAATTTATCCAGACTTGCAGCTTCTCCAGCAGGATAACGCACGTGCATTTTTTTTGTATTTTTGGTTTTCTCCCTTGCCTGCACATAATGCAATGAATTTCATAACAATCAAATGTACAAATTAATGACCAGCATGGATTCATAGGAAAATGAATAAAGATTCCAAATATGTAAACTTGTACACACTTATATTTACATTTCACACTCTGTTCTTGAATTATACAGGTGGTGCGTTTTTAATGTGCTTCAGTATATATATATATATATATATATATATATATATATATATATATATATATATATATATATATATATATATATATATTAGTCTTAACGGGAAATTCATCGCGCTTTAGAATGTTATTTGATTTTTCGGTATATTACATGTCTTTTTTCTTTCATACAGAGTGATCGTAACCTTGTGATCCCAGCAATAAAGAAATCATCTTAAAAACTTCCAGACATATTGATGAAACATTTTTAAATTTAATCTTGTGGCGGTTCAATGCGACCTAGCTATCATACTTACATGAAAGAAAGCCTACCCAAGACTATTTAAAGAACAATCATCATATTATAATTACAAATCTGTAAGATAAACTGGAAGTTGAACCGTGCCAGTAGCGATACTTGATTTACTGCCCTACTGTGAGAGAGTACATATTTTCCTGAACTGTGACGACTTAAGTTTTTCCTCACTGGATTAATAAACTTACCGGTCAGTTACTACCATCACGCATTGAAGGAATTTTACCATAGCGGAAGATTAAAGAGACCACTTCATTTCACCCCTGTGTCGAACTGTGTCAGTGCCATCCCATAGACTCTTTTATATAATAAAACACAATAACTCTTAGGCTTCAAGTCCGGCGATAATTGAGAATAGTTGCTATCAGCAAACCTCGCAACATCTGGGGCGGGACACGGAAGTACCAGACCTTTTCATGTGTCAAGAGTGTAATTGCTGTTTATATAATTCTATTGGAGTGTCTGATGCTGTAATCGGTAAGTGTGTGAATATATGAGTGTGGATCCTCACGCGCGTGTATGAATGACAGGAAATTTAATCTTTTTTGTAACCATTTTGTTAACTTGCTTACCTGGTAATATAATTTTCTGTATACCCTGCATTGTTCCTTTAAGTGGGATAGTTGATAATTTGTTAACTCTGTTTAAAACCCCCTCCTTTTCATTTGCTTAGTAAAGGGAAGAACAATTGGGAAGAACAGGATTCTTTCTACCACCCATACCTAATTTTGAAACACCTCTTTCAGAGTAATTAACTTCACGGTTAGGTTAACGTACCTATGTTCCTGATAACTATCTATCTTTGGACTGGGTTTATCTTTGTCTAATAAGCGGGACGGGCTTAGTCGATACCAATCTTCTTCACCCCCTCCCTACCTTGTTATTTGCATTTTTCTGTACTTATGATAATTTTTGCTGTAAACACATGATTATTGTAGTGATTGTTTTTTTAACTTTAATAAACAACATAAACTTAATCGTTACTGTGTTGGAATACCCAAAGCCCACAATTTCACCTATTTGTTTAAGATAGTTTGTATCCACGTCATCTGTGTGATTGAAGCACCAAATCGGTGTGAGCGCAGATGTGTGTCTGGAAACTGGCAAATAATTGTTTGACCAGGTGAGCCTGAAGAATAGATTGAGAGAAACGATTTGTCGTAAATAAGTCTGTCTTTACTCTCCTCCATCACTCTGTGAAGCAACTATTTACTCTCTACGTTTCTATCACTGAGCTTTTCACCATTCTTCTACACTCTAAACCGGACTACTATTTCTAAGACTCTTTCTCTCAAAATAAATTTACGACACTTCTCCATGTGCTTCTTGGTCTACCTCTGCCTCTCTTGCCCTGGGGGTTCCAGAACAAGGACTGCCTTGTAATGCTATCAACAGGTTTCCTCAGTGTGTGTCCTATCCATCGCCATCGTCTTCTTCTCATCTCTTGTTCCACTGGCACTTGTCTAGTTCTTGTCATCAGTTCCACGTTGGTAACCTTGTCATACCATTTTAATCCCTCTATTCTACGCAAGCACCCATTTATGAAAGTCTGTAGCTTTTTGGCTGTTGTCTTTGTTGTTCTCCATGTCTCTGAGCCATACAATAGGACTGACTTCACATTTGAGTTGAAGATTCTTATTTTCGTGTTGGATCCTATTTCTCTTGATCTCCATATATTTCCCAATGCAATGAAAGCTCCTCTTGCCTTTTATATTCTTATTTTGATATCACTGTCTGTCCCTCCAACTTTGTCTATATTACTGCCAAGATATGTGTACGATTCTACATCTTGTATTGGTCTTTCTTCAAATTCAACCCTGTTATCATTACCTGCATTTATTCTCATTATTTTTGTCTTTTCCCTGTGTATTTTCAGACCTAATTGCTGTGACCTCTCATCGATTATTTTCAATTTGTCCTGCATCTGATTACGGTTATGGGACAGAAGAGCCAAGTCATCAGCAAAATCCAGATCATCCAACTGCTTAGTCAGAGTCCACTGGATTCCATTTCTGTTGTGTGTTGTCGATGATCTCATAACCCAATCTATTGCCAGCAAGAAAAGAAATGGAGACAAGAGGCATCCCTGTCGCACTCCTGTTCTTATCCCAAACGGTTCTGTAAGCTGTCCTTCGTGAAGAACTCTGCATGTCATGTCTTCATATGTTTTCTTTATTAAATTAATGATCTTCAGGGGAACTCCATAATGCCTCATCAATTTCCAAAGTGATTCTCTGTCTACACTGTCAAATGCCTTTTCGTAGTCCACAAATCCGATGTATAGTGGTGAATTCCATTCCAGACTTTGTTCAACTATTATTCTCAAAGTGGCTATCTGGTCTGTACATGATCTGTTTTGTCGAAAACATTGCCACAGGATATCCCACACTAATGAATGTTCACGTGGAACTGGAATCCAGACCCCTGAATTATTTACAGACATGCAATTCATCCATAACTGTGGAACAGGTGTTGAGAATAGAACGACCTAGAGAATTGCACAATATAGTAAAACAGTTTATAACAAAAACTAAAATTAATATACAAGGATCAATGGCAGTGTGAAGAAAAGGGGTAGCCTGATGGGGTGCTTGTATGGCTGATGGCAGATAATTGGTGAATTTGATGTAATCTCGGACACTCTCGGGCTTTCTCGCCCCTTTTCACCTTGTTAAAAACAGGGTTGTTATGAGAGAATTCATCTTAGTTTTTTGGGGTTTTTTTTTTTTTATTCGTGTGTTTTTTTTATTGTTTGTTTGTTTCTTGGAAACGGGAAGTCACACACAAAAACAGTCATTCAAATTTAGTTTTGATTTACTCTATTTGGACTGACTAGAGGGTGGAAGAAGACTTTATTTTCTTGAATTAGTACACCATATGTCCTAATTATAACCCATCAAAGGTTGAACGGGATACTTTATTTTAAAAAAAAAAGACCCCTGAACACTTTCTCCAAAACTGCCCAATCCACAATGACCAGAGGGTGCAGAGTTGAAGCAGAAGCTATGAGACTGCCACGTGCAGCCAGACAAGCACGTGGACTTAGTCCAGGCGACATGCCTACAAAATTGTTGGGGCCAGTGAGAAGTCTGAAAATTACCACGTGTTCTCTTCTGCTGAGCTGGTAATATGCACCATTTTGTGTGTGGCCTGGATGCTCTGCATTCCATTTGTTCCTGGATCTAATTCTGATAAAACTCAACAAGTAAAATATCATCTATACTACTGGACAAAAGTTAAGGACGAACGAGGAAGAAGAAGAAATGTTTATACAATACCAAAACCTACCCTCTGTCCTGTACTTACTGTTCTAAGTCTACTATCATGTACTAGACACAGTATTAAGGTCTCTTTGTCTTGTGTGGACTGGCCTATGCTATGCTGTCTGATAGGGAAACAACAGAAGTGGTTGCGTCATTAATAGGCCGTACTGCCCATAGTGGACTTTCGGTGTTATGTCTTTCGGTTCGCACTATTGACCTGTCATCAAGGCATCATTTTTTGGTGATGCGTAGATGGCAGAGAGGATAGTGTGATTCGCTTGCATAGCTAGGCGGGGTTGTCGCACGGAAGGTCCGGTGTTCAAATCCTGGGTAAGCCACTCATTTCTGTTGTTTTTCTGTTGTCTAGTGTTCTACTTCTTTATTTCCTACGAGTCCCTTATAACATACCTTTATATTTGTTTCATATTAATTTACTCCTTTGGTTATACCAGAGCGCACTTTCCAGTTTTAAAAAAAATAAAGAGAACTCTATGTGTGCTTTAAATTTCATCTTCTCAAAATTTATATAATGATTGTAATCTTAGCAATATTGTTTTCTTTGTATGCTGAGTTCATCCAGGATGCCTTCCTGTAGTAAAAGGTTAAAGTAATGCCATAGCAGAAACTGCAGTAGGTGAGTGAAGATTTACAGCCTTCACCATACTAGGTCCTGCTTTTTTTTTTCTGAGGTGGTGTGACCAGTTCCCTTCCATGCAGCTGTTACAAACACAAAGTTCCCCCATAAGCACATACATGCATACACTAGATGTGAACCAACAAAGAATGAGAAGTCAGTGATCGACTATGCCATTGTTCGGAGAAGCTCATTCAAATATGTCCGAGATGCTAGAGTCTGGAGGGGGCCAGAGATTGGAAGTGATCACTACCTGCTAACAATCAAACGAACAACTGAAAGAGTTGCTCAGCCTAGGAACTGCCCAACATCACGCAAGAAACCAAGTAAACGAGCAGGAGAAATGAGCATTAGGACCTACAAGCTGAGAGAGCCAGAAATTAAGACCAGATATCAGGGGCTTATTGCTGCAGCGGTTAGAAACACAGAAGAACAGCCTGATGACTTGGAAACCCTCTGGATTAAATTCAAGGATATCATAAAGACAGCTGCTGCAGAAGCATGCGGTGAAGTCCGACTTGGGAACAAGAGAAAGAGGACACCTTGGTGGACAGAGGAAGTCAAAGAGAAATAAGAGAGAAGAAAATGGCATGGAAACAATACTTAGGAGCTAAAAACACAACAGGACAAATGGAAAAATATAGAGAATATGTGACACTCAGAACAGAAGCAAAGAATAAAGTGCTAGCAGCAAAACAGAAGTCCTGGGAAGAATTTGGAGAAAAGCTAGAAAAAGATGCACAAGAAAACCAGAAATTGTTCTATAAGACCCTAAAGAACATGAGGAAAGAAAAACAATGCCCTCTCAAATTTATAAAGGACAAGCAAGGCAAATTGCTTACTGCCCCGAAGGAAGTAATGGGAAGATGGAAAGAATATTTCTCAGAACTCCTGGATGGTGAGCATGGTGAAGCATCAGAAATGATAAACACTAGCACAGAAGAGAAAACCAATGATGGTGAAGATGACATAAAGATGGAAGAACTGAAGGCAGCACTGGAGAAAATCAAGATGGGCAAAGCAGCAGGGCATGATGGTATAACACCAGAAATGGTTAAGTTCATGGGAGCATCAGGCGACCTATTACTCTTAAGGGTTTTACAGGCAGCGTGGTACAACAAGACAATACCAAAGGATTGGGAGATTGCCATCATAACACCAATTTTCAAAAAGGGTGACAATCGACAGTGTGGAAACCATAGAGGCATATCCCTTCTCAGTGTCCCTGGTAAAAATCTACTCTAGAATCCTAGAGCAGAGACTCCGACGCCTAGCTGAGCCACAATTGGATGAGGTCCAGTGCGGATTCCGAGCAAACCGAAGTACTCAAGACCTAATCTTCACACTCAGACAGCTGAGTGAAAAGGCCCTTGAGTATAAGAGTGAGATCCATCTTTGTTTCATAGATCTGGAAAAGGCGTTTGACAGGGTCCCCTGGAGCAAACTTTGGGACTGTTTGGCAAGGAAGAATATTCCAGCACCTCTGATTCATGCTATACAGAGCTTCTACAAGTCTTGCAGAAATTATGTGAGGACAGCAAACCATAAGTCAGAAGAGTTCAGGACCACCACTGGTGTAAGACAAGGTGATATCCTATCACCTTACCTCTTCATACTCCTTATGGACGATGTCATCAAGGCATGTAAGGAGAGAACAAGAAAGTATTCAGTGGGGTACTGGAAGATGAGACAGGTCTATATTTCGGAGCTGGCATTTGCTGATGATGTTGCCCTGATTGCTAAATCAGAGGCACATCTCCAATCCAACCTGCAAGTCTGGAAGGAAGAGCTGGAGAAGAGAGGGATGGTCATAAGCAGCTCTAAAACAAAATCCATGGTGATATCACGAGAAGAAAGAAAACATCAGATTAAGCTGGGAGAACAGGTCCTGGAGCAGGTCGACCACTTTAAATACCTCGGAGCTATTATAGACCGAAAGGGAGGCATCAAAGAAGAGTTGGCCACTCGAAAAGCAGCAGCTGGAAGACTTTTTCAGGCCATAAATCGAGGATTCCTCAGCAAGAGAGAGGTTGGTAAGAAAACGAAGATGGCTGTATACCGCTCCACCTATGTCCCAGTCTTGACATATGGATGCGAGCAACCAGACGATACGCCAAGGCCTTAAATCCTACCCCCTGCAGACCCAAGTAGAACAGTCCCAATTAAGATGGTTTGGCCATGTCTGCAGAATGGGAGAAAATCGGATACCACGACAAGCATGGGAAACAAAGAGCCAAGGATCCAGACCCCGAGGACGACCCAGAGTCCGCTGGGAGGACAACATTAGACAATCTTTGAAGGATCGAGGACTAGAATGGAACCAGGCCAGGAGGAAGACAGCCGATAGGATAGTCTGGCGCTCTCTCTTCCAAACCTCTACACCTCACGGTAGAAGGGGAACGACTAAGTAAGTAAGTAAGTAAGTAAGTAAGTAAGTAGTGTTCTACTTCTTTATTTCTTACTTCTTCTTTCTTCTTTGATCCTTAGCCGCCGACCGTCAAAGCAGTCAGTGGCCATCACGCCTAGTGGCGTCTTTTAGGGCAACAACAAATTGATTCCACTTTGCTCGGTCGGCGGCCATCCTTCGTACAGTGCCCCAACTCTGGTTCATTCTTTGCATCTCAGCCTCCACAGTCCTCCGCCAGGTTGTTTTTGGTCGGCCTCTCTTTCGTTTTCCTCCAGGGGTCCAAAGCATAGCTGTTCTTGTGATGGCATTGGGGTCTCTTCTGAGGACATGGCCAACCCAGCTCCAGCGTCTGCCAACTATGATGGTGTGCATGTCCTCTTGCTTGCTCCGAGTAAGCAGATCTTGGTTGGTGATGGTATTCGGCCAAAAGATTCGGTGAGTTTTTCTTAGGCATGTTGTGTGAAAAGAGGACAATTTCGACATTTCCTTCTCTGTAACTCTCCAGCATTTCGCAACATAGAGAAGCATTTTATTTCTTTATTTCTTACGAGTGCCTATAAACATACCTTTATGTTTGTTTCACATTAATTTACCGTTTACAGGCCTCGGGTTTCCCTTCCTTATATGTTATCAATGTTTATACAATACCAAAACCTACCCTCTGTCCTGTACCGGTACCGGTACTTACTGTTCTAAGTCTAGTGTTCTACTTCTTTATTTCTTACGAGTGCCTGAAAACATACCTTTATGTTTGTTTCATATTAATTTACCGTTTACAGGCCTCGGGTTTCCCTTCCTTAATGTTATCAATTTTAGACAGTTGACTTACGCACTGGCGTTTTTGGCCGAATAATATTGTAATGAGTTAATAATTCGGCGAAAACCTGTACGGAAAGTATGTACGGCCATACAGATCTGAAAATGAGAAAAATCTGTATAGAATACTGGTAACCCATACTACTTGGCGGACCTACTTGAGTCATGACTCCCAAGTGTCAGCTTTTGTTGTCTGTCCAATCTGTTCTGGGAACTGAACCCACTCCACATTGGTTACAGCTTTCGACTTCACTCCTCCTGGTTTCATTTATTCTACCAGCAGGAGGGAATTGTGAAAGTAACCATTTTGTTGTAAACAAACTACTGTCCTGAATTCCAACTAGAAAAAAAATATAACTTAAAGTAACAGCCTTGCAGAAAAAATACTTTATTCCCTCGCCCGTTCGTGGTGCCCAGGTCTCTCGCCCTGGTCAGTCCAACCCAAAGCCGTCGCTGACTATATGGTCCCTCATCTTTCTTTTATCTATTGCCAATTCATTTCGAATTTAGTGCTCATGTTGTGGTTGTGACGAAAGTACTGAGATTCTGTCTTTCAAATGGCCCATGTCTTTTTCTCCTTGCAATTTTTTCACTATTTTTAGGAGGGATTACAGGTAATCCTTCTCCATGTTTCTTCTCCTTCTATTATTTACGTTTTTTTTTCAGAGTGAGATCACGAGGGAGTTGGATCTCATCTGCTTTATGGTTCTTCTCTATGTGTTTAGAGGGTGTGTGTAGGAAATTGTTGCAGTATTATTCAAGATTAAGATTATAGAGCCTAGATCAGATGTGCACCAGTTTTAGTCCTTTTAAAGATATGGCAGGCAGCTAGATGCATTTTTCGGGATTTTATATATATATATTTCGGCCATTTTGCTTCAATTGGCAGTAGAGGGCAGAGCTTAATCCCGTTTCTTTGTCTTCCCGTATTGCAGGAATAACGGTATTTAAGATGGTTTGAAAGTTGTGATGTCACCGGCGTGCTTTGTATTATTTCAAAGTAGGTCGGGAGAGAAACCCGCATCTCTGATGTATGTAAATTTACAGAATGACGGGAGCATGGGTATTTGTGATTTTATTGAGTTTAATGCTGCTCGTTATTTTATAGTTACACATCTATCTGTGGACGGGAGTGAAAGAGGTGTAATTTGTAAGCACGTGGGTGCGTTCATTACTGAATATTTATTCGAGATGATGTTTAGAGGGACGAGAGAGAGTGAAGCACGTGGGTGCTGTCATTAATGAATACTTATGCAGGAACACGTGGTTGGAAAAGAATTGTAAGCACATGTTTGTAACTATCGAGATGTAATGGGTAACCTGGGGTTATGTATAACTTCTAGGCAGTATGTATATGCTAGCATCTCAAAGGGTTATACGTTATTGATTGTGCATTGTTGTTCTGTGTACTCAGAAGACGGGAGATGAAATGTATTTCTGTTAAGGGAATAATATGTTATTTACGTTGAGGTGATTAATATCACTGTACGGGAATGTAATGATTTCTATAGTGAGGTCTCGTGTAATTTTGTGGTAAACATTACTGCATTAGTGTCAGCGTAAAAGTAGGCCACAGTACGTATGCCTAGATAGGGCCCGTGAAATATTGTTGTTGCTCGAACCAGTCAGGTAGAACAAAGACGATCTGGGTCAGCCAATGTTTATTTTGACTCGGGGAGAGAGAAGAGAAGGGAGCTGAGGGGGAGAGAGGGCTGTGTTGGCCTGATTATGGTTGTATGGAGGTGCATAACGGGAACAGACAGTAGGGGAGTTGTTTGTTATTAGAAATGTATTACTGTGTGTTTAGCTGTTGCATTTTTTCTGTCTAAAACAGCAGGTATCGTGGCGCAGTAGGGGGAGCGAAGGTTGCAAATAACCTTCCCCACGGCAAGATTTTGCATCTCAACCAGAGAAGGGTTTGAGACTTCGCCAGAGGCAGACGAAGAATAAAAAATACGTTTTCCCAAGGCAGGGAAGACATTCTCCAGTGACAAGGGATTTTTGGTGGAAAAATCCGGAGCTCTGATGCTCAATCTTCTTACACACGCAACTCGGCAGGTTGCCAGCGTGGGTGTAATTTATTTCGATTCGTCCCGGCCATAATAAAGCCGAAGGACTGAACCCAAAGGGGAGCGGGCAGGTAAAACCAGAGATGTAGCAGTGCAGCCAGCTACCTAGTACAGAGGGGTTCTGTTAAACCTTAGTCATCAATTCCAGAATTGTGGAGGGAAATAGGGTGAAAATACCCTCTACAGATTTTAGAGCAGAGGACAGCTGCGGAAGTTTAGTCTACAGTTGCTATAGCAAATAGACAGAACTGAAAGCAAGATTTTGTAAGAGCATAGCAGAGGTCAGCTGCTGCAGGTTTAGAAAAGTGAGTTGTGTAGCAGTGTTCGGGAGATTTCAGGATAGGCTGTGTAGAACCGAAGTCTATGCAGAGATTGTGTAGACACTTCGTAGTCGTTCCAGCTGATATGTGTAATTAGAGCTAGAATTTAGAACAGCTAGTTTGGAGTGGAGGCTCGACATCTGAGACCCCACCAAGTGCAGTGTGGTTTATTTAATTTAATCTTACCTTCTTTCTCCATACAGGTGAACCTTGTGGGTGAAGGGTTGGGTTTGATGATACATCAATTGTAGCTTTTTGCCTGAATTTGTTTTCCAGGTGTGCTTACACTGCATCTTTATCCTTACATGTATTTGATTACTTGTTTGTGTGTATAATAAAACTTGTACATTTATAGTCTGGACCAGTCATTTTAATTACGTACAGTAGCTATCTGTTGTCTGTATCGTGGTGTATGTGAATCGTAATTGAACCTTATCCCCTTAGGGTAGTTAGAGGTGGTCGTGGCCATAGCAATTAAGACGTCCGAAGTGGCGAGGAAGAGTTAACTTCGGTTCTCAACCTCGGAGCCAATGGTCTCACTTTCACATTTGCACTGTCATTTTCATCTGAATCTATCATGTCAGTCTTTCTTCTCACTAATGTCTTGTCACTATATGTAGACAGCCTTTAGTCTTAAATCCATTTCGTGACAGTGGTCTGGTGCACAATTTGTTTTGTGGTTTTTTTTTTTAAAATATCACTCAAACTACTTTCCCTATGTCCATCCTCTGTTCTTGTCTGCTACCACTGGGAGCTTATATTTATAAGCCAACACTGCTGAGGTTTTCATGTTTATAAACTAATAAAACGGTATTGAATCAGTTTTACAAATAACAGTTCACATGAGACAAGGGACGTTTCGGGTTTTACCCTTCGTCAGCCACAAACAGGTGACAAAGATAAAAATTACATATAGGTACTACAAAACTATACGGTGATGAGAAACATACAACAAATGGGCGATACAAGCAGATGGAAAAAGTAAACAATAACAATACAAGAAAACCGTAAAATCTAAAAGAAATACTGAAACAAGAAAGTAAATAATCCAACGAAACGAAAAAAAGAAGAATAAACAAAACTGTGGAACTAGTTAAAGTTAGCTTAGCTCGATGCAAAGAATCCGTGGAAGAAAGCGGTAGTCTCTTGTCACAGAATTCGCAAGGAAGTGACGTGCGATAGCGACAAAACAAGAGATATAAAAAGATACGAAACGAACCAAAGCAAAGACACAAGAAGATAGAGCATAAAGACAACGAATAAAGAATGAAAAAGAGAAAAGCTACCAGAATTTATGCAAAATGATGTTGTATATTTAAACCGCCGGGAGCTAGAACGCCCATTTTAAAAATAAGGCGATTCTCCAACGAAAAGCGAGTCTTGTCATTACCGGCACATGAACGCAGGGCAGTGACCTGTATATCGGAATTACCTGAATGATCAGGTCTATTGAAATGAAGGGCCACCGGTAAATGTTTGTCCTGATAGATGTCATTCAAGTGCTCACGAAACCTGTCTGCCAAACGCCTACCAGTTTCACCAATATAGGTCATGCCACATCTCTTGCAGATGATAGCATAAATCAGGTTTCTGGATTCGCACGTAAAAGACTCTCTAATGATAAATTTTCCTTTAGGAAAAGTGACTGTCTGAGTTTGGAGTACAAACGGACAGGTCTTGCATATCCGGCGTTGGCACGGTTTAGTACCAAAGTAAGATGGGCTAGAATGTCGCAAGCGACTGTGTACAAGAATATCCCTAAAATTCCTATCCCTACGATAAGCTACCAAAGGTGTATCACGAAATAACTCTTTGGTATCAGGATCAGAGTTGAGAATAGGCAGATGTCGAAACAGAATTCTCTTTACCGCCAGGCAGTGAGGATGGAAAGTTAGAACCAGTTTGAGTCTGTCAGATTGAACAGAAGATTTAGTAGTGAGTGCCATCTGACGAGTGACGCGTGTGATACGATTAAGGGCATCAGATAACACATGTTCTGGATAAAGACGTCGGCGAAAGAACTCAAGCATCTCTTGAGCTCGCTGATGAAAATCATCGTCATCGTGACATAACCGACGCAAGCGAAGAAGTTGAGAAAAGGGAATGGAATTTTTACAGCTAAGAGGATGCGATGAAGTATAAAGAAGGAAACCATGAGCGTCAGTAGCCTTATAATAGACAGACGTTTTAAGACCAATAGGGCTAATAGTCACAGTGATGTCAAGGAAGTTCACTGAGGTCGTAGAAATTTCAGAAGTGAATTTGATGGCAGGATTGAAATTACCAACATAGTCGATAAATCGACGGAGGTCTACCTCAGACATGTCAGTAATGCCAATACCATCATCAATGTAGCGGCGGTAAAACTCGGGTATTGGCCCATCATAATTTTGAAAGACCAAATATTCAAAGTGGCCCATAAAAAGGCAAGCGTAACTAGGGCCCATCTTAGTACCCATAGCAACGCCACTGATTTGGTTGAAGAATTGGCCATTAAACTCAAAAGAGTTGAGATTAAGAACCAACTCAGCAAGGCGAAGAAGCGGACCTGTGCTTATAGTAAGATCAGTACGCTGGTCGAGAAAAAATTGGAGTGCCTTAAGACCATCAGCATGTGGAATAGAAGTATAAAGGGAACAAACATCTAGAAGGAAAAGACGGTAAGTACGATCAGGCGTGAATCTGATAGAATCAAAGGTAGTGATGGCATGAGTAGTGTCTTTCAAATAAGAAGGCAGATTGGCGACCAAAGGCGTGAAAATACTATCAAGGAATTCAGAAATACGTTCAGTGGGACAAGAGCAGGCTGAAACAATAGGCCTACCAGGGTTAGCAATTTTATGCACCTTAGGAAGCATGTAGAAGGAAGGCTTACCAAGACTACTATCAAAAATATGGAGAGATAAAGCACCAGAAGGGAGATGATCATCATGGACAAGGCCCCGGATAGTCTCATAAACAGTAAGATTATTCCGGACTGTAACATCACCAGAACAAGGTGAGTAAAAGGTGGTGTTACCTAGCTGTGTAACTCCTTCGTGAATATATAAGTCCTTACGCCAAACAACCACAGCACCACCTTTGTCTGCCGGCTTGATAACAATATCATCACGGTTTTTAAGGCGTGACAATGCCCGCCATTCAGAAGACGTGAGGTTAGATCGACGGAGACGGCGTAGATTGAGCTGGTCAATGTCATGTAAAGTATTGGCAATATATAAATCCAGAGCACGAGAAGCTCCTGGAGCTGGAGTCCAGTCTAGTTTACGTTTGCCGAAACGACGAAAGATATCATCAGTATCGGAAACCCTGGTAGAATCATTACCATTACGATGGTAATATTTGAGACGCATGCGGCGATGGAAGCTGTGAACATCCTGAAGCAGAGAATATTTGTCAAAATTAGAACGAAGAGGAACAAACTTAAGACCTTTGCTCAGGACAGACAATTCATCAGGAGACAGATGCAAATCTGGAGGAATGCAAATAACTTTAGCTTGGGTAGAAGACTGAATAGAGGACCCTAAAGGAGGTTGCGGACGGAGGCGGCGCAATTTCTCTTTTTATGAGTGCACAAACGAGTATACAGCTCCCTATTCGTGTCATGGATTATAGTGCGAATAAGAGGGAACGCTGCCGGGCACAAAGAAGTCAGTAGACGTAGCTGTTGTGTAAGGTTGGATTTCGAAAGTTCAAACTCAGTCAGCTGGCGTTTATGTACCAGGTATAGCAATGACGCACCTCATACGTTGGAAGGAACATTTCTTCTCAACTTGTTGTAAGCGATGCTGGTCGGCAAGATGAGGAAGTCCCGCCGATAGATGGAAGCTAGAGACAAACCCTTTGGGAATAACTCTAGCATGGAGACAGTTCTTGAGAAAATTAATGTGACATGTACAGCGTGTCTTCTTGTATATAGTAAAGGCTAAGTCACAAGCAGTACGAGATATATCAGAAGGCATGAGAGAAAATGAATGGGTGATAAAAGAATGAAGAGAAGAAATCAAATGTTTCTGATAAGGCATAATGAACAAATGTAAAAATATGAAACAAGAGATGCACACAAAATATAGTAGTCACGAAACGGAAACAGGGTAGCAGCAATAATTGTAGTATAGTATAAGTAAATAAATTAAGGGGCTGCAGTAAAACTGGTAAGGAATATAAGTTTATAAACTAATAAAACGGTATTGAATCAGTTTTACAAATAACAGTTCACATGAGACAAGGGACGTTTCGGGTTTTACCCTTCGTCAGCCACAAACAGGTGACAAAGATAAAAATTACATATAGGTACTACAAAACTATACGGTGATGAGAAACATACAACAAATGGGCGATACAAGCAGATGGAAAAAGTAAACAATAACAATACAAGAAAACCGTAAAATCTAAAAGAAATACTGAAACAAGAAAGTAAATAATCCAACGAAACGAAAAAAAGAAGAATAAACAAAACTGTGGAACTAGTTAAAGTTAGCTTAGCTCGATGCAAAGAATCCGTGGAAGAAAGCGGTAGTCTCTTGTCACAGAATTCGCAAGGAAGTGACGTGCGATAGCGACAAAACAAGAGATATAAAAAGATACGAAACGAACCAAAGCAAAGACACAAGAAGATAGAGCATAAAGACAACGAATAAAGAATGAAAAAGAGAAAAGCTACCAGAATTTATGCAAAATGATGTTGTATATTTAAACCGCCGGGAGCTAGAACGCCCATTTTAAAAATAAGGCGATTCTCCAACGAAAAGCGAGTCTTGTCATTACCGGCACATGAACGCAGGGCAGTGACCTGTATATCGGAATTACCTGAATGATCAGGTCTATTGAAATGAAGGGCCACCGGTAAATGTTTGTCCTGATAGATGTCATTCAAGTGCTCACGAAACCTGTCTGCCAAACGCCTACCAGTTTCACCAATATAGGTCATGCCACATCTCTTGCAGATGATAGCATAAATCAGGTTTCTGGATTCGCACGTAAAAGACTCTCTAATGATAAATTTTCCTTTAGGAAAAGTGACTGTCTGAGTTTGGAGAACAAACGGACAGGTCTTGCATATCCGGCGTTGGCATGGTTTAGTACCAAAGTAAGATGGGCTAGAATGTCGCAAGCGACTGTGTACAAGAATATCCCTAAAATTCCTATCCCTACGATAAGCTACCAAAGGTGTATCACGAAATAACTCTTTGGTATCAGGATCAGAGTTGAGAATAGGCAGATGTCGAAACAGAATTCTCTTTACCGCCAGGCAGTGAGGATGGAAAGTTAGAACCAGTTTGAGTCTGTCAGATTGAACAGAAGGTTTAGTAGTGAGTGCCATCTGACGAGTGACGCGTGTGATACGATTAAGGGCATCAGATAACACATGTTCTGGATAAAGACGTCGGCGAAAGAACTCAAGCATCTCTTGAGCTCGCTGATGAAAATCATCGTCATCGTGACATAACCGACGCAAGCGAAGAAGTTGAGAAAAGGGAATGGAATTTTTACAGCTAAGAGGATGCGATGAAGTATAAAGAAGGAAACCATGAGCGTCAGTAGCCTTATAATAGACATACGTTTTAAGACCATGTTAAAGTACTGTCCGCCCGTTCGTTTATTCCCGTGTATTAAAAGAGTTTGTCTGCATTTGATATATGTATACCATCATTATTCCCATATGTGTCTATATGAATGTTAGAACATTGGTATACAACAAAAGTGTCACGCGAATGTTTTGTTCGTGGGTGTGCCAAAAACTGCACTGTATCGTCCCTGTATTATTTATGCAGTGTTCTCTCACAAAGGATCACGAATTAGTAATGTCTCAGATATGCCCAACAGCTCAACCATAACCAGGTAAGAAGTCAATGCTGTTCCGGTAAATTAACAACACAGTTTAATGAAAACTCATGATCCATGAGACATGATGAACCGTCCTAGTTAATGTCATTCTGTCTATTCGTAACATAGTGTTATACTCCTTGACGGAAATACATTGTTGCTTATTAGTCCCAATACTTCTATACATCTCTATGTATTGATTATATCCGTGCCCTTCTCCCGTACCTTCTGTTCAAACTCATTTAACTTCATTAACATGAAGTTCCCCAAAAGTCAGTACACATTAGCGACAGAGCAGGCAGGATCTTTAAGACTCCGATTTTTACGGTGTATAGACCTGCCAGTCTAAAAAATGTATAAGCATCACATTAAACAGTATTAATAGTACTCATCCTGGTATACATTCCCATTCATGGCACGAATCAATATAACCCTTTTCTACGGGTTTTCAAGCAAACCAGCACACACAATGCTGTTCGCGTCTTGTTTATTTCTTGGGTCCATTTTTGTTCTCCACGTCATTGTTTCAACACCCAAAAAACTCCTACGTCATTTTTTTTTACTGCGCGCATGAATAATGCACCTAAGTGTACTATTCACATATCTTCAAATATTTTCCCCAAACTCAACTCAGCGCTCTTTGATGCGCAACACCAGAAATGTTGTAAAAAACCATACGCAACAATTACCTCCTACCACCGTCAAGAAAAAAGACACGTAGTTTCTTTTTTCTTCAAAAATGTACCACTTAAGGTAATTTAAAAAAACCATACCAACATAAAACTATCCTACGTCTCAGTAAGTCTACGTCAGCTAATGTCTCATAATATAATCAGTCAGTCGTCGATGAGATGAAACGGTGATAAACAAGTCATATAATCTACTGCCTTATGAATAAAATCCATGTAGGAAGTAATAATATTACTAAATTAAAACAAATTACGCGGAATCAACACCGCCCTCTATTACCTCTAGTATCAATAATACTAGAACCAAAACTTATATAATATGGTTACATCTAATAGGATTACCTCTCCATAGGAAAATGATTGCAATAATGTGTACCTCACCAATACAGAGTACACTGCAAATCCCATATCTGTTTATTCCTGATCAAGCCCCCAAAAAATAGCAAATACATGCAAAAATTGGTCCCCAAATTACCTATTTCAATGCCCCTAGGAACCTCTATAATATACACGCAAAAATTTATCGCTACAGACTATCATTGCCGTACAGTCATATTATAGTACACTGTATGTGCACCTTACACCATACACACCAAATTGTGTCCCGGATAAAACTAATAAAAATTCAATGTCCCAATTATATCACCACTACTGTTGACCATGGACTAACTGTCATTAAAAACTTGTGTACTGTCTTCCTGAGGGCACCTCGACAGTACGTCTGCAACCACATTGTCGGACCCTCGAATTGCTTGAATAGTATAATTATACGGCTGCATCAGAATCGAATAACGGGCTGCTCGGGCGCATTTATGGTTCTTCGTCTTTAAATACGCTAAAGCCTTCTGATCTGATTGTATTACAAAAGATACACCTAACAGATACTTCTCTAATTTGGTCACTGTCCAGACCACTGCGAGAAGTTCCTTTTCCAACACCGAATAATTCATTTCCGCCTTGTTTAACTTTCTCGAAATGTACGTGATCGGATGCAGATGTCCATCAAATTGTTGAAGCAACACAGCACCAACACCCTTGGACGAAGCGTCTGTTCGAAGAGTATAAAGATTATTAAGCCTGGGTAGTTTTAAAATCGGTGGGGATGAAAAACAAATCTTTAATTTTAAGAAAAGCAGCATTGCATTCTGGAGTCCACCTAATTACATTAGGAGCCCCTTTCCTAAGTAGAGTGGACAGATCTGATGTAATTGAAGATAAGTTAGGAATAAATTTACCATAATATTGCACTAGTCCTAACACACTACGGACTTGTTTTTTTGTCCTAGGAATGGAAAGATTTAGAATCTTGGAAACATTCTGTTCCAAAGTTTGAAGATTCCCATGACCAATCCTATGACCTAGAAAAGTAATCTCAGAGAATCCAATATACACCTTAGATGGTCTAGCAGATAACCCAGCAGATCTGAGCGTGGATAATAGAGAGTGTAAACCGTGAAAGTGTTCTTCCCAAGTGTTGCTAAACAAACAAATATCATCTATGTACGAGATTATATCTTGTCTATGCGAGAACAGAATTCTCATCATTCTAGTGAACGTAGCAGGTGCGTTCATCAGTCCAAAACACATAAAATTGAACTGGAACAACCCTCTGGGAGTAGCAAAAGCCGTAAAATGTTTACATCTTTCCGCCAACGGGACCTGCCAATAACCTTTTGACAGATCGAACTTACTGAAATATACTGCATCTGCTAATTTTGGTAAAAGATCATCCAATAATGGTAACGGTTCGGCGTCAAAAATTGTGACCTGATTTAATTTTCTAAAATCAATGCAGAGCCGAATGTTATTGTCTTTTTTTCTTATTACAACCATGGGAAAAGCAAAATTACTTTGAGAAGAACTGATTATACCTAATTGCAGCATGTCATCTATTTCTTTGTTTACTTTGTCTTGAAAGTGTAATGGTATCGGGTATGGACGCACTCTAATAGCCTTTTCATCATTTAAAATGATGTCATGTGTGATGACATTTGTTTTGCCTGGTATATCTGTAAGTACATCATGAAACGAATGTAATAATTCGGATACATGTGTTTTGTTCTCAAGTGTAAGATTCGGACAGATTGTCACGTCCTCCCAAGTTTCGGTAGATTGAACTGGTAGACTAGGAAACGTCATTGATACAGCTGGGAAAGAAGATTCTTCTTCCTGAATCACTGATAAAGACGCCCAGCTCGTTGGATGTGAACCTACATTATCAACAGCGTGAAAGACTGCCTGAAGATGTTCAGGTCTTGAGTGAAACTCTTTCAACATGTTAATGTGAAAAATCTTTCTTTGTCCCTTAACATCAAGGACATAATCGACATCTGAAATACGTGACAGAATCTTGAATGGACCACACCAAGTTATCAGTAGTCGATTCTGTTTGCTCGGTAAAAGCACGAACGCTTCGTCGCCTGGTACAAGAAGACGAAGACGTCTTGAGTGATTCTGTAACATACGAGCTTTTTCTTTAGCTCTCTCCGATGCATCTGTTGCCAGCTGGCATGCATCCATGATTTTTTTCCTAAGATTTACAACATACTCGTAAGACGATTGAGTTTCTTGCGACAAGGAAGAATCAATCAACAAGTCTTTGATTAAAGATAATGGACCTCTGGGCTGAGCACCAAATACAAGTTGAAATGGACTGAAACCTGTATGCTCATTCGGTATTTCACGATATGCAAAAAGTACCGCTGGTAAAACTCGGTCCCACTCTTTAGGAAAATCGATTGTAATCTTTCCTAACATCTGTTTTATTGATCGATTTAAACGCTCCACCATCCCGTTTGAGGCGGCGTGGTATACGGAACTCAGTGATCTGTCTATATGAAACATTGCCATAACCTCAGTCATTGCACCTGACACAAACTGAGAACCTCTGTCCGACAACAGTTTTCTCGGAAATCCGATTCTAGTAAAGATATGAAACAAAGCATCAGCCACATCCTGCGTAGTAATGTTCTTGAGTGGTATGGCCTCTGGCCAACGCGTGCACAAATCTATACAAGTTAATACATATCTATGTCCTCTCGATGACATTATAGGCAGTGGGCCAATAATGTCCACGGCCATCTTCTCAAATGGACGCACCGGAATATCGGCTGCTTGAATTGGAGCCAAATGACGTGCCCCTCTAGACTTCACCTCCTGACAAGTAACACAAGAACGGCAAAACATCGCAATGTCTTTCGACATTCCCGGCCAGAAAAAAGATGCCAGAATTCTAGATCTAGTACGAGAGTATCCCATGTGACCAGCACAACGGGAATCGTGAGCATGACTCAAGATATAGGATCTCATTACCTTAGGCACCATGATCTGAGTAGTAATATGACAAGATTTACTATCTCTGAATCTTCGCACTAATATGTCATTTACGATAGTATACCATTGTTTGTGAGACGTATGACCATTCGTATCATCCTGTTGGACTAAACTAAAAAATTTCTTTAATGAAACATCACTGTTTTGTAAAGTAGAAAAAACTTCCTTGTTGATGTTACTGTGTAACACATCATCATTAACTAGTGGCACAACATTATGTTGAGACTGCTCCTGTGCTCGAGTAACCACAACATTAGCACTGTGTACGTGTTCTCGTTCCCAATCATTTATTTGCTCAAGAGTACACTCTTTAAAACCGTGAATGCGACCAAGAACTAAATCGCAAACTGGATTCGGCAACAAACATACTTTTATTTGTCCCGTAAAAAATGGCGTCGCGATATGAACCACCGCAGTTTGAAATTTCTCAATTCTACCACCAAACGTAATGCACTTAACCCATGTGCCTTTACAACAAGAAGGATCAACCAAACATTGTGGCACGCCTACCGTCGTGCAACCTGAATCCTTTAATAAAGTTACTGGCATGCCATTAAGTAAGCCCTTGTGAAACTCTAAAGACCCGGTTCCTTCATGAGCTGACATAGCAGGTAACGCCGGCAATGGGTGTCCACATCTCAGTCTGGATACCACGTCAGGCTGAAATAGATTCTTGCATTCCAAACATGTTTCAGCATTATTAAAATCAAATGACGCACACGCATTTGCTTGATTAACAGTATTGTTGTTATCTGCGACATTATTTTCCGACATTTGAACGGAATTACCATGGTAAGCAGATCGATTATAACTATTTGACCGAAATGCCCTGTCATTTTGTTGTCTATTGTTATACAAATGTCTATTATTATTCTGCGAGTAACGTGCTTTATTGTAACTGTAAAAGTTAGGAGTGTTTCGTTGCCAATTCATTCTGTCTCTGTTTCCCAAATCAACGTGTTGACCAGTTCCAAAATGATTGTTATTCCATCTTCTGCCCGCTGGTGAATCTTTTCTATTTCCACCTTCAAAATGAGAAAAATTTCTTTGGTAATTATTTCGATCTGAACTGGCACTTCTATAACGAAACCTATCTCTGTCACCACCATTCGATCTAAATTTTCCTTGTCTGTTATTTACAGTAGCAACACCCGCTGACTGTAACGATTCATGTAATTTAGTGTTTCTGACATTCAAGTTCGGATGAGCAACTGAAAACTGGCGCCCTAGGGTCTCAACTTCCGATAACGATTTAGGATTCCGCTCCTGTAAAAATGCCAAAAACTTATCACTTACTGAGGATAATACCTTATCCCGTAATATTAAATCGGCAAGATCTTCAAAATTCCGTTGTACCTTTTCAAGTTCGATCCAACGATTGAAAGTTAAACGAATATCCGAAATGAATTGTGAGAACTCTTTTCCTGTTTCCGGCAACAACTCTTTAAAACGCCTTCTATAACCTTCAGCTATAAGCTGATATTTTTTTAATAGCGTAGCTCTAGCTTCCTCATAGTTTTGACTATCGCCTTCTAACGAAGCGACTGCACTTAACGCCTCTCCTGATAAAAAATTCATCAGTTTGCTACACCACTTACTTTTATCAATTTTATATTCTGTGCATACCAATTGGAATCTTGACAAGAAGAACGTTATATCGTCGACCCCTGGTTTAAACATGGGCAAATGGATTTTAATGTCACCTTTTTGACCATCATTCTGAGTGTGTGAATGACTAGTAGCATTTCCGTTTTGCAACTTCTGTCTTTCAATTTCTAACTGCAACATTCTCTCTTCATGCGCTCGTTTTTCTCCCTCAAGTGTAAATTCATATTGTCTCCTTTTCTCATTCTCTTCCATCTCCAAGAGTTTAATTCTCTCTTCGTCTTGCCTCCTTTTCTCTTCGTCTTGCCACCTTTTCTCATTATCTTCCATTTCCAACCGTTTCATACGTTCCTGGTTGGCTAATTCTCTATCTTTTAATTCTAACTGACGTTTCTCTCTTTCCTGCGCCTCTTTATATTCTGTTTGAGCAAACTCTTGTAATTTGTCTCCTGATAAACCAAGAATTTTACCCTGTTTAATAAAGTATTCCGCCGTCGACATTTCAGAATCTGAATTAATATATTTAATTCATCAAATAAACTGTAGTATTCCAATTAGTATCCTATATTCGTCACCTTATCGATACTCATTACTGGAGATTAATCATCTTTTATTTAATAAAATATGCAGCTATAAATCAATCAACTAAGAAATTATACAAGATAATAGTACTACTGAAAACATAATGGTCCATGAAGAGAATTAATTACATAGAAATATACACGTTAGCAATGACCATCACCGCACCTAAACAATTAAAGAAGAGATAATATCATAAAGAACCACGGCGTCAACACAAAAATCTACGACATTTCAGCAGCCCCAAAGAAACTGGCTATAAGCCTTTGCGATTCATCGACATGAAATCAATCTAGGAAAACACCTCAGGACACCTATGATGAAGAACAAGCATCTTACGAGTTAAAATGACAAAGAAATGGGCTCACTAATAATAACCAGGGTACTGACACCATAATAACAATGTCTACTTATTTGAGGGAATCCCAATACTCCTCGTACATATTTCGATCCAACACAGGTTATGAAATTCATACAGCTGAATTCAAGGTGAGCAATTCTCCAAAACAAACAGTAATTTGCTCTGGTTGAAAGTATCTGTTACCGAATGACGTCACTCAATGTAACCTCCGCAGGTACACAGCAGGACTTGAAAATGGAAATCGAAAACTGTAGCATCATTTCCTCGGTACAACTATGATACTTCTCTGGAGACTTGAGTATGTACATCACACGAACGTTGACCTTCCAAGTCAAGGTTACGACTTTGACATAACGATCAATTGATTGAGCATGCCACAAGTGTCATTGTTCCAATATGCGTGGCAATTAATTGAGCTCCAAATATCTGAATTTATAGAACGGGAAGGTACATTTTAATGGCCACCATGTTAAAGTACTGTCCGCCCGTTCGTTTATTCCCGTGTATTAAAAGAGTTTGTCTGCATTTGATATATGTATACCATCATTATTCCCATATGTGTCTATATGAATGTTAGAACATTGGTATACAACAAAAGTGTCACGCGAATGTTTTGTTCGTGGGTGTGCCAAAAACTGCACTGTATCGTCCCTGTATTATTTATGCAGTGTTCTCTCACAAAGGATCACGAATTAGTAATGTCTCAGATATGCCCAACAGCTCAACCATAACCAGGTAAGAAGTCAATGCTGTTCCGGTAAATTAACAACACAGTTTAATGAAAACTCATGATCCATGAGACATGATGAACCGTCCTAGTTAATGTCATTCTGTCTATTCGTAACATAGTGTTATACTCCTTGATGGAAATACATTGTTGCTTATTAGTCCCAATACTTCTATACATCTCTATGTATTGATTATATCCGTGCCCTTCTCCCGTACCTTCTGTTCAAACTCATTTAACTTCATTAACATGAAGTTCCCCAAAAGTCAGTACACATTAGCGACAGAGCAGGCAGGATCTTTAAGACTCCGATTTTTACGGTGTATAGACCTGCCAGTCTAAAAAATGTATAAGCATCACATTAAACAGTATTAATAGTACTCATCCTGGTATACATTCCCATTCATGGCACGAATCAATATAACCCTTTTCTACGGGTTTTCAAGCAAACCAGCACACACAATGCTGTTCGCGTCTTGTTTATTTCTTGGGTCCATTTTTGTTCTCCACGTCATTGTTTCAACACCCAAAAAAACTCCTACGTCATTTTTTTTTACTGCGCGCATGAATAATGCACCTAAGTGTACTATTCACATATCTTCAAATATTTTCCCCAAACTCAACTCAGCGCTCTTTGATGCGCAACACCAGAAATGTTGTAAAAAACCATACGCAACAGACCAATAGGGCTAATAGTCACAGTGATGTCAAGGAAGTTCACTGAGGTCGTAGAAATTTCAGAAGTGAATTTGATGGCAGGATTGAAATTACCAACATAGTCGATAAATCGACGGAGGTCTACCTCAGACATGTCAGTAATGCCAATACCATCATCAATGTAGCGGCGGTAAAACTCGGGTATTGGCCCATCATAATTTTGAAAGACCAAATATTCAAAGTGGCCCATAAAAAGGCAAGCGTAACTAGGGCCCATCTTAGTACCCATAGCAACGCCACTGATTTGGTTGAAGAATTGGCCATTAAACTCAAAAGAGTTGAGATTAAGAACCAACTCAGCAAGGTGAAGAAGCGGACCTGTGCTTATAGTAAGATCAGTTTTTCATGCCAGTGACCGTCACACAAGTTGGTTTTGACACTATGTTCTTGGTTGCTTCCACTGGGAGCTTATATGCCATGTCACGTCCGAATTCACTTGGGTAAGAAATTTAATAATCAATTATCGTTAACAAAGGTAAAATAAATAAGGGTGAGGTGAATTAGATAAGAGTCTTTACAATTTCATCAAGAGGGATGATCTGGATAGTATAAGGAATTTTCTAAAATTAGGAGTTTACTTGGCAGCTTTAAGTGGGTACTTAGCTGCCAGTGAGATGTCGGTTGGTTTCTGCTCCAGCTGATGCTTGCTCTTTGCAGGTTATGGACTGGTTCACTCTCATCACAGGTCAAGTCTGGTGGCTGCAACACGTCCCTCATAGTATCATGGGGTAATTGAAGATGGTCCGGTGTCTGTTAAGACCCGTCTGCTGTAGGTGTCTAGCTTTAACTGAAGGACACTTGTTTCACAGATAGCATCACTAATTGGTACCACCGACTAGTATCATGTAATAAGAGAGAAACAAATACCCTCCTGAGTATTGGGTTTCCTGACACAAAATCCGGTGTCCCCCCCTTTTTCATTCCATCATCCCATCTGCCTCAGAACTTTACCCTCTCTGAGCATTAATGTTAATCCCAGTGAGCGGAAAACATCCATTGCATTTATACTGAACATGTTTACATTTACATATGCACTGGTTGAAAAGGTTAATATAATAAGTGTGTACATCATTTCTATCATCATTCACTCCCTGCTCCATTTGGAACTTAAGACTACCTCTGCTTTTGGTTCTCTATGAGAAACCTGCATAAAGCAGTCACCAGCTCTTGCAGTGGTGGTTCATGAAACCATCATTCTATATGCTGAGGTTGCCAGCTTCATATGTATGGACATCCACTAACGATTTCCACATGTTAATAATGCAAAATATAAAATTATAAAATGCAAAACTTACTCCAAAATATCTTTGGGAATACAGACTTCTGGTACAGAGAAACAGTTAAGGCAACTTGATTAAGATGCCTCTTACACATGGTCTGGGGTGTTACTTTACAATAGACTTCCACTATGACTTAGTGTTCCGGTATTAATAAATGTAGAGTTTTCGTGTAAATCCACAAAATGCTCAAACACGTTGTCCGGTCCTTAAAAATGGAATCCTGATCCTATTCCTTACTCTGGCTTGTCTGGCTGTTCTTGACGAGTTGAATTTCACAGTGCTGTAAACTCAAAAGGCGCTAAATTATTATGCAAAATTTGGCACACATTCAGCTTCCTAATATATGACAAGGCTCCAATCAGAAATGTTGTATTTTTACATCTCATATGCCAAGCCAATAGCATACAATTTGCATATATTTTGGTGGAAAATTCCTGCGTGATACCCAGGTGATCTAGTAGTCCCATTTCAATCTTTCTTTTTTGTGCAAAAATCTAATTATGAAAGTCTGTAATCTTCAGGTTGTCGTTGTTGTCCATATTTCAGAGCATGGGACTAAAAAACTTGGCATAAGTTTGTTGAAGGCCTATGCTCTTTTGGAAGCTAAAGCGTGACATTTCAGAGCTATGCAATGGGTCTGCCTAAACATCTGATTTGACGATTCTTATTTTGTATTGGACTGGATTTCTTTTCATCATCATCATCAATGCCTTTATACTTCCCATAGAGCACAGGTCTTCAACAAATGCCTGCTCAGCCCTCCTAACCTGTGCCATCCACTCAAGGTCTTTTGGTGTTTTCCTTATCCCTTTCATTTCTATCTCCAGTTCTTTTCTGTGTGTATTTTTTGGTCTCCTTTTTTTCTCATACCCTGAGGATTCCAGAATAGTAACTGCCTTGTAATGCTGTAAACTGGTTTTCTTAAAGTGCATTCTATACATCTCCAGTATTTTCTTCTTACCTCTAGTTTCACTGGCGTTTGTCTGGTTCTTTCCAGTAGTTCCATATTATTGAGCGTCAAACCATTTCTATCCTACTGTTCTGTGCAAGCACTCATTTATGAAAGTTTGTTTCTTTCTGTTTTCCAGTTCTGTTGTTTTCCATGTTTTGGAGCCATACAATAGGATAGACTTGACATCTGAGTTAAAGTTTCACATTTTTATGTTGGACTTGATTTCTTTTGATCTCACTAAATTTCTCAGTGTGATTGAAAGTTCCGCTTGCCTTTTGTAATCCTATTTTGATATCCATGCCTCATTCATCCATCAACTCCCCAAGGAGCATAGACCTTCAACAAACGTATGCCAAGTCTTCCCGTCCTGTGCCGTCAGTTCAAGGTCTCTCCATGTCTTCTTCATCCCTTTCATGTCTGCCTCCAGTTCTCTTTTCCACGTGTTCTTTGGTCTGTCTCTACCTCTCTTACCCTGGGGATTCCAGAACAGGGATTGTCTGGTTATGCTATCAACAAATTTTCTCAGTGTGTGTCCTATCCATCTCCAGCGTCTTCTTCTCATCTCTTGTTCCACTGGCACTTCTTATTGTCATCAGTTCCACATTAGTGATCTTGTCATCAGTTCCACATTAATGATCTTGTCATCAGTTCCACATTAGTGATCTTGTCATCAGTTCCACATTAGTGATCTTGTCATCAGTTCCACATTAGTTATCTTGTCATCAGTTCCACATTAGTGATCTTGTCATCAGTTCCACATTAGTGATCTTGTCATCAGTTCCACATTAATGATCTTGTCATTAGTTCCACATTAGTGATCTTGTCATCAGTTCCACATTAATGATCTTGTCATCAGTTCCACATTAATGATCTTGTCATCAGTTCCAAATTAGTGATCTTGTCAAAAGTTCCACATTAATGATCTTGTCATCAGTTCCACATTAATGATCTTGTCATCAGTTCCTCATTAATGATCTTGTCACCAGTTCCACATTAATGATCTTGTCATCAGTTCCACATTAGTGATCTTGTCATCAGTTCCACATTAGTGATCTTGTCATCAGTTCCACATTAGTGATCTTGTCATCAGTTCCACATTAGTGATCTTGTCATCAGTTCCACATTAATGATCTTGTCATCAGTTCCACATTAGTGATCTTGTCATCAGTTCCACATTAGTGATCTTGTCATCAGTTCCACATTAGTGATCTTGTCATCAGTTCCACATTAGTGATCTTGTCATCAGTTCCACATTAATGATCTTGTCATCAGTTCCACATTAATGATCTTGTCATCAGTTTCACATTAGTGATCTTGTCATCAGTTCCACATTAGTGATCTTGTCATCAGTTCCACATTAATGATCTTGTCATCAGTTCCACATTAATGATCTTGTCATCAGTTCCACATTAGTGACCTTGTCATCAGTTCCACATTAGTGATCTTGTCATCAGTTCCACATTAGTGATCTTGTCATCAGTTCCACATTAGTCATCCCGTCAATACCACTTCAATCCTTCTGTTCTACACAAGCACCCATTTGTGAAAGTCTGTAATTGCTAATGCTTGGACAAAATAGACCAGGGCACATCACATGAACTTGTATTCTTTCATGATATAACAATACTTTTGTTGAGAACATCATCATCATTACCCTTCAACTCACTGAGGAGTTACAGCCCTTATTAAATTCATATGAAGCCATCTTGTCCTGTGCCATCTGCTGAAGGTCATTCCATGTCATGTCTTCTTTATCAGTTTCATGTTTTTTTTCCCCAGTTCCCTTCTCTATGTCGCTCAATTGGCAGAGTGGTTAGAGCGCTGGCCTCACACAGCAAAGGTACCACAATGGCATGTTGTAGTCCATGTGTACACAAAAATGTGGTGGTGTCATTTTCTAGTCTACACAGCTGTAAATGGGTACTTGACTGCTTTTGAGTAAAGGAAAGCAATAGCAGCGAGGAAGGGAGCTGGTCACCCCACCTCTGGAAGCTGGACGAAGTATAGTGAAGTATGTAACACTTCACTCCCCTATGGCTGTATCGGCTATGGGACTACCTCTACTGACTTTCCCATGTGTTTTAGATCTCTTTTTGTCTTACCCTGGGGATCCTAGAACAAGGACTGCCTTGTAATACTATCAATTGGTTTCCTCAATGTGTCTCCTATCCAAAACAGGCAACTACCCCTCACTCTTGCTGCACTGATATTTGATTGATACCTTCCATCAGCTCTAAGTTGGTAACTTGTCACATCTATTCAACTCACTTCAGCACAAGCAACCATTACAACAGTCTGTAGCTTTCTGGTTGTCATTCTCCATGTTATGAACATGCTGATTGTTACGAAGGTAAAAGACAAAAATTGTGTGTATGTAGGTTTTACATTTCCACAAGAACTGATGGCATGGACATACATTTTACAAGAAAACTTCAAAAGAAACAACAGAATTTGAAAATAAAAACATTACAAAAATATAAGAAAACACCAAAAACCTGCTGTTAAAAAAAAATTATGTCTTTTATCTGAATATAAATTGAGCTTTTTTGGCAATTTTTCTGCATATTTCCGGCATGGGATGTCACTGCTGACTATACTTAGTGACTGAAATTGTCATGCAAAATCATATGATTACAGGATTCAGTGATAGCTATTACAGATGCAAATATATTATTGTAGAATGACTTGATAATTTTCATTAAGTCAACTGCAGAAGTTTTTAAATATTCCACACGATGCACTACCAAACTTCAACTGTATCACCTACAGGGGAATGGGCAGGTGGAATGGTTCAACGGCACTCTAATATCGATACTGCGCAAACTCGCACTTGAAAACCTGGACTCATGGGGTATGTATTTAGCTGCTGCTTTGTTTTCTTACCGAGAACTGCCTCACAACTCAACAGATCTGGCACCGGCAAACATTACTCTTTGGCAGGTCAATAAAGGGTCTACTGAAAGCTTTAATGCGGATTGGACAGAGGAAACCGTCACATCAGCATCACAGTATGTGAAGGCATTGATGACCTGTCTAAAAACCAGACAAAAATGGGCAAAGGATAACCTGTGCAGCGCCAGATGAAAAAATGTGAATCACTTTGTCAGAAAAGCAGATGCATGGAGGCATATATCTGGAGTCATCTTTATATGACCACCAGCTTTGCATGCTACAATATACATATGTGGAAGTGAATGCCTGTCTGTGAGGCTAATTACACCCTCATTGACTCTTGAAATCATCCACACACTTCCAGGGATTCCCCCTGTGGTGAAAAATGTTAAGAACCCAGCATTGTACACTAAGCTTGGAGAAGTCACTTGAGCCCCCAGACGTGATTCTTTGACTTCGGCCTAGTTGACTGCATGCAGGAGGATCTCACCATGGACCCAGTGATAGGCAGTGAGAGCTGAGAAGTGGCTCTGTGCAGGATGTGATAATTCCTTGAGAGAGCACAGAACCAGAGCACAGTATTTTAGCTCTGCATAATTGGAGAGCCCCCTTGGATGTTGGGGAATGCACAGTATGCCATGCGCCTCTTACTCCTAGCTTGGGACAGGATGTGATGATCCTTTAAATGCAAACTAAACTGGAGAAACTGGAGCTCATGACTTCAACTCAGCACATTTCGGAATGGCAGATAAGCCACGGGAAAAGACTAGATCTACAGCGTAGATAACACCCAGTGTAGAATAGGAGAAGCTCAGCAGCCCTAGTTAAACAACAGCAGCAACAGCAACAGCAACAACAGAAAAGCAGAGGACTGGGATTGTAGAATGACTTGATAATTTACATTAAGTTCATGTGTATATAAAAGGATGTTGAATTCAAGCACATACAAGCCTTAACTCTTTAAGCCCCAAGAGCCACTATGATGGCTCAGGGTTTAGACCTATTTGGCCCAGGAGACATTTAAGTGGCTTCGGTATTTTTGCTCCTGTCTAGATCTAGAGCTCTGTTCCAATGTTAACAACCCAAAATGTAATTTCCGACAGGAAGTACTTTCATTTTAAATAACTCGTATTTATGCATATGAACATTAAAAAAAAATGTTTTTCCAAACAACAACAACAATACAAAAGCACTGGGGTGGCCGTGTTTGTTTGGGCCAAACCCTGCTTTTTGCTTGGGGCTTAAAGAGTTAAGAAATGTTTTTAAGTCCATAGTGTACATAAAAATACACAGGATTCATGCACACAAAAACCATCAAATAATGTGCAATTTACACAGTGACAATTATAACTTCTTGATAATAACAGACATTTATGTACACTATCTGTTCTGTATACATTACAGCAATTAATTATCTTTCATCAAAAAATATACAAACACTTTAATCTTCATATTTACTAATGAAGCAAACAAGATCAAGAACATAAAAATATAATTATTCTCTGGCTCATAGTCACTGAAGTACCTTGATAAAAAAAAAAAAAAAAACAACAACATTTGCCCATTCATGTCTGTTACACAATGCTCCCTCCAGTTTTCTTTTGTCATTTCTTGTGTCCATCTTCTTTGTGGTCATTCCCTGATCTACAACAATCCATATAATATGTATAAATCATCTGTGTCTGTCTGTTAACAACCATTCATTCCACACATAAATTCTATGTTTGTTTTCTTTTATATTTATTTATTAGGTGGGATAAATGCAATTTGTGTAACTTGCTACAATATTATTTTCTCTCTTGTTGCTGTCCTTTGACGGCTTCCCATAGTATCTTATATATAAAATCTGAGCTTTTTCTGTCAGTGAGTAACGCTAAGGGATGCAACTTTGGTTGAAAGTTAGACATCAACTGCTGTATTGTTTCCCTTATATGTACTCTCAGCAAATGGTAACACTTACCAAAGAAGAATGCGCAAATGACGGTGTGCACAAAAATATATTTATAGAATGTGTGATCCAATTTACACACATTGGGATCCTGGCTGCTGCTACGTAGTTCATGTACTGTGGTGATGCACAGTGGTTTTTTTAATACTTTTAAATAAGTAAAATTGCCGTTAGGTATTGGTGCTTTTGAATTTAATTCCTGTCTTATGACGGGCTTTTACACTAGTACATCTATTAAATTATATGAAAGTTACCTTGTATCATCAATTTTCTTTTCCTTTTCACTCATTATGGCACCGCCACCATGGTAGATCTCCTTACAGGACCCCTCCATCAAGCATTAAAATGCTCTTGAAGCAAAGGTTTCAGTAGCAGTTTGTTTTACTGGAATATGTGTTAATTGGATCTCCATACTTTTCTTTCTGTAAGAGCAGTATATAAGAAGGCTAAAACTGATGATTTTTTTTTTTTAGCAGAGGCAGATGCTTTCTGCCAATGTAAGAAAAAAAAATTTAGGTATTTCTCATGCATGGAATACTCATGCAAGTAAAAATGTGGGTATATATTATTTATTTTACATAAGTAATACTACTTTTAAAAATTTTGTTGTTTCTTCCAGGCTAACAATTTCTAGTGTTTGTTATTATGGTATTTCATAATGTCTTATGTGTATATGGATCACCCCTTTCCATGATTTTTAATATATCTGTCTTTATACTTTTGTTTGTTTGGGGCGGATTTGTTGGTTTTAGTTACTTGCTTTAGTTTAGTTTACTGTAACTAAAGTTATTTTTAATATATCAGTAATTCACCCTTACCCAAAGAATAATATTGTGACATGTTGTATATACATAGGGAGATTATCACAGCTTTCTGAAATTCAGCTAACCACTACAAATAGTGCTTCTGTTTACAACAGCAGTAATATTTCCAAGGATAACATGAAAAATCAACAAATGTGTCAGTAAAAAAAAAAAAGTCATGTGGCTTGATTAGAACAATTATATGAAAAAAAAAACAAGCTAGTAGAAACAAAAATATAACTACACTAATATCTCAATTCACACTCAAAGATAAATAATGATATTTATACTTTTTTTCCCTGGTGTCACTAAACAGAAACTGCTGGAAAAATATGTACAAAGCTGAATATGCAGTAGTAAAATGTTGGTTCAGAGTTTGGCTCTACTGGATTTGGCATATTCCATCCTGGCAACTGCTCTCATATGCACTTGATCTGGGCCATCTGCTAACCTGAGTGAACGTGCACTAGCAAACAGATGTCCTAAGGGAAGATCACCATTCAAACCAGCTCCTCCAAAAGCCTTAATTATGAAGAAACAAAATTAAATTGTCATTAACAGTCCATAGCTTAACTGCTTCCATTAATGAGGAATACATTTATTTACAGCTACATTATTGTTGTACAGATAGGTTTTGAGTTATTTTGGTCCCGTCTGAGTCGAGTGGATGGTGATAAGTACGTGAGAAAAAAAAAGGTGTGAGAAATAGATTTCACGGGTGAATAGCTTAAGGAGAAGATATGTCTCTGGAATGAGTAAGTTTCTCTAGTCCAGCCTATCTATACGACTATAATTTAGTATAAGACAACTTTGCCCTCCTCATATATATATATATGTTTAACAACACACACACACAGCTATGTGACAACAAGACACACAAACGTGAAAAAACTACTGTTAATTGGGTATGGGTCTGACCAACACACAAAGTTAAGTTTCTTTTGTTGTTTATTATCATTTAAACGACATCAAACGTCTAAAGAAGGATCAAATAAAATCAGATTTACATACATATGAAATAGCAGAATAAATGTGCCCTCCCCCTATGGATAAAAGAACCCAAAGAGTTAATAACCCAGAGGTCAATGGTTAGCACTATGTTACAGAATAGACAGTAGAGAAACAAGTTCCTACTAAATGCTACCCAGTAAAGTAAACAAGTTTAAGCAAACTCCAATGTTGGTAACGTTTCTGTAACCAAGAAAAATATTCACTCTCTCTGTCATACAGTGGCCACTCAATCACGCTTACCTACTCTTGGTGATATCCCTTGGAAATACAATTATCCTGAATATAAAATTGCCAGGTTTTATTGGCCCCAGTCCATCCTCCAACAAGTCAAGACTAACGTGGTGGACGCCGAATTTGGTGTTTTAATTTTCCCTGGATGAACAAATGTCACCTCGAATAGTTAGTGTAGCAAACCGTGCTCTTGAGGTTCACAGTTAAAAAAGGAGGCATATACTTCCAGTATTGGAAAACATCTGGTTGCTAAAATGTTACAATTGATAAATGATGGTAATCCTATGGGCTAGCTCTATGGTAGAGTGCCGATTCTGAAACAGCGTAACTGGTACTTGTGTCTTTTATTACCCATTCTGAAATTCAATGACCACACCGGCTTCCATACATTTGCCTGCGCGGGGTTAGTCTATTTTGCAATTCGCAAGTAGGGGTGGCAGTATAATTTTGTCTACATTTTCCTTACATTTGCCTGTGCGGGGTTAGTCTATTATGCATTTCACAAGTAGGGGTGGCAGGAAAATTGTGTCAACATTTGACAAGGATCAGTGCGTAGCGAGGGGACCCCCTCCCCACCCAGCGGCGAAAACAAATAAAGGATCAGTGAGTAGCGATTTCTTGTCAGGGTACAGTTTTGTTGGTTTTGTGGGCCCTAAACAGGACCGTGGTGCAGTTTTGTGGGTTTTCTGGGGCCTAAAAAGGACTGTGGTGCAGTTTTGTGGGTTTTCTGGGCCCTAAAAAGGACCGTGGTGCAGTTTTGTGGGTTTTCTGGGCCCTAAAAAGGACCGTGGTGCCGTTTTGTGGGTTTTCAGGGCCCTAAAAAGGACCATGAGGGGAACAGATCACCAAGGATAGCTGAAGCTATGCACATATCAGGACATACACATGTTCGTTCGTAGCAGCACAATTTAAAGAGGAGGCCGAAATTCTGTAATGTCATGCAGGATACTGTCGAACGGGTCTGATTGACGAACTTTATTCCGATGTCACCACAAAAAGTCACACATGTAGGAATCTAACATGATTCTCTGTGTTCCGTTTTGACATTTGTTGCGTTCTTTGGCAGCGTTCCACAACCTCTCTATTCGTTGTGTGTTTGCTCCTGTATTTGGGTCGACAAAATTTGCAGAATGATTCACCGTTTCGTGAGTTAAACCTGGCAAATTCTGAATGGTACTATATGCGCGCCATTGATCAGACACAACTGTCGTACCAGGACGAATGTTGGCTATGATAAAGGGCGTTAGTGTAGCCGCTGAGCGGTCCGGCACTGGAACCATGAAACACTCACTTGTTTCATGACAAATGCCACCGAATACCCACTACTGTGGAAATACACGACCGACGTTATTTTTTCTGCGTGTGAACACACTTTCATCAATCTCAACCGTCGTATTGGGACCGCCAATTACAGCGGGATTAGCAATTAGTGAATTTGCACAAACCTCACGGAGGTTGCTGTTCCATTTAATGACAGCTTTATGGGCAATTCCTAGCTCTGATTTACAGAAAGCAATGCTAGTCATCTCTTTACTCCAACAGTAAATGAACAGAATAATCTGCCTGAAGGACAGATTTGTGCCCTCTAACCATGTGCCAGAATGAACA
The DNA here is from genome assembly GCA_024509875.1 of Oreohelix idahoensis. Classification (NCBI taxonomy): domain Eukaryota; kingdom Metazoa; phylum Mollusca; class Gastropoda; order Stylommatophora; family Oreohelicidae; genus Oreohelix; species Oreohelix idahoensis. Next base: position 221,958 of record JAMPIV010004902.1, read on the forward strand.
GGAATGTCCTGCTGACATGTGCGGCATCTCTAACGATCTTGGCGAACTGTGAGAGACAAACTCATGACATGATTGTTAGCACACAGTCGGACGGTGTGTATGATTCCTCGTTCCTGCAAAAACTGAACACAATTCTTTTTGTTGCGTGTAAAATCTGACAACTCCAAGAGATTCATCTTCCATGGCCTTGACACGGCGATTGAATGAAACGGTGTTAGATTTGCCGCACGAATTTAAGAAAATGTATGGTGCTTTGTGTGGCTACTAAATTTTAACAATTATAATCTGTGGGTGATAAAAGACACATGTACCGCATAATTTTCTGGATAAATCCGCATGGATATGACTATCAGAAGTTGGGAGTATAAGTTATTTTGTATACCCCAGTGGGCTGGAAAAATTGAAAAAATATTACTGGGTTTTGTAAGTCCAGTTAAAATTTACAAGTTAAAATGTTTCTCATGTATCTTGGGCCAGTCCTTGCTCACAAATGAAATTGGTGACGCCCAAGCCAAGAAAAGACAACATTAACCAATCCGTAAATGAAGCTGGACGCCCTTGATCAGGTCTGCTATGAATAAAAAGAAACATTTATGAAAAAAAATGCTACTATTCTATATAGCTACATATATGCACACAGATGGGGACAAGACGATTTCTTATCCACTCCGTCATTCCTGATTAAAGTTAAAAGGCACATGGTATCTTTAGCCTACCCTATCGCGCGTTGCTTAGCGAGTGCAGCTTTGGTTGAGACATGCAGCTCTTCCCTCCCCGCTCCCGGTCAACGATCAGCATACAATGTTAATCATTATTCAATTATCCATAAGCGCACTTATATAAATATCGCCCTTCGTTAATAGCCATTAATTTGTCGGCGTCTGTTAGTCATCGTATGGTATTAAATAATGGTCACTTATAATAAATACGCACAATGAAATAAAACGTGAATTCTTTTCTGTCACTATCAGTCGCGCCTAGCATATAATTTAGTCAACTAAAACCCTCTCTTCTTGTGTGAGAAAGTTGGTGAAAATTAACATTATACTGAACCTCTGATATAAAATAGCTACTCTTTATTTTATTTCACTGGTTTTAACAGCTAGAACTCTAAGTGAATTTATGATGGTAAAAACTTAACACGTAAGCACTAATTTCTATTACCAGAAAATCAGAATGACAATCCCCACGAATGCTATTAACACATCTTCCACAATGGTTCTAGAACTAAATGCTTAGACTATCCAAAAATTCTGAGTGACAACTGATAGCATGTTTAAGAAAACACAGTTTATATATCATCATGGTTCTCTGATCTATAGATGATGTTACTTTTCACGTTACCATGTGTATCGAGAGAATCAGAAACAGAGTTCCCCAGATAAAAGCTTTACAGTCGCTCTGTCGGGTGTTGCTAATCGACATCAGAATTCTCATGTCTAACAGGTCTCTCTAAGATTTTCTCCGTACGAATGCCCGCTTCAGAAGATCAAAGAGCCCAGGCCCTGAGTACGAACTTCAAAGCGTACTCGGGGGAAAGATTTTGCCCGTGAGTCTTACTTCAAAGGGTCTTTAGTTCTTCACATGCGGTCTGTCAGGTATCGTATGATGGACAGATAAGCTCGCGTGAGAAGACTCGATAAACAAACCTGATTCGCTACCTGTTATGACTGGCAGGTCACGAAAGTTTGTAAACGCTTTGTTTGTTTATGTTCAAGGAAAAGAGGCGTGGATGAAAAATAAGCTTGTGTGAGTAAGACAGGCAGAAAAATGCATGGTTTTGCTAGCAAATCATAGAACGCTAACGGGATTACAAAGACTGTCAGATTACCGTAGGCTATATTTCCATTATACGTCACAATTATTTAACTAGTAATCTTATCTTCCCTGGCTCACTTGATGGTTAAGTTTTTAAAAAAAAGGTTCTAGAACTTACTTTGGTAAAACAAAATATGACTCAGAGAATAGAAATGTGAGAAAAGAGATTACTGCTGCATTTACAGCAATGTGGATCACTGCAAACAAAACCCAAGCTGATAGGCATGAAAATGTGAACCCAACAGACATCATAGCATGTCGTGAAAGGTGACTATTGTGAGGTTGTGCATGGGGCTGGCAAAACCATCATGTACAACAAATTGTTACAGAAACATCTGCTGCAGGAACATGTGCTTCGATGCAGGCTTCTTGCAAAGGAGGGGGGGGGGGCAACTGTAGTGGTGGCTCCATGTTTTGTAAGGCACGAAAAAGGAAATGAAGTGAATGTGAATCACACTGACTGGAATATGTGTTACGTGGAGCTCCATACTTTTCTTTCTGTAAGAGAAATATACAAGGAAGTGAAGCAAGCCACGAAAAGCTGACAAGAAGCAAGTTCAGTCTTGCTCATTTCACAAATGTGAATTTAACTGATTCCGTACGCAAGATCTAATAATAGACGCAAAGGCCGAACGCTGTAGACGTAAGATCTTTTAAAAGACGCTGATTTATTTCATTGTTTTTTTCTATTCTGATATTTTATACTGCCCGGAATTTATCTCGAACGGAAGTAAACACAAAACTAGGCAAATTTCAACAAGCTTCAACGTCTTTTATTTGCGTTTGAACGGATTTTTTCACATTTATCTTCATCTTTAATCGTGTTTTGTCGTATCACCATAATGGCCGAAAAACACACAGGATATGTTACTAATATGTGAACAGTGAACAAACTGTGTGATCAACCATAACTTTCTTACTTTTTCTGTGTTTCTAAATGGATTACCTGCACAAAGAGAGCAGTGAAACTGTATTGTGATAATTTATGTTACAAGCCTTACGTAAGTCGAAAATTTTTGTTCAAAATTTCAAGTTATCTTTTTTCCGTGTACATGTTATCTGTTATAACATAAACATAACATAAAATTAGCTAGAAAGGCATATGGATTTATATTGTTCATCCAATGTACTTTAATTTGATATATAATATGTTTGTGACAACTTGCCCAATCTTCTCTTCATTTTTTTATTATTTACGTGACATCGTTTTTTTCTCATCCTCAATGCATGATCGCAAAGTCCCGGGAAGTGTCACTTGCGGAAATTCTCCTAGTATTCAGTATTTTCTCCTCGCTATTTTTAGATACGACGTCATTGTTGACCAATGACCTCGGTAGCTAGGAACCTGTTTTAATTTAAGACTGCTTAAGCTGATAAAACCAGTTTATGCCACTTTAGGAAGACCCCACGTGACTTTTAACGCTATTGATTGGAGCGTTTATTTGACGCTAATGTCACATGATGCACGCTATGGATCACGTGTCCAAGCGGAAATGTCCCGCTAAAAGTGCGCCAAACACGGGCAATCTTCACTTGCCCGGAACCCTTGAGACAGCTAGGTCTAACCCAATTATCGGCGAATTCTCGCATTAAAAGCACTGAAGCCACGTGTCTAATTGCGGGTTAGCGTCCATCTTTGAGTAGGTAAGTGAAATCTCGCTAGAATATAATGTGATGAAATGTGTAGTACATTGCAAAATCGACGCAAGATTGGTATGTTTACTTTATTCATATTTTTTGTTTTACGATCACATCCAGCCACATGTGATCGGGTATATTTTATGATCCCACGGGATATGTACATGTTCATAATAATGTATAACGGGAATATATATATATATAGCTATTAATTTCCATATTATTTGATTATTTTCGACCCGACGTTTAGACTAACGGAAATTAATAGTAACGATAATGTTGACCGACCGTGACATATATTCATTATAAATTATATGACGAGGCGACCAGACATGAAGTGTGTGATAATGTTGTCAGACAATTCTAAAAACACGGATGTCCAATTATTTGTTAAATTCATCATAATGACATGACGATTAGGCTAGAGGCACAGAACTAGAATACTGTTGCCGACATTTCTATGATAAATTGGGTGGGTTTAACTGACATTTATAATAATTCATCGGGTTAAGTTGACGATAACTCAGTCTAAAGAATTATAATACTGCCACTGGGGCAGAGTAATATAATAAAGGACAGACAGGAGAAACTTGAATTCAAGATTAGACTCTAGACATATGATGTTAGAGACTAAAATCTGAGGTGACAGGCAGAGGGACGGCTTAGGGAAAGACTGCTTTCTAAAGCTAGAAAATTAATGAAGCCGTCGTATTTGTCTTCAGTCTATGGTGGAGCCTTGCACGACAGTCCAATCTCAGCGCAGAATACGGAGTCGAGCACAGAGAAGGCAAATCCGAACCATTCAAGACCTACCGGGGCAACGTCAGGAGACCGGAGAACTAACCACACTTCACTATCAGCCGGGGGCTGAAAAGCTAAGTCCACGACAAAGGAAACTCACCTAATCAATGCCACAAAGTTTAGTCATCCATGATGAAAAACACGTGAAGTGTGAGACACATAATACATACAGCAGACACTAATTCCATCGACAATACTATCATTCACCATCTATTCACTTTATTGCAATAAACCAATTGGGTGTATATACTGTACCCCACGCTTTGTTCCTTCCATTAGATGTTGAATATTGTCTATGTTTATCTTCCTTTATAAGGGAGGGGGGGCTCGTAAAATATAATATAATTTAAAGAATAATAATAATAGATAACTGAGAAGGGGACGACGGTAGCGAGAGACCAAATATCTCCTTACAATCTTTTCCAGACCTGTCGAGTTAGGAGAATTTACCCTCTTCGTCACCCTTCGGAAGTGGGAAAACCCAGCAGGGATTCCTTGAGCCAAATCTTCCACATCAGATCTATTATTTCCTCTAAATAATTCTCTTATCCTTTAAACGCTACGTGACAATGTTATACTTAACTCATGATTAGACACACATTGTCAGTAAACGTAAATTATGTATGTGTAAATTTTTGGGGCTTAAAAATAATTCCGTCCAGAGCTGAAAATAATTACGTACGGAATCAGTTAAAGAAACACAAAAAAGGAAAAAAAACAAAAATCAAGAACAAACACACACAAAACACCTATAGTAAAAACTACCTTATTTCAGATAATCTATTGAAAAATGTAAAGACTTAACAAAAATTGTGGCAAACAACAGACATTACCGCAAAAAAAAAAAACAGCCAGCTCTGCAACTGGACAAACTTTAACTGTACTAAATAATGGCTCTCTTCATGACATTTTATAGTTCTGTATAACAGCAATCAAGCTATAGACATCTTTCTAATCTAGGCAACTTAAACCTTTGTATTTAATGCTTCAAACATGGTAAATCAAACAGTCAACACAAGAAGTCAATATGGAAAAAAGGCCAGAAAGAGACAAAGAAGAGATGCAGTTAAACAATGCGTAAGGTGTAATATAACCCAGCACCTTTGCCATCTCACGTGGTTGCATTAAACTGAAAAACCAATATTACCAGTGAAATTAAATGAGCAAATTCATATAGTCAACGTTTTAATGCTACCCAATTAACAATCTTTTAAAGAAAATTGAAATTAAGAAATGTTTGCACTTATGAAAGCTGACGACGATGGTGAATTTTTAACAAACCCACCTGTATAGCTCTGTCTATAACAGCTAAAGCCATATTAGGAGCTGCAACTTTGATCATTGCAATTTCTGGAGCTGCAACCTAATTTGATAAACAAGAAAGCATTATATCCATGGTAATAAAGATATCTTTATAGTGAAGCTATTGGGTTTATAATGACCATACAGCTATGACAGCACAGCCTAGCTACCAGCTTCTTCTTCAAGTACCATGCCTAGTGGCGTAGGAGATCATGTCTTTCCACAACTTCCTGTCTCCGGTACAATTTATCAATTCTGTTGTTGACTTCTTTCCATGCCACGATATCACACTGTCCAGTATTTGCTTTCTTTGTCTTCCTCTATCTCTTTTTCCTTCAATCTTAATTTTTGTTACAATATACTCCAGCTTTCCTCTTCTCATAACATGCCCCAAAAAAGTGGATTTCCTTTGCGCATTGGCCTCTTTCAGGACATCTTCATTAATCTTTTTGGCTGTCGATGGCATTTTTAACATCCTTCAATAAAACCACATCTCTGTTGCTTCTAGAGCTTTCCCTATTTGTTTACTAATTGTCCATGATTCAATCCCATATGTCAGGATTGGTTCTATATAACACTGAAGAACTCTCTTTCTTACTTCCATTGACAAAGAATTGCTGCATAAAATATTCTTCATTTTATAAAATGCTGTTTTTATCTGAGCTATTCTACTCTTCACTTCTAGGATGCATCTTCCATCCATTGTTATTAATGTGCCCAGGTATTTGAATTTATTGACCTGTTTTAAAACTGTTCCATCTACTTTGATAGTGCATTCTGGGGAAGCCCTTTTCATTGAGACAACCATTACTTCTGTCTTTGTGTTATTTAAGCTGAGACCTTTATTTTCACTTTCTACCAGCTAGGAAAATAAAAATTGGTGGAATGAGATTAAAGACATCTTGGTCCTTGAGGTTAGAGAGAAAAAAACAACATAATTCTGTCTTGTACAGATACCCAATTCCTCTATCTCTTCCTGTTGTTCATCAGCACATGGCACCCTTTAGGTTTTTTGCTTCAGGACATCTTGTGATTTTTCAAAGAACAAAATGGTCGACGTATAGAGCTTTCTCCTTTGCATGGTTCTTTTTTAATTATTTTTTGTAGGCTACATGTACTTCTGATTTCTGTACTTGTTTCCGGATTTTTGTACAGGTTTTTCAGATTTTTTGTAAAGGTTTTTTCATCTCCAGGGTGTGGCATATATGTTGCACACAGACAACTCCATCAGTGCTCTGATCTCCTCCCTTAGACCACCCTAGGAGGATCTCAGCACAGTACACTTACTCCGTAGCACTGGCGAGAATCCCAGTGTGCATATATAGGAATCACACATCAGATCAATTATAGTTTCTAACAGTTATATTAAAGCTATGATGTTCTGGTTCAGTCATATAAAATAAAGATAACAGACAGACAGCTGTAGGTGTCTGTAATAGCTGCCATGGAGAGAACAATCATTCTTTACCCCTTAAGCTACCTGAGGAGCATGGGCCTTCAGGAAAAACATTCTCCCGTCCCGTGCCATCAGCTCAAGGTCTTTCCATGTCTTCCTCATCTCTTTCATGCCCGTCTCCAGTTCTCTTCTCTGTGTGTTTTTAGGTCTCCTTCTATCTCTCTTGCCATGGGAAATAATAATAATAATAATAGCCCCTTCAGTCATAACTGACTATGGGAATGCGCCCCTGAGGTGGCAGCCCTCAGCTGCTTATTTTCCTGGTGCTCCTTTTGACGTTTTCTCCTCACCTCTGCTTCTTGTGTGAGCCTCTCTTCGCCCAATCTGAGGTGGTGCCGTAAATAGCATCGCCACTTATTGCGATCGGCAGCTTCATCCTCCCATGTTGCTGGATCCATGTCCAGTGCCCTCATATCTCTCTTGCACACATCTTTGAACCTCAGCTGTGGTCGCCCAACTGTTCTCTTGCCATCTGCTAATTGTCCGTAGAAGATATCTTTTGGGATGCGACCATCTTCCATGCGGCGAACATGGCCAAGCCAGCGAAGTCTGCACTGTCTAAGCAGTGTATACATACTTTGAAGGCCAGCACGTGACAACACCTTGACATTTGTCACTTTATCTTTCCATGAGATGCCGAGGATGCGGCGTAGACACCGCAAATGGAAGGTATTGAGCCTTCTTTCTTGCTTAGCATAGGTCGTCCAGGTCTCGCTGCCATATAGGAGTGTGCTGGTGACGCAAGCATTATATACCGCAGCTTTGGTCTTCATTGTGAGTTTAGAGTTTCCCCAAACACGCGATGTGAGGCGGGCAAAGGTAGCTGCAGCTTTGCCAATGCGGCTGTCGATTTCTGTATCCAGTGAGAGTTAGTCATTGATGGTAGACCCTAGGTATGTGAAGTGGTGCACCACTGCCAATTCATAGTTATCGATAGTGATAACTGGTGCAGCACCCACATCCTGACTCAGCACATTCGTTTTCTTTAGACTTATTGTGAGGCCAAAGTCCTTGCATGCTTTAGTGAAGCGATTCATCAAGCTCTGAAGCTCCTGTTGGCTTTGAGTAACGACTGCAGCATCATCAGCGAACAACAAGTCTCTTATAGTGACCCTTCTGATTTTTGTTTTTGCCTTCAGCCTTGAAAGATTAAACAGACGGCCATCTGACCTAGTGTGAAGGCAGATTCCTTCAGTTGCATCTCTGAATGCATGTTTCAAGAGTAAGGCAAAGAAGATTCCGAAGAGGGTCGGAGCCAGAACACAGCCTTGTTTAACGCCACTTCGTATATCAAAGGGCTGTGACGTGCTTCCAGCATATTGGACTGTTCCCTTCATGTCGTCATGGAATGACTTTATCATTTCCAGCATTTTAGAAGGGCAGCCTATTTTCAGGAGGATTTTAAAGAGTCCATCCCTACTCATGGGAAAGGACTGCCTTGTAATGCTATTATCAACAGATTTCCTCAATGGAAATAGGAGGGATCTTTCAACATTAAATAGTAGTAAAATGTAAAGAGCGTCTGACTGACAGAGTGGTTAGAGCGCTGGTCTCTCGCGGCAACAGTGCAGGGTTAAATTCCCGCTATCGACACAATCCAGTCTACCCATCTGTAAATTGGTACCTGACGTTAAGTTAAGGAAGGAAAAGGCAGCGAGAAAGGGAACTGGTCACCCCACCTCTCTAGTACAGTGAAGTCTCTAACACTTCACTCCCCTATGGTAGTATCTGCTATGGGACTACCTTTACCTGTTTACAATGTAAAAAAAATTCTAAAGAAAAAAAAATGGTTGGTTACGGCATGAATGGAAAACATTCATAGAAGCTTCGAATCTGTAGAAGCTGGTGTGGATCTACTGTCCTGGTCATGCAGAGGTATGCAGTAATGAGACAGCTGACAGACTAGCATCAAGAGCACCCACCATGAGAACACTGGATATGGATAAGGGAGATATACTGAGAACAATTAATGATCGCCTGTTAGAGAATGCAATAGATGAAGCATCAAGGTTTAGACTGTTGAAATTTGGCATCAAACATAAGGCTAGCAGAGATGGACGTATGAGAGGATGCATCTGTCATTATACAACCAGCGAGCTACAGGAACAGTTAGCATTCACACTCTCTGACATATACTGAGAGAGACTGAGCACATACGGGTTTATCCAGAATGCAATGATGTTGATCCTGTTCAACAATAACAACAATAAGAATAACTGCCTCTTGGTTTTTCATGTGCCCTAAAATGAGATTGTCTACTATTGCAGGCGCAGTGGTAATTCTTCATCATTCACCCTCAGACGTCAACTTGAATATGTTCAAAGAAAGCAGTGGTCAGCTGGAGGCTGTTGATATGTCCGTAGAGTTTTTCCAGGATTAGTACCGGTCATGGCCATATGCGCTTTCTCTGTTCCTCAAATGATGAGCATCTTTGAAGCAGATGTTCAGCAGTCATTTTATCGGTGCCACAGTCACATTCATCAGTATTTCCTATCTTTAACTTGTTGAAAAGATGGTATCCCAATTGTTGTGACCTGTGCAAAGTCTGAAGATTACCATTTGTTCACTTCTGCTGAGCTGGTAATATGCATCATTTTTTTGGTGGCCTGGATGCTCTGCTTCCCACTAGCTCCTGTATCTGCGCTTGATAAAACTATTGGCCTCTTCATAAATTATGCTTATGTCATGTTTAGGTAGCTTTCCCCTTAATCTGTCAGCCTCTTAATTTCCAGGGATGTTGCAATGAGAAGGGATCCACTGTATCACAACTCTTTTGAGCTGCTGACATAGTTTGTGAAGTGTTACTCTTAGCGTAGTGGTAACTGACTGGATTCCTTCTCATGAGATAGCCAAATCACTTTATTTTCCGTCTGTCTATATACGTACCTTATGCAGGATCTAGTTTCCACAATTGTTGTGTCATCATAAAAAAAATTGTAGTAACTACATTCTGCATCCCATACATCAAATATATGTCTGTGGCTTATTACATCTAAAAATGCACAAACATCTAAGGTACCCAAAGGACATTAACTGACTGATCCTACTACTATGTGAGACCAGTACAACAGCAAAATGAAGATCTGAAGTATCCTTCACCAGACTTTACAACTAATTATAAGTTGTTAATTACTCATAAGGGCATATATACCCGATACGATCTGTTTTTAATTAATCTACCTTGTTCCCATATAAATCCATCATGTAGGCTGCCTTCAAAACTAAGAGTCTGCACTGCTCAATCTCAATCCTGGACTTGGCTACATCCTGCTGAATTGATCCCTGAGCTGCCAGTGGCTGTCCAAAGGCAATTCTGCTGACAGTCTAACAAAAATAAAACAATAGGAATTCAGTTAAGAAAAATGCATAGAATCAACCCGGCTAAAAAAAAAAGATGAATTTAGGCTAAAATCGTTGTTAATAAATGTAAGACACATAAAGAGAGGAAGATTGGCATTTATGTATGCAAGTATATATTTTGTTTGTGCGTATGTATATGAGTGTGTAATAGAGAGAGAGCTAGCTATGACTTCATTGTGAAGTGGTTAGTGTACATAGTTTGTAAATCCACTGCATTAAAATAATGTTTAAAACCTCAGTAAGGTAAAGATAGACGAAAAGACAATATAAACCCTAAGACCTGAAGGTCATTTATATTTGGACATGCGCCCTAATATAACCGAGGAAATTTTTTTATTAAAAATAAAAAAAAGATGAAAAGATAATTCCAAATTCACTGAACAATAAATTTGGAAGATAATGTTGATAATGATGACCATCATGACCAACTCATTTTTGTTCTCTCTACAGAGCACTTTTGTTCCCTATAGAGCATGTAGCCACCACATGACCTCCTTGGACAAGACTGGTATATCAGAGCACATCCTTACAGAGCATGGAGCCACCACTTCAGATGACCTCCTTGGGCAAGACTGGTATATCAGAGCACATCCTTATAGAGCATGGAGCCACCACTTCAGATGACCTCCTTGGACAAGACTGGTATATCAGAGCACATGCCTTGCAGTGGTGGGTTCTGTAGTATTTTGTGTCATATTTAGTCACCTCTTACAACATGGCTGAGGCAGACGTAGTCCAGTTCTTTCTTTGCCTCCTCAGATACCCCCAGAAACTACACTGGGCCCTTAAGATGTAAATTAACAATAACCTCATTAAGTGTCATGGTGACAAATGTTAACAATAAAGTTATTCTAAAACTTCTAATACTTAATGTTATTTATAACCTGTTTGTTTAACTAAGATTTTTATTATTGACTTTCATGCTATGCTGAAAGAATTTTTTTTCTTCTAATTTTTTAAATCACAGATCTCTATGTTTGTGAAAGTGTGGCCTATTGATCCTATTGACTTTTAAGAGTTTTAAGCAATAGGCACCAGAAATGTTACCACAGGAATAACAGGCTTGTGGCAGCCGAGCATTCATAGCAACGTTGGTTTTTAATCCTTCGATGTCAGCTCTTCCTATCATTGCAAAGCAGAATTCACCAAGCCTTAGATTGTTCACCCACTAATAGGGAAAGTAAGCTGGGATTAGACCGTCGAGACAGGTTAGTTTTACCCAACTGATGCCTGCCATGTTTGTAATGGGTAATGGGGAATCAGGGTTCGATTCCAGAGAGGGAAAATGAGAAAAGGCTACCATATCCATGAAAGGCAGCAGTTGTGCAACTTACTCACTTCTGGCATGGGGAGGTACTGACGAAAAATAACAATACGGGACTCTTTTGAGACCCTGTACATGGAATGAGACGAAGTGTTCATATATATGTGTTCTGGTGCCAGACTGTACTGGCTACGCTGCTCCTCTGGATTCACCAGCTTCGTGGGTCATGCTGCATGAATAACAGCTTGACCTCTTTACCCAACACCCAGCCTCACGTCGCCCGAGACATTGTCTTGGGGGCGCCTTCCTAGAGTCAGTAATGACTGAAAGGGACACTACTATGCCCATGAATTTTGCCAGTTGTCACTGTGTTGTCTAATATTTCACGACGTCTGGATGTGCCATCTAAAAGTGGAATACATCCATACTGTGCAATTCATTCACTATCCTTCTGCTCCCTGAGGAGCACTGGCTTTCAACAAACTCATGCCAAATCCTCCTGTCACGTGCCATCAGTGAAAGATCTTTCCATATCTTCATCATCACATCTATTTCTGTCTACAATTGTCTTCGTGTTTTATTTTTTCCAGTCTCCCTCTACTTCTCTTACAGTGGGGATTCCAGAATAAGGACTAACTTGTAGAGCACAAAAAATGTCTATGTTAGAGAGAAAATAAGCACGTATGCAGGCCACCAAGAACCACTTTTGTCAGTAGTGAAACGTCGAAAGCTTGCCTGGTTTGGGCATGTAACTCGTCATGACTCCCTTTCGAAAACGATCCTCCAGGGAACAGTCGAAGGTAAACGGAGAAGAGGAAGGCAAAGAAAATCCTGGGCTGATAACATCAAAGAATGGGCAGGGCATGGTTTTTCCACACTTGTACACATTGCTGAGGATAGAGAGCAGTGGAGGACCCTGTCTGCTGATGCTTCCACCATGGCACCCCTACGACCCATGAAGGGTTCGGGGTTGAGATGATGATGATGTAATGCTATCAACAAGTTTCCTCAAGGTGTGACCTATCTATCACCAGCATCATCTTCTCATCTCTTGTTCCACTGGCATTTGTCTGGTTTTTGTCATCAGTTCCACATTGGAGATAGTGTCATACCATGTCAATCCTTCTACTCTATGCAAGCACCTATTTATGAAAGTCTGTAACTTCTTGGACATTGTTCTTTTTTTGTTCTCCATGTTTCACAGCCGTACAATAGGATGGACTTGACATCTGATTTGAAGATTCTTATCTATTGATAAGGTATGGAAAGAAGGACCTCCTGAAGTTGCTCAACAACAAAATTGAAGGGATGTTCAACTGGATACGGGACTTCCTCCGATACCGCACTACAAGAGTAAAACTTGACGGGAAACTGAGCCATCGCGCCGCTCTTCAACAAGGTGTGCCACAAGGAGGAGTTATCTCCCCCACACTCTTCATCACTTATATAAATGATATTGCAGAGAAACTGTCCAAGCATATCTTCAGGGCTCTGCATGCTGATGATTTTGCTGCCTGGTGTGTCGCAGAACATTTGCCTACTGCGAAGTTCAGGATGCAGGCACTTAATACCATCAGTAAATGGGCATCTGACTGAAGAGTGCAGATTAACCTCTTCAAGACAGAAGCAACCTGCTTCTCTCTGTCAAATCTCCATGAAATGGTCAAATTGCAACTAAATGAAAGTGAGCTTCCAAACAAGGAAAATCCAACATACCTGGGAGTCAAGTTGGATAAGAGCCTCACCTGGAAGACACATCTAAAAGCAGTAGAACAGAGAGCAACAAGGAAGCTCTTCATTATGAAGAAACTGGCTAGCACAAGTCGGGGGGGGGTGGGGGGGGGGGGAAGAGAAATACTAGCATACTTAAAAAAGTCTATGCAGGCACAGTCAGGCCTGTAATTGAATATGGCATGTCAGCCTGGGCCACGGCATCAAAAACATACACAGAACACCAAGGAAAAGTGCAAAATGCAGGCCAAATTAATCACTGGAGGGATGAAGACTACTCCAATCCATGCAATGGAGAGATACACCAACATCCGCTCCCTTGATGACAGACATGAGGAATTAAGTGTTTATTCACAGCGAGAAGCTTCTACGAACTCTAAGTTATCCAATGCATGCCAAATTCCATAGCTTGACAAAAAACAGGCTGAAGTGAACCAGCTTCTTAAAAATCTCAAAACATCTGCAACAATGTCATGAAGACCTCCTCCCAAATGTTAATTGATTATGAGGAGCCAAACTACTGCCATGAAAATATATCTATCATCACAGAAGTCCCTGAAATAAGAAAAAAAAAGGCCACCAGACCCCTCCACAACTAAAAACCTTGACTTAGGAGATGACTGAAGAAAAGTACAACCCGAAAGAGTGGACACATGTATACACAGATGGATCCACAGAGGGGGCAGTAAAGAATGGTGGAGGAGGCATTTTTATAAGATTCATAAATGGGAAGATTATCCATAAGGACTTCCCAACTGTAAAGATCTCCAATTTCAGAGCAGAAGCTATGGCACTACTACAAGCTCTGAAAATCCTCACTAGATCAGAACAGCCACCAGCTAAGATAGTAATCTTCACTGACTGTAGATCATTACCAGAGTCAATACAGAACAACAGAAATTAAAACATGACGCATAAGATCAGATCTGAACTTAACATTATCCAAAGGACATCAACCACTGCCCTTCAGTGGATACCCTCCTATTGTGGAATCACAGAAAATTAGAGAGCAGATGTTCTATCTAGAAGTAGCAGTAAAATGGAACAATGTAGCCACCCATTGCCCTATCGAGAAGCTAACACCATCATCCACAACAAGTACAAAAATCAGTGGAAGGAGGAAGGTGATACATACAGCAGAGATGACCCAATCCACCAACTTAACAGAGACCAACAGACCGTCATATTCTGCCTGAAAACTGGAAACTGCAGATAACTGGGCCATCACTATCGCCTCAGGATATCTCATACAAATGAATGTCCATGCAAAACTGAAATTCAGACACCCCCCCCCTCCCCACCCACCCCCCACACATTCTCCAAAACTGTCCAACCCATGAAGGTGATGACCCACGACGTCTGACCTGGCCAGGGTGTGCTGAGCTCAAGCAGAAGCTATGGGGCTGCCACTTCATCCTAGCAACAAGCCTGCAGATTTAGCATGACTACAAACTGAACGCAGAAGAAGAAGATTCTTATTTTTGTATTGGACTTGATTTCTGTTGATTTCCATATATTTCCCAGTGCAACGAAAACTTCTCTTACAGTGTGCAATATAATTATAAACATGGTAGATGTTCAAGCTTGATGTACTGCAGATGAGATGGAAAGTACAAAACTGAGACCCTGAGAAAGAAAGAAACAGTGAGTAAAAATAATGAAGGTGGACTTTTATGTCAAATGTTCTCACTTTTAAGCAAATTTTACCATTATTATGTCCCATTTTTAGATCAAATATTATCAATTTTAAGTGAATTTACTGTTGTTATGTCCCATTGACCATTTTATAAATAAACAAAAATCCTGTTCAACCTCTGATGGGTTATAATTAGGATATATAGCGTTGTTAATTCAACATAATAATTTTGATTTCTGATAACTTATCATGACATCATTTTGCGTTCCATTTAAATAGAGTAATTTAAAAGTGTCAAACTGTGTGAATATGCATGTCTGCGTTTTCTCTTTTGATAGATGGTGGTCTTTCAATCTTGTCATGTTGTTAATAAGGGGAACGAAGCTGGGAAAGTCAGGGGTGTTTGGGAATTTCAGGATAATTCTATTCTCTATTCATTTGTCATCATCAATATACATTGTGAGAACCTCACCAGACCCTCACTTTGCTTGCAGGGAGGCATATCTGGAGTCATCCTTATATGATCACCAGCTATGCACAATGCTTCAATATATACTGTTCAAAAAAAGAAACGCAACATTTTTGGTGTTACTTTTACCGCTTCATACGGCAGCGTCACCTCAGGAATCGACTTGCATCTGCGTCCTCCACAGTCCAGTCAATGTCAGCAGCTCGTCGAATTTCAGATCAAACGGGCAGGAGTTATTGTCAAAAATGTTGTTTTGACCTTGACCTCTTTCATGACCTCACGAATCATGAGGTGAGTACAATTCAGGTAACCACGAGAAGTTAATGACCAGATGGACACAGTCGATAGGCTGACTGATGTCCAATCAGCGAATATCGTTTATAAAAGTAACACCAAAAATGTTGCGTTTCTTTTTTTGAACAGTATATGTGTGTGAAAGTGAACCTATGTCTGAGGCTAATTACATCCTCATTGACTCTTGAAATCATCCACACACTTCCAGGGATTCCCCAGTGGTGATACTTTGTGAGAAACCAGCATTGCACACTAAGCTTGGAGAAGTCACTTGAGCCCCAAGCGTAATTCTTTGACTTTGACTTGGTTGATTGCATGCAGGAGGATCTCACTGTGGACCCAGGGGAAGCTGAGAAGTGGCTCTGTGCAGGATGTGACAATTCCTTGGGAGAGCCCAGAACCAGAGTACAGTATTTTAGCTCTGCATAGTTGTAGAGCTCCCTTGGATAGCGTGGAATGCAAAGTATGCTACGCACGTCTTACTCCTAGCTTGGGACCAGATGTGATGATCCTTAAAATGCAAGCCAAGCTGGAGAAACTGGAGCTCATGACTTCAACTCAACGAATTTTGAAATGGCAGAAGAGCCACAGGAAAAGTCTACATCAACAGTGTAGATAATACTAAGGAATCTTTCAACTTGGTATTGGCTGTTAAAGAGCGAGAAGCTCGGCAGCCCTAGTTAAACAACAACAAAAACAAAAACCCTCACTTGCCCATGCTACCCTCAAAGTATTTTGTTCTGAAATTTAGAAATGCTTTATACTTATATACATTAATAAAGTATTTTGTTCTGAAATTTAGAAATGCTTTATACTTATATACATTAATAAAGTATTTTGTTCTGAAATTTAGAAATGCTTTATACTTATATACATTAATAAAGTATTTTGTTCTGAAATTTAGAAATGCTTTATACTTATATACATTAATAAAGTATTTTGTTCTGAAATTTAGAAATGCTTTATACTTATATACATTAATAAAGTATTTTGTTCTGAAATTTAGAAATGCTTTATACTTATATACATTAATAAAGTATTTTGTTCTGAAATTTAGAAATGCTTTATACTTATATACATTAATAAAGTATTTTGTTCTGAAATTTAGAAATGCTTTATACTTATATACATTAATAAAGTATTTTGTTCTGAAATTTAGAAATGCTTTATACTTATATACATTAATAAAGTATTTTGTTCTGAAATTTAGAAATGCTTTATACTTATACACATTAATAAAGTATTTTGTTCTGAAATTTAGAAATGCTTTATACTTATATAAATTAAGTATAATAATTCCATCATTATCGTCATTTTCTTTAGCACTCCCAATGGAGCATGAAAATGCCACTGCAGCTGGTCCTCTTGTATGACGCTTGCACTTAGCAGTCATATGCTCTTGTAGCAGTGGTTTCTGTGACTAATGTTTTTACACGATGAGGTCACCAGCCCCATGGGCAACCTCAGATTAGTTGCCATTCTACAACATACCTCAGTGTGCAGTAGGCATTTTCTTTCTTTGTATCTTTAGAGGACCCGGGGAACTACACCAGACAAATATCATAATTTGCATCCTTATTCTCTCTCTCTTACTCCACTCTTTTAACTTCTTTCAGAAAAAAAAAGAGCAAATGGAAAACAGAATATAACCAGATGAAAGTAGACATGGCTTAGTTAGACACACTGTGAAAGTCTCTTCCTGATATCACTAGTCTGTTCTTAACTCCTCTTACCATTTTTTTGAATGTCTGATAATTGGTTGAGGACATGTACAGGCATACCTCGGAGATATTGCGGGTTCGGTTACAGACCACCGCAATAAATCGAATATCGCAATAAAGCGGGTCACACCCATTGTTTTGGCTTCCAAGTGCATATAAAAGCATGCAACCAAGAACCACTTTTGTCTTTTTGCTCGGTCGGCGGCCATCCTTCGTACAGTGCCCCAAATGTGGTTCATTCTTTGCATCTCAGCTTCCACAGTTCTCTGCCAAGTTGTTTTTGGTCGGCCTCTCTTTTGCTTTCCCTCGGGGGTCCATAGCATGGCTGTTCTTGTGATGGTATCAGGGTTCCTTCTGAGGACGTGGCCAACCCAACTCCAGCGTCTGCCAGCTATGATGGTGTGCATGTCCTCCTGGTTACTCCGAATAAGTAGTTCTTGGTTGCTGATGGTGTTTGGCCAAAAGATTTGGAGAATTTTCCTTAGGCAGATGGAAGGAGGACAGTTTCGACATTTCCTTCTCTGTTACTCTCCAACATTCCGCACCATAGAGAAGCACAGAAAGTACACAGCTCTCATACAGTCTTAATTTGGTGTTTGTGCTGTACTGGGAAGACTTCCAAATGTTGTTGAGAACAGCAAAGGCTGTTCTCGCTTTATTCATTCTGTTGTTAATGTCCTTGCTTGTTCCGCCGTCAGGTGTTACTATGCTTCCTAGGTAAGTAAATGTGTCTGTCTGTTCTAACTTCTGGTTCCTTACTGTTATTGGCTCAGGATTGCCCACATTTAGTGTCATGACCTCTGTCTTCTTCAAATTGATGTTCAGGCCAACCTGCTGGCCGTACTTATTCAGTCTATCGGTTTTGTCTTGAATGTGTTGATGTGAATGCGCAAGTAGTGCAATGTTATCTGCATATTCCAAATCTTCCAGCGTAGAAAACGTTGTCCATCTAATTCCTCTTGGACTGCCCTCTGTTGTCTGGTGCATCACCCAATCTATGACTGTCAAAAATAATGTTGTTGATAAGGGGCATGCCTGTCGTACTCCTGTTTTCACTTCGAAAGTTACATTACTCGATCCAACACTGCACGTAAAGTTAGAATAGAGGCTTTTTATAATGGAAACAATGCGGCTGGGAATTCCATAAGCCCTCAGAATTTTCCATAGGCTGTCCCTGTGTATGCTGTCGAAAGCCTTTTCAAAATCAACAAAGTTAATATACAGCTGTCTCTGCCATTCTGAGCACTGCTCTATAATGTTCCTGAGGGCAAATATATGATCTGCACATCTTCTGTTCTTTCTGAAGCCCGCTTGTTCTTTCCTCAGTTTATGGTCAACTGCTTTTGAAATTCTCTGGATGATTATCCTGCCTAGCATTTGCTGGGAACTGAGAGGAGGGTAATTCCTCTCCAGTTGTTGCAGTCTGCAAGGTCGCCCTTCTTGGGCAATTTGACAATTATTCCTTTACTCCACTCTGTTGGTGTTGTCTCAGTTTCCCAGACTTGTGCAAATAGTGGTTCTAATAGTTCTGCTGCTAGTTCAGGGTCTGTCTTGAATAGCTCAGCATTTAGATTGTCGTGACCAGGCGCTTTTCCATTTTTTAGCCCTTTGATAGCTGTGATAATTTCTTCTTTTCGTGGAATGTCTGTATTTACATCTAAGTCGCTTTCAGCCTCAGAAACATTCAGCTGAGTCTCTGGTGGTTCCTTATTCAGTGTTTCTCTGAAGTGCTCTGCCCATCTCGTTTCCTGCCCCTGTTCTGTGGTGATGAGATTTCCTTGCTTGTCTCTTGTCTCGTCATGACTCCCTTTCAAAAATGATCCTCCAGGGAACAGTCGAAGGTAAACGGAGAAGAGGAAGGCAAAGAAAATCCTGGGCTGATAACATCAAAGAATGGGCAGGACACGGTTTTTCCACACTTGTACGCATTGCTGAGGATAGAGAGCAGTGGAGGACCCTGTCTGCTGATGCTTCCACCATGGCACCCCTACGACCCATGACGGGTTACGGGTTGAGATGATGATGATGATTGCTAAAAAAAATGCTAATCTTCATCATCTGAGCCTTCAGCGAATCGTAATCTTTTTGCTGGTTGAGAGCCAAAATCTATCGGAAGAAGAAGGCACTTTCTAATAAATAAACACGAATAATTTAAAAAAAAAAAAGCACAATATCTGTGAAGCGCAATAAAGCGAAGCGCAATAAAGCGAGATATGCCTGCACTTATATTCATCATCATCATATTCTTTTTCACTCCTTATGGAGCATGGAGCCCCTTGTAGGGAACTTGCCCCCCCCCAAGCATTCATGTGCTTTTGCAGGGGTGGTTTCTGTAGCAATTTGTTTTACAAGATGAGGTTGCCAACCCCATTATTAATCACCACATACAACAAGCCTGAGGGAGCAGTAATCCTGTTCTTTACGTCTGTCATCACAGACCCATGAGAATTACACAGGGCTGTACTTATATTGTTTAAAGTATTGCAAACTCAATTACAGAAATTGGCAAGAAGATGGTGGCTGTATACCACTCCACCTATGTTCCAGTCTTGACTTATGGATGCGAGTCACTGGCAGTGAGTAGAACCCACAAAAGCCATTCCAAACCTCAGAAATGAGGTATCTGAGGAAGGTGGTTGAAGTAACAAGAAGAGACATGGTCCGCAACCAGATGATACATCTTGGCCTGAAAACCCAGTCCCTGCAGACCCGAGTAGAACTGTCTCAGAAACGAAGGTTTGGCCATGTCTGCAGAATGGAAGAAGATCAGCTACCACGAAAAATATGGGAAACCAAGAGCCAGGTATCCAGGTCTACCCAGAGTTCACTGGGAAGACAACATTAGAGAATCACTGAAGAACCAAGGACTAAATTGGAACCAGGCCAGGAGGAAAACAGCTGACAGGATAGTATGGCACTCTCTATGGCAAACCTCTACACCCCAGGGTAGAAGAGGAGCAACTAAGTAAGTAGCAAACTCGATTACAGTTGCTCAAAGTGTATAAATTACATAGTCTAAAAAGCAGGCAACTAGTTCCCTACACGCTTCAGCATAAGTGCTAAGGCCCTCTCTGCATTGCCAATCAGCCTCATGCAGTGATGAATACGGCCTGGTCCCAGCCTGCCTTGAGCAATCTCAAAGCCACGTCCCTCTCCTAAAAGAATGTTTGATACTGGTACCCTCACATTCTCAAATATGACTTCACCATGGCCCTCTGAAAGGGAAAAAAAAGTACGCCACAGAATGTAATTTTAGTACAGATATCTTGCCAAAATTTTGCTTCATATATAACAGCTGAAGCAAACATGTCAAGTGTCTGAAATAATGTCAAAATGGAAGTATACAAAATAAAATGAAAACAATCATAATAAACTAAAACCAAAACAAAAATTCATATATATGAATCCTCTGTAAAATGTTTATACTTAAAACATAAGACAGAACAGAGCAGCGGGAATCTACTCTAGAAACACAGAGTTCTTTAACTCATTCTAACCGATGAGCCTCGTCATGTGCCAGGTTACCCTACAGATCTACCCACGGGCCAGATGGTGTGCCCCCTTAATACGATTCCAAATTTGAACAAAAAATTAGAAAATAAATGGCCATAAGCTTGTTTAAATCATGTAAACACTTCCTGTGGACCACGTGTTTTAAACAGGCAGCAAAAAAAGTATTCTGGAGCTTAACTTTTGCATACTTTTGTCAATAATTAATTGCTTTAGTATTGCATTATTCCATCTCCACTTCAGCTTGTTTTGAGAAAAACACGATCAAAGTTTTTGGGTTACTAGTTGAAAAGAAGGATCTATCATATTAAAATGAAATTATTCATGATTCAATCTGTTAAATGTAAGATATTGTGCAGGAGGACAGATTAAACTAAATGATGTTGATTTATGACATATCATTTTTGGCCACCCTGGGCAGTTATAGACCAATAAAAGTAACATGGGGTAATGCTGGAACATTTGCGTACAATGTATATGAGGGTTTCCAGGGTAAACAAAAAACGGTGGCTGTGGCAATTGACCTAGAGGATGCTTACAACAGTGTTGATTTGCAACCTTGATGGACTGTGTAATGGAATGCGGTGTAAACCCATGGCTAACAAGGTGGATAGCTGCTGCCTTAACTAAGAGAGCAGTTGCATTTTGCTTGGGAACATGGACATCAGAACCAATGCACATTTGCCTAGGATTACCCCAGGGTTCTCCATTATCACCGATGCTGTTTAACATCTATACAGCAAAAATAGCTGCAATCCAACCAAAAGGTTTGGGATGAACATTAACTTTTGCCGATGACTTGCTTATTTACAGGACTGGTTCAGATAGACATGAAATGGTTAAAAGCATACATGAGACACTTCAGGCAGTTTCTAAATGGTGCGACAAAACCAGTTCCAAGGTCAATCCCAACAGGCCTGTGTGCTTTGGTGCTCCTTGAACAACTCCATATTGAAAGCAGATCTTCCAGACATTACTCTCAGTGGACAGAAAATTGAAAGGCAGAACAAGTTGAAATACCTTGCAGTAACATTCAATCATGGGCTATCATATAAGCACCATGTTGATCACATCATACAGAAGTGCAAGAGAGGTCTGGCAGCCTTAAAAACAATGGCTGCAGCGCACCTGGAGTACAGACTACTGTCTCTCCTGTATCATCAGCTGGTCTTGTCTGTAATCAAGTATGGCCTGGGAATACTCACACTGTCAATATTACAGTGTGAATGACTGGAACGCATTCAAAACAACGGGATGCATATAGTCTTGGGCTGTACGTGAGATACCCCCATTGTGATGATGCGGCACATGCTTGGATTGCTGTCAATTAGATCCCGATATATGATGGCCCAGGTAAAAGCGTATATGCGAGTAACCAGACAAAAGGCAGCCCCTGCATGGGAACATAGCTGACATCAAAGGAGCAAGAATATAGAGGGGGATGTCACGGATGGCACAGGAAGAGGAGACTATTAGACAGGTGACCCCAGTTGAAAATATTTTCAAGGGAGAAGAGTGGAGTAAGTCAGATGAGAGCTGGATGAACTACCAGCAAGTCATCATCAGCCTTGGTAGAGAGTGCAGAACTTGGGCCAATGGAAGAGCAGAGCTGGAAATTGATCAGCTTATAAATGTTTATGCTGGGGATGATGATGCCATTGTGTACACTGATGGGTCTGTAACCCATGATAATAAATCAGGGTGGGGCTTCTCTGCTAGAGTAAAGGGCAGAACCATCGCTGAACATAGCGGATAACAACCTCCAGCATGAGAATGGAGGTAGAGGCAGTTACTGCTGCCTTAAGATGGCTGTCTGAGACTTTATTAACAAAGGCAGTTATTGTATCAGACTCACAATCCATGCTTTGAAAGATCCAAAATGGATGGCTCTGACATGAATGGAAAACCTCCATAGAAGCATCGAATCTTCAGAAACTGATATGGATCTACTGTCCTGGTCATGCAGAGGTACATGGCAGTGAAAGAGCTGACAGACTTGCTTCAAGAGCACCCATAGAAGGTGAATTGAACATGGATAAGAGAGAAATACTGAAGGCAATTCATGATCGCCTATTAGAGAATGACACTGCATTTGATGAATCATCAAGGCTAAGACTGCTGGAATTTGGCATCAAACGAAGGACCAGCAGGGATGGGCGTATGAGAGGGCGCATCCGGAGTGTATACAGCTAGTGCGCAACAGGAACAATTAGCATTCATACTCTTCAACATTTGCTGAGGGAGACTGAGCATCTATGGGTTTGCCTGGAGTGCAATGATGTCGATTCTGATTAACAATAACATTTTTGGCCAAAAGTGGAGATGGAATAAAGCAGTACTAGGGCAACGAATTAGTAACGTTATTAGTCTGTTGTTCTACAAAGTGTTGAACATTTCAGTCATAGATTATCAACTGAGAAATCACAAAAGATTATTTCTAAATGAATTTTAGTGATATTTACAGCAATAATAACCTATTTTTGATTTTGAGAAAGATTTACATCAAATTTCTTGGAATGATATTTTTAAGTAATAAATAGTTTTTAATTGCATGGGAGAGGACTGGGTATGTGAGATTTTTGTTCAGGAATATGTGAAAATTAGAATTTTTATTTTGTTGTCATCAAACCTATTGAATTAATTTTCCACTGGATATACGTTTCAATTCCAAACCTTTTACCGCCAAGGTATTAAGCATTGCTGAAATATTTATGTGTGAGTGCACCATTTTTTAAAATAATTTTTTATTTTAATTCTTTAACTTCTCTACACTTCCCAAGATATAACAAGCAATTATTAAATCACATGAGAACACGGTGCATTTCACAACGTTCTTCAGCCAATTTCCTAAAGCTGTATGCATAATGCTTATGTCTGCCGAATCATAAGAAATACCAGTACAAGAGCTTATGTCCCAAGGCTGCTTTCCTATTATTCTCTGAGTAAGTCCCGAGTCCTTTCCATTCTCTCCTCCTTTTTTCTCTGGTTGGGATGTTAAAATTGTACCTCTACAGGGTCTGATATGGAAAAATCCCACTATTAGTGAGTGGTGGTTGTTGTTTCACAAGGGCTGCTGAGCTTCTTGCTTTTTTTGCAGCCAATACCAAGTTGAAGACTCCTTGGGGTATTACCTACACTGTAGATCCAGGCTTTGTCTGTGGCTTTTCTGCCATTACGAAATGTGTTGAGTTCAAGTCACGAGCTCCAGATCCTCCAGCTTGGCTTGCATTTAAAGGACCATCACATATTCCTGAACTAGAATCTCACATACCCAGTTCTCTCCCATGCAATTAAAAACTATTTATTACTTAAAAATATCATTCCAAGAAATTAGATATACATCCTTCTCGAAATTGAAAATAAGTTATTATTGCTTGGCTTGCATTTAACATTCAGCACAATTATGATTTTACTATTAGCACGAGTGAATGTAGTGAAGTAATTAATAGTGAAATCGTCTGCAGTGAAAATTTTTAGCAGATACAATTTGGTAAAGGTTCTCTTTAGACTTTTATATTATAGAATGACATTCCCTTGCAATGTTTACCTTATGCATGTATCGCAGATGGGTATTGACATTACAACGGGATGTCACTCTATAATATAAAAGTCTAAAGAGAACCTTTACCCACTTCGTACAATTATTAAAGCTAGACCCAAAACAAATTATTGTTTCACTTCAGACTTTCAGCTTCCTGTAATGCCTAGGTCTATACCCTGATCTCTCCAAGCCCAACCGGTCTAGTTAACTTACTCTGATCCATCCATCTTTTCCTTTTCTCTTGTACTTAAGTCTCCATCATGCATTTCAGGGTTCTCTATTAATTGTACCTAGGTGGTTCCAGAAAAAGATCTTCCTTGCGATGCTAGTAGATAACTTTTTAAGTGTCTCATCAACCACTAATATTATTCTTGAACTACTAGTGTTCTTCCCTTCAGTTCCACACCAATAGTGTACTACGTGTAAAAATTAATAATTCAACAATTATTTCAACATTAACTTTTCAAAGTTTTTCATAAAACTATTACAGCTCACCTGGTGCATCATCAAAACCAAACACAGTTAAGGGGCGGATAACTTTTATGCCAGGCGAGTCCATGGGTATAAGGATCATAGACTGCTGTCTGTGTTTAGCTCCTTCTGTGCTAGTCTTGCCCATAAAAATGCAGATCTTACATCGTGGGTCTAGTGCACCTTAAAGAGACATAAAAATGCAGATCTTACAACATGGGTCTAGTGCACCTTAAAGAGAGACATAAAAATACAGATCTTACACCATGGGTCTAGTGCACCTTAAAGAGAGACATAAAAATGCAGATCTTGCACCTTAAAGAGACATAAACCAAATATCCTGATACCACAAGTTATAAGTATTAATCCGTGGGGTGATTGAAAGGTCTCTTCCTATTTTTAAACTGTTAAACTGTTATTCCTTCACTCTTATACAATTAATATTTAAGAAACAAATGTCAAGATAAAGACAATTATGTCACTGTAACATTAGAACTCAACATGATATCCGGATTGTTCAACAGATGATTTAATCTTCTCTTTGATCCTTAGCTGCCAACTGTCAAAGCAGTCAGTGGCCATCATGCCTGGTGGCACCTTGTAGGGCTGCAACAAACTGCTTCCACTTTGCTTGGTCGGCGACCATCCTTCGTGCAATGGTTCATTCTTTGCATCTCGGCCTCCATAGTTCTCCGCCAAGTTGTTTTTGGTTGGTCTCTCTTTCACTTTCCTTCAGGGGTCCATAGGATAGCTGTTCTTGTGACAGCATTAGGGTCTCTTCTGAGGACGTGGCCAACCCAAATCCTAGCGTCTGCCAGCTATGATGGTATGCATGTCCTCTTGATTGCTCAGAGTAAGCAGCTCTTGGTTGGTGATGGTATTCGGTCAAAAGATTTGGAGAATTTTCCTTAAGCAGATTGTGTGGAAAGAAGAGAATTTTGACATTTCCTTCTCTGTTACTCTCCAGCATTCTGTGCAGCTCTCATATAATCTTAATTTGGTGTTTGTGCTGAACACTGAACTTCCAGATGCTGTTCTTGCTTTTTTCATTCTGTTGTTGATGTCTTTGCTTGTTCCGTGGTCTGGTATTATTATGCATCCTAGGTATGTAAATGTGTCTGTCTGTTCCAGCTTCTGGTTCCTTATTGTTATGGGATCAGGACTGAGTTAAGACAGATCCTGAACTAGCAGCTAGCAGATGATTTCATAGTGGGCAGCAATTTTTCCTGCCCCTTGTAATGTCTGTTTATTTACCATTTTGCTTTTATTGTGTTATTGTGCTTCTGGGAATAAAAAAAAAAAACATATGCCAAATGTCAGTTATTGCTCACTGTTTTGACATATGTTTCACATACACACATAGGACACAAGTGAGGATATAAAAATAAATTTAAAAATAAGAAATGACTTTTCAATAACCATATATAAGGTTTCTGAGTTTTGAAGGTTTTACTCTTGGTCCCAATTAATCCTCGGAGATCCTTCTTTCCTAGATTTACATAATGAAGGGAATCTAAGTCCTGTGAACAGTAGATAAATAAATAAAGGTAATTAACAGGTGCTCGTTGGACATAAAGGATGACACCAGACAACAGAAAAATAAATATAAGTGATAAGGTTTACTGGGAATCGAACCTAGGACCAACCAAGTTAGACTAGTGATTGCATCTTTAAAATGTCCATGTCGTCCACAGGGCTTATATACCATAGTTATGTGGGTGTTGTGAGAATAACCTCAGCTAATGATGCACTTTTTTGGGGTGCAAAATTGGCTGAGCGTCCATTCACAGCAAGGCGATGGTGCCATTTTGTTGGTCTTAGGTTTGATTCCTGGTAAGCTTACCACTTATATTTTCTTTTCTGTTGTCTGGAGTCATCCTTCATGTCCAATGAGTGCCTGTTAATTATCTTTTTTTATTTATTTACTTATTTATTTTCTCAGGTTTACAATATTTCTAGCAAGACTGCCAACAGCCAAATAGCTTGAACATGAGTAACAGTGCAGTTGCCAAGCTGACTCATACATTATGTTTACAAAGCGGCATGTGGTTCAGATTTGTTCAATGAAGAGGCTGACAGAATGGCAAAAGAAGGTTCACATCTACCTCAGCCTTATGCAAGCAAAACTTTTGAGGAGGCAACGAGTTTTATCAGAATCAGATACAGAAACAAATGGAATGTAGAACATCCAGGTCACAAACAGAATGATGCTTACTACCAGCTCAACAAAAGAGAACAAGTGGTAATCTTCAGATTCCGCACTGGCCACAACAGATTGAGATACCATCTATTCAAAAAGCTAAAGATAGGAACTACTGATCAGTGTAACTGTGGCACTGATAAAATGACTGTTGAACATCTGCTTCAAAGCTGCCCCTTATATGTGGTACAGAGAAAGCGCATATGGCCGACGCCAGCTCCTTTCGTGGAAAAGCATTACAGGGATTCAAATAGCCTCAAACTGACTACTGCTTTCTTTGAGAACATTCAAATGGACGTCTGAGAGTGTACGAAGAAGAAGAAAAGAAGAAGATTTGTACTGTTGATACCGTTATATTTTAAAATAATTTATACAGATTTATGGTGTTTTAACTCTTTCTATCCCAGTTGCTGCTTGGTGCACCACAAGATGGTACTTTGTCCTCCCAGAAGCTGCCTGTTAAGCCTGTTTGGTTATAGTCGCATTTTCTCATGTCTGCACTTTTCACTATACAAAAGAAACTTATTTGTTACTGACAATACACTTCAAAATATATTAAGCGAATTTACAATGGTTTTGTGTATATTATAAGATGGTTTCTCATCTTGTGGCTAGTGGAAAAAATAAAGGCACTGATTTTGGTATGTGGGTAAAATTAGAAACTGTAAAAGTTAAAAAACACCTTTTTCATAAAAATAGGACTTATGAAGAAAAGTGACAAACACAGTAAAGAAACAGAGTTAAAGGTATGCAGAAAAATGCTATATTTAAAATGTAAATTGAATCATTATTCAAAGCTATGAAGATGGTAAGTGTAGAGTCAATGTCACTAAATTTTTAGTGTAAACCACAGTTGATGCTGTCAAAAGAAATCACATCCAGTCCACATAATTTTCTGCTCAAATGTCAAGTCATTTCTATTGTATGGCTTTGAAACATGGGGGAACAAGAAAAACAACAACCAGAAGGGAAAATAACAACCAGAAGATTGCAAGCTTTCATAAATGAGTGTGTGTGCAAAACAGAGGTATTAAAACTGTATGACAATCAAAAGTCTGTAACTGATGGAAAGAACCAAACAAATAGGGGAATAAGAAGTGAGAGATTGAAGAAGACGCAGCAAGAGAGATGAATGCAGTGAGCAACTCATAGCGAACCAGAGCTGACCAAGACCCTACTCCACCTCCAAGTGGTAGTCCTGCAAACAGGCTGCATCACTGCAGTCTGGCTGAGAGAGTAGAGATCGAAGTGGAAAGGCAAACCTGGTCGGATGTGTCGGCCGAAAGGTGCAAATATCGCAGCTTCGCTGTACAAGGTAGAAGGACAGAATGCAACCAACGTCCTTTTCAGGACGAACAAAGAGGAAGAAGTAAGAAAAAGATACTGGAATTGGAGAGAACTCATTGAGAATACCAGCTGACAGTTTAACAAGGCAGTTCTTGTTCTGGAATTCTCAAAGCATATAAATATAGGAACCCCCCCCCCCCCCCCCCCCCAAACTTCAGAAGTCTTTTTCTTCGTTCACTTTCAGACACTGACTTGAATAAGTTCAAAGAAAACAGTGGTCAGCTTGAGGCTGTTGGTATCTCTGTAGAGTTTTTCCAGGAATGGTACTGGTGATGGCCATATGCGCTTTCTCTGTTCCTCATATGTTGAGGCACCATTGAAGTAGATGTTCAGCAGTCATTCCTTATAGGTGCCACAGTTATACTCATCAGTAGTTCCTATCTTCAGCTTGTTGAATAGATAGATGGTTTCTTAATTTGTTGTGGCATGTGCGAAGTCTGAAGATTACCACTTGTTCACTTCTGCTAATCTGGTAATAAGCATCATTTTATTTGGTGGCCTGAATGCTCTGCTTCCCACTCACCAGTCTTGAAATTTATTACTACTGAAAAGGCTTTATATGTAATACAACTTGGGAGGTTTTTTAATGAAGTACTACTTGACGCTATTCTGGTAACTCCTGCGACATCGCTGGTACTAAACTGTATCGGCTATTGCTGTTCCTTTGGAAGTGGGGGAACATGATGCACGGGCAACAGCTTGATCCCCATATACCTGCCCAAGTCTGCACCCTGGTGAGGACACTCCTGTTTCACTATGTGGTGTTGGCATAACACGGGAAGTAGCAGTTATAATCATCTTGCCCAACTGGAATATGGCATGAATGATACCAGGGGCTACTACCAACAGTGGGAGAGAATCTAGGATCTCAATGGACATCTACCACCTGCTTCAACCTCAGCAGCCCACAGCCAGTTAGGTGCTATCCCATCACAGTGCACCTTCCCCACTGGGTGTATAGGGAATAGGGTCAAACCTGAACTGCGGATAGAACATGCTGTCCCAAGAAAAAACAAGAAATTAAGACTTCATAAAAAAAGAAACTATCATCAGACTGGGATGTTGGAACGTCCACACTGTGCTGACTGGATTATCCAAAAACTACTTGAGATGTTTTTAAATGTGTTCGAGCAGGGGTTCTCAACCTATTTTTTGCTCATTGCCCCCTTCTGAGCATCATTTACCTCTATGGCCCCCCCCCCCCATAGTCACTATTAGCTGGAAAAAAGGTACTTTACCATCTTACTGTGGCCCCCTAAAAATATGGCATGGCCCCTGGGGGGGGGGGGGGGGGGCCATATGGCCAATGTTGAGAACCACTGCTTTAGAGAACTTCAGAATCATTACTACTTGAGGAGTCTTTATTTTAATACAACTTAAGGGACCCTTAATGTTAGTACTACTTACAGGACATTCCCAGAAACCAGCTATACAAACGTCTAATTACACTAAAACTCTTTAACACATTAACTACCGAATTGAAAAACACACTGCGGCCGAATTAATTTTTTTTCCCATTTTCATCCTGTAGGTGTTTGCACAAAGTAAGCTGTAGTTTTCGTAATTGTTTACAGATTTTTATGAATTACACGTCATTTTAAAGATAAATGAATGTACCATTACAATAAACACTGGTTGTAACTCTAATAGAGGTAGTTGCTATTTCAAGGCCCTCCGATGGCCGAGGACTTGCAATATTTTCACAATTATAACTGCTTGCGCCCCATCTCTATCAAAATCACAATTTCAATCAATGTGCACACCGTTTTCACACTTGTCCTCGTCGCTAGATCTATCAGTCAATTGTTGAAACACGTTTCTATCCTATTCAGCCGTTTGACAAGATGTACACGCATTTTTTGTAGTCCTATCACTAGTTGCCACGGTAAACAGTTTTACACGATTTGGTAACTAACCCAAAACGCTGAAAAATATGAACATAATATCAATTTTCCAGTGTTCTACAACAACCATGCTTTGGGAATTTGTTTTCCGGTGGCAACTTTAAATCTTGAACCAGATCAGAAAGTGTTTCAGTACATTTTTCATTCGTTTTATTACTAAAATTAGATTGGCGCTCTGAGCGGCTTGCAGTCCAAATGTGATTATTTTGTGAGCCGCTGACAGCGGCTTGCGGTAGTTAATGTGTTAAGTTCACTTGTGCCTGATGACATGTAAAATATTTTTTACCATAAACAACAATTAGCAAGGACACTGGTTATGACAACAAATGCATGGAGGCATTTCTGGAGTCATCCTTATATGACCACCAGCTATGCACGCTACAATATACGTATGTGGAAGTGAACCTATGTCTGTGAGGCTAATTACATCCTCACTGACTCTTGAAATCATCCACACACTTCCAGGGATTCCCCCTGTGGTGATACTTGTTGAGAAACCAGCATTGCACACTAAGCTTGGAGAAGTCACATGAGCCCCAAGCGTAATTCTTTGACTTGGTTGACTGCTTGCAGAAGGATCTCACTGTGGACCCAGTGATAGGCAGGGGAAGCTGATAAGTGGCTCTGTGCAGTTCGTGACAATTCCTTGGAAGAGCCCAGAATCAGAGTACAGGATGATAGGAAACTCTATACAGAGCGATTCAACAGGAGGCAATCTGATCATCAGAGGAAGTCCCCCCATCAATCAAGTGTTTTGGCCCTTTGTTCTCCTTTACACTTTATGGGGGGCAGGCCCACCTGGGTCATGACTCCCAAGTGTCTCAGCCTCCTGTTGTTTGTGCAGAAAATGAACCCATTCCACCTTGGTTGCAGCTTTAAAATCCACAATTCCGCCAGCCGGAGGCAATTGTGAAAGTAACAAAGTGATGACAAATTATTGCGGTCGTTTCGCAGCACACCACCAGCACGCATGCGTGAAGCCAACAAAGCATGAAGCCATTACGAGCTGGCAACTGAAATTTCACCCGACACCTCCATAATATGCACCGCAGGTTACCTGTAGAGCTGCCGTTCTTTCACCAATAAAACGAAAAACTCGGTGTATTGCGGACATAGAAAAATTTCCATATCAGGGGCTAGATTTTACTGTCCCGAGTTCCATAGCCCATTGTGGTTGTTCCACAGCCAGCATGATGCCTTTTCTGCAGTCTCACTAAGCCTCTTCAGGGCCCTTGTTCTCGACTGTTCCCTCAACCCCAACAGTTTCAATAAATCATACACTGACGCAGCCACGAGCCCTCTTGCATCCACCTCAACAGCCATGACCCTTGCAGTGAACCCATTGTGTCTCATACCTGCGGCCAGATCACTATACTTTGCCACTTTGAACGAATGTTGCTCGTCCAGTCTGGAGCACCGTTGGATGGCGGGGAATGCATAGTATGCCACACACTTCTTACTCCTAGCTTGGGACCAGATATGATGATCCTTTAAATGCAAGCCAAGCTGGAGAAACTGGAGCTCATGACATCATCTCAACACGTTTCGGAATGGCAGAAAAGCAACAGGAAAAGCCTAGATCTACAGTGTAGATAATACCAAGGAGTCTTCAACTTAGTATTGGCTGCTAAAGAGCGAGAAGCTCAGCAGCACTAGTTAAACAACAACAACAACAATGACAACAAACCTGATGTCCACCATTTATGGCCATTAACAATATAATACTCTCCATCTCTTGTGATTGATGACTCGATATTTGTAGCATCTGATGAAGCAACCTGAAAAATATTTGATCAACTTCGAAAAAGAATGTGCCATAAGAAACACAGCAAATTTCTAACAATACGTTCAGTTACACAAGGTCTGAAATAACTGTACTATGGATTGTACAAGGTGTGGTAAAACACTCCACCTACAATTTAAAGTTTGATGTCATGTCCGGACAGATTATGCATTATTTGACACATCAACTGTGACACATTTTGAAATATCTGATGTACAAATGTGACTAACTTTGCAGGACATAAAAGACTGACAGATTATCTACTGTTTTGGGAGCCGCGCTAGCGTAGTGGTTACAACACCGCTCTGGCGACCGGGTGATACAGGATCAAACCCGGGCGACGGCATTTGAGGATTTTTCGTCGACCGGGATTTGGACTGGATTAACTCGAGACCTGTCGAGGACATTTGAAGGAGTGTCGTCGACCAGGGACTGGCGGCTCCTGAGCCGACCCAGCTGCAATGGGTACCTCCAAAATCGGCGAGTATTTGCCTGAATGGCGAGGGACACCTGTCTCTGTACAAGAAATAAAGGGATACTCACGTAAAATCAATGTCAGGTTAGACATAAAATAATAACCTGAGATTTCGCCTCGAGTATTAGCGGGCGAACGCCAAAAAAAAAAAAAAAAAAAAAAAAAAAAAAATCTACTGTTTGACACGGTGGCTTAACTACGCAGGAAGGGGCCTCCTGGCACAAGTTAAGTGGGTCCCTCCTCATTTCATGGGATCAACAACCATAATCAGTATAAAGCTAATATGTATTAAAAAACGTATATTACTTAATAATTACTGTTTGTAAAAAAATAATAATAATAATTGTTTCTTAATATAAAGAATAAAAAAATGTGTGACCTCATTTGCTTAGGTCTCTTCTGAACACTGC
This sequence comes from Oreohelix idahoensis, assembly GCA_024509875.1. NCBI lineage: Eukaryota > Metazoa > Mollusca > Gastropoda > Stylommatophora > Oreohelicidae > Oreohelix > Oreohelix idahoensis. The sequence continues at coordinate 255,089 of JAMPIV010004902.1, forward strand.
TTTTCGGGGCCCACTCACTGCCGGGACGTGCCCAGCTCACCTTGGTGTTAGTTACGCCACAGGTCTGATATAATAATACAGCATATTTTATATGGTTTGATAGGAACAGTCAGAGGTCACTTTGATGCAACATTACACAATTTTTTCTGTCTTGTGTAAAAAAAAATTTTTTTTTAAAGAAATGGGATGACCATGGAATCAGATAAGCTTCATTTGCCTCCACTCATCTACCATCTCATTAGAACCTAGCCTTTTAAACTTAATTTTGGACAATAACTAGACATTAAAAGTAATTTTATTTTCCTTTTTGTGTTTTATTTACATCAGAATGTTATTCATAACTGGCTGTACTTGGCGATAGCTATTTTCAGCCAGGTTTGTTTGTTTGTTTTAAATTTCAAGGCTATTAATGGTGTGTGTAATTGTGTGTACATATGACAAAGAATTGGAGACAGAATAAAATGGATAAAGAAGATATGGAAAAATCTTGAGCTGTTGGCAAGGGACAGGAAACCATGGCTTACATTTGTCCTATGTTCATTGGGAAACTGAACACTAATGATGATGATAATTTGATATCAATGGTAATAATGATTGTGATTATGATGCTGTTTATTTTGATGGGGGTAGTAATGATGATATGGCAGTGATAATAAGGATGATAATGATTGTGATGATGTTGATTCTGGTGGTGGTGATTATGTTAATAAAATTGATGGTGATGATCATGATTGCAATGATAACCGTTGTGATGATGATAATTCTTATAATTTGATGACTGTGATGATGATGGTGTTGAGAGCTGAGTTAGGATTTGAGTTTACCCGATGGGGTGTTACTTCAATTATTATCACACGGTTTTATGAAATAAGTTAGATGCACCGTGAAATGAATGACGTCAGAGTGTGGCATTACAGGGAGAAGACATTAGTCGGGCGGTGGAAAGACAAGGTGTTTTCTACGTGTTCTCCTAAGCACTGTTTGTCAAATTTTGGATTTTGACACAAGTATAGTAGACAAGGTAACGATTGCAAAATATTGGATTTTGACACAAATTGTAATAAACTGAATCAATTGACATAGTCGTGCCCAGTGGTATCAGATGGTATGGGCTCATTGGCAAGGACCATGAAATAATGGACAGGAAATTTGTTACCTATAAATGTGGCCTGTAATGCCTTGAAGAAAATTATTGTTAAAGTTACAACACATTTTCATTAAATATATGTGGATCATCATGGTCTGGTTAATTGCTTTAATTATATCATGTAGATCCTTTGAATGAAAGTAGTACTTCAGATTACAAGTTAGCCCTTTTTGAGTGAATCACACAACTTAAAGACTGACAAGGGTACACAATAGCTGGTAGAACTTTCAATGGCAGCAACACGTAACCTTTTCCTGATGACATGGCAAATAGCTGCAAGGCAAAGGTGCCTGGGTAATAATATAATTACCAGCCTCATCTAAAAGTAAGTAATCTACAGTAACTCAGTCCTTACAACAGGAGGCTGACATCTGGGAGTTATGACCCAGGTAGGTCCATCTCCCCTTTAAGTGTAAAGGAGATAACAAGGCTAAAACACTTGTCTGAAGGGGGGAGTTCTTCTGATGATAAGATTGCCCACTATTATAACACTGTGTATAGAGAATTTCCCATCATTTCTTTTTGAACAGACTTTTATCTCACTAGTGTGTAGTGATTAGAGAACTGCTCTGTGAGTCAACATGGCTTCCATGATTAAAGCATGATAAATGTGTAATGAGATAACTCGACTTCCCCAGTCCAAGCAGTTAATAACATTTCACCAGAATACAAATACTAAAATTGACAACATACTGCAGGCTCTGTCATAGCAAAGCAGGACCTAATGGTGCCATCCAGTAATGGTCTTAACCATTTCTCTTTCTGTTCCTCTGTTCCATAACGCACAAGTGTCTCCATGTTCCCCGTGTCAGGTGCGTTGCAGTTAAATACCTGAATAAAATTTCAGAAGAATAAAGATTTTATTGTTTCAACAATTTTATGAAAATAAAATCCATGAAATAAAGAAGAAAACAATCACACATCTTACTTACTTAGTCGTTCCTTTTCTACTGTGAGGTGTAGAGGTTTGGAAGAGAGAGTGCCATACTATCCTATCATTCTAGTCCTCGGTCCTTCAAAGACTGTCTATTGTTGTGCTCCCAGCGGACTCTGGGTCGTCCTGGAGGTCTGGATCCCTGGCTCTTAGTTTCCCATGCTTGTCGTGGTAGCCAATCTTCTCCCATTCTGCAGACATGGTCAAACCATCTTAGTTGGGACTGTTCTACTTGGGTCTGCAGGGGTTGGGTTTTTAGGCCTTGATGTATCGTCTGGTTGTGGACCATGTCTCTTCTTGTTACTTCAACCATCTTCCTCACATACCTAATTTCTGAGGTTTGGATTTGGCTTTTGTGGGTTATAAACATGATTACAATCTTATTTCACTGATATTCAATAAGACAAGTATGGTTACAAACATTTTTGTTATCATCATCATCTCAACCAGCAACCCGTCATAAGTCGTAGGGGTGCCATGGTGGAAGCATCAGCAGACAAGGTCCTCCACTGCTCTCTATCCTCAGCAATGTATAAATAAATTTTTGTATAAATAAATTTGTTATAATGAAGAATAAAGAAGAGTTGCCTTCAACTCTCCCTTCTATTATGGTCTTCTGCAAGGTGTTATGCCTTTTTATGTGGCCAAAATATTTTAGCTGCCTCCTTCATTAGTTCTCTTTTCATACGTAGAGTTTCTAGAACCTCCTTATTTGTTTTCTTCTCTTTCCATGTGATGCGGCTCATTCTTCTATACATCCACATCTCAAGAGTCTCAATTCATTTTTCCAATTGCTTAGTCATTGTCCATGTTTCTACACCATACAGTAATGAAGAATATATATAACATTTTATGATTCTCAGTTTTAATTTGTGAGTTAACTGTTTCTTTTTTTTTCTACTTTGATCCTTAGCCGCCGACTGTCAAAGTAGTCAGTGGCCATCACGCCTGGTGGCGTCTTGTAGGGCAACAACAAATTGATTCCACTTTGCTTGGTTGGTGGCCATCCTTCGTACAGTGCCCCAACTTTGGTTCATTCTTTGCATCTCAGCCTCCACAGTCCTCCGCCAAGTTGTTTTTGGTTGGCCTCTCTTTTGTTTTCCTTCAGGGGTCCATAGCATAGCTGTTCTTATGATGGCATCGGGTCTCTTCTGAGGACATGGCCAACCCAGCTCCAGCGTGAGTTAACTGTTTAGATGTCAGTATATGCACTTCTAGAACTTTGAAAATAATTTATTTGTCCATAATTTAAGAACTTCAATAATAATGTTCATAAAGTAGTCTTTTCCTGTTTGATATGCTATTTAACCACTTCTTCATGTGTCCTTTATACCCCTCTACACTTTTCTACTCTTCTTTATTCTTCATTATAACAATAATTTTTGTAAGGGGAAGACAAAGCTATAAGTGGGAAGATAACATCAAGAGGTGGACAGGAAAGAGTCTATCAGAGTGTACCATCAAGACAAGAGACAGAAGACGTTGGAGATCTATTACAGCCAACTGCCGCTGTGGAGAATTGATGATGATGATAAGTGCAACAAAACCAAAAAATACAAAACAAATACAAAGAAAAGGAGTGGCAGTGGCATAATCATAAAAGAAACAGAAGACTGCTGATGATGATGTTTATTTTTATCAACTAAAAGCTCACCCACACATTTTAAGCATAACAAGCACTTTCTTGTCAAGAATTCTAAAATTGAAATATAGGATGAAGTTAGATTTTCATTTTCAAAAGTAAATGATATACTGAGGGTGCTGAACAAGAATGAAGTGTTGTGGAAAAGAAAGCAGAGCTTTGTGACAGTTGGGACGGAGTTGTGCAAGAGTAAACTGCAGAAATGTTGTGAACAAGACAGCAGGATTGGGTTAGTGAAATAGTATACGATGCTCAAAGTATGAGGTCTTTGCAAAAGAGGCTGACTTGAAAACGTGTATCACACTGTTTTATGGCTTCCTCTGCATTTCTTCACTTTCTTCAAAGACCCAGAAAAAAAAGAAGGTGTGCTCTGCTCTGCTTCATATTTGGGACAGATCTGAAAGAAGAAATGTCATCACCTCAGGAGCAAATGCACACTTTCCCATCTCCTCACACAGAAAAGCATATTCTAGGTTTGTGAGTCCTCTTCCATATTTCACATCAGGATCAGATTCAATGGGAAGAAACAAGTTCCAAAGGCCAGCTGCTTTTGCTTTTGCCTAAAGGAACAAGAATAAGTCACTCTTGGTCATAATGTTAAAGCATACTTATGGTACTTTGAATAATCAGTACTTTTCAACAATTTTTTTCCCTCATGTACCCTTGAACACAAACAAGACATCAACACACACCACTAAATACAAACATGACACCAACACATACCACTAAATACAAACAAGATGTCAACACATACCACTAAATACAAACAAGATATCAACTCATACCACTAAATATAAACAAGATATCAACTCATACCACTAAATACAAACAAGATGTCTACACATACCACTAAATACAAACAAGATATCAACTCATACCACTAAATACAAACAAGATGTCAACACATACCACTAAATACAAACAGGACAGCAACACATATCACTAAATACAAACAAAATGTCAAATGATAGGTTCTTCGTACTTTTTGTGCTTCTTATCTTTGGTGTTAAAAAATTTACACACCACTAAATACAAACAAGACATCAACACATACCACTAAATACAAATAAGAGATCAACGCATACCACTAAATACAAACAAGATGTCAACACATACCACTAAATACAAACAAGATGTCAACACATACCACTAAATACAAACAAGATGCCAACTGTCACAGAGTGCTCGAAGATTTTGTCTGGATTATTTTAAAATTCCTTACTTTTCTATTCCTTCACATTTAGTCTGTTTTTCTCTACGGAAATATTTGCACCTGTGTTCGTTTCTTACAGTATATGTGATTTGAGAGTAAAAGCTACTCAAAATCTAATTTTTTAAGCTGTGGATAAAGTCCTGAGCGGTAAGCAAACTCTCAGTATTCGCTTAATTAGATAACTCTTATATCAAGGGATTAGTTAATGGATGTAAAGTGTGAAATACTAAATATTGTGGTTTTATTTCTTTACATTATATTGATAGCTATTTTGCATTTATGTATTTTGAATGTTATTGATGCATTATAATGATGTAAGTACTGGCTGATATGAGAAAGTACTACAAGCTAATTGTATTAGGAAAGTGATGAAAAAAAACTGTTGTGAACGAGAGAAGAACCATGTTGTTCAAGGAACGAGTGAATGAAATAGCATTCCTCCAATGCAGTCACGCATGGACGCACACGGCCAGGCGTCTGCTTATAACAAAGGTTGACCTTACTGACCCGACCTTATTGTGAGACTACCGCTAGACAGGAATTTGTAAACAAACGGACAGTCGCTTTTAAGGAAGACTGACTGTTATGGTTTCAGGTAAATAGATTATTAGGCACCATTCTGAGACGAAATGTCCAGAGTGGCTGTAGTCAATATATCTGTAAAACAAAAAGAAGATTGATTACCTGCATTATCTTCCACAGCCCAGTTGCAGAATTCTAGCCAGTTTCTGGATTTTGATTGCTGTCAATTGTTGCGAGTAAACCGCCTAGTTGCTCTATGCTACAGAGAGAACTAGTGCTTACGTCTCAAACCTAGCGGTGATATCACTAGTCAGCAACCCTGAGCAGTCTACAGCTTTAAGCAGTTAACACCTCGTCAGCACCTGAACTTCATAACGCAACTTCACAACCAGGTTAACGGAAAGCCTAGTCATCTCTTGGACTGTTGCTCAACTGAATCATATTCTCCAGTTGGTAATCCCTACCTACTGTGACGCCCAGGAGAAGTCCAAGCAGATAAGTCTACTTAAAACCCAGACCAAAGTCAGAATTCACTCTTCCACGAAATAGCCATAGGAATAAACTTTTCGTCCGTGAGGAAAATAGCCTCTTACTTCTTATCTGAACCAAAGACACTGACAGTTCTAAATTTCCTAGTATTTCTTTTTTTCAAAGTACATGTCTGTGGTGAAGTGGGATGTTATAAATATTTATAGGGGACTTAGTGTACTGACTGAGATCAGCTGTGAAGGTATCTATATCTATTAAGAGTAGTGTATTATAGATAACCTTACTTGCTACCACATATCTCTTTATCTCAGTCAGAATTATTCTGGAATAGTGTGATGCTACGTTATGTGTCTAGGGTATGTGTATGAAGAAGTGTAAGTCACAACAACAGACAGATAAACAATTTAATGTAATCCACTACTCTTGACAACACTGTGACACTCACATACATATATAACACTCTATGAGAATATCTTAAAGGAGGCACTGATAACTTTCAAATAACAATATGTATTCATTACTGGCATGAATGAATATGTGTCCTGATTCAACTACAAGGGAATCAGGAATCACAATCAATTTAAATTACAAGTTATGTACAGAATGTATTTAATATGAATATTGTAGTGACATATATTATTACAAATGTTCTATGTGTGTCAGTTGTGTAGTAGTAAAATGAGGTAATACTGGTTTTGTTTTGTTCAAGCTCTGTTGGTATTTGTCATCATGACTTCAATAGTTTGTCTTTAGGGACCAGTATTGGAGATGTTCACAGTTCCTGATTTTAAGACAAGTAAATTCCCCTCTTAATGTTAATTTTATAAAGTCAGTTCAATATGAGGGGACATAATGTTGATCGAATTCTCCTCTGGGCTCTGGAGACACATCACTGATAGCTAAAAGGACCAAGGAGTATGCTGTCCGACACTGGATTCAGCAAAGCTCTGACCAGGTGCTGCTCAGTACCATCAAGACCACTGTCCCTGAAATCAAGAAGGATGTACCTTCTACTTCATAACTAATTTATATTTTCTTTTTACACTGATCACAATACATCACAAACATTGCGTTCAGAGCGTTAGGCCAACAGTCAGCTTCATCTGAAATACTTTATTCCAGTATTACCCTTCCTAATGGTTACTACGCCTCTGCACTTCCAGCATTATTTCTTTCTAGTCAATCATCCAGGTGTCAGTGTACTGTTTGGCCATTCCATGCCGTTTTACTTCTCTCCGACACCCTCTGTTCAGGCTGGAGCATTTTAGGCTTTACCTCACGTTTGCCACTGAACTACACATATATATACAGGCATAAATCAACAATTCACATTCAATTTTCATTAAAAGATATTAAATGGTTCAAGCTTACCACAATTCATACGAATAACACAGATACGTTGATTAGCAATGAATTCTGGCACAAACTGGCACAAATTTCCATCTGCTTATCTTCCAGGCTTTTATTGAGCAAAATTTTAGCTGGCTTCAACGCACTGATGCTTTATCAGGATCATTTAAACAAGTGGTCTCGAACTAACGCTCCCAAGTGTGTATATCAGCGAGACTGGCCAATGAGCCACGTTTCGATAAGTGTTTGAAAAAATGTTATCTTTTCCCGTCTCCCCTAACAACCAAGATAGTATTTATAGCCCGACCAATCGTGGTTAGGCTTTCATTTGTTGCGCTCCAATCAATTTGGAGTTTACATGGTAGGCTATTTCTGTAACGTAAATTTTTTTCAAACACGTTAAAAAAAAAATCTTATGAGCAGAAATGATTTTATGCTGTCAGGCACCCCCAATATTTTATTTTGGGTATAATTTATTAATTCCTGGACTATTTGCGTAACGTTTTACATATTATTTGTCAGCAAGCCCTAAGGAACCCAAAACTACTAATTTAAAGGAGCTACGTGGCTGCGTTCAAAATATGCAATTTCTTCTACCTCCTGTTTCGAAGATGTGCTGTCTGGGTACTGTTATGTGTTCAAACGTAAAACCATCTATTGTTATCTTTTCTAATAAGAGTCTGTTATGATTTATAAACCTAACTCTGGGAAAGGGTAGTGTATTTTATCACTGTCCGTCTGAAAAAAAATTAGTGCATGTAGACTTACACGCGTGATGGCAGCATTTGCGTATCGCGCGAAGCGTGTTTAGTGTTCGGCTTTCTGCCTCTCCCTTCTCGCTATCCTTTTGTCCATCTGTTCGTTCGTTTTGGTAACGTAATATAATTAATGTTAGGATTAATTTAGGTCATTACGCAGGGCCTCTCAATGCTTTTCCAAGAAATACAGCACACGTTTCATTGAAGAAAGCGGGTAATAATACAGTAAGCTTTTATATCAACGTGAAAGCGTTACAATTTGCAGACGAAGCAGAAAACAAGGGGGATTTCGAGTACATTCCTTGTGACAGCACTGTCATTTTACCATTGCTCTTCTCTTTATTAATTTTATTTGTTAGGCTTCATATTTACCTAATAATTTATATATGTGGATTAGAATATTTCATGACACCTCCCCTCTTAAAACAGACATTATATGTCAGTCCTTTATTCTATATACACATAGAGAAATTTATTATTATTTCTGGGGTTTACGGTGATTCTCATCACACGGATGGCGGCTTAAAAAATCCGCTCCCAGATTGGTTTTTCCAGATATATATTCAATGCTAAAATTATATGGAGCCAGAAGCAAAGACCATCGGAGTAACCTAGAGTTCTCATGCTTAGCCTGTGCTAAAAACGATAAAGGTTTGTGGTCTGTTTGCAACTTAAATGCCTTCCCATATAGATAAATATTGAATTTCTTTATTGCCCATATTACTGCAAGACATTCTTTTTCGCTAGTTGAGTAGTTGATTTCAGCTTTATTCAACTTTCTGCTAGCATATGCCACTGGGCTTAATTCCCCATCCAATGCATCTGATTTCTGTAGTAAAGTTGCACCTAACCCAATATTACTTGCATCCGTCCTTACTATGAATTCTTGACTTAAGTCAGGTAATTTCAAAATGGGTTTACTTGTGAGCTTTTCCTTCAATTCTTGGTAAGTCATTTCACATTGTGGAGTCCATGTAATGCGATCTGGATGTCCTTTACGTGTCAATTCAGTTAACGGTGCACATATGGAATTAAAGTTTTTGATATACTTCTGGTAGAAACCACATAATGAGACAAAGGATCTCACGTCCTTCTTGGTTTGTGGTCTCGGGGCTTTCTGTAGTTTCTCTAAATTCTTTGGGTCAGGGGTCATGTTTCCCTGATAAACTGTGTGTCCCAAAAATTCCAATTCTTTACATCCAACGCAACATTTGGTTGGTCGGGCTGTTAAATTTGCCTCCCTAAGTCGATCAAACAGCATGTTCAGAGAGTCAATGTGTTCCTCAAATGTTTCTGTTGCTATAAGGATATCATCCATAAAATTTGTTATACAGGGATTATTCAGAGGATCCAATAATTTTCTCATCATTCTAGAGAAGACACTAGGCGCATTCTTCAATCCAAATGGCAATCTATTAAACTCATAGTGTCCTTCTGAGGTACTAAAAGCTAGGTATGGTCTAACCTCAGGCTTTACTGGAATCTGATAGTATCCTTTACTCAGATCCACTTTTGAGAAATATTTAGCTTTATTTAGTCTGGCAAACAGCTGATTTGTATCCGGCAATGGATCCACCTGTCCTTCTGTAATAGCATTCAGTCTCCTGTAATCTATACAGAGTCTATGTTCTCCAGAGGGCTTCCTTAAAAGTACAACCCGGAACTATACGAAGACTCACTGTGCGAAATAATTCCTTCCTTCAATAGATAGTCTATCTCTTCCTTCAAAGCTTTTTCCTTAGCAAACGGAATCGAATATGGTTTCATACAGACAGGTGTGGAGTCTATGAGTTTCATATCATATTCCAATAGGTTTGTATGCCCTGGTCGGTCTGTTAACACCTCTGCATGATTATTTAGAACCTGTTGCACTCTCTCTTTCTGAGTTTTCGTTAAATGTGTACTGATTTTCACCTGTGCTGCTGTCTCACAGGGGTGTAATGGATATTCAAATGATGAAAGTGGTTCCTTTTTCATCTCCATGGCGATGGACAAGGTCAACAAGTGTGTCTCTTCCTGATGTTCTCTTTCCAAATATTTCTTCAGGAGATTCACATGATAGATTTTTTCTTTCCCCTTCTTATCTATCTTATAATTTGTTCTAGACACCTTCTCTAGAACTGTATATGGACCCTGCCATCCAATTTGTAACTTATTCTGACTCCCGGGCAAAAGAAGCAGTACCTTCTCTCCCACAGCCAAATTTCTGTCTTTCGCCTTCCTGTTATAATAGGCAGCATGTTTCTTCCTGGCTTGTTTCAAATTTTCATTGGCAAGTTTCCAGCCAGTTTTCAACCGAGTGGTCAGCTCATTCACATATTGGTATGAAGATGTAATGTTTTCCTCTGCCTTTTCATCAGTCCACGTTCTTAACAAAGCTTCAAGTGGACCTTTTATTGGCCTTCCAAACAATAATGTTGCCGGGGCCATACCGGTTGAACTATGGGGTACCTCCCGATAAGCAAAGAGGGCGGCGTGCAGGTACTGGTCCCATGTATCTGGTTTTTCGTGTGCCAACTTTCTCAGGATCGACATTAATGTGCCGTTAAATCTTTCCACTTGGCCGTTCCCTTGGGGATGATACACACTACAATGGAAGTGTTTGGCCTGGAAGATCCTGAAAACTTCTTCAGTTAGTTTCCCCTTGAACTGAGAGCCATTATCAGTCAAGATTTGATTGGGAAAGCCTAACCTTGTGAAAATTGTGAGCAATGCCTCTGCCACATGTTTTGAATCAATCGATGACAGGGCTACTGCCTCTCCCCACATAGAACAAGTGTCCACCAGAGTCAGAATGTAGCTGTTCCTTCTCTTGGTTCGGGTGAGAGGTCCCACAAGATCCACGGCAACTCTCTCAAAGGGTGTTCCCACTATGGGCATTTCCCCCAGAGTTGCTGGTGCAGTCCAATGTTTAGGTGCTACTCGTTGGCACTCTGGACAGGATTTTACATATCGTTTGATATCTTCAGTTATTCCTGGCCAGAAATAGTGACAAGCTATTCGCTGTCCTGTTGCGCTGATTCCCATATGACCACTGAAGGGAATCGCATGCCCTAGTTCCAACACTTTAGTCCTATATGAAGTGGGAAGGACCAGCTGTCCGTGACCATTGGATTCAGATCCAGCCTTCCTATATATCAATTTGTTCTTCATATAAAACTCTCCCTTGCCTGGAGGTGTATGAGATTTGGGCAACTTCTTGAAACATGGCTTGAGTGTTTTGTCCTCAGCCTGTGCCTTCCTCATCTCATCTGGGTGAGTATTTATTGGATTATCCTCCTCCTTCTTTGTCTGTGATCTGGTCTGCACTGTTGCCAATATCACAGGTCTCTTGGGATTCCCCAAGAAGACATATCTACACCCCAATATTAGAGGGTAGATTGGCTCATTTATCACTGCTGCTTTTATGATTCCTTCCACATATCGCGTTTTCACTTTTATTCGGGCGACGGGAAGTGTCATGGTAGCTACATCCTTGGTTGCAGTTTGAATCTCCACTGTTTCTGTGGTGTATTGATCGGCCTGCACCAGGTGAGAACTCACAACGGAATCGTAATCTAAACCGGTATCATATAAACATCTTATAGTGACACCATTACAAATGACATCTTCACACACTGGGGGGTGGTATGGTTCCTGTAATTCTTCAGGTTTGCCCTTCTTTTCCTTTTTCCCCGATGTCATAGCAGCAAAATGAGGAGGTTTCCTTCTACAATGGTCAGTGTCATGATTGTTCATCTTACAATTTTTACACCACCTTTTTCCTTGGTTGAAAGATTTTCTTTCATCATATTTCCTTTCATCGAATTGTGGGAATTTATTTTTATTGTCATACCGTGGCCTATCAAATTGGTGCTTACCTTTATTTTGATCCCTAGGATCAAATTTATTAAAGTTCTGTGGTGCCCTAAAGTTATCCACCTGTTTCTTTTTATTACCTGTTACCTCTGCTTGAGCTGCTTGATACCTTTCAGCAACATTTAGCAACTCACCCAGCCTCTCTGCACCTTGTTCCATGAGAAACTTTCTCAGGTCTGGAGCCATGGACTCTCTTAGTTGCTCTATAAGGACCATTTCCTTAAGATCTTGGGTTTTCCCCAGAGAAGTCCATTTCTCCAAGTATGTCTCTATGCGTGCAGAGAACTGGTGATAGGTTTCACCTGACAGTAGTTTAGCATTCCTAAATTTTTTTCCTGTAAAACTCTGCATTCTTTTCATACCTTAACAAAAGAGCCTGCTTTAGCATGTCATAATTTTCCTGATCACCTCTGCTCATTTTTGCAAAAACTTCATAAGCTGCCCCACGAAGTCCCTGAGATAACTTTAAGCTCCACCTTTCTCTCTCTAACCCATACGTGGTAGCTAATAGTTCATACCTATTTAGGTAGCTCTCAATATCATCGTCTTTCTCAACAAAATGATCTAAATGAAAATTCATAGCTGAGGTTGAGGCTCCTTGAGTAACCGTAGCATCAGAGGCAAAGGGACTGGCACCATTTTCAGGAGCATGGCCTTGAAACTCAAACTCCCTTAGTCGTAATTCATGTTCCCTTTGTAATCTTTTATCTTCTGCTTCCCTTTCTGCAGCTAATCTCTTCTCTTCTCTTTCTGCAGCTAATTTCTTCTCTTCCCTTTCTGCAGCTTGTCTTCTTTCCTCGGCTTCCAATGCTTTAGCTTCTTTGTCAGCCTCAATCTGCAACCTCTTAGTCTCAGCCTCAGCTTGCAACCTCTTAGTCTCAGCCTCAGCTTCAAATTGTAACTTCTTAATTTCCCTGTCAGCCTCTAACTTTCTTTCGGCTTCAAACCTTCTTTCTTCGCGTTCAATAAATTTGTCACATTCCGTAGTAACATAGGCAACCATAACTTGCCCATCTAATCCTAACTCTTTTGCAGTCTGAACCGCAGCAGATCGAAATTTGGCCAGGTCCGCCATTGTCTATCAGGTAACTTTATATAATGTCTAACCAACAATTCAATTTCTAACTATATATCTAATGGACAACACAGGCACCGTGAGCTCAACCTTATTTAATTCCACCCAAGGATACCTTTTAATTCTTATATTCCCTGAAGTGAATTACCCCCAATATTTTTAATAGTTAAAGATTCAAAATCCCAAGAGCGAGACCCCAATATATGTGGTGAAGTGGGATGTTATAAATATTTATAGGGGACTTAGTGTACTGACTGAGATCAGCTGTGAAGGTATCTATATCTATTAAGAGTAGTGTATTATAGATAACCTTACTTGCTACCACATATCTCTTTATCTCAGTCAGAATTATTCTGGAATAGTGTGATGCTACGTTATGTGTCTAGGGTATGTGTATGAAGAAGTGTAAGTCACAACAACAGACAGATAAACAATTTAATGTAATCCACTACTCTTGACAACACTGTGACACTCACATACATATAACACTCTATGAGAATATCTTAAAGGAGGCACTGATAACTTTCAAATAACAATATGTATTCATTACTGGCATGAATGAATATGTGTCCTGATTCAACTACAAGGGAATCAGGAATCACAATCAATTTAAATTACAAGTTATGTACAGAATGTATTTAATATGAATATTGTAGTGACATATATTATTACAAATGTTCTATGTGTGTCAGTTGTGTAGTAGTAAAATGAGGTAATACTGGTTTTGTTTTGTTCAAGCTCTGTTGGTATTTGTCATCATGACTTCAATAGTTTGTCTTTAGGGACAGTATTGGAGATGTTCACAGTTCCTGATTTTAAGACAAGTAAATTCCCCTCTTAATGTTAATTTTAAAAAGTCAGTTCAAGATGAGGGGACATAATGTTGAGCTCAGCTGGCCAATTTAGCTTATCTGGCGTGATGGCGGCAGGAAAGGACTCCTCTGCTCGAATTCTCCTCTGGGCTCTGGAGACACCTCACTGATAGCTAAAAGGACCAAGGAGTATGCTGTCCGACACTGGATTCAGCAAAGCTCTGACCAGGTGCTGCTCAGTACCATCAAGACCACTGTCCCTGAAATCAAGAAGGATGTACCTTCTACTTCATAACTAATTTATATTTTCTTTTTACACTGATCACAATACATCACAAACATTGCGTTCAGAGCGTTAGGCCAACAGTCAGCTTCATCTGAAATACTTTATTCCAGTATTACCCTTCCTAATGGTTACTACGCCTCTGCACTTCCAGCATTATTTCTTTCTAGTCAATCATCCAGGTGTCAGTGTACTGTTTGGCCATTCCATGCCGTTTTACTTCTCTCCGACACCCTCTGTTCAGGCTGGAGCATTTTAGGCTTTACCTCACGTTTGCCACTGAACTACACATATATATACAGGCATAAATCAACAATTCACATTCAATTTTCATTAAAAGATATTAAACGGTTCAAGCTTACCACAATTCATACGAATAACACAGATACGTTGATTAGCAATGAATTCTGGCACAAACTGGCACAAATTTCCATCTGCTTATCTTCCAGGCTTTTATTGAGCAAAATTTTAGCTGGCTTCAACGCACTGATGCTTTATCAGGATCATTTAAACAAGTGGTCTCGAACTAACGCTCCCAAGTGTGTATATCAGCGAGACTGGCCAATGAGCCACGTTTCGATAAGTGTTTGAAAAAATGTTATCTTTTCCCGTCTCCCCTAACAACCAAGATAGTATTTATAGCCCGACCAATCGTGGTTAGGCTTTCATTTGTTGCGCTCCAATCAATTTGGAGTTTACATGGTAGGCTATTTCTGTAACGTAAATTTTTTTCAAACACGTTAAAAAAAAATCTTATGAGCAGAAATGATTTTATGCTGTCAGGCACCCCCAATATTTTATTTTGGGTATAATTTATTAATTCCTGGACTATTTGCGTAACGTTTTACATATTATTTGTCAGCAAGCCCTAAGGAACCCAAAAATACTAATTTAAAGGAGCTACGTGGCTGCGTTCAAAATATGCAATTTCTTCTACCTCCTGTTTCGAAGATGTGCTGTCTGGGTACTGTTATGTGTTCAAACGTAAACCCATCTATTGTTATCTTTTCTAATAAGAGTCTGTTATGATTTATAAACCTAACTCTGGGAAAGGGTAGTGTATTTTATCACTGTCCGTCTGAAAAAAAATTAGTGCATGTAGACTTACACGCGTGATGGCAGCATTTGCGTATCGCGCGAAGCGTGTTTAGTGTTCGGCTTTCTGCCTCTCCCTTCTCGCTATCCTTTTGTCCATCTGTTCGTTCGTTTTGGTAACGTAATATAATTAATGTTAGGATTAATTTAGGTCATTACGCAGGGCCTCTCAATGCTTTTCCAAGAAATACAGCACACGTTTCATTGAAGAAAGCGGGTAATAATACAGTAAGCTTTTATATCAACGTGAAAGCGTTACAATTTGCAGACGACGCAGAAAACAAGGGGGATTTCGAGTACATTCCTTGTGACAGCACTGTCATTTTACCATTGCTCTTTTCTTTATTAATTTTATTTGTTAGGCTTCATATTTACCTAATAATTTATATATGTGGATTAGAATATTTCATGACAATGTCAACATTGATTTTATATTTCTACTGTAATTAAAGTAATTATGTACATTCTGTAACTCACCATCATTCTGAGTTTGACTTAGTAGATTGTATGTTCTGTTCAGAAAAACATTCTCAACCCTCTTTGTATTACTTATTACTACTAGTTCATCTTAAAAAGATTTGAGTAAGAAAGAGTTAGTCGTCGCCAGAAAAATACAAGAGTTGGCAGTCTAAAGGTGAGAGAATCACTGACACCAACCTGTGCCCTTCTGTTAACTCTTTCCCTCAACACTAGCTCACATCTGTGAAAACTAGTGTATAAAGGTCGATGCGCTTTCTACACATCTTCCTTACTATACAAAACTCTTTATGCGACAATTGGATTCTCATTCAACGTCAATTGGAGTGCACCATCAACAAATATATCTGCGACAAACTGGAGGCTCAGTCCGGAATCTTACCTTGGTTACCTATCTGCAGAAGAATTGTTGAATCTGTAACTAGTAGTCTATCAATACCTTGGAGTAGAATCTATTATATATCCTTAGACAACGAAACTTCTTATATTTTCTGAACAGAATTGTGGAATTACACAGTAGAATAAGGAAAGTGAAATCTGAATGGTCCTGGAATAAATTAATTAATTATTTAATTAATTAAGTTACTTAGATTAATTAAGTTCATTAAGTTAATTAGTGGCTTAAGATAACTAAGTGTACAAGTTGATGATTGTGTGTGAAAGACTGGCTGCAATTGTAATACCTTACTTCAGAAGAAATAAGAGTATACACAGGGTTAAAAATAAATAAATTATACTTGAGTCTGGCTCAAGTTAATAATATCTTAATTCAGTAGAAATAAGTATATTATTAAAATATCAATTATACTAGTCTCTTGAAAAGGGATACATTACGTCAGTAGACTTAATAGTATTACCTCGAGCTTCTGTAAATTGATCAGTGGTTTATTATTACAATACTTCATAGAATGATTAGTAATAATCGGAAGCAAGTGTAGCGTCTGTCTAAAGTTAATAATACCTTAATTCAGCAGAAATAAGTATTATTAAAATATCAATTATACTAGCATCTGTAAAGGGATACATTACGTCAGTAGACTTAATAGTATTACCTCGAGCTTCTGTAAATTGATCAGTGGTTTATTATTACAATACTTCATAGAATTATTAGTAATAACTGGAAACTAGTGCAGCGTATACTGAGAGATTGAACTACCTACCCAGCGATCTAAAATGAACGCAGTAGCTGAACTGAGAGCTAGATTTATCCAATATCTGACAGATCACAAAGTGACCGATTCCATAAAAATTATAAGATGTCTAGATACATGGATAAGTGACTCTTATTTGGAAGGCGAGGAAAGAGGTTACTCGAGAAAGTTAATTGCGAAACATGTCTTAGAACAGGCAGAACTTTTCACGAGAACAGAGATGGAAATGATAGAGAGTGATGAAAAATGGACTCGCGACTGGAACGAGAAGGAAGCCAAGTGGAAAGAAGAGGCCATAAGCAGTGAAGCAGCTTATGAGAAGGAACCGCTGGAAACTCAACCCTACCTTAAGTTGAAGACGCCGCCACTGGAAACTCAAAACTCGCCAGGAGATTTGAAACCCATGGTTAGTCATGAGGCCACGGAATCCCAGAGCCCCACTCCCAGGTCAGATGAACCATTATTTCAAGAGGAAGCACTCTCTGCTCCACAGGAAGCGCAACTTAGTACTCAGAGCACATGTTTAGGCAAAGCAGAGAGGCGGACATCGAACTCGATAAGTCATGACCCCTTTGTGAAGGTACCTACGCACATAAATGCAGGTAGTATGAGGAAAAGTACCCTCTCGTCAGGAACACGCCAGAAGAGGAATTCCCAAGACACCCCGAACATCTATAATAATCAACAACATGCCTTCGCTCAATCTCAGAAAGCACACAAAGACCGATTTAATAACCACAACAAAAGCGCTCAGGACTACAAAAACAATAGAACCACGGTAACCCTTCAAGAAAGGAAAAACCGAAGGAATGAGGACTGTACAGAAACGTCTAAGCAGACAGATAACTTCAGTAACGGCCCCATCCCGCGATTAATGTCATCTGGGCAACAAAAGGACAGAGAGCTTAATAGTAGCCCAGAGGAAACTCTCATTGTTGACACTAACGGAGTGAACGACAAGGGAAGTTACATAGTTCTAGGAGAACTGAAACAGCCTTTGATGGTACACGCGGAACCACCAAAAGGGCTGATAAAACATGTGACTCATAGAGACACAATGGTCGTCGACCAGGTTCAGGAGGAAACTTTTTTACCTGTGACTTTATCCACTGGAATGTTGGAAAAGTATAAACCGGCAGAACTTTGCCATATCACTGGGTTTAACCCAGCACCAAAAACCCCACCCCTTCTCTGTGAGAGAGAAGCGAACATGGCACCTTGCGAACATAATTCACAAGTGCCCGGTGGACAAAGGTTCTTCTGTGAAAACCTCAGGCAAACGGAAATTTTAGCACCCCTACCAAACAATGGACCACGGGAACATAAAAGCACGGATGAAAATGAGAGAGTTCATACTTCTGCTGAGAAGCCATTCTATAACAGTTTCCCTATTCTCAAGGAGACGATTAGTTTTACAGGAGATGCATATTTTCAAGTTAGAGGAGATACGCCAGGGTCATTGAAAGATCCAAACAAAATTTTGCTTGAGAAAATCACAACAGTGATAGGAAAAACCCAGGCTGAGATACAAGATACGCTTGTGATCGAGAAGGGAAAAGATAATGTGAATGACTCTCGCACTAAACCATTTGTGAGGAAAGCTATAAAGTTGGTTTTCACCCATCCCAAACTGCTTCGTTCATACCTGAACGCCAGTGACACTCAATCTTGGGGTGATTTATCAAAGAACAAGTTGTCTGCAAACTTGGGAGGTTTAGGAAACTTAACTTTTGTGAGATTTAACCCACGTAGTGCATGGACATCTTTCAATCCAGAAAGAAAGACAGGGAACATTAACTGTCTGACCAGGTCAAACATAATTTGTGTGAAAAGGTGAATGAGTACAGCATTTTGGCAAGACGAACGGGGCCAGAAGGAATTACGAAAGTTAGCTCTTCGATAACACAGAACTTCAGGGATTCTCAAAATGTAGAACCATGGCCAAGTGGAGCGTTAGCAAGCGGACAAAGGTCGGGAGAATTGAAAAGTTGGGTGACACGAGGAATTTATAATTTAGACAAAGACCTTCTCTCTTTGAATAGTTTGCAACTATTTTAAAATTGGGGAGTAACTGTCACAGAGTGCTCGAAGATTTTGTCTGGATTATTTTAAAATTCCTTACTTTTCTATTCCTTCACATTTAGTCTGTTTTTCTCTACGGAAATATTTGCACCTGTGTTCGTTTCTTTAGCTGGTTTTTTTTTGAGTCCTCGCTAATAGTCCTGTCATTCGATCCAAATTCTAGCTTCTTCTACAAAGGCTCTTAAAAGCATTTCTTTAAAGATGTCTATACGATTTATTAGCTTGGTCGAAACCAGTGGTTCCCAGAGTATTATATTTCAGTGTGCAGTGGTCAACTGGAGACCGGCACGATAAATCTTTTACGTGTCTTAGCATGAGACGGGACATAATTAACTCTTGGCGTGGGAATCAGGAAATATTTTAACTTCATGCGAACATATGCTGAGTTTTAAGATCACTTGCTGGTAACCGCTAAAAGAGAAAACACGCTTATAGAATAGAAGTCTCAAGCTACCTAATATCAACAGTATATGTGATTTGAGAGTAAAAGCTACTCAAAATCTAATTTTTTAAGCTGTGGATAAAGTCCTGAGCGGTAAGCAAACTCTCAGTATTCGCTTAATTAGATAACTCTTATATCAAGGGATTAGTTAATGGACGTAAAGTGTGAAATACTAAATATTGTGGTTTTATTTCTTTACATTATATTGATAGCTATTTTGCATTTATGTATTTTGAATGTTATTGATGCATTATAATGATGTAAGTACTGGCTGATATGAGAAAGTACTACAAGCTAATTGTATTAGGAAAGTGATGAAAAAAACTGTTGTGAACGAGAGAAGAACCATGTTGTTCAAGGAACGAGTGAATGAAATAGCATTCCTCCAATGCAGTCACGCATGGACGCACACGGCCAGGCGTCTGCTTATAACAAAGGTTGACCTTACTGACCCGACCTTATTGTGAGACTACCGCTAGACAGGAATTTGTAAACAAACGGACAGTCGCTTTTAAGGAAGACTGACTGTTATGGTTTCAGGTAAATATATATTTAGGCACCATTCTGAGACGAAATGTCCAGAGTGGCTGTAGTTAATATATCTGTAAAACAAACAGAAGATTGATTACCTGCATTATCTTCCACAGCCCAGTTGCAGAATCCTAGCCAGTTTCTGGATTTTGATTGCTGTCAATTGTTGCGAGTAAACCGCCTAGTTGCTCTATGCTACAGAGAGAACTAGTGCTTACGTCTCAAACCTAGCGGTGATATCACTAGTCAGCAACCCTGAGCAGTCTACAGCTTTAAGCAGTTAACACCTCGTCAGCACCTGAACTTCATAACGCAACTTCACAACCAGGTTAACGGAAAGCCTAGTCATCTCTTGGACTGTTGCTCAACTGAATCATATTCTCCAGTTGGTAATCCCTACCTACTGTGACGCCCAGGAGAAGTCCAAGCTGATAAGTCTACTTAAAACCCAGACCAAAGTCAGAATTCACTCTTCCACGAAATAGCCATAGGAATAAACTTTTCGTCCGTGAGGAAAATAGCCTCTTACTTCTTATCTGAACCAAAGACACTGACAGTTCTAAATTTCCTAGTATTTCTTTTTTTCAAAGTACATGTCAACATTGATTTTATATTTCTACTGTAATTAAAGTAATTATGTACATTCTGTAACTCACCATCATTCTGAGTTTGACTTAGTAGATTGTATGTTCTGTTCAGAAAAACATTCTCAACCCTCTTTGTATTACTTATTACTACTAGTTCATCTTCAAAAAGATTTGAGTAAGAAAGAGTTAGTCGTCGCCAGAAAAATACAAGAGTTGGCAGTCTAAAGGTGAGAGAATCACTGACACCAACCTGTGCCCTTCTGTTAACTCTTTCCCTCAACACTAGCTCACATCTGTGAAAACTAGTGTATAAAGGTCGATGCGCTTTCTACACATCTTCCTTACTATACAAAACTCTTTATGCGACAATTGGATTCTCATTCAACGTCAATTGGAGTGCACCATCAACAAATATATCTGCGACACCAACACATACCACTAAATACAAACAGGACATCAATACATACCACTAAATACAAAGAAGATGTCAACACATACCATACCACTAAATACAAACAAGACATCAACACATACCACTAAATACAAACAAGACAGCAACACATACCACTAAATATAAACAATATGTCAACACATACCCCTAAATACAAACAGGACAGCAACACATACCACTAAATACAAACAAGATGTCAACACATACCACTAAATACAAACAAGATGCCAACACATACCACTAAATACAAACAGGACATCAATACATACCACTAAATACAAAGAAGATGTCAACACATACAATACCACTAAATACAAACAAGACATCAACACATACCACTAAATACAAACAAGACAGCAACACATACCACTAAATACAAACAAGATGTCAACTAATACCACTAAAAACAAAAAAACACATCAACACGTAACACTTAACACAAACAAGACATGAATCCATACAAACAAGACATCATTGTATACCAAGTAATACAAATGATGAGCCGATAGGATAGTCTGGCGCTCTCTCTTCCAAACCTCTACACCTCACGGTAGAAGGGGAACAACTAAGTATGTAAGTAATACACATGAGGCATCAATGCATAGCAATAAATATAAACAGGACATCAACACATACCACTAAATATAAACAAGACATCAATGCATGCCAATAAGTACAAATGAGACATCAATGCATACCAATAAATACAAATGAGATATCAATGCATATTGCTAAATATAAACAAGATATCAACACATACCACTAAGTACAAACAAGATATCAACACATACACTAAGTACTAACAAAACTTGATACATGTTTGTGTACTGAAAATTGTGATAATATGCAGTGTCTAATTTTCATTTTTTTTTTAAACTTATATGCAGCTCACAAATTATGTGTCTGTGCTAAACATTATTTTGAAAGACAGCTGATACAGTCATTTGCTGAGGAGAATTGTTAAAAACTTGGTCCTCTACTTCCGACTGGTGTGGGCTGGGCTGTCATTTCTCATATTAAAACTATTATCTCATATGTCAATTATCATATTAAAACTATCCACTCAGATGTCAGTCGACATATACATTTGTGGTGAAGTGGGATGTTATAAATATTTATATGGGACTTAGTGTACTGACTGAGATCAGCTGTGAAGGTATCTATATCTATTAAGAGTAGTGTATTATAGATAACCTTACTTGCTACCACATATCTATATATCTCAGTCAGAATTATTCTGGAATAGTGTGATGACTACGTTATGTGTCTAGGGTATGTGTATGATGAAGTGTAAGTCACAACAACAGACAGATAAACAATTTAATTAATCCACTACTCTTGACAACACTGTGACACTCACATACATATAACACTCTATGAGAATATCTTAAGGAGTCACTGATAACTTTTCAAATAACAATATGTATTCATTGTTATCATAAAGGTATATGTGTCCTGATTCAAATACAAAGGAACCAGGAATCACAATCAATTTTAACTACAAGTATATGTACAGACTTTATCAATATGAATATTGTAGTGACATATATTATTAAAAATATCCTATGTGTGTCAGTTGTGTAGTGGTAATATGAGGTAATACTGGTTTTGTTTTGTTCAAGCTCTGTTGGTATTTGTCATCATGACTTCAATAGTTTGTCTTTTGGGACTAGTATTGGAGATGTTCTCAGTTCCTGATATTAAGACAATTAAATTCCCCTCTGAATGTTATTTTTACAAAGTCATTTCAAGATGAGGGGGCATAATGTTGAGCTCAGCTGGCCAAATCAGCTTATCTTGCGTGATGGCGGCAGGAAAGGACTCCTCTGCTCGAATTCTCCCCTGGGCTCTGGAGACACCTCACTGATAGCTAAAAAGACCAAGGAGTATGCTGTCCGACTCTGGATTCAGCAAAGCTCTGACCAGGTGCTGCTCAGTACCATCAAGACCACGGTCCCTGAAAACAAGAAGGATATACCTTCTACTTCATAACTAATTGATACTCTAGTTCTACACTGAGCACAATACAACACAAACATTGAGTTCAGAGCGTTATTAGGTGCCAACTGTCAGCTTCATCTGAAATACTTTATACCAGTATTTACCTCCTTAATGGTTACCACGCCTCTGCACTTCCAGCATTATTTCTGTCTAATCAATCATCCAGGTGTCAGTGTACTATTTGGCCATTCCATGCCGTTTTACTTCCCTCCGACACCCTCTGTTCAGACTGGAGCATTTTAGGCTTTACCTCACGTTTGCCACTGAACTACACATATATATACAGGCATAAATCAACAATTCACATTCAATTTTCATTAAAAGATACTGAATGGTTCAAGCTTACCACAATTTCATGGAAATAAACACAGATACGTTGATTAGCAATGAATTCTGGCACATTTAACTGGCAACCAAATTTCCCATCTGCTTATGTTTCCAGGCTTTATTTATAAACCTAACTCTGGGATGGGTAATGTATTTTATCACTGTCCGTCTGAAAAAAAGTTAGTGCATGTAGTCTTACACGCGTGATGGCAGCATTTGTGTATCGCGCGAAGCGTGTTTAGTGTTCGGCTTTCTGCCTCTCCCTTCTCGCTATCCTTTAGTCCATCTGTCTTTTGATCTTGGTGATTAGAATATTCCACGACAACATTCTACCTTTGTTTCTTCCAGTTCTGGCATAACCTCCCATCTATTGGCTCCTTGTAGCAGACGTTTCTTGTGTAGTGCCTCTAGAGGTAATACATGCTCCTGAATAAAAGCCTTAATCCGCCTGTGTAGATCTTGCACCTTTGGGGACAATCCTTCTACAGAAACTGCCATCTGACCTGAAGTAGTTGAAGCAACAACAAGCAAAAAAAAAAAAAAACTTTGAGCAGATGAAAAAATAATTAACTTTAAGAATGTCAATCTAGTTCATAATCAGGGAAGAAAAAATACAAAATAAGTGGTGTTGTTAAACTGGGGCTGCTCAGCTTGTTGCTCTTTCACAGCCAATGTCAAGGCTTTCCTGTCATTCCAAAACATTTTGAGTTGGAGTCATAAGCTCCAGTTTCTTTCCTGGTTATTGAACCTTTGCTCGCCATGGACTTAAAGGATCCTCACATTTTGTTTCAAACTAGAAAGGGGAGGAGCCTCTCCAAACATGCAGGGCTAAATTGCTGTGCTCTGGTAATGGGATCTCCCAAGGAATCGTCATGTCCTGCACACAGCCACTTCACAGCTTCCCTTCCCTGTCATCTATTCATCATGAGATCCTCTAGCACGCAGCCAACCAGGTAAAAGCTGGAGTTAAGTCTAGGGCTCATGTGATTCCCACAAGCTTAGTGTGCAATGCTGGAATCTATACATGTTTCACCACAGGGTAAATCATGATGCTGGGATACTAGTCTAGCTATTCAATCCCTGAAGGCCAGGAAACTTGAATGCTGCCTGTTCCCAGGATGCACCTCAAGGTGGTGTTTCAGGGTCTTGATTAGAGATCTAAGCCTGGAATTCATTGAAAGCAGCATGAATTCCCAAAATAAGTGTAAAATCAGTTTTACAACTAAATGATACACCCAAAAAAAATGGGATGTTTGGGGGTTAACCCTTCATCACGCACAGTCACAAATGGGAGACAAAGATAAAGCAAGACAATTAGTTCAAAACTAGTGGAGAGCAACAGAGAAGACGCTGTGTTCTACAGGAAGTGAAGAGAATGAATTCTTTTGCCCCGACAAGCCATATGGCATGCTATGATACGGTACATTATTCTTCCATGGGTCATTTATAATGCCCGTTAGGTTTCAGTCAGATTTTTGCATGTATGTACTTTAACTGGACAACAAACTGATTTGTTGCATACATGCCCCATGCTATGGTTTACCCATAATCTGTACAAGGTGTTTGCATTTTCAGATGTGTACAGCCTGTACATAAGTTCTGTACAGGTTTTCTAACCCATTCCCCTTATTACTGTGTTTCAGAGTTCTTTTATGAGGTCCTATTGAACACAGGATTCCCCAGTCTGTTAGTGATAATTAAGCACAGAAATAGACTAAATGATGACACCATCACATTATTTTTACAGTGTAAAATAAACTCAGACATTTATTGTTTGGGTTTTAAAATAAGCGAAGACCTGCTTTAAAAGGCAAAGTCCCCGTGCCTCATTTATAATGCAGCCCATTGTAACTGAAAATATTTTTACACGAATTAACTCTTTTAATATGTTTTTTCAGTCTTTGTACAGGTTTTGCGGGTCTTTGTACAGGGTTTTGGATTTTTTGTACAGGTTTTTCATCTCTGAGGTGTGGCATGTATGTTGTTGCCTAATAGGTTTACAACACTTCAAAATATTCTTCAGGCAATTTACAACAATAAATAAATATATATACGAGGGGCGTTCAGAAAGTAATGCACCACATCGTTTTTCTCAGCTAATAATGAAGATAGAAGCATTAAATTTTGCACACTTCAAATATAGCATGTGCCAATTGTGTGCACCAAATTGCACCGCAACCGGCCAAATAATACGGCTGCCCTAAAACGTTGAAATGGAGCGTGTTAGCAACTTGCGTTATAAGCAGCGAATTGTGATAGAATTTCTCGTTGCAGAGAAGGAAACTGTTGTGAACATTCACAAGCGTCTATGTGATGTGCATGGAAGTTTTGCAGTTGACAGGAGTACAGTCAGTTGCTGGGTTCAGAGAATCAAAGAATCAGGAAGTGGAGATAAGGAGCTGCTTGTTTGGCCGCGCTGTGGTCATCCTGCCACAGCCACCAATGCAGAAATGTTGAAATGCGCTGAGGGCATTATTCTTACTGATAGGCGAATCACTACTCAACAATTGGCCTTATAGCTGTCAGTCAGCATTGGTAGTGCAAATGCAGTTATAAAAACTCGGATTTTCTAAGGTTTGCGCAAGATGGGTTCCTCGAAGTCTCACAAATGACCACCGATTGCAAAGGAAAGCAATTTCTTCTGAATTGTTGGAGCGTTTCAATGCTGATGGAGAGAACTTTTTGGCTAAGATCGTTACAGGTGACGAACTTGGGCACATCATTTTGAACCTGAGACAAAAAGACAGTCAATGGAGTGGCATCATCTGCAATCACCACGAAGAAAGAAATTCAAGACAATTCCTTCAGCTGGAAAGGTCATGATCACTGTCTTTTGGGACATTGAAGGTGTAATTCTTGTGGACGTTATGCCAAGAGGAGAGACAATCAATTCGCAAGCTTACATTAAGACACTGAAAAAACTCAATCAACGTTTTCGCATAGTTCGGCCACAGAAGAATCCAGCAGACCTGCTTCTCCTTCACGACAATGCGCGACCTCATACAAGTCTGGCAACACGGGAAGCAATCACCAAATTGGGTTGGACTGTACTACCCCATCCACCCTATAGTCCCGATTTGGCACCCTCTGATTTTCATCTATTTGGTCCACTTAAAGATGCACTCCATGGGACAAGGTTTGAAGATGATGAAGGAGTGATTCATGCAGCGAAGAAATGGCTACATGATCAAGACAAAATCTGGTACGGGCTAGGATATACATGCACTTGTTTTGCGCTGGCATAAAGCCGAACAAGTTGATGGGGATTATGTTGAATAATACCGATGTTTACATGACATATCCATGTATATTGTGTATAAATTTCATGCTTTTTGAATAAACAGCTCCTGAGAAAAACGATGTGGTGCATTACTTTCTGAACGCCCCTCGTGTGTATATATGTGTATGTATGTATGTATATATGTATATATGTATATATGTATATATGTATATATGTGTATATATGTGTATATGTGTATATATGTGTATATGTGTATATGTGTATATGTGTATATATGTATGTATGTATGTATATATGTATGTATGTATATACATATAATACCAATACTCATATCTATTGCTGGTTTTTAAAAAGCAGTACTTGTAAAAAAAAAAAAAACAGGCATCGTTTCTGGTGTCAGGTAAACACTGAAAAATCACATAGGACTAAAAAGAAGAGTTACATAAGTAAAATATGTAGATGCTCCTTTCTGTCTTTAGTTTTCCTCTCCATGTGTTTTTCGGTCTCCCTCTCTCTCTCTTACCCTAGTCATCCCAGAACAAGGAATGTCTCATAATATTATCAGCTGGTACACTCAATATGTGTCCTATCCATCTCCAGCGTAATCATATAATTTACTTCCATATAGCAAACTTAAATCTGGTCTTCTAATATATGTGCATAGTCATCCAGGTAGATACATCATACAGCAGTGACAGCACTCTTCAAAAGGTAAAAGTCGCAATATGAAATTTAGCTAGTTTTCATTCTTCAAAAGGGCCAAAAGTAGAGGGAGGTCCACAGCATAAATAACTGGTCTAGACAGGTAGTACAGGTAATGTATTACTCAGACAAGCACCAGGTTTCAGCCAGCTACTCTTGCACCCCTATCTTTCAAATGACAACATTCATCTACCATGACTTTATAGAACTCCCTTGTTGCATATGGGTTTTTACAACATTTGTTGTTGCGCATCAAAAAGCGCTGAATTGAGTTTGGGGAATAATTGAAGATGTTTGAATAGTACACTTAGGTACATTATTCATGAACGTAGTGAGAAAAAATGATAATTGTGCTAACCAATCGATGTGTGTTGTTAGGATATGATGTGGGAATTTTGTGTGTTGTTAGGATATGACGTGGGAGAAAAAACTACGTGAAAAATAACAGCCTTGTTTGCTTGTGGTCTGAAAACCCGTGGAGAGATTATGTTTATTCGCGCAAAGAATGGGAATACACGACATGAGAAGTACTGTTTTAAGTGTATATGTTGATGCTTCTCACCTTCATGGGCGTGTAGGTTTATACACTGTAAAAGTCGGAGTTCTTAATGACCTCGAACTTTCGCTGAAGCGTGTACTAACTTGGAGAATTCATTCTAATGAAGTTTAAAGGAATCTGAAAGGAGCTACATGACAAAAGCACTGATATATTCAGTACATATATATAAGTATTTACTGAGAAGAAAACCAGAATGCGTTGCACCATCAAGTAGTACAGTATTATGTTACAATGGTTGTTGATAATGGACGGAACAACATAACTTAGTGACGGTTCATCATTTCACATTGATCATGAATATCAATAAATCCTGTTGTTTTTATAATGTACCAGCATTGGTTTTGCACCTCGTTACTTTTGAGCCGTTGGTGCCTACTTGTGATGTTACTGGTTTGTTTATCACTTGTGAGGGAACACTGCCGAACTAATACAGGGATGATTCAGTGCTGTTGTACATTCATGATAGAAACATTCGCGGGACACGGTCATTGTATAACCGTGATTGAACACTCAAATAAACAAATCTTGGAAGAGTGATTATTTATATATCTAATTGCAGAAAAACTATTCCTAATTCACTGAAGCAAACTAACGGGCAGACACACCTTAACACCTTTCATTTTTTCAAATGAAAATAATTTGTTACAATGGATGCTTTTCATTTTCTATGGTGCTGTTTTTTGCTCAAATGTTCCTTTCTTTATTTTTCTTTATATTCTCGATTTTTCATCTGGTATTACATGCGTGTCTTGGTCTCATTTCATTGTTACCCTATTTACTTTGATGTTTCTGGAAAACTGCATTTCTCCTTGATATGACTATTACTTATGTCATTGTTATTAAGACTGGGACTGTGGTTACCAATGCAATTAGTTTTACACGATAAGTTTGCCAGCTGTGTGCATAACATCATATTAATCACCTCTTATAACATGCCTTGGAATGCAGTAGTTCTTCTTCGTCATCTTCGTATACTCTCAGGCGTCTGCTTGAATATTTTCAAAGAAAACAGTGGTCAGCTTGCTTGAGACTATTTGTATCTCCGTAGAGCTTTTCCAAAAATGGTACTGGTGACGGCCATATCTGCTTTCTGTGTTCCTCGTGTGTTGGGCATCTTTGAAACAGATGTTCAATAGTCATTTTATCAGTGCCACATTTACACTCAACGGTAGTTCCTATCTTTAGCTTGTTGAATAGATGGTTTCTCAATCTGTTATGGCAGGTGCAGTGTCTGAAGATTATCATTTGTTCTCTTCTGCTGAGCTGATAATATGCATCATTTATGCAGTAGTCCTATTCCTAATTTGTCTCCTCACAGACCCCTGAGAACTTTACGGGGCATGATCAAGCTGATTATTCTTAGCACATCATTCATGGATTTCAATGTTGTTTTGCTATTTTTCTTGTGGTACGTATTGTTGCTAGACCTGAAAAGAAGAATCAGAATCAGTGAGTATAATGAACAGAAACTGCCAGAATGTTTGATTCTCCAGTTATTTAAACACAGCTCCATTTATTAGCATACAGAACTCACACTAACAGCATACCAACTTGGCCAGTAGTATTTTTTCCTGATGACAGGGGCTGAGCCAGCACTGACATGACAGTCTGTCGACTTCCTGATTCCAGAGTCTGCTGTTTGTTGCTGCTGTCACTGGCACTAGTCTGTGAAGCACTGATTGCAACAGTGGAATGTAGATCACTTTTGGAAGCAATTTCCCAGCCAATGTTAGCCATTGTTTCTGCAAATTCTCCAACAATCTTACCAGTTGATGAGCTGCTTTGACCTATAATTTGCATAAATTTATTTGTTGAACATTAAAACAATTTGACAAAAAAGTCCAATGTAAGTATAAGGATTAAATCTAATAGGATCATTAGACTTAAAAAAAGAGCGTCTTAAATAGAAAGTATCACTACATGTATAAAGCAAACAACACTATTATGTGTTTGAAACAGGCAGCTATCACTTCCCGTGGAAATGAAAAGTGGAGGAATACCCCCTTCTAGAACCTCAAAACCTGAAAATTAAGCATCATCAAATGAGAGAAAATATTTCGGTGACACAAAATCCTTCCCATTTAATCAACAGTAGCATAAAAGGAACACAAAATTAGGTAAAGTACAGTGGAGAACAATACGAGGCTGTCATAAAAATAACAGACACAGCATACATTTCTACAGACTTGACTTGACTTTGACCCACTGCCACTGAGCGTCAGCTCTTGGTGACCATGATGCCCTTATGTGGTATTGCCCAGTTCGGATAAGCTGTTTTGGGCTGCTATAAAGCATATTGTCTATGGATGGGTTGGTAGGAGGAGTTGTCTCATTTCCTGAAGTGCAGGGCAGAGGAGTAGGTAGTGTTCTACTGTCTCTAACGGGTTTAGGCAGTGTCTGAATTTTATCTATTTTTCATACAGAATACAACAACTACACAACATTGCCATAAAAACATTGGATGGAAGGCAACAGGGCAGAAAGCAAAGAAGAAGATATTAAAAAAAACATGGTGGTGAACTCTGAAACACAAAACTCAAATCCATCTATTGTGTGACAATGTGAGTCTGTTGTAGGGAAGGGATGAGAAACAAAACAATAGTTTAAGACTAGCGGAGAGCTGAAGAAAAGACACTATGCTCCATAGGAGGTGATGAGAATTAACACCTATCCCACCTGCTGCACGGCTAAAATATGGTATATTATTCTCCAAAGAGCCGTCTAGTACGCCAGTTTGGTTACAGTCATATTTCCACACGTCCGCACTTTATATGTACAGCAAATTTATTTGTTGCCTAAAAGGCTTACAACACTTCAAAATATTCTTCAGGCAATTTACAACGATTTATATACATACATGTTATGAAATATTTTATTACCAATTTACATGTCTATTGGTTGTTTTTAAAAACATAACCTGTTTAAAAAAAAAAAGTTGGCATTCATTTTTGGTGCCAGGGTAAAACTGACAAATCTTATGGGACAGAAAAAGAGTTAAGTAAGTAAAGAATGTAAATGCTCACCAAAAGTAGAGAAAAAACAAAAGGGTTGAAATCAACCACTGTCAGATACCTGAAATGCTCCTCTTATAGACACCCAGTAAAATGCTTGCTGTCCGGAACAAGATAAAAGACAGGTAGAATGCAAAGTTATCAATGGATGGAAGATTGCTGAGCCGACAATATTCTGCTATGATTTCATCCACAGTGGGAATTCCCAGGTAGGCAGCGTCCAGGCCTCGCAATCCTGAATGATGTATAAACAAAGTGAGATTTATTAAAAAGCTGACTTACCTTTAGTTATGCCTGTTTGCATTCAGGACTATGATAAAAGCTTATGCTTGTTTGCAGCCAAAAGTTATGATTCAACCTCTGAGAGTCTGATTGGCTAAACAGTTAAAATACTTTCTTCTTGATGCACAGTTACCGTGTTCCTGGATCGAAACCTGGTAACATAATGCTCCAGTCTACCCAGCTGTAAATGGGTACCTGAATCTGCCTTTGAAGACATAGGCAGCAAAAAAAAAAAACTGGTCATCCCAACTCATAATGAAAAAGCTGGACCCAGTATGGTGAAGTCTCTAACATGTCACTCCCCTATGGAACTATCTGCTATGGGACTGCCTGTAACTTTTTTTTACCTTTGTGGTTTATCCCTTCACTTAAGAACAGTTTCTACTTTCTTCAATCTAGGCTGTCTGGCTACTCCCATTTTCTTTATTAAATAGTTATTTTTATGATGGCACATGCATCTACGTCTGCAGAATCGGAGAAGATCGGTTACCATGTCAAATATGGGAAACCAAGAACTAGAGATTCAGACTTCCAGGATGACCCAGAATTCACTGGGAGGACAACATTAGACAATCTCTGAAGCACTGAGGACTAGACTGGAATCAGGCCAGGAGGAAGACAGCCAAAAGGATAGTATTCTGCTCTCTCTGGCAAACCTCTATACCCCAGGTAAGAAGAGGAATGACTAAGCAGTAGCATATGCATCTAATCACAGCCCATTTCCTATCCATCACTTTTATATATTTATGTGTGTTACATGTTGTTTTATACGCCACTATTGGCTCGTAGAAGACAGCTACTGTAGAACTTCATTTCTTCAACAAATTCATTCATCTTGGCCCCCATTCTTTATCTGTTGTGGTGTTTTTAATGTTGTATGTAGAGGTATGCTTGTAGTAGATTAAACTTGGCTCCGTAAATTTTCTAGAGGTCCCACAACTGCCACCCGCCAACAGATAACTTGATAAATTTGATAAGTCCGTGGTGTCACAAATACTGCAATTTAATGACATTATTAGAGTCATTAATGTGGAAGTCTGAGGAAAAACAAGAAGGGAGAAGAAGAACAGGAGATGAGAAGAAACCTGTTGATAGCTTTACAAGGCAGTCCTTGTTCTGGGATTCCCAGGGTAAGAGAGGTAGAGGGAGACAACAACAACAAAAACACATGGAGAAGAGAACTGGAGAGATTTTTAAAAAACAAAGGAATAAAGAAGACATAAACGGACCTTGAGCAGACAATGCAAGAGGAATTGGCAGAAATTAGTTGAAGGCCTAAACTCCTCAGGGTGCTGAAAGCTAATGATGAATGGTATAAGGTAAACTGAAATGTTATTGTTTTTTAACTCACCTAAATGCACAGATCAATACATATTTATTACATATATAATAATAGGAAGTGCATCTGACCACTTTCTACATAGGCCTTTTACAATGCTAACTGAAACAATATCCCATCAGTAGGCTATTTTATGCAGTTTTTTTTTACACAGATAATGCTTTGCAAATAGTCATGAAGTCATCAAGGAATCAAATAGTTCTTATATACCTTTTGTTTCTATTACGTTTTTAAGGAATAAAAAATGAAAACGTTGGAAAGCTTGTCTTATCTACCTATACACTGCACACAATATCTAATTCAATGAAAGCCCAATGCTAGCTTGGGACTTGACGAGTTTATGAGGCCAAAGTTCATGGGTTTAAAGTTCCTTAAGGTTACAAAGTGTGACAATCCTTCCTAAGTAAATACAGCAGTCACACACACTGCATGTTAGGGAATTATTTCAGAAAAGCAAAGCCCTACATGGTCTAACTTTCTGTAACATTCAATGAAAGGTTTCAAAAATTGTTTTAGAAACAGAAATTGTTTTTTTAACAAGAAATAACAAACCGATTATTTTCACTGAGATAAGACACATTAGATTTGCAAGAAAACAATTTTTTTTTCAATAGACTAGGAAAAAGACTGAAAACTCGTAACCTAGGTAATCGGAAAATTCAAGTTTTTCAAGAGAAAACAATCGTGATTTAAGAAAAATATCACAGTAATTTTTTTTTTTAAATTTATGAGAAAGAGCAAAACTGCTAAATGATTTTTGAAGGAAAACGTTAATACAAAAGTAGGGGGAAAAAAAAAAAATTTTTTTTTTTTAAGGAAAACATTTATGATAAATCACAACGGGCTGATCACCCGTTTGCCAGTCACTTCGATTACGGAAACAACAGCAAATGGGTTGATTTGCCGTTGCCCTAAAGACGCCACTAGGCGTGATGGGAAACAATGGCAAAGAAAACCTATCTGCTGTTGCCCTAAGACGCCACTAGGCGTAATGGCCACTGACTGCTTTGACGGTCGGTGGCTAAGGACGGAAGAAGAAGAAGAAAGATTTATGATAAAGAGCAAAAAAACTAAAAATGATTTTTTGAATGAAAACACTGATTATAAACAAAAATTCAAACATAACTTTTCAGAGAAAGGAAACACAACAAGGTTTAGAGACTGAAAACATTTGTTCGACAAGAATAAATTAATTATTCAAGAGAAATAAAGATATGTACATTTGATACAAAGAAACTAAAGTAGGTTTAAAAGAAGAATAAGAAGTTATTCTCAAGAGGGAAAAAAAGATTCAATTGAAAAAAGTTCAGGAACAAAGTAAGTTAGACAGAGAGACACTGACACAAACACGCACAGACACACACAAACAAGACACATAAACAAACACAGACTCAGACACACACAAACACAGATACACAAACATACAAAGACACACAGACATAGAAAGACACACACATACAGACACACAAACACACACAGGCATAGACACACACATGCACGCAAGCACACACACATACACACACACAGAATGCTGAAACAAACAAATAAAAACAGCAAAAAAAATGTTTAATTAGGAGATGTGCCTAATGTTGCCAATGTTTGTATAGGTCAACCTAGACACATAAGCAGCCACCTATATTAGGTGCATCCTTTGGGTCTGCCTAATAGTGATGTTAATACAGTACTTAGGAAAACTGATGAATGAAGAGTCACCTTGGATGGAAGTCTGAAGGGCATACATGCATATAAGTTGTTCATGGTTCCAACAAGAACGTGACAGGTATCTAGAGAACTAAGAATTCTAAGCAATAAAAGTTGCTTAGACTACAACTATGAGTGGATTATTATGGAATAGAAGAATCTTACTGTGCAGAATGTCTACAAGACAATAACATAGAGCATGTCCTATTAAAACGTAAGAAGTATGAACAACAGAGAATACCAATATTAGATTATTTACAGGCATGAAATTCACCCATAACTGTGGAACAGGTGTTGAGAAGAGATAGACCTAGAGAACTGCATTATATATTAAAACAGTATATAACTTACTTACTTAGTCGTTCCCCTTCTACCGTGAGGTGTAGAGGTTTGGAAGAGAGAGCGCCAGACTATTCTATCGGCTGTCTTCCTCCTGGCCTGGTTCCATTCTAGTCCTCGGTCCTTCAAAGATTGTCTAATGTTGTCCTCCCAGCGGACTCTGGGTCGTCCTCGGGGTCTGGATCCTTGGCTCTTTGTTTCCCATGCTTGTCGTGGTAGCCGATCTTCTCCCATTCTGCAGACATGGCCAAACCATCTTAGTTGGGAATGTTCTACTTGGGTCTGTAGGGGGTGGCATTTTAGGCCTTGACGTATCGTCTGGTTGCGTACCATGTCTCTTCTTGTTACTTCAACCACCTTCCTCAGATACCTCATTTCTGAGGTTTGGATCTGGCTTTTATGGGTTGTAGTCATTGCCCATGACTCGCATCCATATGTCAAGACTGAGACATAGGTGGAGCGGTATACAGCCATCTTTGTTTTCTTACCAACCTCTCTCTTGCTGAGGAATCCTCGATTTATGGCCTGAAAAAGTCTCCCAGCTGCTGCTTTTCGAGTGGCCAACTCTTCTTTGATGCCTCCCTTTCGGTCTATAATAGCTCCGAGGTATTTAAAGTGGTCAACCTGCTCCAGGACCTGTTCTCCCAGCTTAATCTGATGCCTTCTTTCTTCTCGTGATATCACCATGGATTTTGTTTTAGAGCTGCAGTATATAACAAGAATAGAAATTAATATGTAAGGATTAGTGAGGATATGGTGAGGCTCTTATACTGCATATTGATGATGACAGATGAATAATGAATGAATTTAGTGTCATCCCAGACACCCCTGGCTTTCCCACTCTTCCCCCTTGTTAACAACATAACAGGTGTGAGAGACTGCCATTTTGGGACATGGTCGACACACATGCACACTTACACAAGTTGATATTTTTGGTTAACTCAATTTGAACTGATTGGAGGGATGCAATGATGCCATATTGAGATACTGGGAAAAAAATTATTGTCTTGAATTAGCTATACTGTATATCCTAATTTAGGGTTCCCATAATGTTTTGTTCAAAAACCGGGACATTTCCAAATTTTTACCTAAAAAACCCGGGACATTTTGTAAAAAAACGGGACATGTTAAAAATTAAGGTAAAGCACAAATAAATCTATTATATATTATATGTTGCACTTAAAATAAGATACTGGTATAAAAAATACACACATTAACTAACACAACTTCCACTTTAAAAAAGAATTCTAAATTACAAACATACTTAATTAGAAAAATCGCACCTTTAAAAAATACACAATAGTCAAGTTTATATTTCAGATTCATCAGAATATTTATCAGATTTATGGGCCTGTTCAAGAAGTTTTTTTTTTCTTCTGATATTTGGACATAGAACTCAGCACAAGAGAAATCCTTAAAATTGGCCTTTATAATGGCAAGCTTTCACTGTCTCAATTTTAAGTCTGTTTTTTTTTTTTGTCTGTCCAAAGCGCATTTATTAATGAAAAAAACACGTTCAACAGCTGCATTGGATCCTGGCAGTGCCAAACAAAAACTAACTAGGCATTTCAGGTTCTCAGCATTTATATCCTGCTTTGTAAAATGAGCGAACATCTCACACCATTTTTCACTGACACTTTGATCCTTCAGTTCACTCCACACATCAAATTTGCTTTCACAATATTTTTTCACACATGCAAACTCATCAAATAAGTCCTCTTCATTCACAGTAAAATTTGGTGACACTGTCTTCGTGAATATGTAGCTTTCTTGGATGTTCTTCCAAGTCACAGACTCCTTTCCCTTCAAATTGATCCAATCCATAGACTGAAGAGGCGTAAGAAATGGTGTACACCAATCCTGAATATATTCAATGCAGGTGTCATAGAAATCTACTGCATAGCTTTGAAACTTTTCAACTGTTATGTGTCCTTCTTTTTCTAATTCTTGCAACTGATTTCTCACAGTAGTAGTAAGAAACTTTTCTGCCTTCCTGTAGTTAAATCATTTGGTAGATGCTCACTGAACACTGTTTTGGTCGACTTTCGAATTTTTGTTCGAGATTCAAACCGAGGGTCCACTGTAACCGGAAATTGATAAAGTAACACTACTAAAACACGGAATAAAATCTGTTACCCACAGATTTTTTTTTTAGGAAGGACCCTTAAAAAGCGGGACATTTGGAATAAATTTGGGACACCGGGACATTTTATAAAAAAACAGGACTGTCCCGGGAAAAGCGGGATGAATGGGAACCCTATCCTAATTATAACCTATTAGATGTTGAACAGGATATTTTTTTACACATTAAAAAAAAAATACTTGAGGAAAGGCAATACTGAGGACCATTGGCTTACTAAGAGGGGTGGAGGGGTAGTCTGCCCAGGATGACAGCCAGAAGGGGTATCATCAAAAACTATTACGACAGTACATTACTGCTTAAAAATCTACTTGTAAGCATGTTTTTCTGTGTGTTCTATGTGGGATGTGGGGGGGACACTGCCAGAGAAAGGATCTGTCCCGGGTGCCAAATACTTTAGGTATGCAGTTTCTGAAGACTGCAATATCTATTGTCATGAGTGCTACGTTGACTGATGTGAGAGTTCCTGTTTCTCTGTTTTCTACCATGTCTGGTGATTTGTATCAGTTGCTTTAAAAAAAAAATTTCTCTCATACCATGTAATAATTTCATCACGGTATTTATCTGCTTTGCCCCGTATAGTTCGTGGTGGGGGTCCTCTGAAGAGATAAAGAAATAATAGAACTACTGCCCCTTCAGACATGTCCTACAAGGCGGCTAATATAAGGTTGTGCATGGGGTCTGGCAACTTCATCATCTAAAACAAATTGCCGCAGAAACCACCGCTGCAAGAGCATGTGACTGCTTGGTGCAGGCTTCCTGCAAGAGACCCAGTTGCAGTGGTGTCTGTGTGCTCTGTAACGAGCACTTAAAAAAAAACGATGATGATGATTTATCTGCTTTTCACTTTTTTTTTTAGCTGAATTTACCAGCCTTTATCATGTTCTCTAGTTTTTTTTATCTTCTCATGACATCTGCACTAGATGGTAAAAATTATCTGACAAAAAAAATTATTATCACATGAGCAATCATCAATGTTTCCCTTTTGCTCCCTACAGAGAATGGGATCACCATTGCAGCTAGTCCCCTCGCAGGAAGTCTGCTCCGAAGCATTCATGTGCTCTTGCTGTGGTTGTTTATGTAACAGTGTTTTACATCAGTGCTTCCCAAACTTTTTTGGTTCACCTCGGTTCCCAAAGCATTTTCCCAGCACCCCTCTCAATCTCTGTGCATTACAGTTAAAAAAGACTCTAAATAGCACCGTTGGTTATACACCTGGCTCTATTGAAACTTTCGTCTTGTTTATTAGCTAGCTTCCCTAAATACAGAGACAATCAAATCTGCAACAAAGCAAAGATGGTCCTTTTTGAAACACCTGCTGATGCCTAATTTCGTCAGCTTCCAGCGAAAAGTACATTCGGACAAACCTTGCAAGTGGACACTCACCGATATTAAACTGGTAAACACTATTTAGCACTGGTTGTCACCTTCCAAAAGGTGCTGATTAAATCTCTGTGAGCTGACCACGACATCTCGTTGTTAGTTTCTCTTTCTTCAGTGTTGACCGAGTGGACAACAGGGGCTTCATTATCCTTCACGACCGCTTTTAAGCAGATGATTAAGGTTACAATTTATGATCAGCGATTGTTACCTGAGCTCAGGATGGCAAATATAAATGAAACTATGCCTTGCTTAATGATCCTAGTAATACAACTACTCTGCTATCTTTCCTATCTCACCCTCGCCTCACTGATGTTGGGAACCTCTGCTATAAGGTGTATGAGAAAGTGGGACGAGCAAAGTTAGGGAGAAGTGGTGGGTTAGAATTTGTGCATGCTATTTTCTCATTTTAAGCACTCACATCAGGGCCAAGTATAATCAAAATGCTTTTACATGTAAGTGTTATATTGAGTAATATTGTTGAATTTAGTCTGTAAAATCCCTTACTACTCAGCGCCCACCTGCCACCCAATTTTCTCTTATCCCCACATGATCCTCCCAATGCCCCCAGGTACCGCTCTCTTTGAGAACCACTGTATTA
Organism: Oreohelix idahoensis; assembly: GCA_024509875.1. Lineage (NCBI taxonomy): Eukaryota > Metazoa > Mollusca > Gastropoda > Stylommatophora > Oreohelicidae > Oreohelix > Oreohelix idahoensis. The sequence continues at coordinate 293,611 of JAMPIV010004902.1, forward strand.
CACAATGAGGATGGCAGCCTCCGTGTGCAACAACCTAATTTATGACATGCCTAACACAAGCAACAATAGCAACGTCAAATGTTGCTGAACAACTTGATTACAATTATGACAGTGACAATGATAGAAAACTTCACTAGAACTTTCAGGATGAGTTATGGAACACATGCATTAAATAATTTTCTTACCAATTTGCGCAGGACATGAAACTGGAAGATAATATGCCAGTACACATGTTGCCAAGTCTGTTAGAGGGTCTCCCAGAGTGGACAGCTCCCAGTCAATGACTGCCAACACTTCCTCCTTTTCTGGGTGGAATATTAAGTTGTCTAGCCTATAGACAAAATGAGTACAGTACCTTTAATCTTTAGCTTTTTAATTTTTTCTTTCCTCCTGCTAAATTAAAAAAAATCTGAGAGGCTTTTATTTTTAAACAAATATAAGACATAGAAAAGAGTTTCAACAATAATTTTTTTTTTATCAGAAAGAGTGAAAAACATGCTGTTATTTAACCGCAGTTTTTAACTATTCTTTATTCAGTTAAAAGAAAAAAATATTTTGTAAATAAACAGATATATATCATAAAGAAGAACAAGAAAAGTTTTCTTAACAAACAGATATATACGAGGGTTGCTGAGAAAGTAATGCCCCACATTTTTGTTCTCGGAAACTATTTATTCACAATGTATGAAATTCACGCACAGTATAACTGGATGTATCCTTTACACATGCTATTTTTCCATATAATCTCTGTCCACTTCTACGGCCTTACGCCAGCGCAAAACAAGGGCATGCATGCCTTCCTTGTACCAGCTCGTTTCCTGTTCATGTAGCCATGTCCTCACTGCACGAATCACGCTCTCGTCATCTTCAAACCTTGTCCCACGCAGTGCATCCTTCAGTGGCCCAAAAAGATGAAAATCGGAGGGCGCCAGATCAGAACTATAGGGAGGATGGGGGAGCACAGTCAAACCAAATTTGGCGATTGCCTCCTGAGTTTTCAGACTTCTATGAGGGCGGGCACTGTCATGCTGGATCAAAATGTCTACTGCATTCCTGTTAGGCAGCAATGACCGGTAGCGCTGTTTGAGTTTGTTGAGGGTTTTGATGTACACGTCCAAATTGATTGTCTCACCTCTGGGCATCACATCCACAAGAATCACTCAATCAATGTCCCAAAAGACGGTGATCATGACCTTTCCAGCGGAGGGAGTTGTCTTGAATTTCTTTTTTCGCGGTGATTGCGGATGATGCCACTCCATTGACTGCCTTTTCATCTCCAGCTCAAAATGGTGCGCACAGGTTTCGTCACCTGTGACTATCCGGGACAAAAAGGCCTCCCCCTCAGCTCCAACAATCCAGAACAGATGGTTTTCCTTTGTCATCTGTGGTCGGTTGTGAGACTTCGAGGAACCCATCTTGCGCATACCTTCGAATATCCGAGAGCATCGATAATTGCCATCGCACTTCCATTGCTGACTGAAAGCTGTAGGGCCAATTGTTGACTTGTGATGTGATGATCCTGCAGCTCCGTCTCTCCACTTCCTGAAGCCTTAACTCTCTGAACCCAGTGTCCAACGGTGCTCCTATCGACTGCACAACTTCTATACACAGCACACAAACGTTTGTGAATGTTCCCCACACTTTCTTTCTCTGCCACCAAGAATTCAATTACAGCTCATTGTTTGTAAGACGCCATTTTTACAGACTACTACAGCGGTGCTATCTGTCGGATGACCTTGCAATTATACACATGTACGTGGGAAACATCAGTGCTGCTACGTGTAAATTTTCGCTTTGCTATCTTTATTGTGGGATGAGAAAAAAAAAAAAAAAAAAAAAAATGTGGGGCATTACTTTCTGAGCAACCCTTGTATATCATAAAGAAGAACAAGAAAAGTTTTCTTAATAAACGGATATATATCATAAAGAAGAACAAGAAAAATAAAAGTTTTCTTAATAAACGGATATATATCATAAAGAAGAACGGGACCTCAAGACGCAGCAATAGAGACCGCAGTCAGCGGCTCATAACTTGACTGCCTGCGTCAGGACCAGCGAACAGAGCTGGTCAAGACCGTGCTCCACCTCCACGTGGTGGTCCTGGAAACAGTCTGCAGCAGTGCAGGCTGGCTGAGCGAGTACGGATCGCAATGGGAAGGCAAACCCGGTCCTAAAAAATGCCGTGCAGAAGTCGGATGTGTCGACCGAAAGGTGCAGATATCACAGCTACGTTGGAAACAGACATAACGCAACCACCGTCCTTTTCAGGGCGAACGAGGAAGAAGAAGAAGAATAAAGAAGAACAAGAAAAATAAAAGTTTTCTTAATAAACGGATACATATCATAAAGAAGAACAAGAAGACAAAAAGTTAAATAAGCTTTTATATATAAAAAGCAGTTTATTTGTTTTTCTATCCTTCACATTAATAAATGTTGCCTTTAAGACTAATATGGAGATTCAACTTTATTTATGGTCAATTTGAGTTTTTTTTATAAAAATCCATTATGAACATAAATGAAAAAAATGAGATAATTAGAAAAACGCTGATCTTGTGTGCTCTAATAATTACTGATTTCCATAGTCTTCAGCATGTTTCATAACATATCTTTGTTGAATCTATTGAAAGTCTTTTCCTGGTATAGTATTGGTTTTGGTTTTTAAGGACCATCTTCACTGCACACGGACAACTCCATCAGTGCTCTGATCTCCTCCCTTAGATCACATGAGGAGGATCTCAGCACAGCGTACAAACTCTGTAGCACAGTGCATGAACTCCGTAGCACAGGGCACAAACTCTGTAGCACCGGCGAGGATCGCAATGTGTGTATACAGGAATCACACATTCTATAAATATTTTTGTGGTGGGTAGGTTTTTCTAATTTTTTTATTTTGTCAGGACAGTGGCCGTATGGCTTGCTCTTTATGATTCCCAACTGCAGAGGGATTTTTAACATCCTCAACTTGAACATGGAACAACTAATTTTTTTGCCTTTATCTGAGAAGGCTAGGCATCTGATCTCATTGACCATGAGATCAGGGGGAGTATGACGTCTTTAGGACCCACTGGTCCTGAACAAATTTCCATCAAATATATTCCCAGTACTGGGAACAAAACCCAGTATCTTTAGAATTAGAGACGGACACCATACCTCTCCAACCCCATGGAACAATGTTTAATTTCTCTTGATACTACATGTCTGTATACTTTTATCCATAATTGTTGGGGATATTTGGGTTTTGGAAACTGGATTTTTTTCAGTTTCCAGATGTTGCCCAACTCACGTTTGAAAAGTAGCCCAAACTTGCCCAAAATGTGTTCAAAAATCACCCAAAGAAACTTTTGATTTTTGAGATTATTTCGGTTTTCGGGTGTTTGGATAAAAAGATATGGACCTGTATTATTATTCATCTCAGAGACAAAATCTTAGACTACCAACAAAATACCAAGACTATGAAGATCCAACATCTGAAAATAGAAAACAATGAAAGAATGCAGGCAAAGACAGACAAAGAAAGTCCTAATGAAACATAAGCAGAATATGTGTCCAAGTATGTGACCATGAGGATTCATATATTCTATATCTTTTATCCTAACATCTGAAAACTGAAATATTCAGAAAATCTAAAGTTTTTGTCAGGTTACTTTGGGCTATTTTTCTATCACAATTTGGGCGATATCTGACTATTTTGGCCAACTTGAGGCAATTATTTAAACACATTTTGGGAAATTTGGACTATTTTTTTAACGCGATTAGGGCAACATCTGAAAACTGAAAACAATCTGGTTTAAGGAATAGAGAACATGTACAAAATGAAATATAATCAGAATAGATAACTCTACATAATCCAATATAAAAGAATAGATAACCGTACATAATGGAATATACAAGCACAGAGAACTTTACATAATGGAATATACACGGATAGAGAAATGTACATAATGGAATATACAAGCATAGAGAACTGTATATAATGGAATATAAAAGCATAGAGACCTGTACATAATGGAATATACCAGAATAGAGAACTGTACATAATAGGTTATACAAGTGATATGAGAACTGTAACATAAAGGGAATATACCAGATATAGAGAAACTGTACATAATGGAATATACAAGAATAGAGAACTGTACATAATGGAATATACAAGGATAGAGAACTGTACATAATGGAATATACAAGGATAGAGAACTGTACATAATGGAATATAACAGAATAGAGAACTGTACATAATGGAATATACAAGGATAGAGAACTGTACATAATGGAATATACAAGGATAGAGAACTGTACATAATGGAATATACAAGAATAGAGAACTGTACATAATGGAATATACAAGAATAGAGAACTGTACATAATGGAATATAACAGAATAGAGAACTGTACATAACGGAATATACAAGAATAGAGAATTGTACATAATGGAATATACAAAGATAGAGAACTGTAAATAATGGAATATACAGGATAGAGAACTGTACATAATGGAATATACAAGGATAGAGAACTGTACATAATGGAATATACAAGGATAGAGAACTGTACATAATGGAATATACAAGAATAGAGAACTGTACATAATGGAATATACAAGAATAGAGAACTGTACATAATGGAATATAACAGAATAGAGAACTGTACATAATGGAATATAACAGAATAGAGAACTGTACATAATGGAATATACAAGGATAGAGAACTGTACATAATGGAATATAACAGAATAGAGAACTGTACATAATGGAATATACAAGAATAGAGAACTGTACATAATGGAATATACAAGGATAGAGAACTGTACATAATGGAATATACAAGGATAGAGAACTGTACATAATGGAATATAACAGAATAGAGAACTGTACATAATGGAATATACAAGGATAGAGAACTGTACATAATGGAATATACAAGGATAGAGAACTGTACATAATGGAATATACAAGGATAGAGAACTGTACATAATGGAATATAACAGAATAGAGAACTGTACATAATGGAATATACAAGAATAGAGAACTGTACATAATGGAATATACAAGGATAGAGAACTGTACATAATGGAATATACAAGGATAGAGAACTGTACATAATGGAATATACAAGGATAGAGAACTGTACATAATGGAATATAACAGAATAGAGAACTGTACATAATGGAATATAACAGAATAGAGAACTGTACATAATGGAATATAACAGAATAGAGAACTGTACATAATGGAATATAACAGAATAGAGAACTGTACATAATGGAATATAACAGAATAGAGAACTGTACATAATGGAATATACAAGGATAGAGAACTGTACATAATGGAATATACAAGGATAGAGAACTGTACATAATGGAATATAACAGAATAGAGAACTGTACATAATGGAATATACAAGAATAGAGAACTGTACATAATGGAATATACAAGGATAGAGAACTGTACATACAAATGGTACAAGTACAATAATAGAACTGTACATAATGGAATATACAAGAATAGAGAACTGTACATAATGGAATATACAAGAATAGAGAACTGTACATAATGGAATATACAAAGATAGAGAACTGTACATAATGGAATATACAAGGATAGAGAACTGTACATAATGGAATATACAAGAACAGAGAACTGTATATAATGGAATATACACAAGAATAGAGAACTGTACATAATGGAATATACAAGGATAGAGAACTGTACATAATGGAATATACAAGGATAGAGAACTGTACATAATGGAATATACAAGGATAGAGAACTGTACATAATGGAATATACAAGAATAGAGAACTGTACATAATGGAATATAAAAGAATAGAGAACTGTACATAATGGAATATAAAAGAAAAGGGAATAGAAAAAAACAATATAGAGAAAAATAAAAAAGCAGAAAGCAATCAAGATGAATTATATGTTTGGAAAACAACCTTAACAGGTGAGAAGAAATCACGTTGGATAGGACACACATCAGCAACATAGAAAGCACATATGACTGTTACCAGTATCATTCCTAGAAAAAACTATATGGAGATATTACAGCTTCAAGCTGATCACTGCTTTCTGTGAAAATATTCAATTAGACGTTTGAGAGTGTACGAAAATGAAAAAGGCCTGGTTTAACACGCCGGCTTTTCCTGGTGGAGGCTGGGGTTGCGCCTCGCAAAGAAAAAGCAGAAGAAGAAGACATACACTGAAGAAACCTGTTGACAGCATTATAAGGCAGTTCTTCTTTTGGGATCCCCAAGGATAAGGGAGGTAGAGAAAGACAACAAAAAAACATGGAGAAGGAAACTGGAGATGGAGATTGACATGAAGGGGATTTAAAAAAAAAGATCTTGAACAGATGGCACAGTGCAGGAAAGCTGGTATGAATGTATTGAAGGCCTATGCTCCAGCGTCCGACTGGGAGAGTGGTTAGAGCGCTGGTCTCTCACGGCAAAGGTGCCAAGTTCAATTCATGTTACCGTCACGCTCCAGTCTACCCAGCTGTAAATGGGCACCTGACTTTGCTATTGAGTTGTGGCATGGAATAGGCAGCGAGGAAGGGAACTGGTCACCCCCACCTCTCGATGCAGTACCTAGTCTCTAACACTTTACTCCCCTGCAGCAGTATCTGCTATGGGACTCCCTTTGTGCTTTTTAGGAGAGCTGAAGGGAAATGAATGAAACAACCTTACTCAGCGCTGAAAAAAAAGAAGAATGCTGGACTACAAGATTATTTACTTGAAGTCACCATGTACGACCGTCACCCTCCCATTCTGTGGCATGTGTTTAGGCAACCACTCCATCAGCTTTTTCATTGAAGGAATTTCATGTGTTTTGCTCAGCTCATATTGAGATGCCCATCTTCTGAAGTTCCGCTCCATAAATTTTTCTGAAGGCATGGAAAAATGATTGTGTGTTATGAAAATACAGAAAGGTTTTTATAAAGTCTGACATAGTATATGAAGCATCTTATGCAATGAGGTAGGGAGAAATTATTGTTAAAAAAACATGCACAGTGCAAGAAATCATAATAATAATAATAGCCCCTTCAGTCATATCTGACTATGGGAATGCGCCCCTGAGGTGACAGCCCTCAGCTGCTTATTTTCCTGGTGCTCCTTTTGATGTTTTCTCCTCTCTTCTGCTTGTTGTGTGAGCTTCTTTTCGTCCAGTCTGTTTCCGTAATTAGCATCACCACATGGTGCGATCGGCAGCTTCATCCTCCCATGTTGCTGGATCCATGTCCAGTGCCCTCATATCTCTCTTGCACACATCTTTGAACCTCAGCTGCGGTCGCCCAACAGTTCTCTTGCCATTTGCTAATTGTTCGTAGAAGATATCCTTCGGGATGCGACCATCTTCCATGCAGGGGACATGGCCAAGCCAGCGTAGTCTGCGATGTCTAGGCAGTGTATACATGCTTTGAAGCCAGCGCATGACAACACCTCGACATTTGTCACTTTATCTTTCCATGTGACACCGTAAATGGAAGGTATTGAGCCTTCTTTCTAGTTTAGCTTAGGTTGTCCAGGTCTTACTGCCATATAGGAGTGTGCTGGTGATGCAGTCGTTATATACCGCAGCTTTGATCTTCGTTGTGAGTTTGGAGTTTCACTAAACATGCGATGTGAGGCAGGCAAAGGTAGCTGCAGCTTTGCCAATGCGGTTGTCAATTTCTGTGTCCAGTGAGAGTTTGTCATTGATGGTAGACCTAGGTATGTGAAGTGGTGCACCACTGCCAATTCATAGTTATCGATAGTGATAATGGTGCAGCACCCACATCCTGACTCAGCACATTCATTTTCTTTAGACTTATTGTGAGGCCAAAGTCCTTGCATGCTTGGGTGAAGAGATTCATCAAGCTCTGAAGCTCCTGTTGGCTTTAAGTGACGACTGCAGCATCATCAGCAAACAACAAGTCTCTTATAGTGACCCTTCTGATTTTTGTTTTTGCTTTCAGCCTTGAAAGATTAAACAGATGGCCATCTGACCTAGTGTGAAGGAATATTCCTTCAGTTGCATCTCTGAATGCATGCTTCAAGAGTAAGGCAAAGAAGATTCCGAAGAGGGCCATAGCCAGAACACAGCTTTGTATAATGCCACTTCGTATGTCAAAGGGCTGTGATGTGCTTCCAGCATATTGGACTGTTTCCTTCATGTCGTCATCCCTAATAACCAGGTCAAATGCTTTTGTGAGGTCTATTAAGGCCTTTTCTGCTCTCTTGATTTTTCCTGATGCTGGCGGAGAGAGAAGATCATGTCTGTTGTTGATCTACCAGCGCAGAATCCACACTGTGACTCTGGATATATGTGCTCAGCTAACTTGTGTAGTCGCATTAAGATGACTTTGGCAAAAACCTTACCAACAATACTAAGAAGAGAGATGCCTCTGTAGTTATTGCAATCAATTCTGTCTCCTTTATTTTTATAGTGTTACAATCTTGGCATCTCGCATGTCACTGGTACAGCATCCTATGCAGGGGATGTAATAGCGTGCTCTTACAGCATTTGATTAAAACAGGAGGAATCCCATTACTGCCTGGTGCTTTGCCAGAGGCCAAGCTATCAATGGCCTGGCTGAGTTCCTCTAATGTTGGTTCGGCATCCAGCTCCTCCATAGTTGGCAGACATTTGACAGCATCAAAGGCTGCAGGTGTAACGGTATTTTCTCTAGCGTAAAGCTCAGAGTAGTGCTCGACCCACCTCTCCATCTGCTTACCATTATCGGTTAGCTTCTCTCCACTGATGGTTTTTAGCGGTGCCGCCTTACTTTTTTGGAGGCCAAGTGCTTTCTTTATACCGTCATACATTTGTCTAATGTTGCCTGTTTGCGCTGCGGTCTGGATGCTCTCACTGAGCTGGAGCCAATGGTCATTTGCACAGCGTCCAGCAGTTTGTTGAACTTTGCTTCTCGTAGCCTTCAGGATCTGTAGGGTTCTAGCACTCTGTGAACGTTCCTCTCCAGGGCGCAAGCTTGGGCACAGTTATATGGAGATCAAGCTGTTGCCCACGCAGCATGTTCCCCCTCTCCACGCAGCCAGTAGATCCAAAGGAACGGCAGTAGCTGATACAGTTTGGTACCAGCCACATCACAGGAGCTGCCAGAACAATGTCGAATCAACATTAGACTGTCTTATGTAACTCCGACTCCAGATTTATCCTCAGGGTTTACTCCAGAAGCCAATTCCATAAATGGATATTCCCGCAAGACAGCGGTGGTTTGAATTCAGTTCTTTCTCTTAGATTAGCTACCAACCAATGATCACGAGCCCTATCTGCCTGAAGCTGCTGGTTTTAAGGCACCAGTCGCTCGCCTTTGCCCCTTCTCCCGTCAGTGGAAACAGTTCTGCAGGCTCAAATTGAGCCACATGTGAAGGCCGGGAGCTGGACTTGGTTGTCAGAGGCTGCTTGAGGCACATGCCATAGAAGTATTTTATCTGCAGTGAGAGCTTATCCACACTACAACTCCCAGCTGTAACAACCTTTGGAACTGCAAGAAATCACGTGCAAGATATTGGTGTGAAATGGAATTACTGCCCAAAAACAATACAACAGTGACAATAATTGTAATATGACATAACCAACTTCTTTTAAGATGAATTTATGCAACATGCAATTATATATGTGTGTACATTTACTGTTTTTCTCCTCTTTATCTGCTTTAGTCATGTTAATTTTTGTTCTGCCCTAATGAGACATCATCATCATCTCCTTATTCCCTCCTTATGGGATAATGGAGCCAGCTCCACAAATGGCCCCTTGAGGAAGTCTATGCCAAATCACAAACTCTTGCAGCAATGGATTCTGTAGCAATTTGTTTTCCATGATGGAGTTGCCAGTCTATGCTCACATTAGTCACCTTTTATGACATGCCTGATGGAAGAGTAATCCTATTCTTTATGTGACTCTTCAGAGACTGCTGGGAACTAGAGAGAGCTGAGGAAGACCTGAGCAACCTATAAGCTGGCCATTTTATCTCATGGCTAAAAATGTCTCAAATTTTATAAAAACATTTTCAGGACTACATCTTTCACGTCCTAAACTCTGGATTTCCCATAATACTTCTTTTCTGACTCATTTGCATAAGACTCAGATGTCATGAGTAAATCTAGCATAGTAGATTGAAGGAGGCAATGAGGCATTTCAACTGTGTTTCATATCAATCAGAAAATGGATGCTTTGAAGCTCATGCTGGATGGATTTCTTTAAAAATAGTTTCAAGTATTATATCACTTATTGGCAAAGCTTTTTGTTTTTTCAGTCTCTCTTTAATTTTATAAATTGATATAATTTCCTGTCGTCATAAAGTTATGCTGCACCAGCTTTTATAACACGTCACACAGTTTTAACATGTTTTATTCTGGCAAATACAAAATGAGAAATGATTACATCAGAATATTGTAGGAATACATCCTGCATCATATATATATGTAGAGAGATAGAAAATTATGTTGTTTGACCAACTTATAAGAATGGAGCCCATCAATTACCCCCATGCACATACAACAGTGCAGGATCTGCTTTTAGTACATGGAAATCACCAAGAGACAGATGCAATGATAATATTACAGATATTCTTCAACAACACAGGCTCACAGCAGTCAGTGTGTTGCACCATTCTTAGCTCAAGAACAAAAATATCAGCTCCCCACAATGCTTCACGACAAGAGTGAATCAAAACATGTAAAAGTAAAGTATAGTAAAGTAAATATTCTGGAACTTTTCCTATGGTGTTTACAATGATCCTTACAATTTACATTTGTATCATCATGAAAACTTTGACTCCTATCCATTGCAGCTATTTCACCAATAGTAACTACATGAATTATCAATACAGAACAACTTCTTCTATGCCCTTTTCGAGCCATGTTGTATAAGGCACCCATTATATCCTGGCACTTGAAACTTGGATTTCTGAGCACCTCAGAAACATGACACATAAAACACACAAAAATTAAGTGGAATTTCTTTTTAATGGCTTGTTAGGAAAAAAGACAGATGTATCAAACATTCATCTTTTGTCTCTTTCTCTGTCTACTATTCATACCTTTCTTCCCATAGTCTGAAAGTCCAACTTTATCGATATCAACAGCATGTATCTGTGTAAGAATACAGACCATGGCCATGATAGCAGTTTTTCTTGATGCTTCTGGCAGTTCTGGCATAAGCATGTCTTTGAATATACGGCCACTCAAATAGTCCATCAGATAAAACTGAGTGCCAATCACACTGGAATAAGATCAGCATAAATTCTAAATTGTGTATCAGCCACATTGGAATCTGATGAAATAACATTCCAAGCTCAATCAAGTTTAATGAGTGTAAATACAAAACAAAGAACCAACAGCACTTGAATTTTATAAACATAAAATCTAATGAGGATATCCTGAAAGAGGCCAATGCGCAAAAGAAACTTATTTCACAAGTTAGAAAGAAGCCATCCACTTTTTGGGCATGTTATGAGAAGAGGAAAGCTGGAATATATCGTAACAACAGGTAAGATTGAAGGAAAAAGCGATAGGTGAAGACAAAGAGACCAAATACTGGACAGTTTGACATCGTGGAATGGAAAGAAGTCAACAAAAGAATTGATAAAGTGTACTGGAGACAGGAAGTTTTGTGGAGAGACATGATCTCCTACGTCACTAGGCATGGTACTTGAAGAAGAAGAAAATGTAAACCAGAGGTCGTCAACACTAAGTGCTGTCAGGATCTATTTTAGAATCACTGAAAACTCTAAAGATTTATTTGGATAAAGTCATGCCTATTTTCAGGTTTCATAGTGCTTAGACTTTGGAATAAGTGCTGCCTTATTGAAACTTTTATCTCTGTCAGACAATCAGCTGCCTGCAACTCCATTGACATTGAGTGGTGGAAAATTCAGTCTATATGATATTTTATCAAATGTTAATTTCACAACAAAAGATCGCTTCCTTTCTTATACAGTTCACAAATAAAGTGAATTTTAATAAGGCAGCTATCTTGCAGGTTTTTACTGCGAATGTTGTGAAAGTACATTTAAACATGGGGACACCATACTTTTAAGTGCTGGATGGAAAGGGCTGGTTTGCAATTTACCCAGGTTAAAAATTATCCCCCCCCCCCCCCCCCCCCCCCCCCCCCCCCCCCCCCCCCTCCCCAGCCACCTAGAGATCTATCAAATGATCCCCTGAGATTTACCGTAGATTAAGATTGACCAAGTGCCGACCTCTGGTCTAAATTGAGTGTCAATCACACTGGTATTTTATAAGCATATATTCTTCTTCTTCTTGGAACCTTAGCCACCGACAAAGCAGTCAGTGACCATCGTGCCTAGTGGCATGTTGTATTATTAATGAATGCCAATCTCACTAGAATTAGACGAGCACTCAGCCATGCAAGATACGGTCCAACTGCTGCCTCACTGATTCATTCCTTCATCTGTTCACTCATCACACAGAGACATAAACACATTCAAACATGCACACACAAACAGATAGATGGCACCTGAGAAAGGGTATGACCATTCTGAAGGTGGACAGCTGAAGGAATTTTAGGCCTATATTCTTGGGACCTTTGTAAATAGATGTCTCCGACATACTCTCTGTATAAGATGGCCAGATGTAATAACAAATATACAGCTAAGGAAAAGATGCGGGCAACAGCCAATACAAACAGAAATTATGGTAAGAAAGTAGGGATGGTTAAGACATACACTCAGAAGAGAAAAATCAAGCATAGCCAGAATTGCCCTGGACTGGAACACACAAGGGAAAAGAAGAGTGGGAAGGCCAAAGAGAACTTGTAGAAAAACTATTGAAGAGGAGGCTAGGGAAATTGGAATGACTTGGGCACAGCTGAAAAAGACAGCCCAGAATAGAAATTGATGGAGAGCAACTGTTTCTGCCCTATGTTCCATGGGGAACGAAAAGGAATGATGATGATGATTCTTGGGATGAGAGAGTTGAGAAAGAGGTAGTCAGCAAGAAGAAATGGACAAGAATGGATGTTTCGGTGTTTACCGTGCTTGCTTCACACCGAAGAAGTGCTTTTTACCATTAATCTAATGCAAAGAACTTAGCTTGCCATGCTTAGGATACTGCAAATAAATAAATATTACACACATAAAAGTATGTTACAGGCACTCGTGAGAAATAAAGAAGTAGAAAACTAGACAACAGAAAAACAACAGAAGTGATAGGCTCGCCGGAGAGTCAAACCCAGGAACATCTGAATGGCAACACCACCAAGCTATGGAAGCAAATCCCACTATACTCCCTGCCAACTAGGTACCACAAGATATGGTTCAACTGCCTAATTGGCAGGGAGGATAGTATGATTCACTTCCATAGCTAGGCGGTGTTGCCGTCTGTCATAGATTAGTGATAGGGGAATTAAGACTTGGGTTGGTCCCTTCTGAATAGAAATAGAACAGGTGATAGCTCAGTGGGAGATAATAATAGAAATAGATTTTCACGAGTGAGATGGTGGAAACTAGGTAATTCTGTCCCTGAGACTCGAGGAGATCCTCTCGCTCAGCCTATCTCTACAACAGAAAGTATTTGTCAGACAGATAACTCAGTTTTATAGATGTACTATATATCAACCACTCACCGACACACACACATAAGTGATGACAATTTGACGTACAAATGTGAAAACTATAACAATGGAATATGAATATTTTTGGACGAGCTGACCGACACACTTGAATAAGTTTACGCAAATTTTATTTATCATAAGGAATTTCACAACACAGTAAATAAATTTAGAATATCAAATCAATACACAAATAAACATAGGTTAAGGAATCAATAACAGAGTTGACCCATAGGTGTAATCCTTTCCCCCTCTGTTGAACCAAGATCCCGTTATATGAGAAGTTATTCGCCCCAAAGAGTCACAGATTTATACACTATGGTCTAGGATTTCTCTCTACCATAAATAACAGAGGTTTTTCCTGTAATCTACTCTGAAATAGATAGCATATGTAATCTTTAAGAAGAAAAACAATCAATGGATATATGGATTATAGAATCAAAGAATTAATCATCCCTGCATTTTCTCGCTCTGACACACTTGTGATCACAAGACATGCGTTCTTACCTAATAGGCACTCTCACCACATCTGGAACAATTGTTTAAGGAACATACAGCCCATCCAATGGTGTGTTTAGGTGAAACAAACCCAGCTTCTCCAATGCTAATAAATTCAAATCTTGGGAAACACTCGCTTCACTATGGTATGTAGGATGCTGATAAATGTCACTTCAATTTTTGTCCAGGTAGTAAAATAATTTAAGATGTCTAATGTTCACAAGGGTACAGTAGCTTGAAATAATCGATCGTTACCTCGAGTTGCAGGTAAGTAACTCTGTTCAGGATTTATCTTCTTCTCAACACAGTGGTTGTTATACAAGTAATGTCACAGGTTTGATTATGTTAAATGTTTGATTTAGTCGCCACCACGGGCCGACTGTAAAACTTTGATTATTGGAAAAGAACTCTGGAACTCAATGCCAGTTACAGTATAAATTTCAGAAAAAAATAGTTCTTTTCGTCTAGTTATTCTCTGCTATACATAAACAGAAACCGCTGGTAGGTTTTGGGCTTGACCCAGATACTGTATAAGGAAGAGAAAAACATAAATACTCAACCCTAATAGTATACACAATCCTACGCGTAAATAGAATATGTTCACTTCGGTCATTTAACTTAAATTATAAACCGCAAACTTAGAGCTTGTCTTATTGTTAAAACTCACTTGAAATAAATTCTAGTTATTTAAAAAAATCAATCATCATGAATTAGAAATAAATACATATCTCGTCAACACTCACGATGAATCAGTGCATTTACTTAGTTAGTTAAAATGTTCTCTGACTGGTTACTAGCAATTTAATTAAATTTATTTATAGCTGAATGAGTTTTAGCTAGAAATTATAATTTATTCTGCTATCCACTGTAACACAGTAACTTAGAGAATTATAATGACGATTAAACTAGTAAATCACTCTGCACACAATCTAGTGAAGATATAATTCGAACTAATAATTCTATCACTTGACAATACTACTCAATATATACTTACCTCGCACAGACTACTTAAGACTATTCTCCAACTCAAACTGAGATTTTACTTAATAAAGTAATCTAGAAACGCAGCTAGATATGTCAAGAGAAACTGCGGAGTCAGAATGAATGAAGTCAGATTTCTGTGGTATATATATCTGAAACTGACAAAGAATCAAAGGGAAAGTTGTAACTAGCAGACTCTTGCCAGATGTTGGCACCTTTGGAAAATCTACAGAAATTCTATCTCATTTGGCGAATCAAACAACTTTATCGCACCAATGTCGAAGCCAGGTCTATATTAAGATCTAGATGAAATAGAATCTACATATATTATCGCCTCACTCTCGCCATCTGCAGAAGTGGTCGTAAATGAATTATAGTGAGAGTCTTTGATATGGCGGTTCGCATCTTGTAAATTAACTTACAATGAACGAATCCAGGCTAAGGTACTAGAAAAATTGTCTCCCCTTTCCATCACTGACTGATCTCATTACGGCGATTTTTATGATCGCTGCTGAGATAATTACAGGTGAGCGGGACCAGGTCTGCTCGCTAACCTGCATCAAAGAGAATGCAATTAAATGCTAACAGCTATAAACTGCTTGCTAAATTATAAGAAAGACAGAGGTTTGAATATGGGAGGGTTAAATTCCTATAGGCGTAGGTGACAGAGAAGGTAGAAGAAAAAAAATGAAGATAAAGAAAAAGATATATAAAATCACTTAATCATAATCCACCACACCGTCCAGATGGTCCTGGGTTTGATTCTCTGGCGAACCTATCACTTCTCTTGTTTTCTACTTCTTTATTTCTCTTGAGTACCAGTAACATACCTTTATGTGTGTAATATTTATTTATTTACTGTTTTGAGGCCTCGTGTTTCATCTTTTTATTTGTTTAAATGTTTAGGATACTGCAGCTTACCTCTCATCATCACAAAAGGTAATCATGTTGGGAACAGGCACTCCTGCCTTTTTCATGGCAGACATAACCCGAAATTCTCTATCCACAGCATGAGCTGAAGGAAGCAGGCTCCCTGGCTGTAGAGAAATCATGCAATGTACAGGCATTCTTCATTTTATATATATATATATATATATATATATATATATATATATATATATATATATATATATATATATATATATATATATATATATATATATATGTCGTGGAATATTCTAATCCACATATATAAATTATTAGGTAAATATGAAGCCTAACAACTAAAATTAATAAAGAAAAGAGCAATGGTAAAATAACAGTGCTGTCACAAAGAAGGTACTCGAAATCCCCCTTGTTTTCTGCTTCGTCTGCAAATTGTAACGCTTTCACGTTGATATTAAAGGCCTTCTGCAACATACACGCGTTTCCCAAACACACAATAAAATGTGCTGCCTTTCTAAGAAAAACCTTGAAATATGCAAGTTGACCTAAATTTTAAATTCCATTCATGTCTTTTTCTACACTATGTTACCAAAAACAAAAGACAGATGGACTAAAGGATAGCGAGAAGGGAGAGGCAGAAAGCCGAACACTAAACACGCGTCGCGCGATACACAAATGCTGCCATCACGCGTGTAAGACTACATGCACTAACTTTTTTGGACGAACAGTGATAAAATACACTACCCTTCCCAGAGTTAGGTTTTAAAATCATAAAAAACGCTTATTAGGAAAGATAACAATAGATGGGTTTACGTTTGAAAACATTACAGTACCCAGACAGCACATCTTCGAAACAGGAGGTAGAAGGAATTGCATATTTTGAACGCAGCCACGTAGCTCTTTTAAATTTGGATATTTGGGTTCCTTAGGGCTTGCTGACAAAGAATATGTAAAACGTTACGCAAATAGTCCAGGAATTAATAAATTATAACCAAAATAAAATAGTGGGGATGCCTGACAACATAAAATCATTTCTGCTCATAAAATTTTTTTTTAACGTGTTTGAACAAAACCTTACGTTACAGAAATAGCCTACCATGTAAACTCCAAATTGATTGGAGCGCAACAAATGAAAGACTAACCACGATTGGTCGGGCTATAAATACTATCTTTCGTTGTTAGGGGAGACGTGAAAAGGTAACATTTTTTCAAACACTTGTCGAAACGTGGCTCCATTGGCTAGACTCGCTGATATACTCACTTAGGAGCGTTAGTTCGAGACCACTAGTGCAAATAAGCTTGATAAAGCCACAGTGCGTTGAAGCCAGCTCATATTTTGCTAAATAAAAGCCTGGAACATAAGCAGATGGGAATTTGTGCCAGAATTCATTGCTAATCAACGTATCTGTGTTTATTCTATGAATTGTGGGACCGTGGTCTTGATGGTATTGAGCAGCACCTGGTTAGAGCTGTGCTGAATCCAGAGTCGGACAGCATACTCCTTGGTCCATCTAGCTATCAGTGAGGTGTCTCCAGAGCCCAGGGGAGAATTCGAGCAGAAGAGTCTTTTCCTGCCGCCATCACGCAAGATAAGCTGATTTGGCCAGCTGAGCTCAACATTATGTCCCCTCATCTTGAAATGACTTTGTAAAAATAACATTCAGAGGGGAATTTAATTGTCTTAATATCAGGAACTGAGAACATCTCTAATACTAGTCCCAAAAGACAAACTATTGAAGTCATGATGACAAATACCAACAGAGCTTGAACAAAACAAAACCAGTATTACCTCATATTACTACTACACAACTGACACACATAGGATATTTTTAATAATATATGTCACTACAATATTCATATTGATAAAGTCTGTACATATACTTGTAATTAAAATTGATTGTGATTCCTGGTTCCTTTGTATTTGAATCAGGACACATATATTCATTCATGACAGCACTGAATACATATTGTTATTTGAAAAGTTATCAGTGACTCCTTTAAGATATCCTCATAGAGTGTTTTATGTATGTGAGTGTCACAGTGTTGTCAAGTGTGGTGGAATAAATTAAATTGTTTATCTGTCTGTTGTTGTTATGACTTACACTTCATCATACACATACCCTAGACACATAACGTAGTCATCACACTATTCCAGAATAATTCTGACTGAGATATATAGATATGTGGTAGCAAGTAAGGTTATCTATAATACACTACTCTTAATAGATATAGATACCTTCACAGCTGATCTCAGTCAGTACACTAAGTCCCCTATAAATATTTATAACATCCACTTCACCACATATATTGGGGTCTCGCTCTTGGGATTTTGAATCTTTCCCTATTAAAAATATTGGGGGTAATTCACTTCAGGGAATATAAGAATTAAAAGGTATCCTTGGGTGGAATTAAATAAGGTTGAGCTCACGGTGCCTGTGTTGTCCATTAGATATATTTAGAGATTAAATTGTTGGTTAGACATTGTAGAAATTTACCTGATAGACAATGGCGGACCTGGCCAAGTTTCGATCTGCTGCTGTTCAGACTGCAAAAGAGTTAGGATTAGATGGGCAAGTTATGGTTGCCTATGTCACCACGGAATGTGACAAATTTATTGAACGCGAAGAAAGAAGATTAGAAAAAGAGGCCGAAAGAAAGTTAGAGGCTGAGACTAAGAGGTTGCAAGCTGAGGCTGAGACTAAGAGGTTGCAGACTGAGGCTGAGGCTAAGAAATTGGAAGCAGAAGAAAGAAGATTGACTGCAGAAAGAGAAGACAAGAAATTAGCTGCAGAAAGGGAAGCAGAAGAAAGAAAATTAGCTGCAGAAAGGGAAGCAGAAGATAAAAGATTACAAAGGGAACATGAGTTACGACTCAGGGAATTTGAGTTTCAGGGCCATGCTCCTGAAAATGGTGCCAGTCCCTTTGCCTCTGATGCCACTGCTAGCCAAGGAGCCTCAACCTCAGCTATGAATTTTCATTTAGATCATTTTGTTGAGAAAGACGATGATATAGAGAGCTACCTAAATAGGTATGAACTATTAGCTACCACGTATGGGTTAGAGAGAGAAAGGTGGAGCTTAAAGTTATCTCAGGGACTTCGTGGGGCAGCTTATGAAGTTTTTGCAAAAATGAGTAGAGGTGATCAGGAAAATTATGACATGCTAAAGCAGGCTCTTTTGTTAAGATATGAAAAGAATGCAGAATTCTATAGGAAAA
This sequence comes from Oreohelix idahoensis, assembly GCA_024509875.1. NCBI lineage: Eukaryota > Metazoa > Mollusca > Gastropoda > Stylommatophora > Oreohelicidae > Oreohelix > Oreohelix idahoensis. The sequence continues at coordinate 312,763 of JAMPIV010004902.1, forward strand.
AATTTAGGAATGCTAAACTACTGTCAGGTGAAACCTATCACCAGTTCTCTGCACGAATAGAGACATACTTGGAGAAATGGACTTCTCTGGGGAAAACCCAAGATCTTAAGGAATGGTCCTTATAGAGCAATTAAGAGAGTCCATGGCTCCAGACCTGAGAAAGTTTCTCATGGAACAAGGTGCAGAGAGGCTGGGTGAGTTGCTAAATGTTGCTGAAAGGTATCAAGCAGCTCAAGCAGAGGTAACAGGTAATAAAAAGAAACAAGTGGATAACTTTAGGGCACCACAGAACTTTAATAAATTTGATCCTTAGGATCAAAATAAAGGTAAGCACCAATTTGATAGGCCACGGTATGAAAATAAAAATAAATTCCCACAATTCGATGAAAGGAAATATGATGAAAGAAAATCTTTCAACCAAGGAAAAAGGTGGTGTAAAAATTGTAAGATGAACAATCATGACACTGACCATTGTAGAAGGAAACCTGTGTATATGGCAACCCTTCAGGTCAGGTCGACCTCAAGACAGGAGGAGGATATTATGTTAGATACCACTCCAGAAGAGATGAGGAAGGCACAGGCTGGGGATAAAACACTCAAGCCTTGTTTCAGAAAATTGTCAACTTGTCATACAACTCCAGGCAAGGGAGATTTTTACATGAAAAACAAGTTGATGTATAGGAAGACTGGAGCTAGATCCAAAGATCACGGACAGCTGGTTCTTCCAAAAAGATATAGGGCAGACTTAATAAGGAGCCTACATGTGAAACCAAATGGGGACCATGAGAAGATTGGTACCATCATTCAAAAGGTGGCTCACAATTATTATTGGCCCAAAGCAAGATGGGACATTGAGAATTTTGTAGAAAGGTGTAGCATAGCACATGAGGGAACACCCACAAGTGGGAACATGGATCAGGACCTGGACACGCCCCGGGGCAAAATTAGGCCTGATAATAAAAAGAAAAATAGATTTGATAAAGTGGACCAAATGGAATGGGAAGCCCCTTTTCACGGACAAGCTTCACTTAACTGTTTTACAATGGCCACTATGCGGAGAGAGCAAAAAGATGTCTTACCCCAGGATAAGCCGAAAATCCCTCAATCGGACTTAAACAAACTGGAGGAAGAGGATGTAGGGAGGAAATCTCTCATCAAGAATTTTAAGTGGGGAGAAAGCCCCAAAAGAAAAATTGGTAGCGGTCGTTTTGTGAATGATAATTCTGGGAGGAAAAATCATCACTATAAAGCTTCGAGTGGAAGAGACCATACCGGTGCATGGACAAATAGGTCCACACAATTAAAGGTCCATATGTAGCTATGTTAAGAACGTGGACTGATGAAAAGGCAGAGGAAAACATTACATCTTCATACCAATATGTGAATGAGCTGACCACTCGGTTAAAAACTGGCTGGAAACTTGCCAATGAAAATTTGCAACAAGCCAGGAAGAAACATGCTGCCTATTATAACAGGAAGGCGAAAGACAGAAATTTGGCTGTGGGAGAGAAAGTACTGCTTCTTTTGCCCGGGAGTCAGAATAAGTTACAAATTGGATGGCAGGGTCCATATACAGTTCTAGAGAAGGTGTCTAGAACAAATTATAAGATAGATAAGAAGGGGAAAGAAAAAATCTATCATGTGAATCTCCTGAAGAAATATTTGGAAAGAGAACATCAGGAAGAGACACACTTGTTGACCTTGTCCATCGCCATGGAGATGAAAAAGGAACCACTTTCATCATTTGAATATCCATTACACCCCTGTGAGACAGCAGCACAGGTGAAAATCAGTACACATTTAACGAAAACTCAGAAAGAGAGAGTGCAACAGGTTCTAAATAATCATGCAGAGGTGTTAACAGACCGACCAGGGCATACAAACCTATTGGAATATGATATGAAACTAATAGACTCCACACCTGTCTGTATGAAACCATATTCGATTCCGTTTGCTAAGGAGAAAGCTTTGAAGGAAGAGATAGACTATCTATTGAAGGAAGGAATTATTTCACACAGTGAATCTTCGTATAGTTCCGGTGTTGTACTCTTAAGGAAGCCCTCTGGAGAACATAGACTCTGTATAGATTACAGGAGACTGAATGCTATTACAGAAGGACAGGTGGATCCATTGCCGGATACAAATCAGTTGTTTGCAGGACTAAATAAAGCTAAATATTTCTCCAAAGTGGATCTGAGTAAAGGATATTATCAGATTCCAGTAAAGCCTGAGGTTAGACCATACCTAGCTTTTAGTACCTCAGAAGGACACTATGAGTTTAATAGATTGCCATTTGGATTGAAGAATGCGCCTAGTGTCTTCTCTAGAATGATGAGAAAATTATTGGATCCTCTGAATAATCCCTGTATAACAAATTTTATGGATGATATCCTTATAGCAACAGAAACATTTGAGGAACACATTGACTCTCTGAACATGCTGTTTGATCGACTTAGGGAGGCAAATTTAACAGCCCGACCAACCAAATGTTGCGTTGGATGTAAAGAATTGGAATTTTTGGGACACACAGTTTATCAGGGAAACATGACCCCTGACCCAAAGAATTTAGAGAAACTACAGAAAGCCCCGAGACCACAAACCAAGAAGGACGTGAGATCCTTTGTCTCATTATGTGGTTTCTACCAGAAGTATATCAAAAACTTTAATTCCATATGTGCACCGTTAACTGAATTGACACGTAAAGGACATCCAGATCGCATTACATGGACACCACAATGTGAAATGACTTACCAAGAATTGAAGGAAAAGCTCACAAGTAAACCCATTTTGAAATTACCTGACTTAAGTCAAGAATTCATAGTAAGGACGGATGCAAGTAATATTGGGTTAGGTGCAACTCTACTACAGAAATCAGATGCATTGGATGGGGAATTAAGCCCAGTGGCATATGCTAGCAGAAAGTTGAATAAAGCTGAAATCAACTACTCAACTAGCGAAAAAGAATGTCTTGCAGTAATATGGGCGATAAAGAAATTCAATATTTATCTATATGGGAAGGCATTTAAGTTGCAAACAGACCACAAACCTTTATCGTTTCTAGCACAGGCTAGGCATGAGAACTCCAGGTTACTCCGATGGTCTTTACTTTTGGCTCCATATAATTTTAGCATTGAGTATATATCTGGAAAAACCAATTTGGGAGCGGATTTTTTAAGCCGTCATCCGTGTGATGAGAATCACCGTAAACCCCAGAAATAATAATAAATTTCTCTATGTGTATATAGAATAAAGGACTGACATATAATGTCTGTTTTAAGAGGGGAGGTGTCGTGGAATATTCTAATCCACATATATAAATTATTAGGTAAATATGAAGCCTAACAAATAAAATTAATAAAGAAAAGAGCAATGGTAAAATAACAGTGCTGTCACAAAGAAGGTACTCGAAATCCCCCTTGTTTTCTGCTTCGTCTGCAAATTGTAACGCTTTCACGTTGATATTAAAGGCCTTCTGCAACATACACGCGTTTCCCAAACACACAATAAAATGTGCTGCCTTTCTAAGAAAAACCTTGAAATATGCAAGTTGACCTAAATTTTAAATTCCATTCATGTCTTTTTCTACACTATGTTACCAAAAACAAAAGACAGATGGACTAAAGGATAGCGAGAAGGGAGAGGCAGAAAGCCGAACACTAAACACGCGTCGCGCGATACACAAATGCTGCCATCACGCGTGTAAGACTACATGCACTAACTTTTTTGGACGAACAGTGATAAAATACACTACCCTTCCCAGAGTTAGGTTTTAAAATCATAAAAAACGCTTATTAGGAAAGATAACAATAGATGGGTTTACGTTTGAAAACATTACAGTACCCAGACAGCACATCTTCGAAACAGGAGGTAGAAGGAATTGCATATTTTGAACGCAGCCACGTAGCTCTTTTAAATTTGGATATTTGGGTTCCTTAGGGCTTGCTGACAAAGAATATGTAAAACGTTACGCAAATAGTCCAGGAATTAATAAATTATAACCAAAATAAAATAGTGGGGATGCCTGACAACATAAAATCATTTCTGCCCATAAAATTTTTTTTATAACGTGTTTGAACAAAACCTTACGTTACAGAAATAGCCTACCATGTAAACTCCAAATTGATTGGAGCGCAACAAATGAAAGACTAACCACGATTGGTCGGGCTATAAATACTATCTTTCGTTGTTAGGGGAGACGTGAAAAGGTAACATTTTTTCAAACACTTGTCGAAACGTGGCTCCATTGGCTAGACTCGCTGATATACTCACTTAGGAGCGTTAGTTCGAGACCACTAGTGCAAATAAGCTTGATAAAGCCACAGTGCGTTGAAGCCAGCTCATATTTTGCTAAATAAAAGCCTGGAACATAAGCAGATGGGAATTTGTGCCAGAATTCATTGCTAATCAACGTATCTGTGTTTATTCTATGAATTGTGGGACCGTGGTCTTGATGGTATTGAGCAGCACCTGGTTAGAGCTGTGCTGAATCCAGAGTCGGACAGCATACTCCTTGGTCCATCTAGCTATCAGTGAGGTGTCTCCAGAGCCCAGGGGAGAATTCGAGCAGAAGAGTCTTTTCCTGCCGCCATCACGCAAGATAAGCTGATTTGGCCAGCTGAGCTCAACATTATGTCCCCTCATCTTGAAATGACTTTGTAAAAATAACATTCAGAGGGGAATTTAATTGTCTTAATATCAGGAACTGAGAACATCTCTAATACTAGTCCCAAAAGACAAACTATTGAAGTCACGATGACAAATACCAACAGAGCTTGAACAAAACAAAACCAGTATTACCTCATATTACTACTACACAACTGACACACATAGGATATTTTTAATAATATATGTCACTACAATATTCATATTGATAAAGTCTGTACATATACTTGTAATTAAAATTGATTGTGATTCCTGGTTCCTTTGTATTTGAATCAGGACACACATATTCATTCATGACAGCAATGAATACATATTGTTATTTGAAAAGTTATCAGTGACTTCTTTAAGATATCCTTGTAGAGTGTTTTATGTATGTGAGTGTCACAGTGTTGTCAAGAGTAGTGGATTAAATTAAATTGTTTATCTGTCTGTTGTTGTGACTTACACTTCATCATACACATACCCTAGACACATAACGTAGTCATCACACTATTCCAGAATAATTCTGACTGAGATATATAGATATGTGGTAGCAAGTAAGGTTATCTATAATACACTACTCTTAATAGATATAGATACCTTCACAGCTGATCTCAGTCAGTACACTAAGTCCCCTATAAATATTTATAACATCCCACTTCACCACAATATATAATAATAATAATAGCCCCTTCAGTCATAACTGACTATGGGAATGCGCCCCTGAGGTGACAGCCCTCAACTGCTTATTTTCCTGGTGCTCCTTTCGAGACAGCTAATATATATTGGCCATATAAAAAGACATAACACCTTGACACACCTTGCTGAAGGCCATTATGGAAGGAAGAGTTGAAGGCAAACGTACAAGAGGAAGACAGCACTATAAGTGGGAAGATGGACAGCGAAGAGTCTATCAGAGTGCACCATCAAGTCAAGAGACAGGAGATGTTGGGGATCCCCTGCAGCCAACCTTCGATGTGGAGATGGCACCTGATGATGATGACAGGCCTTAACAAATTAGCATTATAAGGTCATGCCCCGTGTGGTCCCCGGGGGGGGGGGGGGGCCCTGTGTGTCCCCCCGGGGGAGGTTGTGGGGGGGGGTGGCAACCTCTGATGAGACAAAGAAACTAAGAAGATAGTGCAACTACTGAAAGGCTACCCCTGCATTGGTGGCTTGTCCTTAATACAAGGGAAATGATGATGATGATAATAAGGTTCAGACGAGTGACCAACAAAAGACTTAATTAGCCAATCATTAAGGAGTAAACTGGTGTGGATAGTCATGCAGGGGTTGTGCATGAGGTTGGCAACCTCATCATGTAAAAGACATTGCTACAGAAACTACCACTGGAAGAGCACGTGCAAGCTTCCTGAAAGGGTACCCAGCTGCATTGGTGGCTCATCTAAGATCATTTTCTACTGTCCAAAAAATAAGGCAATTAAAAAATTTCAGTTTCCCTTTTTCACCTTTCAACTACTTGGGGACCAACAAAAGCTCAAATTCTTGTCATGTCTCCTTAATGAGCATCAAGGGAAATAATGATGATGATAATAAGGTTCAGACGAGTGACCAACAAAAGACTTAATTAGCCAATCATTAAGGAGTAAACTGTTGTGGATTTTCTGTCCTAGTCATGCAGGGGTGTGTCGTAATGAGAGAGCTGTTATTGTTATGATTCTTGTTATATTTTCAGTGCCACACAACAACAGTAAAACAGTATAGAACAAGAACTAATATTAATATACAAGGATCAATGATGGTGTGAGGATAAGGAGTGGTCTGACAGAGTGCTCGTGCGGATGATGGCAGATAATTGGTGGATTTTGGTGTAGTCTCAGACACCCCAGGCTTTCTCACTCCTTTTCACCTTGTTAACAACAGGGCGGGAGCCGCGGTAGCATAGTGGTTAGTGCACTGGCTTCCTAGCTCAGAGGTCTATGGTTCGATCCCCAGATGAGGTGGGATTTTTTTTAGGCCACAAACGGCTCCTGGGTCAACTCAGCCCCAACTGGGTACCAGAGCAACTCTGGGAAGGTTAAGGCGGCCGGCGTGATGCTGACCACATCACCCCTAGTGTGCCGATGGTCAAGAAAATATGGGCCTAACACCATATTCCCAATATGCCTCAATGGTCGTGTAATGGGATCCTTTAACAACAGGGCAGTAATGAAACACTTTACTTTGGTATTTTTTTATTTTTTGTTTGTTTCTTGGAAAGGGTAGGTGACACAGACATACTTTCACACAATTTTGGTTTTAATTTACTCTATTAGGACTGAGTGGAGTGGGGGAGGGGGGAGAAGATACTATATTTAGATATTGGAAATCAGATTTTATTGTCTGGAATTTATTACACTATATATCCTAATTATAACCCATCAAGGGTTGAACAGGATACTGTGTTTAAAAAAAATAAAAAAAAAGCACACAAAATGACATCAAAATTTCTTTTTTTTTTTTTTTAAAGTTAACTTCACCTCATTCAATTTCAGGACATTTCTCAACCACCAATGATAGCTTCTGTTACTTATGTATGCCTCATCATCATCATTTTCATTTTTGCTTCTTATGGAGCATGGAACTGCATTGATAGCATTACAAGGCAGTCCTTGTTCTGGAATCCACAGGGAAAGAGAGGCAGAGGTAGACCAAAAAACACATGGAGAAGAGAACTGGAAACAGAGGTGAAAATGATGAGGAAAGAACTTGAGCGGATGGCACAGGACAGGAAGACTTGGCATGTGTTTGTTGAAGGCCTATGCTCCTTGGGGAGCTAAAGGGTATTGATTGATTGATGGAGCATGGAGCGACTACTGTAGCTGGTGCCCCCCCCTACCCCCCCCCCCTGCAGGAGGCATGTGCCCAGCTTTCTCATGCTGTTGTAGTGGTGGTTTATGTGGCAATTTGTTTGACATGATGGGGCTGCTACCCTCATGCACAACCTTGTCTTAGTTGACTTGTATGACCATTATGTCAGGCTGTAAATTTATCTGTTCTTTTTGTCTTCGTCTACTTCTATAATAGTCAGTTGTTTCCCATTGTCACAATGTGTTAAAGTGCACACATTCTTATATGTCCAATGAAAGTTACATATGGCACATGAAAGGAAGACCTGGCATAAATTAGCTCCTTGGGAAGTTGAAAGGTAATGATGATGATGTTCTGGTATAATGTACGACAGTGAACCAACATAGCAGTTCAAAAGTTGCTGCTATCGGAGATCTACAATAGGGATTGAGAAAAGCCAAAAAAAAAAACAGGACCCAGTAAAGTAACAAAAATGAAAAGACAGAACTATAAGCAACTGAACAGTTCAAATAATACAGCAACAGAGGTTGTTTCCATCATTCAGGAAAAAAACAAATCAAAGAAACAAGGATTATGTAATGATGACAAGAACCAGACAAGTGCCAGTGGAAAAAGAGATGAGAAGAAGACACTGGAGATGGATAGGACACACATTGAGGAAACCTGTTGATAGCATTACAAGGCAGTCCTTGTTCTGGAATCCCCAGGGTAAGAGAGGTACAGGGAGACCAAAGAACACATGGACAAGAGAAGTGGAGACAAGACATGAGGGGGTTGAAGAAGATTTGGAATGATCTTGAGCTGATGGCACGAGACAACAAGATTAGGCATATGTTTGTTGAAGGCCTATGCTCCTTGGGGAGCTGAAGGGTGATGATGATGATGCAATGATGCACTGAAGGCAACAAACAATGCACTCACTGGCTTTTTTCTTAGCACAATATCTCTTCCTGCATAGGAAACTAAGTAGGTAGGGTTGGATTGGCCATGCTCAAACATTCTGACACTGAGAGGTGCTGGTGACAAAATGTGTGATTATCAACATAACATTCACTGGAATCAAGTTTCGGTAATTTCCTAATACTCATGGCTGAACGCTCAGCAGTGAATATATGTAAAATGTGTAAATTGCGCACCATTTAGAGTTAGGGTTAGTATTAGGGTTAGCATTAGGGTTAACCCTAACCCTAATACTAACACTAACTCTAAATGGTGCGAAACTACAAATATTATACACATATTCACTGCTGAGCGTTCAGCCACGAGTATTAGGAAATTACCCAAGTTTCCTAATGTGGCAAAGCCAAAGAGTTATTAAAATTTTAAAACTCTCAACATAAAGGATAACATCTTATGGTGCTACAAATACTAAAACAACAACCCTTATCTTTTCATACTCCTTGATGTCTTCAAAGCATGTAAGGAGAGGAAAGGTTACCTGGAAGATGCACACCTCCTATTAGGCGCTGTGTACGACATGCCCCAGGAAGCAGTAGTACTATTCTTTCTTTCTTTGTGTCTTCACGGACCCCAGGGAACTACACGGGTTATAGTCTGCCTTGTCTTCACGGGCCCCCAGGAACTATACGGGTTATTGTCAGCCTTGTCTTCACGGACCCCCAGGAACTTCACGGGTTATTGTCAGCCTGGTCTTCACGGACCCCCAGGAACTACACGGGTTATTGTCAGCCTTGTCTTCACGGACGCCCAGGAACTACACGGGTTATTGTCAGCCTTGTCTTCACGGACCCCCAGGAACTACACGGGGTTTTGTCAGCCTTGTCTTCACGGACCCCCGGGAACTACACGGGTTGTTGTCAGCCTTGTCTTCACGGAAATTGGCAAGAACTACAAGGGCTATTGTCAGCCTGCTCTTCACGACCCCCAGTCTTGACATATGGATGCAAGTCATGGGCAATGGCTGCAACCTACAAAAGCCAGCTCCAAGCCTCACGTAACCCCCAGGATCTACACAGGTTATAGTCTGCCTTGCCTTCACGGACCCCCGGGAACTAAACGGATTTTTGTCTGCAATCAGACATCATCTCAACCCAAAACCCAGCCCCTGCAGACCCAAGTGGAACAGTCCCAGTTACGATGGTTTGGTCATGTCTGCAGAATGGAAGAAGATTGGCTTCCATGACAAATATGGGTAACTAAGAGTCAGGAATCCAGACCTCCAGGATGACCCAGAGTTTGCTGGGAGGACATTAGACAATCTCTGAAGGACTGAGGACTAGACTGAAACCAGACCATGAGAAAGACAGCTGATAGGATAGTATAGCATTCTCTCTGGCAAACCTCTACACCCCAAGGTAGAAGTAGAACGACTAAATAAGTATGTAAATCTATGTACTTCCATTCAAATGTAAAGTAATACACAATATTTATCTCTGATAATGATCCCAAGAACGCTCTAATTCCCACTAGTTAGTGCGCTTGCCTGTCGCAGCGTTTTTTTTTTTAATGATAACAGTCCAAGTTAAAGCTATAAATTATATATGTATTTCTCAGTGCTGTCCATCACACCCGTGTGTTACCGGGGCCCGCAAGGGGAGCAAAGAATAGTAACACTGTACCCTACCAGGCATGTCGTAAAAAGCGACTAAGGAGGATTGGGCATGGGGCTGGTTACCCCATCCCGTAAAAAACTTTTTACCACAAAAACTTCAACAAACACGGACAAGTCAAATAAGGAATATAAATCAACTCAGCCGCCCAAGACAGAAGAAGGTCCTCTGGAAAGGAGGCACATGAAGCAACCTAGAGAAAGCTGAAAGGAGTCTGGGTTGCCGACTAACCTTTTTTCATCTAGGAAAATCTCTAGGATTGGCACCTGCAATGTTCGCACTCTGTGTGAACAAGGGAAAACTGCACAGGTAGCAGCATAAATGACAAATTACAGGATTGATATCCTGGGTCTCTGCGAGACACGGTGGAAAGGCATAGAGAATAGGAGATTGATCATAGGAGAAATGGTGTTGTCCTCAGGACATGAGGAGGAAAGAGCCCACCACAGTGAAGGGGTAGCTCTAATGCTGTCCAAGGAAGCACAGAAGGCACTTATAGAATGGGAAGCAATGGGACCCCAAATTATAACAGCAAGGTTTAAATCAGCCAAAAAGGAACAGACAACACTGGCTTTGAAGAAATCATGGGAAAGCATGGATTAGGTATGATGAACGAGAATGGGGAACTATTATCAAACTTCTGTGCTTCAAATCAACTAGCTATAGGAGGAAGCATATTTCCACATAAAAGAATACATAAAGCAACATGGATATCACCAGACCACAGAACTGAGAATCAGATTGATCACATATGCATAAGCAAGAAGTTTAGGTCATCATTGGATGATGTGAAAGTATGTAGAGGAGCAGATGTTGTATCAGACCACCATCTTCTGTTGGCTAAAACAAAATTAAAACTCAAGAAATTTACAACAGCATATAGCTGTAGACAACAGTATAATGTGGGATATCTAAGAAATCAGGAAATAAGAGATACATTTTCAATCACAGTATCCATCATGACTCCCTTTCGAAAACGATAGTCCAGGGAACAGTCGAAGGTAAACGGAGAAGAGGAAGGCAAAGAAAATCCTGGGCTGATAACATCAAAGAATGGGCAGGACACGGTTTTTCCACACTTGTACGCATTGCTGAGGATAGAGAGCAGTGGAGGAACCTGTCTGCTGATGCTTCCACCATGGCACCCCTACAACCCATGACGGGTTACGGGTTGAGATGATGAGATGATGATTCAACAAATACCAAGTACTCCAACAGCTGGAAGATGAAACAGATACGGAAGACCACTGGCAACAAGTAAAAAAATATATGGAACGAGACATGTGAAGATGTACTGAGAAAAAGAGAACATCAGCACAAAGCATGTATAACAACAGAAACCATTAGTAAGATAGAAGACTGGAAACAAAAATGCAGATTTAAACAGAAGCAAAACCAGAAGCTCCAAAGCCAAGGCTCATGAAGTGTACATAGAAGCAAACAAAGAAGTAAGAAGAAACATCAAAAGAGACAAGATGAAATATATTGATGATTTGGCAAGGGAAGCTGAGGAAGCTGCAGCCAAAGGAAATATGAGGGATATGTACAACAACACAAAGAAGCTAACAGGGAAATATAAGCATGCAAATGGCCTCATAAAAGATAAGAATGGGAAATTGCTTAGTAATATACAAGAACAAATGAAGAGATGGACAGAACATTTTGTGGAACTTCTCAATAGACCATCTCCAACTAATCCTTCAGACATCCAGCCAGCAGAAGAGGAGCTACAAATCAGCTGTGAACGACCAAGTAGAGAAGAAATAAAGCCATAAAGCTTCTGAAAGATGGAAAAGCAGCTGGTCCAGATTGCATTCCAGCAGAGGCCATCAAAAGAGATATCGACACGGCCACAGAGATGTTATACAAACTACTTGGCAAAGTCTGGGAGAGAGAGGAAATACCAGCAGAATGGAAGGAAGGTTATCTGGTCAAGTTGCCTAAGAAGGGAAATTTACAAGAGTGCACAAATTATAGAGGAATAATGTTATTATCAGTGCCAGCAAAAGTATTAAACAGAATCATCCTGGAGAGATTAAAAGATTCCATAGACAAGCAACTGAGAGATGAACAAGCAGGTTTTTGACAAAATAGATCCTGTACAGACCAGAAAGCCACATTGAGAATAATAGTTGAACAAACTCTGGAATGGAATTCACCGCTATACATCGGATTAGTGGAATATGAAAAGGCATTTGACAGTGTAGACACAGTATCGCTTTGGAAATTGATGAGGCATTATGGAGTTCCCATGAAGATCATTAACTTAATAAAGAAGACCTATGAAGACATGACATGCAGAGTTCTTCATAAAGGACAACTTACAGAACCGTTTAGGATTAGAACGGGAGTGAGACAGGGATGCCTCTTGTCTCCATTTCTTTTCTTACTAGCAATAGATTGGGTTATGAAAACATCGACATGACACAACAGAAATGGAATCCAGTGGAATCTGACTAAACAGCTTGATGATCTGAATTTTGCAGATGACTTGGCTCTTCTGTCCCATAACCATAATCAGATGCAAGAGAAAATGAAAATTCTCGATGAGAGGTCACAACAAGTGGGCCTGAAAATAAACAGGGAAAAGACAAAGATTATGAGAATAAATGCAAGAAATGATAACAAGGTTGAACTTGAAGAAACACCACTAAAAGATGTAGAATCGTACACATATCTTGGAAGTAATATTGACAAAGTTGGAGGGACAGACAGTGATATCAAAAAAAGAATACAAAAAGCAAGAGGAGCTTTCATTGCATTGGGAAACATATGGAGAACAAGAGAAATCAAGTCCAACACAACAATAAGAATCTTCAACTCAAATGTGAAGTCAGTCCTATTGTATGGCTCTGAGACATGGAGAACAACAAAAACAACAACCAAAAAGCTACAGACTTTTATAAACGGGTGCTTGCGTAGAATAGAAGGACTGAAATGATATGACAAAGTCACAAATGTGGAATTGATGACAAGAACCAGACAAGTGCCAGTGGAACAAGAGTTGAGAAGAAGACACTGGCGATGGATAGGACACACATTGAGGAAACCTGTTGATAGGCATTATAAGGCAGTCCTTGTTCTGGAATCCACAGGGAAAGAGAGGCAGAGGTAGACCAAAAAACACATGGAGAAGAGAACTGGAAACAGAGGTGAAAATGATGAGGAAAACATGGAAAGAACTGAGCGGATGGCACAGGACAGGAAGACTTGGCATGTGTTTGTTGAAGGCCTATGCTCCTTTGGGAGCTAAAAGGGTATCATGCTGTCCATCTCAAACGTTAAAGCAATAAATTTAATGCAATTCCTCCAGTTTAGCTTTACAAACTACTTTTCTGTTTCAGTTTTTCTACTCCACTTAACAACTCATTCTCAATATTTTTCCTCAGTAACAACCCTTCCTTCTCCACATTTTCCATTTAGTAAATATGTGCTTGCTCAATATTTTCCTTCCAGTAAACTACTACTCTTCTCAGCGTCATTCTATAAACAACGTTCCCTTATTTCTTAATTTTAAACCACCTTGTTCTCAATGGTTTTTTTTCTCCAATAAACAATTCTCAGTGTTCTCCCTCCAGTAAATCACCCTTATTTCTCAAAGTTTTCATCCCTATATAAACTATTCTTGTCTCACTATGATAGGGTGACCAGACGTCCGGATTTGCCCGGCTTTTCACGCCTAAACTGAGCATCGTGCCTGATTTTTTTAAAATGTTGAAATATCCGGCTTTTATGTGATTGGCTAAATTACTCACGTGAAAGACACCATTATTTAAAAAAAACTTCATTGGAATCCGATTTCCGAGAACAGAATTAAGAATTTTTATCTCCGCAAAATCGACAGATCGTGCAAATTGCCAACAACACTACCGTAAGTTGCCACGTTGTTCGATAGTTTATAATAGATTACTATCATATTTTAACCCAGGTTAAACACTGTTTAGGTTTATTGGCATTTGTTTGGGGAAAATATCACAGACAAAACGGCATGAATAGGAACTTGGGGCTGGATTTAGTCACTTATAACTTCGTTGTCCATTGCAAATTACAAATAATATTAACTTTAGTGTGTACTGCTTTTATATTTATTGCAATTAGTTTACTATGAAAAATATACACGAGTAGTATAGTAATGGGTTTGTTAAAATTAAAACCTCGTCTGTAGCATTTTACAAATAATTTTAACTTTAACATGGAATGTACCATTGATTAATGGTATTATATTATATTTGTATTACAGATACCCGCTCAAAATGCCAAAACGGAAATGTGTGTTCACGAATGAATTGAAAAAAAATAAATTTCAGTGCTTTTCCAGTGGTCGACAAGAGTATGAAGCAGAATGTCTTGTATGCAGAGGCGGCACATTTGTGTCGGTAGCAAATAAAGGTGCAGCTGAATTTAAAAAAACATAGAAACAGAAAAGCACAAGAAATGGACTAAATATTTTGAACAATCCAGCAATGTCGAATTGCATTCAAAATTCTTAAGACTTGCACAATTTATAAGTAGGCACGAAATTAATGTGATATTATTAGCTTACTCTTTAATGTTAAAAAAAAATATGTTTCAACGTCTTGTAGTTATTGAATAAAGGTGTCCTACTTAAAAAAAAAAAATTTCCTCCTTTTTATGACCGAAAAATTGCATTTGTCCTCCTTTTTGTGTTGAACAATATGGTCCCCCTACACTATGATGGACCTAGAAGTTGAGCAATTAATTAACTAGCCTTTCTCTAAGCCACACCGTTGCTCTCATCTTCAACCTTGTTAAACCAATACGAAAAGTAATTACCATGCAAAAAAAAATAAGGAAATGAAAAAATGTTTCCTACATTTATTACAAAGTAATTCCTTACCGTTTACCAAATTATATATTTAGATTAACATTTTTTCCATGCATGCTTAAGGAAATAACACTTACTACTGTCTTGCAGCCCCAAAGATTTTAAGTACTTTTCTAAGTTGGCAACATCTAGCTGAAGATGCTTGGGAACACTTCTTGTACCAGGAGTAAAACCACTCAGAGGAATTCCTAGAACTTGTTCAAGATCAGCAACACCTTGCTCTGGACTTGTCACCTTAATGGGAATATATATTTATAAAAATAAAGCATCTTTAACCAGTAAAAAAAGTAATATAATAACAGTAACTAACAGACTGTAAACAACTTTTTAAAAATTTCTGATGCCATTTTTCTGAAAAGCATCTGCAGTACATTTAGAAGACTGAGAAGTTGGAATAGGTAAATTGAGTGTAAGTAGCATACCTGTCAACCTCCTGAGACTAAAACCTGTACGCCGGACCAAAAAAATCCTTACAAACACCCAAAAAAATTTGTAGCCTAGACCAGTGATAAAAGATCGTCACTTTATTAAAAAATAAAGCAGTTAATCTCGACCGCTGGGATAAAGTAGGCCTACTCAACGCAAACAAAACTTTTTTTTTCTTTTTATGTAGGGCCTAAACAGAATATTATGACATTAATTTATTGGAAATATATTGAAGGGAAAGATATAACTGAAAAGATTAAGACAGCGATTAAATTGCAACAAAGCAAAACAACAGCAACTCCCGTGTGTTACGGGCCCGAAAGGGAAGCAAAGAATAGTCACACTGTACCCTACCATCTTCTTCTTCTTCTTTGATCCATAACCGCCAACCGTCAAAGCAGTCAGCGGCCATCACGCCTGGTGGCGTCTTGTAGGGCAGCACCAAATTGATTCCACTTTGCTCGGTCGGCGGCCATCCTTCGTACAGTGCCCCAACTGTGGTTCATTCTTTGCATCTCAGCTTCCACAGTTCTCCGCCAAGTTGTTTTTGGTCGGCCTCTCTTTCGCTTTCCCTCGGGGGTCCATAGCATAGCTGTTCTTGCGATGGTATCAGGATCCCTTCTGAGGACATGGCCAACCCAACTCCAGCGTCTGCCAGCTATGATGGTGTGCATGTCCTCCTGGTTACTCCGAATAAGTAGTTCTTGGTTGCTGATGGTGTTTGGCCAAAAGATTCGGAGAATTTTCCTTAGGCAGATTGTGTGGAAGGAGGACAGTTTCGACATTTCCTTCTCTGTTACTCTCCAACATTCCGCACCATAGAGAAGCACAGAAAGTACGCAGCTCTCATACAGTCTTAATTTGGTGTTTGTGCTGTACTGGGAAGACTTCCAAATGTTGTTGAGAATAGCAAAGGCTGTTCTCGCTTTATTCATTCTGTTGTTAATGTCCTTGCTTGTTCCGCCGTCAGGTGTTACTATGCTTCCTAGGTAAGTAAATGTGTCTGTCTGTTCTAACTTCTTTGATGGTTGGCGGTTATGGATCAAAGAAGAAGAAGAAGTTCTAACTTCTGGTTCCTTACTGTTATTGGCTCAGGATTGCCCACATTTAGTGTCATGATCTCCGTCTTCTTCAGATTGATGTTCAGGCCAACCTGCTGGCCATACTTATTCAGTCTATCAGTTTTGTCTTGAATGTGTTGGTGTGAATGCGCGAGCAGTGCAATGTCATCTGCATATTCCAAATCTTCCAGTGTAGAAAACATTGTCCATCTAATTCCTCTTGGACTGCCCTCTGTTGTCTGGCGCATCACCCAATCTATGACTGTCAAAAATAATGTTGTTGATAAGGGGCATCCCTGTCGTACTCCTGTTTTCACTTCGAAAGTTACATTACTCGATCCAACACTGCACGTAAAGTTAGAATAGAGGCTTTTTATAATGGAAACAATGCGGCTGGGAATTCCATAAGCCCTCAGAATTTTCCATAGGCTGTCCCTGTGTATGCTGTCGAAAGCCTTTTCAAAATCAACAAAGTTAATGTACAGCTGTCTCTGCCATTCTGAGCACTGCTCTATAATGTTCCTGAGGGCAAATATATGATCTGCACATCTTCTGTTCTTTCTGAAACCCGCTTGTTCTTTCCTCAGTTTATGGTCAACTGCTTTTGAAATTCTCTGGATGATTATCCTGCCTAGTATTTTGCTGGGAACTGAGAGGAGGGTAATTCCTCTCCAGTTGTTGCAGTCTGCAAGGTCGCCCTTCTTGGGCAATTTGACAATTGTTCCTTTACTCCACTCTGTTGGTGTTGTCTCAGTTTCCCAGACTTGTGCAAATAGTGGTTCTAATAGTTCTGCTGCTAGTTCAGGGTCTGTCTTGAATAGCTCAGCATTCAGATTGTCGTGACCAGGCGCTTTTCCATTTTTTAGCCCTTTGATAGCTGTGATAATTTCTTCTTTTCGTGGAATGTCTGTATTTACGTCTAAGTCACTTTCAGCCTCAGGAACATTCAGCTGAGTCTCTGGTGGTTCCTTATTCAGTGTTTCTCTGAAGTGCTCTGCCCACCTTGTTTCCTGCCCCTGTGCTGTGGTGATGAGATTTCCTTGCTTGTCTCTTACTAACGTTATGTTGTTTGCACTGATAGCTTTAGTTATTTTATAAACTGTGCTTTGTTCATTTCTCAGTGCTGCCTCTTCTGCCTGTCTTGCAAGGTCATCCAGAAATGTCCTTTTGTTAGCACGGGTTTGACGTTTAACTTCCTTGTCCAGCTGACTGTACTGTTCACTATATATTGCCTTTAACCTGGGAGACTTAGCTTCTGTTTTCTTCCTTTTCATTTCCTTTCTCTTCGCTATGGTGTTTAGCGTTTCTGGTGTTATCCAGTCTTGGCTCTTTCTTTCCTGGAATCCCAAGCATGACTTGCTGCTTTCTTTATATATTGTTGAGATGGTGTTGAATTTCTGGTCCACATCGTCGGTCTCTGTTCTTTCCTGGCTTTTGGTAATCAGATATCGTCTCTTTACGTCGACCACAAACGCTTTTCTGGTGAGGGGGTCCTTAAGTTTCGTGATGTTGTATCTTTTCTGTTTGACTGCAACTGGTCCAGCAGCTCTGAGTTTCACCTTCAGTCTTGCTACTACTAGGTGATGATCACTTCCCACATCTGCGCCTCTTCTTACTTTCACGTCTTGTAGTGCATGTCTCCATCTGCCATTGATCATTATGTGATCTATCTGGTTTTTGTCTCGTCCGTTTGGTGATTCCCATGTTAACTTGTGCACTTCTTTGTGTTGAAAAAGTGTTCCTCCGATGACCAGGTTGTTAATACTGCAGAAGCTTATTAATTTGTCCCCATTCTCATTTACTGTTCCACTGCCGCATTTCCCCATTACTCTTTCGTTATAATTATTGTGTGTTCCAACTTTCGCATTTAGGTCTCCCATTACTATAATAAGATCGTACCTGGGTACAGTTTCCATTTCCTTTTGTACCTGTTGATAGAACTCGTCCTTGATCTCTTCGTCGCTGTCATTTGTTGGTGCATAACATTGTATAATTGTGGGGTTGGTGAATCTCCCTCTCAGTCTTGCTCTTATTAGTCTGTTGTTAATGGGTTTCCATTCCAGTAGAGACCTTTCCATTCCTTTCTTAAGGATAATGGCTACACCTTTGTTGTGCTGACCGTCCTCTCTACCAGAATAAAGTACTGTTTCCCCTGTAGCTGTTTTTATTCTCCCCATCCCTGTCCATCTGCTCTCGCTTATTCCCAGGATATGTAGTTTGTAATTCCTCATCTCTGCTGTAATCTGTCCCAGCTTTCCTGCCTCGTTCATAGTTCTGACATTCCAAAAACCAATTCTGGTTTCGTGTTTTGCGGTCTGGGCATCCGTTTTCATGCCAGTGGCTTCCTTTCAGCTTTCACCACTGTCAGTCATACGAGCCTGAGACTCCGGATGTCCATCCCGCATCAAAGTATTTCCATTTATTGCTGTTTCCGTAACGTGTGTGATTTTTTACACAGACAGGGGTGTCGGCCCTGTGCTAAAACCCCCAACCTGGAGGACCAGGGTACCAGCTTTTGTCTGACCCCTACCCACGCAGACCAGTCCAGCATGGTTGAACCTACCAGGAGTAAAACTCCCACTGGCATAGCTCTGGGGATTGTCAGGGTACACAAGCTGCCATACCGCTACAAGGTATAGGTACCATTGATGGCAGTACCCTACCATGCATGTCGTAAAAAGCAACTAAGGAGGGTTGGGCATGGGGCTGGTTACCCCATCCCGTAAAAATTTTTTACCACAAAAACTTCAACAAACATGGAAAGATCTTGAGCGGATGGCACAGGACAGGAAGACTTGGCATGTGTTTGTTGAAGGCCTATGCTCCGTGGGGAGCTAAAGGGTATTGATTGAAAACAACAGCAATATTTAACCAAGTTATAAGTACTTAGCTTTTTTAAAACAAAATGGCATCGAAGTGTCTTGGCAAGCGTGGTTCATAACAGACAACTTTAAAAATATGTCATGTCACGCTGAAAACCGAAGGTGTTTGAGGCCAAATTCAAAGTGTTTGCCGAACTGTTGGGTATAAAAGGATTTGATTGGTTGCTGGGAAAGACCTCAGTTTAAAAACAGACGCCGAGATTCCCAGAATTAAAAATAAAAAAAATGATTTTTAAAAAAAACCTGGGCTAGAACATATTTTCTGATTTAAAATTTAAAAAACTTGGGTTGGAAAGTATTTATATAATTTTTTTAAATAAAAAAAAAAACTTTTTTTTTTTGGGAGGGGGGAAAAATCCGTACAACGAGTCTGTACGGTCGTACACTGCAAAAAGTATCAAAAATATGTACATTGTATGGAAAATTCGTACATGTTGACAGGTATGAAGTAGACTAATTACATAACAGCTCTTTGGCACAAATGTACAGTTATCTTTAAAATAGTTGCATTGATAGCCTGTGTCCTAAATTAAAATACACACTAAGACTATCTGGGTTCCTTCCTCATGTGTAGGTTACATAAAGTTAACCATGGCAAAGAGTGCTTCTTGTAGGTATCTATACACCAACATGATCAAGTGATTGTCCATGTGCTTTATTGATTGTCTTGGCAAAAGCTAAAATCACAGGAACCTAATGACTTTTCAAGATGACAGGGTGGCTGGTGTCGTTTGGCTCTAAATTGATGCAGGGAATGAAAACTCGTTCACTTAAATAACTGCCTGTGATTACATGTGTATATATACACTCTGCTACCGCCATTTAAAATCATAATTTATAAAGTTAAAACTGCTGTGTACTCATCAAAACTACATTCCCTGAATGGTCTTAAGGTCAGAATCACAAATGCAATTCACTAATCAGCAACTGGAGAATGTTTTCAATGAGTTGGGAAATAAGACTGAATGACGTGTCGATGAAAGATAGCCGTTATGGTGAAGGCCAAAAATTTGAACTGTACTGTGCTATAATAAAAAAAAAAAATTATGCTTTTAATATGTCATTTACAGTATGCTTCTATCTTGTTTACATCCAAAGTTAATAAAGTTCAAAGATGCACAAGGGCTTCATAACACCCCCCCCCCACATGCTTGTTTATTACTTTGCATCTACCGTTTTTTTTATTTTTTTACATACCTTGATAGTTTTGATTCCCAACTCCCGTGCAGCCTTCAAATTCATGCCAATGTCATCTAAGAAAACTGTTTCATCTGCACTAACCCCGAGCTCCTGCACACACTGTGCATATATATTCCTGTGGGGTTTGCGGCAACCCAGGACACATGACTCAACAATCTGCAAAGTATATGGTATCATTTATATGAACACTTCAAAATGCATAAAAGGTGACTGTTCATTGAGGATAAAAAGAAAATAATATGATTCACTTTATTTCTTTTCACATCAAACATAAGACATGTTAAAAGAGTAGAAAATGCGCCCCCCCCCCCCCAAAAAAAAAATATAACCTCCGCATTAAACAAAGATCTGTCAACAGGGCAAACAATACCAAAAACATGATGACCTCTCACATCAAAGACCTTTTAACAGGGCAAACAATACATATAACATGATGGCCTATCACATCAAAAACAGATCTAATAACAGGGTAAACAATATCTATATCATGATGGCCTATCACATCAAACAAAGACATAATAACAGGGCAAACAACATCTATAACATGATGACCTATCACATCAAACAAAGACCTAATAACATGGCAAACAATACAACATAATAACCTATCACATCAAAGAAAGACCTAATAACATGGCAAACAATACAACATAATAACCTATCACATCAAACAAAGACCTAATAACATGGCAAACAATACAACATAATAACCTATCACATCAAAGAAAGACCTAATAACATGGCAAACAATACAACATAATAACCTATCACATCAAACAAAGACCTAATAACATGGCAAACAATACAACCCAATAACCTATCACATCAAACAAAGACCTAATAACAGGGCAAACAATACAACATAATCACATAAAACAAAGACCTAATAACAGAGCAAAAATCACCTATAACATAATAACCTTTCACATCAAACAAAGACCTAATAACAGGGTAAACAATACAACATATTAACTTATCATATCAAACAAAGATCTTATAACATGGCAAACAATACAACATAATAGCCTATCACATCAAAGAAAGACCTAATAACAGGGCAAACAATACAACATAATAACCTATCACATCAAACAAAGACCTAATAACATGGCAAACAATACAACATTATAACCTATCACATCAAACAAAGACCTAATAACAGGGTAAACAACACCAACAACATGATGATCAATGGCATCTAACAAAGACCTACTAACAGGGCAAACTACACCTATAACATGATGACCTATCACATGAAACAAAGACCTAAACAGGGCAAACAATATCAAAAACATGATGACCTATGACGTCAATGACCTACTAAAAGAACAAACTATACCCCAAAAAATGATGATGTATTACATTGAACAAAGACCTATTAACAGGGCAGAGAATATTAATAACACAATGACCAACAACATCTAAGACTGACCTGTTAATAGTGCAGACAATAACAATGACATGGTCACCTGCCAGGCCATGCAAAATTCTGTTAACAGGGCAAATAGTATACCAACCAAAATAATGACCTACCACATCAAACAGAGACCTGTCAACAGGCAGGAGTGTCCTTGTTTTAAGTTCATCCAAAAACCAATTGTTAGTGAGCAGTGCTGTCTTTAAGCCTTCAGATCTCAGACACTTGATCGCATCAATCATTACAGGTGCTGAGCTGCTCTCTGTACAACTCATTTTAGCAACCAAAGGGGTTACGTCAATAACTCTGCCAACCTAAGTGGAGGAAATAAAATATATGTATGTATATTTTCATTGCCTCGTGTAGTTTAAAGGGACCCTTAAGACAAAAAAAAAAAAAAAAAAGACTAAGGCCCCATCGGGTATGTTGTGCATGGGGCTGGCAATCTCATCATGTAAAACAAATAGCTACCACCACTGGAACAGCATATTAACTCTTTGTGCATATGAACATTTTTTAAAAATATTTCCAAACAACAACAATAAAAATACACTGGGGTGGCCATTTTTGTTTGGGCCAAATGTACTTTTTTGCTTGGGACTGAAAGAGTTAATTCTTTGTGCAAACTTCCTCACTGGGACATCTGCAGTGGTGGTTCCATGCTTCGTAGGGAGTGAAAAGGGTAATGATGATATTCTCATCCTGATCTAGTGGAGATATTATTATATAAATCTTTTCAAGTAATTTATCGTAGACATTCTGTAGTGTGATAATTCGATAGCTGTTGAGCAGTGTGGGGTCTTTGCCAGGTTTAGGAAGTGGTCGAAGGTAACTGTGTAGCCAGTCTTCCGGCACCTCAGCATTCTGTATGCTGGTATTGAAATCGCTCACCATATTTATAATGGCTGTGTCGTTGAGCTGTGTAATGTGATGGTATTGTACACCATCAGGACCCAGAGCAGTGTTTCTGCTGGTTTTCAATGTGTACACCACGTCCTCTTCAGAAATGAGATCGAAGTATATCTGGCCCCTTAGGGCATTTTCCAGAACACTATCCTTTATTTTCAGGTGGGCACTTTTGTCACCTTTATCCGTTTACTCCACATATCGATTGAATAATGCTCTTCCCTTCTCTTCATCCGTCTTCAGGCTTAATCCTGTAGAACTTTTGATATTAAGGATGGGTTAGTTTGCACTTTTCCTATTCATTCTTTGATGTAAGGACCAGAATTTCTGTAGGGTTTTTTTCCGTGCCCACCTGTGTCACAAAGTCCTCCCACACTTTATCCTTGGCCTCCCTTGCCAAGCTCTTGTTGCAAGACACCTTCAAAATGCACACATCCTTCCTGATACCTTGGGCAGCTATAGGCCTATGAAAACAACACGGGGTAACGCTGGAACGTTTGCATACGATGTGCATGAGGGATTCCAGGGTAAAAAAGAAACGGTGGCTGTGGCAATTGACCTAGAGGATGCTTATAACAGTGTGGACTTTGCAACCCTAATAAACTGTATAATGGCATGTGGTGTAAACCCTTGGATAAAAAGGTGGATAGCAGCTGCCTTAACGAAGAGATCAGTTGCATTTCGCTTGGGAACTTGAACAACAGAACCAATGCGCATTTGCCCGGGACTACCACAGGGTTCTCCACTTTCACCAGTGCTGTTTAACATCTACACAGCAAAAGTAGCACCCTTTCAACCAACAGGACTGGGACGAACATTAACTTTTGCAGATGACATACTCATGGACAGAACTGGCTCAGACAGACAAGAAATAGTTCAAGGCATACAAGAGACACTACAGGCGGTTTCTAAATGGTGTGAGGAAAGCGGATCAAAGGTCAATCCCAACAAGGCCTGTGTGATGTGGAGCTCTTTGAACAACTCGATAGTGAAAACAGACCTTCCAGACATTACTTTCTAATAGCAGAACATAGAAAGGCAAGATAAGCTGAAGTATCTGGGAGTAACGTTTGATCGTGGGCTATAGTTCAAGTATCATGTCGAACTGATCATACAGAAGTGCAAGCGAGGACTGGCAGCCTTAAAAACAATGGCTGCTGTGCACTTGGAACAGAGACTATTGTTTCTCCTGTATCATCAGCTCGTGATTTCTGTAATCAAGTATGGGCTAGGAATACTTACGCTGTCAGTGTCACAGTGTGAATGACTGGGATGCATTCAAAATGAAGGGATGCGACTAGTTTTGGGCTCTAGGCGTGATACCCACATTGTGACAATGAGATACATGCTCGGATTGCTGTCGATTAGATCCAGATATGCGATGGCCCAGGCAAAAGCCTATACGCGGGTAACCATCAACAAAAGACACCCACTACATGAGAACGAAGCTGACATCAAAGGAGCAAGAATCAAGAGGGGGATGTCATGGATGGCACAGGCAGAGGCTACGATTGGTCAGGTGACCAGGGTTGAAAATGTATCCAAAGGGGAAGAGTGGAGTAAGTCAGGGAAGAACTGGATAAACTACCAGCAGGTCATCATTAGCCTTGGCAGAGAGTGCAGATCTTGGGGCAATGGAAAAGCAGAGCTGGAGATTAATCAGCTGATAAGTGATCATGTTGGGGATGGTGACGCCATTGTGTTCACTGATGGGTCTGTAGTGCATGGTGAGAAATCAGGAAGGTGCTTCTCTGCGAGAATAAAGGGCAGGGTTGTCGCTGAACAGAGTGGAGCCTATATGACAACAACATCCAGCATGAGAATGGAGGTAGAGACAGTTACTGCAACAATGAGGTGGCTGTCTGAAACTCCATCAACCAAGGCAGTTATATTGTCAGACTCTCAAGCCATGCTTTGGAAAGTTCAGAACGGATGGCTGCGGCAGGAATGGAAAACGTCAATAGAATCCTCAAGTCTTCAAGAACTCGTGTGGATCTACTGTCCTGGTCATGCAGGGGTAAGTGGCAATGAGAGAACAGACAGACTGGCCTCGAGAGCACCCACAGTGGGGGACAGTGGACATGGATAAGGGAGAGATACTAAGGGCAATTAATGATCACCTGCTGGATAATGACACTGCAATGGATGAATCAACAAGGCTGAGACTGTTGGAGTTTGGCATCAAACGTGGGACTAGCAGAAATGGACGTGAGAGAGGATGCATCCATCATGTGAACAACCAGCGTCCTACAGATAGAATTAGCATTCATACTCTTCGACATTTGCTGAGGGAGACTGAGCACCTATGGGTTTTCCCAGAGTGCAGTGAGGTCGATTATAATTAACAATAACAATATATATAAATATCCTTTGTTTTTAATGCTCTGAGTACGGTACTTTAGGTGTTTTGCTGTTGAATTCTCTAAGTTTCTTATTGTCCTGAGAGGACAATCGAACTGATAATGCACTTTTTGTGGGGTGCAAAATTGGCTGTGTGTCATTTCACGATGTACTGTCACAGCAAGGCGATGGCGCCGTTTGGTTGGTCCTAGGTTCGATTACTGGTAAGCCTATCAGTTATTTTTTTTTTCTGTTGTCTGGTGTCATCCTTTATGTCCAACGAGTACCTGTTAATTACCTTTATTTATTTATTTACTAATTCATTTATTTAATAGATAACCATAAGTAAATGAATAAGTGATGGTTTTGTTTGTTTAACTGATTGTTCTTCTTCTTAGATCCGTAACCGCTGACTTTCAAAGCAGTCAGAAGCCGTCATACCTGGCGGCATCTTTTAGGGCAGCAGCAAGCTGCCTCCACTTTGCTCTGTCAGTGGCCATCCTTTGTGCAGTGCCCCAACTCTGATTAATGCTTTGCATCTCAGCCTCCACAGTTCTCCGCCAAGTTGTTTTTGGTCAGCCACTCTGTTGCCTTCCCTCTGGAGTCCACAGCATAGCAGTTCTTGAAATGGCATCAGGGTCTCTTCTTAATACATAACCGTAAGTAAATGAATAAGTGATGGTTCTCATTTGTTTACTAGAGAACCATAAGGAAATGAATATGTGAAGGTTATCTGTTTAATAGAGAGCCATTGTGGTGGTTTTTGATGTTAAAAGAAAAGTAGTCAGTATGTGTCTACAGAGTGAGGTCAGCTATGCAAGTCCCTGAGTCTAATAGTTGAAGTTGATGTTCTCAGGGTACCTGACTGCTACCACCCTATGATCTCACTCTGCGATTTATTTTGGGTAACTAGTGTTTGTGATGTTAATTTTATATGGCTTGATGTCTAGGGTAATGGAAATGTAGTGATAATTGCGTTAAACAAATACACATGTACATTACTAACATTAAATAAACAAGACTGGGTTTAAAGTTATGATATATATGTATATACAGTTTAATTTCCTGTCCCTCAAATTTTTTAGGACAGGAATGTTTAACTTAAAATGAAAATATGGTTTTATCAATTTAAATACACAAGAAGGACATCTGTCCAATATATTTTAATATGTTAAAGTTTCTAAACTGTTATTCCCTGGTGGAAAAACCCTGTTATACGAAGAGTCAATATTTGGAAAACTGGTTTTCACATCATATCACAAACTGTTACTGAATAGGGTGGAGATTAAATACATTTGAGTTTGCATAAGCCCGCAAGATATAGGCTTATCTTATAATCCTTGTAGACCCTGGATGACTGGTTCGAGAACACTGCACACTTCTCCACTGTAATGTATTCTGGAAACTGCGAATACTTGTATGATTTTATAAAGAAACAACCGGTAGGTTGCCTCAACTTCTGCAGCTCCGACTTCTGACCAACTTGAAACTGGGCGATGTAACCCTGAAACAAGAGGAACAGGCCTTCCTCAGTCCCTAGTTAATGGTCTCCACCACTACCAATTTAACACCATTAAACAAGTAGTGTGATCAGAGAAAATAGCTAACTAAATAAGCTACAGTTTTTAACTTTATTGTGACTTCTTCATAAACAGTGGGTATCTTCTTTTCCACATAGTCTCAACGCCCCTGTCAATATACATCATCTTCTTCTTCAGCTGAAATACAATCTTTTCTTTTCTCCAAAGTTAATATACCAATAGGCCTGCCAGTGACTTTCTGGTCTTACAGTCAAAATATGTATGACAATATTCAACTCAAATTTAGTTTAATTTGCTTCCTAAAACATGCCTCTGCTCCTAGTATGTCGCAATCTTCCACAAAGGCAAAATGTCGTACCCACACAATGTTATGGCACCCTATCTGGTTGGCCTCTACATCAAATAATGTATTAAAAAGGTTATTCATCTTACCGCAATCAATGAAATAATCACACACTTTGTTAAGGTTTAACAGGCTGTCAATGGTCACTTTTAGACAGCCGCTGCTTCAGACGCAAAGGCAATCTGCTTATTAAATGCTCTGAACCTTCTGTGTATGAAAAATCTCTCTCAAGTGGTACCATGCATCGTAGATGCGTTAGTTTTATTCTCCCTATGTCTATTCTAACATTAACCAATCAGTTTAAACTACACCGATTCGACAATTATTTTTGAAAATCCCAAACATTTATTTACGTTTTCAAATAAGTTCGTCAGTCGCTTTAGGTGGGCAAAAATTCAAATCTACCTCCCCTCTTCCTCCTAGTAGTGTTTATCAAATGAGGCAAGCCGATTTGCCTTGTTTCCAAGCAACGACTCAAAAAATGTTACTTTTAATTTGAGCTGGGACATCAGTGTGTTCGTTTGTCTGTTTGTCAAATTTTATTTTATGCGATAACTCAGTCACTTTTGAAGCTATCTAAAAGATGAAAAGTGATTTTTAATCAGGCTAATGTCCTCTATCTATCCAGTAGATTTTCATCTACGTCTTTATCTAAGTTTGCATCTTTGTACTTTTCTCTTTATTTATAAGTCTAGATACGTTTTCATAGAAAATATTATAGTATTGAATAAACAACATTATTGCTTTTAATTCCATTCTGTCTTTTTCCCTTTTATTCATCTTTCTATAGAATGCAGTACATTATTTACGTTTTCTGTCTTTCTTTAGTCCATCCGCTCCCCTGCACTCATGTGTTCGTTAGTTTCAATTTGGAAAAAAATACCCAAGTGGGTTTAGACTTTTTCCATACTAACCCCCTCTCGCGCTATATGTCTCCCATCTTTTTTTCGAAGACGAACACGTGTTTGCCTCTTGCCAAAATGGTTTCATGTTATATTTTAAAAATTAGTACGGAGCAACGAAAAACCTTTGGTAATCGGGGATGGGTACCCTCACATGGCGTTAATAGTTTCAAATTGCATGCCTCTCGTTGGCGTTTTTGAAAATGCGACGTTCTGAAAAACGACGTCTAACGGCAACTGTCGCATGTTGTAACTAATAATAGATTCTTAGAATACGTTAATTAAAAACAAAAAATTCAAGGACTTTCCAATTTTTGCATTAGATTTTATCGTCCTTGACAATTTCCAAATCTTATAGTAGCGGTTATAAACGGTAACTTTACGTCACTAGAATTGGACTTTTTGAAAAATATGCGCAGGGTAGGGCAATGGTAGCTATCTTGGCATATTGGAACAAAATTCAAACACTGTATTATCATTATAATTTGAGAGGGAGGGTTCAAAACGGTGCATTTTATCACAGCCATAAAGAAATGATAAGTGAAGGTTTTCATGTGTGTAACTGTTAGACATAAGGAAATGAATAACGCAAAGTTCAGATGTATTTAAGAAAAGCCACAAGAATATAGATAAGTACCTATGACAACAACTGAAAATCACATAACTTGCCTGTTTAGAAATTTCCTGGCCAAAAGCAAAAGCAAACTGCCTGAGACTGAGCTTGCCAGACTCGAGTAGGCTCCATGGGCCATCCATGCCACCAATGACAACCAGGCGGTTTAATATTCCATTAGGCAGCCCTGCGTGGCTCTCAAATTCTGTGACAGTAGATGTAATGTTGCTAGTTCTGTGTTTGTGTTAAGCACTATTTTCATTCAAATTATTCCACTAACCAAATTTGTCTTCATATTTTCAATTTAAAAGAAAAAACACATCACGGCAATGTTATTCAGTGTTGCAGTTCTGAAATTAATCAATACTCATTAGCTCCCAAAGGAGCGTAGGCCTTCAACAAACACATGCTAACTCCTGTCACATGCCATTATCTCAAGTTCTTTCTATGTCTTCCTCATCATTTTCATTCCTGTCTCCAGTGTCTCCAGTTCTCTTTTCCACGTTTTTTTGTTGTTGTCTACCTTTATCTCTCTTACCCTGGGAATTCTAGAACAAGGACTGCCTTGTAATGCTATCAACAGGTTTCCTTAGTGTGTGCTCCATTCATTGCCAGCGTCTTCTTCTCATCGCTTGTTCCACTGGCACTTGACTGGTTCTTGTCACCAGGTCCACATTAGTGACCTTCTCGTACCATTTTAATTAGGGCTGCATTGAATATTCGATTCGGTGCCGAATAATGCATTCAATGAACTATTTGTATGCGGTCAAATAGTAGGCTGCCATCAAATATGAATAGTAAATTTCTGTCCAGCACTGCCGACAACACGTTTTCAGATAACAGATGTTGTCTTTTGGCAGAGAATGTTGAGAGACTCGTTTTTTTTTTTTAAGCCAATGCATGTTTCATATAGCAATTTAAAAAAAAAACTGATTAATGGCTAGTTAGTAGCATTAAATTGTTCCAAGATATTTGCCCTATTTTTTTTTTGTAACGCTGTATAATTAATAAAAATGTCAGTAGACCTATTGAACACAACATTTTATGCCCAACCTTCACTCACTATTCATATTCACATTCGGCCGAATAGTAAAAACCACTATTTGGTGCAGCCCTAATTTCAATCCTTCTATTCTACGCAAGCACCTTTTTTTTAATGAAAGTCTGTAGCTTTTTGGCTATTGATTTTGCTGTTCTACATGTTTCCGAGCCATACAATAGGACTGACTTGACATTTGATTCTCCATGTTTCAGAGCCATACAATAGTACTGACTTGACATTTGATTCTCCATGTTTCAGAGCCATACAATAGGACTGACTTGACATTTGATTCTCCATGTTTCAGAGCCATACAATAGGACTGACTTGACATTTGATTCTCCATGTTTCCGAGCCATACAATAGGACTGACTTGACATTTGATTCTCCATGTTTCCGAGCCATACAATAGGACTGACTTGACATTTGATTCTCCATGTTTCCAAGCCATACAATAGGACTGACTTGACGTTTGAGTTGAAGATTCTTATTTTTGTGTTGGACCTGATTTTTCATTGTCTATTCCTTAATGCAATGAAAGCTTCTCTTGCCTGTTGTATTCTTATTTTGATAACATTGTCTATCCCTCCAACTTTGCCTATATTGCTGCCAAGATATTATGTGTATGATTCTTCATCTCCAGCATGGACCATCCATGTCACCACTGACAACCAGGCAGTTTAGTATTCCATTAGGCAGCTCCATGTGGGTCTCAAATTCTGTGACAGTAAATGTAATGTTGCTATTTCTGTGTTTGTGTTAAGAACTATTTTCATTCAAATTATTACACTAACCAGTTTTGTCTGCATATTTTTCAGTTTGTTTAAAAAAAAAAAAAAAATTTCACCAAATTAACAATTTTCAGTGTAGCAGTACTGAAATTTAGAGAGGAAAAAGGAAAAAAAAAAAAATCCCACCCCCTGCAGACCCAAGTAGAACAGTCCCAACTAAGATGGTTGGCCATGTCTGCAGAATGGGAGAAGATTGGCTACCACGACAAGCATGGGAAACAAAGAGCCAAGGATCCAGACCCCCAGGATGACCCACAGTCCGCTGGGAGGACAACATTAGACAATCTTTGAAGGACCGAGGACTAGAATGGAACCAGGCCAGGAGGAAGACAGCCGATAGGATGGTCTGGCGCTCTCTCTTCCAAACCTCTACACCTCACGGTAGAAGGGGAACGACTAAGTAAGTAAGCAAAAAGGAAAAATAAAAATGATTAATTTTTTAAAAAATGTGCTTAAAATTATCTACTAAATTCAGCACTGCTATTTCCTTTAGTTACAGAGCTCACGATATTCTTGTGACAGGATGGTCAAGTTATTCGAAACATGTTGAAAACAAGAAAGGACATTTCTGGACAAATTTCTATGTGTAGATATGTTCAAAATCCACATAATTATGAATATACTTTAAACTGGTAATGTCAAATTTATTTTTTCGTTTGCGCACGAGATCTTCCATCAATCACTTGGAAAATATTTTGATATTTTGGCTCATATCTGAGTTAGCTGAGACTAACAAGACTGACTGAAGATTTTCATTAGTCTGCCTCACTGGCCAATATGGCTTCCTGACATGTGGGATGAAAAAGTCATGCAGATATATGTAGTTCTAAACATAGCTGGATAGGTTATTTTGCAATTCAGAATAGGACTATTTAATATTTATGCTTGATGCTCAGAGTAGGACAATTAGATGGGATCCACTGCATCACAACCTTATTTAAATAGAAGACATGGTTTGTAGAGTACTGCTTGTAGGTTATTTAAGTCTGCATTATTCTGGCTATTGACATCCGTGAAGAAAGAGGCTTGTCTCTCTGTGCTTTACTCTTTCATTAGGATTTCTGCTGCAGTTTTCTTCCTCTTCCTCATTCATCTTCAGACGTCAACTTGAATATGTTCAAAGAAAGTAGTAGTCAGTCTGAGATTGTTGACATCTTCGTAGAGCTTTTCTAGTAGTGGCACTGGTGATGGCCATATGCGCTATCTCTGTTCCTCATATGCTGGGCACCTTTGAAGTAGATGCTCAGCACAGTCATATCAGGCACAGTTTCATTCTGCAGTTTTCAAGGCCTCTGCCTCTGAAGTTACTTGAGAATTTTTCTGTTGCTACTGATAGTTTTTATTTTTTGTGTAACATTAGAAAGTGAATATTATTAATAGAAGATTTTAATCACTGCACTGCTGCCATTTATAACCTTGGATTAGTTTTTGTATTCCGAGGACAAGGAAATCTGCAAATTTATCATATCTTGTCCCTAGGTGCAGAAGTCTAAAATCTCATACAGAATTTTCCCTGCGAGCTTTATACTGTTCTGGAACATTAGTTCATTATGATAAGCTCATCCTCGTTCTAAGAGAACTCTTTATGAGTTGGAAAGCAGGATATGTACCTTTCTCCTCATTCATTCTGAAATATTCTTAGCTTTTGTTATATTTCCAGATTCATGTGTGTAACCACAATTTCCAGATTCATGTGTGTAACCACAATTTCCAGATTCATGTGTGTAACCACAATTTCCAGATTCATGTGTGTAACCACAATTTCCATGAAGCAGTCTAACTTGGGCTCCATGTAGTTCCCAGGGGTCTCTGAGGAATCAAAGGAAGAATAGGACTACTGCACCCTCATCATCATTCCTTTTTGGTCCCTGTGGAACATAGGGCAGAAACAGTTGCTCTCCATCGATTTCTATTCTGGGCTGTCTTTTTCATCTGTGCCCAAGTCATTCCAATTTCCCTAGCCTCCTCTTCAACAGTTCTTCTCCAAGTTCTCTTTGGCCTCCCCACTCTTCTTTTCCCCTGTGGGTTCCAGTCAAGGGCAACTCTGGCTATGCTTGATTTTTCTCTTCTGAGTGTATATCCTATCTATCCCCACTTTCTTACCTTAATTTCTGTTTTTATAGGCTGTTGTCCGCATCTTTTCCTTAGCTCTATTTTTGTTATTACATCTGGCCATCTTATACGGAGGATCCGTCGGAGACATCTATTTACAAATGTCTGTAGCTTGGAGGTGATACTCTTTGAGACATGCCATGTCTCTGCGCCATACAGCAAGACTGACTTTACATTTGAGTTAAAGATTCTAATTTTGTTCTCTCTGGATATAGCGGAGGAGTTCCATATTGGTCGAAGGGCATTAAAAGCGCATCCGGCTTTATTAATTTTTTTTTTACTGCACCCTCAGGGATGTCATACAAGGTGACTTATATAAGACTGGCAACTTCATCATGCAAAACATATTGCTACAGAAACCACCACCACCACAAGAGCATGTGGAATAATTTCCTATGGCTGCTGTTGATGATGATAGGAAACTCTATACAGAGCGATACTTCTTCTTCTTCTGCGTTCGTCCTGAAAAGGATGTTGATTGCGTTGTGTCGCCGTTAACAGCAAAGCTGAGATATCTGCGCCTTTCGGCCCAACACATCCGGCTTCGGCACAGCATTTTTTAGGACTGGGTTTGCCTTCCCACTTCGATCCCTACTCTCTCAGCCAGACTGCAGTGATGCAGCCTGTTTCCAGGACCACCACTTGGAGGTGGAGTAGGGTCTTGGTCAGCTCTGGTTCGCTGACCCTGACACAAGCAGTCAGCTATGGGTCGCTGTACAGAGCGATACAACAGTAGGCAATCTGATCATCAGAGGAGGCCCCCATCGATCAAGTGTTTCTGCCCTTTATTCTCCTTTACACTCTAGGAGGGGGGAAGGGGGGCGGACCCACCTGGGTCATGACTCCCAAGTGTCTCCACCTCCTGTTGTCTTGTGTAGAAAATGAACCCATTCCACCTTGGTTGCAGCTTTAAAATCCACAATTCCGCCAGCCGGAGACAATTGTGAAAGTAACAAAGTGAAGACATGAAGTAACTTTCAATAAAACTGTTACTGGCATTCATTATCGTTCAGCTCCCTGTGGATCATAGGTCTTCAACAAATACCTTCCAAGTCTTCCAGTCCTGTGCTCATGGTCGTTCTATGTCTTCTTTCTCCCTACTTGTCCATACTTGCTGAAGTTTTGTTTACTTATGTTTCTACAGGATGGGATAGCTGGCCCTATGCCCAACCCAACATAGTTGCCTTTTATGACTTGCTTGGTAGGTTACTGTACTAGTGGAGGGGGTCAGAGTAGCTAAGAGGTGTGGCATTCGCCTCAAATTCTAGAGGTATCGGATTCAATTCCCAGTAGAGGGAATACAATTTATATAAATTTTTTTCAGAACCAGTGGTCCTAATGATGTTATACTCTCCCCTGGTCTCCAGGGTAGTGAGATCGTATGCTAAACCTATTCGGAAAAGGGTGAAAAAAATAAGAGGTCCTGTGTGCATGTCACGCACGTTAAAAATCCCACGGTAGTTGGAAATTGTAAACAGTAGGCCATAAAGGCCACTGCCTTGGAAAATTTAAAAAGTTGAAACCTACCCACCACAAAAATATTTATAGAATGTGTCATTCCTATATACACACACTGGGAAACTCGCCGGTGCTACGGAGTTCATGCACTGTGCTGAGATCCTCCTTGTGTGATCTAAGGGAGGAGATCGGAGCACTGATGGAGTTGTCCATGTGCAATGACGATAGTACTTAAAAACCAAACCAAACCAGACCAAAATGTTTTAGTATCCTTTGCTCCCCTTTCAGGCCCTGGTAACAGATTGGTGACTGTCATATTGGCAGATTTTTTTTCAAAATCACTATCATCAGTTACCATCTCCACAATGAAGGTCGGCTGTGATGGATCTTAAACATCTTCTGTCTCTTGTCTTGATGGTGCACTCTGATAGACTCTTTCCTGTCCATCTCTTGATGTTATCTTCCCACTTATAGCGATGTCTTCCTCTTGCACATTTGCCTTCAACTCTTCCTTCTATTATGGTCTTCAGTAAGGTGTTATGTCTTTTTATATGGCCAGAGTATGTTAGCTGCCTAATTTTGATCTCCTTCATTAATTTTCTTTTCATTCCTAGGTTTTCTAGGACCTCTTTATTTGTTTTCTTCTCGTTCCATTCTTCTATATATCCATATCTCAAAGACCTCAATTCTTTCCTCTAAGAAATCATTCATATAAGCAAATTACTTTACAGTGGTTGTAAAATAATCCTGTAAGTAGCTTTATGACAGAAGGTATCTAAAAGAGTATGGTTTGGCCATGTCTGCAGAATGGGAGAAGATCGGCTACCACGACAAGCATGGGAAACAAAGAGCCAGAGATCCAGACCCCCAGGATGACCCAGAGTCCGCTGGGAGGACAACATTAGATAATCTTTAATCTTTGAAGGACCGAGGACTAGAATGGAACCAGGCCAGGAAGAAGACAGCCGATAGGATAGTCTGGCGCTCTCTCTTCCAAACCTCTACACCTCACGGTAGAAGGGGAACGACTAAGTAAGTAAGTAAGGTATCTAAAAGAGGCATATATTTTATATAGGAAGCTAGGTTAATTAAATATTCCTGTAAATAATTACTGCAGAAGTTTCATTCAGGGAAAACATTTGTAAAAAACTTCTGTTTCTTGAGCAACTTTTTAAAAACATGATGAGGTCGCCAGTCCCATAGATAACCTCATATAAATCGCCTTGTATGGCATGCATGAGGGCAGAGGCGGATCTACATTTTGGGGGCCCTGAAGCTTGAAAATCTAGGAAGTGCCCTTTCTATTATAAAAGATGTTGGGGGAATGGGAAAGAAACGGATTATATTGAAAATAGGACTTGGGGCCCTGACGCTTGAACTCTTGGAGGGGCCCTGTTTGTTTAAAAAAAAGTGTTAGGAGATTGAAAGAAACGTATTATAGAAAAAACTGGACTTAGGGGCCCTGAAGCTAAAGCTTCATAGTAGATCTGCCTCTGCAAGAGGGTGCTGTATTTCTATTCTTTCTTTGTCTTCTCAGAGACACCTCGTGAACTACATGAGGCATTATCTAACATACCTCTAGATAATTTTATAACAGTAGGTCCATTTAAATAATGTACCTGTGAATAATTTTACAGCTGAAGGCAGAATCACACCTCCCATATCAAATATGACAGCCTTGGGTTGCCTTGACTTGGTTTCCGTGGATGAACACCTTGACAATGTTATGGCAGAGAATGCTGCCGACTCACTATGAAATCTTCCCATTGTGCTGATAATTTTTAGCATAGTGGGATTGGTATTATTACCGTCACTGTCAGAGAGTAAACAATTACGAATAGAAATAAGTTTTAAGATGCAGTTAAAAGACAGACACAAACACACACACACCCACACCCACCCACACGCGCACACACGCATGAATAAAATTAATGAATTCAACCTGTTAAAGTGAAGTTCAGTGTTACAGTATGTAAATAAACATCTGATAATATCATCTGATAAAACAAGATGGGGACAAATAGAAGCAAAGAAACAAAGAGCCAGGGATCCAGACCCCCAGCACGACCCAGAGTCTGCTGGGAGGACAACATTAGACAATCTTTGAAGGACCGAGGACTAGAATGGAACCAGGCAGGAGGAAGACAGCCGATAGGATAGTCTGGCGCTCTCTCTTCCAAACCTCTACACCTCACGGTAGAAGGGGAACGACTAAGTAAGTAAGTTGAAGCATAGAGAGTCTAAACAAAACTAATAAACTGCACAAAATCTATTTAGCACTTAACAATAATTTGAAAATGAATGAATATGGAGCAAAAAAAATTAATGTAAAAGAAGTGGACAGACAGTATGAGAGAGGATGCTGAGAACAGAGAAAAATGGAGAAGTATTATGCTTTCAGAGACTAATGTTAAAAGGCATTTATAGCAAAGGTTGCAATGCAGAAAAGTGGGACCTGTCTTTCAAGGTCATCTAAATAACTATCACACATTGTTAGGTTTAGGATTAAGGTTAGGGTTTGGGATTCTTAAATCTAACCCTAATCCTTATCCATTTTTTTTAAGTTGTATCAAACACATGACCTACTATTCTTCATTTCAACTTACAGAGGATGATACAAACTCATCAAAGATACCAACATCAAAGAAATGTAGAACAGCATTAAAGAATTAAGACAGAAGGCATTAGGTCAAAACTTAATAGTAACCTACCTGCAGTTTAGGACACTTCCACAAGTTTTGTAGGAATCAATCATTACTTATTCCATTTTAAATTATTAGTTTTAACATGTTGCATAAGATCCTTATAATGTATCATCACCACCACATTACTATCGTTATCACAATATTTACCATGCCATGAAGTACTGACACTTTAATATCATCACTCTCCCATAAAGTAGTTTTGAACACATGTGCAAACTGGCCTGTTGTGAGTTCAGTTCAGAGACATTTCCACAGAACATTGAGTTTAACCATGCAATAGTGAACTTCATTCTGCTCTATTCCAAGTGAAATTATGGCTGCAGTTCAACTACTTTGAACTTTGTTGTGTCCAGGGATTGATAGGTTATTTTCATTGTTTATAATATATGTAAATTTATGACTGTGTATATAAGTTTATGTACAAGGATTTATATTTCTGTACAAATGAATGTTACTATCTTCATACACAGT
Source organism: Oreohelix idahoensis (assembly GCA_024509875.1). Classification (NCBI taxonomy): domain Eukaryota; kingdom Metazoa; phylum Mollusca; class Gastropoda; order Stylommatophora; family Oreohelicidae; genus Oreohelix; species Oreohelix idahoensis. The sequence goes on from JAMPIV010004902.1 coordinate 349,838, forward strand.
CCAGTGTTATGCTGTATACAGTGAGTACTGACTTTAATCTTCACTACAGCCACCTTAGCACAGGCGCTATGTTAAAATGAAGAACAGTGAGACATGTATTACATACAACCTTAAAGAAACCAGAGACACAGTAATTAGGGGTAAGTGTGTTAGGTTTCAGAGTTCTAAAACTAACGACAACGGTGACTTATTTGGATGGCATTGAAGAACACGTTCCACTATTCTTCATTTCAACCAAGGCAATTTAACAGAAAAATTAACTGGTGAATTCCTCAAACTATTTCATCTCACTAAATCTTTACACTGGCAACATTACAATAAAGTGTCACCAACAATAACACTTTAAAAAGTTACAGAAACATCATGTCCTTTCACTATCTTTTATTCGTAATAACTTCTATAAGATCTGTTGTTGACTTTCTCTTGTATCACCGCTCAGTCTATATTCACTGTTTTCTCCCTCAATCTTGCCCTACCTGCTATTGCTTGAAATTTTTTTCTTCTTTCAATTTTCATTACCGTGTTTTCAGGTGCTCTCTTTTTCATCATATGTTTGCTGAAGGATAATTGTCTTTTCCTTAAATTTCCTGTCATTAAGAGCATACAACTGAAATGTTAAGTCAGTCCTATTGTATGGCTCTGAAACATAGAAAACAACAACAAAAACAACAAAAAAGCTACAGACTTTCATAAAAGGGATGAACAGTAGGACTGCAGTGGTATGACAACATCACTAATGTGGAAATGATGACAAGAACAAGACAACTGCCAGTGGAACAACAGATGAAAAGATAAAGTTGGAGATGGATAGTCCAGACACGCATTGAGAACATCTGTTAATAGCAATACCAGGCAGTCCTTGTTCTGGAATCCCCAGGGTAAGAGAGATAGTGGAAGACCAAAGAACACATGGAGAAGAGAACTGGAGACATACATAAAGGGGATGAAGAAGACATGGAACAACCTTGAGCTGATGGCACAGGACAGGAAGATGTGGCATAAGTTTGTTTAAGGCCCAGCGGCCCATATATGACCCAGCATACATAACTCTATAATAGTGTTATAATAAAACAAGTATTAATTCCCACGTGGTCAAATTTGGGTTATTTCATAAGCAAATGAACGGCCTTCAAATTTTTATAGAAAGTTACATTATAAAATGCGTATTCAGTCTTAGAAACATGAGTTAAGTATAAAATTTAGCTTTCAATTATAGATTCTCTTGGGCCTTAAGGGGTTAAGGCCTTTGCTCCTTGGGGAGGTAAAGGGTGATGATGATGAATTCCTTCACTGAAGCATTTTTCATTAGCCATCTCAGCAACTGATAATATCTTTCTGAGGTACCATTTCTCTGTTGGTCTCGATGCATGATATTCGTAATTATTTTAACATTCAAGGCTCACTTTGTATTATGAAACATATTTGATGCAACATTTTCAGTATCAGTTTCTATTAGAATTTAGTTATGAGAAATGCATTTTGTGTGTTATACATGAATTTCTCATTCTTCTTCTTCTTCTTCTTTCGTTCGCTTGAACTATATTGTCTATATCTGCAATGTTGTTTCTTGTATAAACTTCACTGTCTTTTGTAGTTATTCAAGATATTTTCGAGCTCTAATTTTTTGCTGTAGCCGTCTTTTTTACTATTGACGCCTTCAGCATTCCAGTGCATTATTTTAAATGGTCTTTTCTTTGCTTGGCCAGTAGCTCTATTCTCATGCCTCCTGGCTCCACGGGGCAATTGAGAAGGACCCCCAGTAGTAGGGGTTGGGCCCTTCCGAGGCAGAGGGCCCGGCACTGCGCCTGCATGGGTGTCCGTCACAGGGCGAGTGCCATAACGTTTTGCAGATATAGGCATACTTCCATAGCGCATGTGCGTGGCATCCTGATTGCTGTGGTGCGCCTCTTGGCTGGTTGCCTCCGTCTTCAGCACCTTGACTTGCTAGGGCAGACTGTGGTCTTGCTCGAGTGTAGGAGGGCCTGGCCAGTCTTGGTTTTTCAGCCGCTGATGGCTGTACTTGAGCCCCATCTCCACGTCAAGGAGCTGGCCTCGATGGGGGAATTTCTCATGTTTTTAATGTTATCTTTGTACTGCATATACTGTGCTTAATATTCATAGTGCATTTATCACCTTTTTCTTCTTCTTCTTTGTACAATCTCAGATGTCAACTTGAATATGTTCAAAGAAGGCCGTGGTCAGCTTGAAGCTTTTTGTATCTCCATAGAGTTTTCCCAGGAATGGTATTTGTGATGGCCATATGTGCTTTCCCTCAGAAGAGACCCCGATGCCATCACAAGAACAGCTATGCTTTGGACCCCTGAAGGAAAACGAAAGAGAGGCCGACCAAAAGCAACCTGGCGGAGGACTGTGGAGGCTGAGATGCAAAGAATGAACCAGAGCTGGGGCACTGTACGAAGGATGGCCACCGACCGAGCAAAGTGGAATTAATTTGTTGTTGCCCTACAAGACGCCACTAGGCGTGATGGCCACTGACTGCTTTGACGGTCGGCGGCTAAGGATCAAAGAAGAAGAATATGTGCTTTCTGTTCCTCATATGTTGGGCATCTTTGAAGCAGGTGTTCAGTAGTTATTTTATCTGTGCCACAGTTACACTTATCAGTAGTTCCTATCTTTATATTGCTGAATACATCTGCTTCAAAGATGCCACAACATATGTGGAACAGAGAAAGTGCATTTGGTCGACATCAGTACCATTTGTGGAAAAGCTCTACGGAGATGCAAATAGCCTCGAGCTGACTACTGCTTTCATTGAAAACATTCAAGTAGACGTCTGAGAGTGTATAAAGAAGAAGAATACATGGTATCCCAGTCTGTTGTGGCCTGTGCGGAGTCTGAAAATTACCACTTGTTCTCTTCTGCTAAGCTCGTAATATGCATCATTTTTTTTGGTGGCATGGATGCTCTGCTTCCCATTTATTCCTGTATCTGCCTCTGATAAAACTCTTTGCCTCTTCAAACGTTATGCTTGTATCAGGCTGAGGTAACTTTCCACCTTTCTTTGCCAATCATCAGCCTCTTCATTGCCGGGGTTGTTGCAATGTGATGGGATCCACTGTATCACAACTCTTTTTAATCGCTGACATAGTTTGTGGACTATTCCTCTTGGGTCATCCAGGTCTGCATTGTTCAGGCTCTTCAGTGTTACAATTATGGACAATGCATCTGTGAAGAAAGCATCTTGTCTCTCAGTGCTTTCCTCTGTCATTAGAACCTCTGCTGCAGTTTTCAAGGTCTCTGCTCTGAAGTGATTTGAAAATTTTCCTGTTGCCACTGACAGTTTTTTTATATTTTTTGTGTGCCAGTGCTTAAAATCAGAAAGACTCTTCCACCTCAATCTTCTGTTGCATTTGCTGCTGATCCATCTGTGTATACATGGGTCCAGGTGTTGCTTGGGTAATGTTTCTCTATGTATTTTGTGGTTACGGCTCTTCTCCTTGTTGCTGTCAAGGTCTTTTTTTTTCTCTCTCATTTATTGTCTGTTGTCTAAAAGTATTTATGTACTTAAGATTATCCAGTTTATGTTGACAGCACAATTTAGATGAAGACTATTTACATGCAGACAGCTGAACATTCTGCTTTGTACTTTTTTTTTTTTTTGGGTGCCAAAGTGAGAATTTGCCTAGAAGGTCTTGACCTGAGCTTGACTTCTCATTTATTTCAAAATTTAAATATAATATCTACATCCTTTATCTCATTCCTTTTTAGCTCTGTTATGAGTCTCTTTCTCTATCTATTTCTTTCTGTCCCAGATCTTCCCTAGCATTTACATTATAGAAGTATCTAGCTGAAGCATCAGATGTTTGCTAATCTTATTCTACCCATTCTGGTATGTTTATTCTAGGCATTAGTGTTCATTTTGTTTTTCCTGTAAGGGATTATATGTTCCCCACCTCTGTAATGGAAAGTGTGCTTGGACTAAGGGTGTAGCAGAAAGTTTTTCTGTATGCTTCCTTTTCTTGGCGTATTATTTTATTTGTTTCATTTCTTATTCTTTTTATATCATTCAAAGTTGTCTTTGGTCTTATTTTTTCTGTAATTTTGTAGTGCTTGTTTTCTTAATTTAGTTTTTCTTTCTGTACATTGCTTGTCCACAATAGTCAATCAATACCCTTTAGCTCCCTGAGGAGCATAGGCCTTCAACAAACACATGCAGAGTCTTCCTGTCCTGTGCCATCCGCTCAAGTTCTTTCCACAATAGTGTTGGGTTTTTTATTCCTATGTTTTGTTGTCTCTTTTCTATTATGTTGTTTTGGATTGATGTGCAGCAGCGTATTTGAGAATGGTAAATATCTGGCTGCAAATACATAGAATTTCTTTGGTGAGATTGTTCATACATATATCTACATTTTCACTAATAATTATATCTAGTTTTATTCCTTCTATTTCGTTTTTGGAAAGGACTCCAATCAACTTTCTTGTACTGAAATATTGGTTTACTATACATTATTGTTTCATTGTTATCTCTGAGGGTATGTTATCATAGTTAATATTGCTTACGGTGTCCCATAGTGCTTTGGCTAGGTTAGCTGTTGCCATGCTGATGTGGGTTGATCTACACAAGGGTTGATTCTTGTTGCCAATCCATGATTCTGTATGATTAGTTCATTACTTTTTCTGAAGTCAAGAAACAGTTTCTCAGGTAGTCTCTGACTATTATAGTTTTTAGTTGTATTTTTCTCTATTGCTTTGACGTTCTGTTCTTGTATATTGCAGCTGGGGCAGTATATGTTTTTTATTTTTATTGCGTCTATGTTACTATCTATAGTCACACTTATTCCTTCAAAATTTATATTCTGAATAATTCTCAGTCAGTTATTTGGCATATTTTATGAACTAATTGGCATATTTTATAAACTAAGAAAGCTACTTCACCCCCTTTATTGTCTAGTCTGTCATTTCTAAGAGTGATGTATGCAGTGTTGTTTAATGCATCTGTTTGGGGAACAGTGGTGCATTTCTTGTGCTGTAAAAATTGCTTTTGAGTTTTTACACTGGCCTAATTTTTGTTGTTGTTGTTGAACTAGGGCTGCTGAGCTTCTAACTCTTTTGCAGTCAATACCAAGTCGAAGAGTTCTTGGTATTATCTACATTGTAGATCTAGGCTTTTCCTGTGGCTTTTCTGCCATTCCAAAATGTGCTGAGTTGAAGTCATGAGCTCCAGTTTCTCCAGCTTGGATTGCATTTAAAGGAACGCCACATCTGATCCCAAGCTTTGAGTAAGAAGCGCATGACACACTGTGCATTCCCCGCCATCCAAGAGGGCTCTCCAACTATGCAGAGCTAAAATACTGTTCTCTGGTTCTGGGCTCTTCCAAGGAATTGTCACGTGCTGCACAGAGCCACGTCTCAGCTCCCCCTACCTACCACTGGGTCCATAGTGAGATCCTCCTGCATGCAGTCAACCAGTCAAAGCCAAAGAATTACGTCTGGGGCTCAAGTGACTTCTCCAAGCTTAGTGTGCAATGCTGGGTTCTCAACAAGTTTCAATTCCAGGGGGAATCCCTGGAATTGTGTGGATGATTTCAAGAGTCATTGAGGGTGTAATTAGCCTCACAGAGAGAAGTTCACTTCCACACATGTTTATTGCAGCATTGTGAACAGCTGGTGGTCATATAATAATGACTCTAGATATGCCTCCATGCATACACTGGCCTAATAATGGAATGTTCTTTTATTGAACTCCAGTGATGCATCTATTCTCCCTTATAGTATTTTTGTTTTTCAAGTTACTTTCGTGTAAGCTGTTTTTATTTAGCCTTTGGTGGTTTCTTCAATTATTTTTCTCTGGGTGTTTGGCAGCTTGTGCAATATTTCTTCAAGTTAAAAAAAAAATATTTATGATTTAAAATATCTTGTTCAACCTCTGATGAAATTATAATTAGGATAAACAGTGTCTCTAATTCCAGATACTATTTTTAATTGCCAGTACTTGATCAGGTTATCATTTCTCTTTTCCAATTACTGTAAATAGAGTAAACTAAAAGTGAAAACTTGTGGGGATGTGTGTGTTTTTTCATTTATTCTAAAATGGCGGTCTCACCATATCTGTCTGAGTCATGGTGTTTAAAAAAAAAAAGGGGGGGGGGGGGGGGGGGGGGGGGGAATGTGAAAGCCTGGATTGTTTAGTATGATACTTAAGTCATTATTTATTTATTATTTTTATCAATATTTAATATGAGAACTCCACTAGACCTTCACTTTTCAGCCATACCCTCACTAATCATTACATATAAATTTATTTTCTTGTTATATACTGTTATACTATATTGTGTTGTTCTCAAGGTCTGCATATTCTCAACAGCTGTTCTACAGCTATGGGTGAATAATAACATGCATGTAAATAATTTAATACTGTATTGGTATTCTCTGTTGTTCATATTTCTTTTACTTTGGTAGGAAATGCACTATGTTATTGTCTTGAAGAAATGTTGCACAGTAAGGTTCTTCTGTTCTAAAATAGCCCATTCTAAGTTGTAGCCTATATCCATTCTTACTGCTGGGAATTTTAAGTTCCCTAGATATTTAACATGTTCCTTGTGGAGCCTTGAACAACTTTATTGCATATCTGCCTTTCAGACTTCTATTCCACACTACTGTTCAGTCATAAGTTACTATTCTTTTAACTAAGCTTTTGTTATACTCGTCCCACATTTAGGCCTACTTTGTTTTTATTACATCTACATTTCCTGGCTTCTTTTCTGCCTTTTAATTTCCTTCTATGCCAACATGTAAAGGTAATCAAGTTATTAAAACTGAACATACCCTGGAGTATAGATACGTATTCGCCAGAAATATCTCCTCCGCTATATATGGTCTACTGCATTCTCGGAAGTTTCTTTGAGCATGGATTGCTGAAAGAAATTCCGTTGAGTACGCTCTTTCTTCTGGTAAGTGTTCTACAACAGGCTAAAAACAATAACATTCCCGGTGCGTGTCACACGGGTACGAATGACAGTTTATGATACTATTGATTGATGCAGACTCCGTGACACACGACTACAGTATTTTTTTTTTTTTTTTTACTATAATGGTGAAAAATATCCCGTTCAACCTCTGATGGGTTATAATATATATTGTTTTCAATTCCTAATAATATGAACAACTGCCGATATGGGAAAGTGGCATCACACCTGTCAGATCATTGTATATAGGACGACTATAGTAAAGAAATACACTACATGAAAGACTCACAGCATATACTAACCCGGTCTGTTACGTTGTTACACTTGTTCTGAACTTTGAAGAAGTGTTAATTTAAAAACCGGTGTTGACAGTTCATAAGGTGAAAGGTCACAAGGTTTCTAATCAGTGGGTCAAAGGTAAATCGCATGCGGAAATAAACATACATAATTAAGCAAGTAGAAGATGTGTGTATTTGTGTGTTTTTGTGTATTATTACTTTTTGTTGCTGATCGAATGCCGTTTGAAATGGTATTGTTTTACGCTAACCGCGTTAGTGTTAATTTAGTTGCTTTATAGACTAGGCACCCTAGGTATCTTGCCCCGTGGTCACCATAGCAGTTAGCGCAGTCTGTTTCTATTCAACCAAGAAAACATGCACACCTTCATAGCTGGCAGACGCTGGAATTGGGTTGGCCAAGACGCCTCACAAGAACTGCTGTGCCATGAATCCCAGAAGGATAGCGAAAGAGAGGCCAACCAAAAACAACTTGGCGTAGAACTGTGGAGGCCGAGATGCAAAGCATGAGCCTAAATTTGGACACTACACGAAGGATCGCAGCCGACCGAGCAAAGTGGACGGCCATAGACTACCTTGACAGCCAACGGTTAAGGATACAAGAAGGAGGTTCCTGTTTCTGTTTATACCTTTTTAGTTTGTGTCTTCTTTGGCTTTTGTGCATTGATCATATGCTTGCCTTCCAGCGCAATCTCTACTTATGGGGTTCTTCCTACACGTATATTTCGTGTGTCCGATGTTTTGTTTGTTTGTTGTTGATATTTCGAATATTGCACAACTGCAGGTATGTATATCTCTGTCAGCGTTACTGACCTTTAGAAGTGTTGGAATTTCTCTCCGTTCTATCGTGACTACTATTACAAGAGTATTTAATCTTTTTTCCTTTATTCTTTCTTGCTTTGTTATTTGTTCCTGAGTCTTCTTTGTCCATCATGTTCAGTATTTTCTCCTTTGTAAGTTTCGTTTCTATGCTTTTCATCACAAATCTTGTACTTTCTTTGAATGCTTCAATTTCTATTTTAATCTTTTTTTTCGTACGCCCGCTAATACTCGAGGCGAAATCTCAGGTTATTAATAATGTCTAACCTGACATTGATTTTACGTGAGTATCCCTTTTTTCTTGTACAGAGACAGGTGTCCCTCGCCATTCAGGCAAATACTCGCCGATTTCGGAGGTACCCATTAGAGCTGGGTCGGCTCAGGAGCCGCCAATCCCTGGTCGACGACACTCCTTCAAATGTCCTCGCCAGGTCTCGAGTTAATCCAGTCCAAATCCCGGTCGACGAAAAATCCTCAAATGCCGTCGCGTCGCCAGAGCGGTGTTGTAACCACTACGCTAGCGCGGCTCCTATTTTAATCTAAATCCACTAGTTTTGGTTTGTCTTGAATTTCTGTTATCAGTTTTTTCCCCCTATGTATCATTCAGAGTTAGTATTTTACTAGATACAGTTGTCTTAATTTTGGTCATTGATTCTTCTTCAAATATTGTTTCCGGAATGTTTGTGACGTTATCATCTAGTAGCGCAGTTAAGGTTACGTCAGTTCCTGTTATCTGTGTTAATTTCACACTTGAGAGCTCAAGCTCTTCATGTACAATGTATATATTTTTTTCATCGGTTATTTATGTATTTCATTTGTTGGTCTTTTTTGTTTCGTTCCTGAATTTGTGTTGTTGCTTCTGTTTATTATATCCTTGTTTTGACTTTTGCTTACTTTATCCGTTAGGTCTTATGAATTTTTTAAAAACACTTTTAAGGGTCGATTTGAATTTGTTTCAAGAAAGCTGTTGTCAGCCTGAGATTGTTAGTATATTTATACATTTTGCCAAGGAGTGGTACTGTGAGAGCCAAATGCGCTTTTTCTGCTCCTCATATTATGTTTCGGCTTTTAGCAGATGTTCAGCGGTCATTTAATCGCTGCCACAGTTACACTCATCGGTAGCTCCTATCTTTAGCTAGACGACAACACCCAATTACAGCGTCTGTTGCCATTATAAGCCTACCCCTTTACGCACTCTGGTCATCTTATATATCATTGGGGGAGAGGCCTCACGCAACCCAGTGCACAGCCTGAGTAAACATTCTTAAAAACAAGTAGGTTGTCTAACATTTATTTGCATTTAACAACTTCTAGGCCACCCGACATATATTAGACATATTGAGGGGGGGGGGGGGGGCGGAAGCCGAAAAAACCACCCCCCCCCCCCCCCCCCCCCCCCCCCCCCCCGTACGCCACTGCTTGCAGAATCCCACGAAGCACATTTTGTGTGTGTTTGTGGCTGCAAATTTGCTTCTCTAGACTAACATACTGTGACTGTCGAATAGATTCTACGTAAGTACCAGTTTCAAAGACATTATCAGTTTTCCATAAGCTGTTACATGTGGAAATGTATACGACCTTTGGTAACGCTTAATTAACTATGTTGATTTGACGTGGCTTATTATGTAGGGCAGAGGTGTCCAACTTACGGCCCTGGGGTCAGATTCCGGCTCAGTCTGGCCCACCAATCACTTCTAAAAATAAAGGTCCAAACAGAAAAATACTAGCACCCCAACGAATGCATGAAAAGTTCAAGTAAAGCACAGACATATAAGAGTTATTTCCCATTTAACATCTTCTTCTTCTTCCTCGTTCGCCCTGAAAAAGACGGTGGTTGCGTTGTGTCTGTTTACGCCGTAGCTGTGATATCTGCACCTTTCGGTCGACACATCCGACTTCAGCACGGCATTTTTTAGGGACCGGGTTTGCCTTCCCAATGCGATCCGTACTCGCTCAGCCAGTCTGCACTGCTGCAGACTGTTTCCAGGACCACCACGTGGAGGTGGAGTACGGTCTTGACCAGCTCTGGTTCGCTGATCCTGATGCAAGCAGTCAAGCTATGGGTCGCTGACTGCATTCACTATTGCTGCATATTTAAAATCAAATGAGGCGTCATCGCGTGCGAGTAAGAAAGGAAAATTGAAAGTGAATGTCATGTTTTCAAAGCTAGTGCAGCAGAGAAGTTCATTACTGAGCACAACGAACATGTTTTATGTCCAATTTTTCCAGAAACAATAGGGGTATTAGTAGAAAACATTACCAATACACACGACATTCGACTCAGTATGATGGTCTCATCGGTCAGGTTAGAGCTGATCGCATCAACTCTCACAAGCAAAACATTATTGCACAGCAATAGTTTGTTTAATGTATCACATCAGAGTTCAGAAGAGCGATGAAAATAAGAACTTCGTGGTTGAGAAAATCAGCCTTTGACGAAGCAGCATTGCACGAAGGACAGATGACTTGGCAACTGATATTCATAATACTCTGATTTCCATAATTAATGCCTGCCGGGCTTATAGCTTTGCTATCGGCGAGAGTGCTGCTAGTGGCGTACAAAGGAAAGTGCGAGGGGGTGGTCCGCCCCGGGTGACAGTCAGCAGTGGAGTGCCATCGGACACTATTACGGCAGTACTGTATTTGCAAGCATAATATATGTTTCTATGCGTTTATTTATCGGGAGGGTGTGTCAAAAGTAGGATCTGCCCCGGATGTCACATACTTTAAGCACGCCACTAAGTGCTGCTAGTAGTGTCCCAGCCCAGTTGCAATATTCATAAAGAGTAAAGTTTGTGATTGCTGATTTCTTTACTTCTTATGTCCAATGAAGGACACAACAAAATGTCAAAATATTTATGATCAGGACAAGCGTGTTAGTAAAATTCAAATTTTCGGAGGACAAACTTTGTGGTTTAACCACTTATGGAGCGCTTGCCATGATAGGCAAGCACAACTGTTTCATCTTCTTGGCGCAGCCTGCCAAATCTAGCAATGTGGCGTTTTAAAAAATTGGATACCCCTGAATTGTAGTGTATTGACAATAAACATATAATAGCAAAACTGCTTGGCATTGTTGGAGAGATACAGATAATGCATGCACACGCATGTACGCACAAGGTGAAAACAAACAAAAAACAGGAGAAGCCGGGTGATTAAAGTCTCGAAGTGTTGTGGTGGTAAGAATACTTAACATTCGGCGCGTATTGTAAATAGATCTTGCATTGTGGTACTTACTTACTTACTTAGTCGTTCCCCTTCTACCGTGAGGTGTAGAGGTTTGGAAGAGAGAGCGCCAGACTATCCTATCGGCTGTCTTCCTCCTGGCCTGGTTCCATTCTAGTCCTCGATCCTTCAAAGATTGTCTAATGTTGTCCTCCCAGCGGTTGCATTGTGGTATGTTTAGAAAATGTTTAACTCTTCTTCTTCGTCGTTCGCTCTCAAATAAATATATATCTCTTTTATAAAGCTGTCCGTCCGATTCAGACTTCTCTCGTCATCATACAGTTTCTTCTTCAACTGGGTCGGAGAAGGCCAATGCGACTCTGCATCTCTCATGTAGCGACAGTCTTCGAGTGCATTTTCTACTGTTTGTCCTCTCCACATGCACATATCTGCCTGTCCGATTTTAAGTTTCTTGAGCAGATGGTATTTAAGTCTGCGGAGGTCGGTTCTTAGTCTTCACCTTCGTCCTCGTTCGTCCTGAAAAGGACGTTGGTTGCGTTGTGTCCGTTTACAGCAAAGCTGCGATATTTGCGCCTTTCGGCCGACACATCCGACTTCAGCACGGCATTTTTTGGGACCGGGTTTGCCTTCCCACTTCGATCCCTACTCTCTCAGCCAGACTGCAGTAATGCAGCCTGTTTCCAGGACCACCACTTGGAGGTGGAGTAGGGTCTTGGTTAGCTCTGGCTCTCTGACCCTGACGCAAGCGGTCTAGCTATGAGTCGCTGACTGCATTCATCTCTCGTGCTGCGTTTTCGGTCCGGTTCTTAGTCTGAAAATTAGCACTTGATCTCTTCTTGGTAATGTATAGTAGGGTTCTACAGTATTGGACTCTGAGTGTTCCGTATGCCATTTTTATTTAAAGTTATTTTTTCATTTTGATTCGATCTCTTCATGTGTTGCCATGTCTTCAATTTGGATCTTTCTTTCTCCTTCTTTTGCAAGTCTATCTGCCTTCTCATTTCCATATATCTTGCAGTGGGCAGGGATCCTTTGTACATTTATTGTTTGAAAATGTTAAATAATTTCCTTTGTAAATTCTTTCATACAAATATGTGAAACTGATTAGCTTGACGTTGATAAATATCCAACCAATCACCGCAAACGTGGAATGTATAACGTTTGTTTAGTTCTTAAGTAGTTCTTAAAATATATAAAAACGTAGTATTGGGTGCAGAACGACATCTGGGTTGAAAACCATTCGCTCCGGCCACACACCAGAAATCTGCTAGGTAGGAAAACAATTAACCGCTTACTAAATGAATTTTTATTCACCTGCAAAGCAACCACTGTTACTATTTCGAGTAACTCATCTGCTGAATTCTTGCACGAAAAACAATAAAGAACACAGTTACCACCCATGATGCCCAGGGCAGAAGATAGTTATTTCATTACGTGTACAAATCTCCAACCTGTCTTCACTAAAGATTTCACAACCAACGGAGATTTTTGGCTTTACGGCAACATCACACTTACCACAGAACAGCTATGCACAATGCTATAGTATATATTTTGATGTGAACCTCTGTCTGTGAGGCTAATTACACCTTCATTCACTCTTGAAATCATTCACACACCCAGGGATTCCCCCTGTGGTGAAACATGTTGAGGACCCAGCATTGCATACCAAGCTTGGAGGAGTCACATGAGCCCCAGAAGTAACTGTGACTTTTACCTGCATGCCAGAGCATCTCACTATGGACACCATGATAATCATGGAGAGATGAGAAGTGGCTCTGTTTAGGATGTGACGATTCCTTGGGAGAGTCCAGAACCAGAGCACAATATTTTAGCTCTGCATATATTTGGAGAGCCCCCATAGATGGCGAGGAATGCACAGTATGCTACACGCTTCTTCCTTCTAGCTTGGTGCGAGATGTGACGGCCCTTTAAATGTAAGCCAAGCTGGAGAAACTGGAGCTCATGACTTCAACTCAACACGTTTCGGAATGGCAGAAGAGCCACATGAAAAGCCTGGATCATACAGTGTAGATCAGGGGTTCCCAACCTGAGGTGCCCACACCCCCAGGGGGTGCGAGATGGCATTTCAGGGGGTGCGACAATCTGTGGTTCAAAAAATAAAAATTTGACTTATTCATCTTCAAATGTGATATTACTTTTGTAGGGGTGCGAACATTAATCAAACATTTCCTAGGGGTGCGGGGCATAGAAGAGGTTGGGAACCCCTGGTGTAGATAATACGAAGGACTCTTCAACTAGGTATTAACCGCAGAAGAGCAAGAAGCTTAGCAGCCCTAATTCAACAACAACCATAGAACACAAGATGTACCTCATTCCACTTGAGGACACCAGAATCAAATGCGCGCAGAAAGCATTTTAAAGCGCGGTCTCCGAATCAAGATGTATTATTTCCTACTGACTAAAGTAAAAAAAAAAAATTTTGGGGGCGGGGGGGGGCGGGGGGGGGGTGGAGAACAACCGAACTGACTAGCCTCTACTTTGCCCATTCCAATATGTTCCAGATGATCAATTATTATTCTCCTCAAACTCCTCCTCTTCTTCTTCTTCTTCTTCTTCTAATTATTCTTCTTTTTCTCCTTCCCTTTCTCCATCTCATTATTATCTCCTCCGGCTTCCTTCCCATTTAAGAATGCGCCTGTTGAAAGATTGTTCACTGCCTTCAAAGAGAAAAGTCAAAAGAATAAAATGACTTAGACTTGTCTTACTTTGAATTTAAAAGTTTAAACATAGGACAGTTTGTCAGAAGTCCCAAAGAAGAAAGACCAGAAACTTAAGCAGCTGGAGATGGTCACTAGAAACGGAACTCGCTTTCTACATTTGAAAGAAGGTATGAGTTGCGTACAAACATTTTGTTTTTGTTTATATCAAATACTATCTGGAAATCTAATTTTTTTTTTTTTTTTCACAATACGGAATCACCTTCAGATATTCGTCAGGACATCTGTCTACGGTTGAAATGATGTAAACAGTTTATTGGGGTGGTGGTGGTGGTGTCAGAAAAGCAGGAGAACAATTAAGATACTCTTGATGACTTCTTCGTTCGTATTTGTTTAGCTGCCTTTTTAATCACCTCTGGTTTGTTGGCAGCCAAATCTGGAAATCGTGTTCTCTTCCGTGGTTGGAATGTACTATTATAGCACATTATTATCTCCTAGCCGGGAGTGGAGATGAGGATGGGCTCTCAACTCCGTTTAAAAGCTCCGAAGGTGTGCTCAACCTATAGTCTGACAGCAAAAGCCCAGCGCCTGGCCTTCTGGTGGCGGATCTATTTATACTTACGTGAGAAGAGGCGTCGGCGAGTCTCTGGCGCCCTAAAACCAGAATTCTCCGGGTAGATGAAGCGCATAAGCTATGTATGGTATTTCGTCTATAAGATGGGGGAACTGTGTTAGATGTTTGCTAAACTCGGATGCGCGGGGCCAAACGTATGTCCCTAGCCAAACTACGGCACAAAGTATTTTACGGGAGCAAAAAAATATCAATAACTTATAGACCCAGAATGGTTTCCGGGAGTGTTTGAGAAAACAAGGAAACCAGAACCACTCTTTCCTCATGCAATTCGTAACAGGCGTCTAGTATGCCGTTTTGCATGGCACCAGCAACCTCATGATATAAAAATAGCTGCTACAGGAATCACCACTGCAGAAACAAAGGAAGTATTTTAGCATTGATTTCGTGCAAGGGGATCAAATGCAATGATGGCTGCGCGCAATGAGCGTAAAATGGTAACATGACATTTTACAGTAAAAAAATATTTAGTGGAGGGGCTAAGTAGTGCATCTGTGTTGACTTTACGCATGTACAAAAATTAAGTAATTACTTTCAGGAAGCCCTTAGACATTCTTTATGTTTGATGCATTCGTGCAATTTCACTGAATAAAATTGAACATTTTAGCGTTTGAATCTAAACCAAGTTTTTCACCCTAAAGAATTATTTCTCCGACTGAAGATTTTGGAGAAACCACTTGCTCGACTTTTTTTTTTTTTTTTTCCTCGAAATTCTGTCCCTGATACAGGCGTGCGTAATCAGCAAATAAAAAGCAGCCTTATCAGTTGACTTTACGGGAGCCGCGCTGGTGTAATGGTTACAACGTTGTACTGGCAACCAGGTTTTCAAGGTTCAAGCCCGGGAGTCGGCGCTTGAAGGAGTGTCAACGACCGGGATTTTGACTGAATAATCTGAACGGCTCCTGAGATAAACCCTCTGTGGATGGGTTGGAAGAAAAGTCCTCAGGTTCCCCAACCTCGCAATGACATGTCATTGGGCCGAAGGGCTGAAAGCCCAAGTGCCGCTGGTTAAGGGGGAAAAAAAAAAATCAGTTGACTTCTCTTACGGTTAGTAACGAGGCCAAGGCAGCAGTCGTGGTAGTGCATACTTGATCTAATTTCTAGTTTGTGTTACTGTATGTCTGCAGCAGTCGTGGTAGTACATACTTGATCTAATTTCTAGTTTGTGTTACTGTATGTCTGCAGCAGTCGTGGTAGTACATACTTGATCTAATTTCTAGTTTGTGTTACTGTATATCTGCAGCAGTCGTGATAGTGCATACTTGATCTTATTTTTGTTTTTTTTTAACGTACTCGAGGCGAAATCTCAGGTTAGTATGTCTAACCCAGAGGTTTTCAAACTGTGCATAGCGGCTCCCAGGGGCGTCGCGGCCCTCGGCTAAGGGCGTCGCGGTGGCTTGGGAAAAGTGTTGGGCTCGATATTATGAGCCAAGGTCCATCAATAAATATAGATCTTCGTAGGAGGTACTAGAAGTTATTGACAAATGCACCATAAAACTCCAGAGCAGGTCTATGTTACGAACAGCTGATCACTAACTCTGATGTCATCATGGCGGATGCTGGTGTTAAGAGATGAGATGACCCAACAGCGATCGTCCAAGCCGACTCTGTTTATGAGCTGTGCGCTAGTGACCTCTAGCAGGTTGGCTTGTTATTACTACTGTTTTGGTAGATGGCAGTCGAGTCGTACCACGTGTCACAATAATTAAAATCAGTCTGGTCTTGCTGTTTTGTAGTTTGGACGTAGTTTTGTCCAATGCAGTTTGTTTTAAATTGTGTTGTGTAATTGTCTCTGTTTTTCAGACAGTATGGATACATTTTTAATTAAGTGTGCAAAACGAGATATTTCTGAGGCGTCGTGCAGTTCTAAAGACGAACGGTGACGAAAACATCGGAAGTATGACGACAGTTACCTGCACTACGGGTTTGCGTGCATTACTGTGGGAAATGAAGAACGCCCACAGTGTGTCATTTGTTTTAAAGTTCTGGCCAGTGAAAGTATGCTTCCCAATAAAATGAGACGACATTTGGAATCAGTTCATGGCAGTTTGGTGAACCGACCACTTGAGTACTTTTCTCGCAAGTTAAAAGAAATGACAGAACAAAAAGCAACGTTCACTAAACAAACTACGATTCCTTCAAAGGCTCTTCTTTCATCTTACAAAGTTGCTTACCATGTAGCAAAGAGCAAGAAACCCCATACCATTGCGGAAGACCTTATCTTACCTGCTGCTGTGGACATGGTGTCTACTATGATAGGTGAGTCTGCCGCCAAGCAATTGCTGAGTGTGTCTTTGTCAGATAGCACTATTAGTCGTCGAATAATTAAGATGGCTGACGATGTTAATGACCAGTTGATTGAAAAACTCAAATGCGATTTCGCTATTCAGCTAGATGAAGCTACAGATATGCACAATGATGCACATCTAATCTGTTATGTGCGATTTATAGATGACAATAAGTTCTTTGAGAATCTTCTTTTCTGCAAAAGCATCAAATCTGGAACAAAAGCAGCAGACCTCTGTGAAATACTGGATTCTTTTATGGAAGAAAACAACATTAACTGGGAGAAATTTGTAGGTGTGTGCACCGATGGAGGTCGTTCAATGGTGGCTGCAATGGCGGACTGCAAGCCTTGATTACTGAAGAAAGCTCCTTTCTGTGTCTGGACTCATTGCATCATTCACAGGGAAGCACTGGCATCCAAAAACATCAGCCCTGCCCTTAATGAAGTCCTTCAATCGGTAATCGAAGTAGTAAATTTCATTAAAATGCGGCCACTAAAGTGCAGGTGTTTCGAGCAAATGTGCATCTACATGGGAGCTGAACACACTTCGCTATTTTATTATTGCAACTCTCGCTGGCTTTCACGCGGAAATGTCATCAAAAGGGTGTATGAACTCAGGAATGAGCTTTTATTGTTATCTTGTCGAAGAAAAACATTCTAGTTCTGAAAAGTTCGTGGACAACGACTTTGTTTTGAAGCTAGCATATCTTTGTGATGTCTTCGAAAAACTGAATACTTTAAATGTGTCCCTTCAAGGTACTGAGACCCATATTCTGCAGCTGTCAGATAGAATTTCGGCCTTCAGAAAAAAATTGCTATTGTGGAAAGAAAAGTTAGACAAGAAAGACGTAAATTACTGCTTTCCTTCTCTGCACACCTGTTTAGAAGACAATGACTTGGAGCTGAGTGAAGAACTGAAGGCTGTGTTTGTTGACCACTTAACACAGCTCAGTGTTTACTTTGGCAAGTACTTTTCAGAAGAGACTAACCAACACACCTGGATCAAAAATCCCTTCAGTACAGAACTCCCATCTACACTCACTACTAGAGCAAAAGCAGCTTATTGATATTTCATCGGACTCCACACTGAAATCGAAGTTCGACTCTTCATCACTACCAGAGTTTTGGAGCTTGGTGAACTAGGAATGTACAGAAGTAGGCAGCAAGGCCCTACGAGTTTTGATTCCATTTGCAACATCCTACTTGTGTGAGACAGGGTTTTCTGCATTGGCCGCCATCAAAACAAAATACAGATCGCGATTGAACGTCGAGAAGGAGATTCGAATCGCAATTTCCAAATTTGTGCCCAGATTTGAAGAACTGATGATGAAGAAGCAAGCTCATCTTTCTCATTGACTTTATGACTAGTATAAGGTGTCATAAAACTGCAAGTTGATTAAATTAATTTAGTTTTTCATTTACAAAATAAATACAGTCTTATTTATTTTGTGTCCGAAACTTAGCTTATTTACCCCCCCCCCCCCTCCCCCCACAATTGGTATCAGATGTAAAATATGCACATTCAGAAGGCATTAATATCTTTTTGGGTACAATTGCTTATATATAATATATAGTATAGAGAGGAGCCATGGTGATTTATGCACAGGTCAAGGGAGCCGCGGACCAAAAAAGTTTGAAAACCTCTGGTCTAACCTGAGACTGATTTTACGTGAGCATCCTATTTTCCCTGTACGCTGACAGGTGTCCTCTCGCCGTCTTCGGAGAGTACCCATTAGAGCTGGGTCTGCTCAGGAGCCGTTCAGGTTATTCCAGTCCCTGGTCGACGATACTTCTTCAAATGTCTTCGCCAGGGCTCGAATAAATCCAGTCCAAATCCCGGTCGACAAGACTTCTTCAAATGTACTCGCCCGGGCTTGAACATGGATCACCCAATCGCCAGCGCAGTGTGATAACCATTACACCAGCGCGGCTCCTAAAGAAAGAATATGGCTACTGTACACTGAGGTATGTTGTACAAGGCAACTAATCAGGCAGTAGTCGTATTAGTGCATACTTGATCTAATTTCTAGTTTGTGTTACTGTATGTCTGCAGCAGTCGTAATGTGCATACTTGATCTAATTTCTAGTTTGTGTTACTGTGTGTCTGCAGCAGTCGTGGTAGTGCATACTTGATCTAATTTCTAGTTTGTGTTACTGTGTGTCTGCAGCAGTCGTGGTAGTGCATACTTGATCTAATTTCTAGTTTGTGTTACTGTATGTCAACTCCGCCTATGCCGGTCCCAAGCCCGGATGAAAAAAGAGGAGGGCGGCCTGCATGGAGGCCGTAAGGAGGCAGCCCCTCCACCATGCAAAGGCACAACAGGCCAATCACCTGTTTGCTTTAAACTATGATTACGAGCAATATAAGAGAGAAAACCGGACTGATTCTAAAGGCGACGAACTGGAACGGACTACGGACTACGACTTATGGAACTTGGAACACAAGAAGTATAAATGAGAAAGAAGAGGAGCTGATGGAAGAGATGAGGAAAGCAAAATTAGAAATCCTGGCTATTACCGAAACAACAATGTGGAAACCACAGAGGCATATCCCTTCTCAGTGTCCCTGGTAAAATCTACTCTAGAATCCTAGAGCAGAGACTCCGATGTCTAGCTGAGTCACAATTGGATGAAGCCCAGTGCGGATTCCGAGCAAACCGAAGTACTCAAGACCTAATCTTCACACTCAGGCAGCTGAGTGAAAAGGCCCTTGAGTACAAGAGTGAGATCCATCTTTGTTTCATAGATCTGGAAAAGGCGTTTGACAGGGTCCCCTGGAGCAAACTTTGGGACTGTTTGGCAAGGAAGAACATTCCAGCACCTCTGATTCATGCTATACAAAGCTTCTACAAGTCTTGCAGAAATTATGTGAGGACAGCAAACTATAAGTCAGAAGAGTTCAGGACCACCACTGGTGTAAGACAAGGCGATATCCTGTCACCTTATCTTTTCATACTCCTCATGGACGATGTCATCAAGACATGTAAGGAGAGAACAAGAAAGTATTCAGTGGGGTACTGGAAGATGAGACAGGTCTGTATTTCAGAGCTAGCATTTGCTGATGATGTTGTCTTGATTGCTAAATCAGAGACACATCTCCAATCCAACCTGCAAGTCTGGAAGGAAGAGCTGGAGAAGAGAGGGATGGTCATAAGCAGCTCTAAAACAAAATCCATGGTGATATCACGAGAAGAAAGAAAACATCAGATTAAGTTGGGAGAACAGGACCTGGAGCAGGTCGACCACTTTAAATATCTCGGAGCTATTATAGACCGAAAGGGGGGCATCAAAGAAGAGTTGGCCACTCGAAAAGCAGCGGCTGGGAGACTTTATCAGGCCATAAATCGAGGATTCCTCAGCGGGAAGGGGGTTGGTGGGAGGGCGAGGATGGCTGTATGCCGCTCCACCTGTGTCCCAGTCTTGACATATGGATGCGAGTCATGGGCAATGACTACAACCCACAAAAGTCAGATTCAAACCTCAGAAATGAGGTATCTGAGGAAGGTGGTTGAAGTAACAAGAAGAGACATGGTCCGCAACCAGACGATACGTCAAGGCCTAAAATCCCACCCGCTGCAGACCCAAATAGAACAGTCCCAACTAAGATGGTTTGGCCATGTCTGCAGAATGGGAGAAGATCGGCTACCACGACAAGCATGGGAAACAAAGAGCCAGGGATCCCGACCTCCAGGACGACCCAGAGTCCGCTGGGAGGACAACATTAGACAATCTTTGAAGGACCGAGAACTAGAATGGAACCAGGCCAGGAAGAAGACAGCCGATAGGATAGTCTGGCGCTCTCTCTTCCAAACCTCTACACCTCACGGTAGAAGAGGAACGACTAAGTAAGTAAGTAAGCTATTACCGAAACAAAGAAAAAGGGACAAGGAGTCATGGATCTCGATGGCAACACACTGTTATACAGTGGTGTACCCACATCTGAAAGAGCTAAAGGGGGCGTGGGTTGCATTGTGGCCAAAAACCAGAAAGATAGTATCAAGGGATGGAACTTTGTCTCGGAGCGCATTATGGTTGTAAAACTAAAAGAAGGAGAAACCATAGTCAACCTGGTCATAGTGTATGGGCCAAATGAGGATGAGAGAGCAGAGGTCAAGGAGGAATTCTTCGAGCTGCTTCAAAGGACAGTGGATGGCTGCCTAGATAAGTTATCATGCTCGGAGATTTTAATGCCAGAGTTGGAAATGACCATGCTAGATGGGGTGGAGTTATCGGAAGATATGGAGAAGATACTCTCAATGACAATGGAAAGCGACTCCTTAGATTCTGCAGTGAGCAGAATCTGATCATCACAAACACAAAGTTCCCCCATAAGCGCATACATGCGTACACTAGATGTGAACCAACCAAGAATTAGAAGTCAGTGATCGACTATGCCATTGTTAGGAGAAGCTCATTCAAATATGTCCGGGATGCTAGAGTCTGGAGGGGGCCAGAGATTGGAAGTGATCACTACCTGCTAACAATCAAAAGAACAACTGAAAGAGTTGCTCAGCCTAGGAACTGCCCAACATCACGCAAGAAACCAAGTAAACGAGCGGGAGAAATGAGCATTAGGACCTACAAGCTGAAAGAGCCAGAAATTAAGACCAGATATCAGGGGCTTATTGCTGCAGCGGTGAGCAACACAGAAGAACGACCTGATGACTTGGAAACCATCTGGAATAAATTCAAGGATATCATAAAGACAGCTGCAGCAGAAGCATGCGGTGAAGTCCGACTTGGGAACAAGAGAAAGAGGACACCTTGGTGGACAGAGGAAGTCAAAGAGAAAATAAGAGAGAAGAAAATGGCATGGAAACAATACTTAGGAGCTAGAAACACAACAGGACAGATGGAAAAAATATAGAGAATATGTGACACTCAGAACAGAAGCAAAGAACAAGGTGCTAGCAGCAAAACAGAAGTCCTGGGGAGAATTTGGAGAAAAGCTAGAAAAAGATGCACAAGAAAACCAGAAATTGTTCTATAAGACCTTAAAGAACACGAGAAAGGAAAAACAATGCCCTCTCAAATTTATAAAGGACAAGCAAGGCAAATTGCTTACTGCCCCGAAGGAAGTAATGGAAAGATGGAAAGAATATTTCTCAGAACTCGTGGATGGTGAGCATTGTGAAGCATCAGAAATGATAACCACTAGCACAGAAGAGAAAACCAATGTTGGTGAAGATGACATAAAGATGGAAGAACTGAAGGCAGCACTGGAGAAAATCAAGATGGGCAAAGCAGCAGGGCATGATGGTATAACACCAGAAATGGTTAAGTACATGGGAGCATCAGGCGACCTATTACTCTTAAGGGTTCTACAGGCAGCGTGGTACAACAAGACCATACCAAAGGATTGGGAGATTGCCATCATAACACCAATTTTCAAAAAGGGTGACAATCGACAGTGTGGAAACCATAGAGGTATATCCCTTCTCAGTGTCCCTGGTAAAATCTACTCTAGAATCCTAGAGCAGAGACTCCGACGCCTAGCTAAGCCACAACTGGATGAGGTCCAGTGCGGATTCCGAGCGAACCGAAGTACTCAAGACCTAATCTTCACACTCAGACAGCTGAGTGAAAAGGCCCTTGAGTATAAGAGTGAGATCCATCTTTGTTTCATAGATCTGGAAAAGGCGTTTGACAGGGTCCCCTGGAGCAAACTTTGGGATTGTTTGGCAAGGAAGAACATTCCAGCACCTCTGATTCATGCTATACAGAGCTTCTACTAGTCTTGCAGAAATTATGTGAGGACAGCAAACCATAAGTCAGAAGAGTTCAGGACCACCACTGGTGTAAGACAAGGTGATATCCTGTCACCTTACCTTTTCATACTCCTCATGGACGATGTCATTAAGGCATGTAAGGAGAGAACAAGAAAGTATTCAGTGGGGTACTGGAAGATGAGATAGGTATGTATTTCGGAGCTGGCGTTTGCTGATGATGTTGCCCTGATTGCTAAATCAGAGGCACATCTCCAATTCAACCTGCAAGTCTGGAAGGAAGAGCTGGAGAAGAGAGGGATGGTCATAAGCAGCTCTAAAACAAAATCCATGGTGATATCACGAGAAGAAAGAAGACATCAGATTAAGCTGGGAGAACAGGTCCTGGAGCAGGTAGACCACCTCGGAGCTATTATTGACCGAAAGGGAGGCATCAAAGAAGAGTTGGCCACTCGAAAAGCAGCAGCTGGGAGACTTTTTCAGGCCATAAATCGAGGATTCCTCAGCAAGAGAGAGGTTGGTAAGAAAACGAAGATGGCTGTATACCGCTCCACCTATGTCCCAGTCTTGACATATGGATACGAGTCATGGGCAATGACTACAACCCACAAAAGCCAGATCCAAACCTCAGAAATGAGATATCTGAGGAAGGTGGTTGAAGTAACAAGAAGAGACATGGTACGCAACCAGACGATACGTCTAGGCCTTAAATCCCACCCCCTGCAGACCCAAGTAGAACAGTACCAACTAAGATGGTTTGGCCATGTCTGCAGAATGGGAGAAGACCGGCTACCACGACAAGCATGGGAAACAAAGAGCCAAGGATCCAGACCCCCAGGACGACCCAGAGTCCGCTGGGAGGACAACATTAGACAATCTTTGAAGGACCGAGGACTAGAATGGAACCAGGCCAGGAGGAAGACAGCCGAAAGGATAGTCTGGCGCTCTCTCTTCCAAACCTCTACACCTCACGGTAGAAGGGGAACGACTGAGTAAGTAAGTTACTGTATGTCTGCAGCAGTGGTGGTAGTGCATACTTGATCTAATTTCTAGTTTGTGTTACTGTGTGTCTGCAGCAGTCGTGGTAGTGCATACTTGATCTAATTTCTGCTACTGTATGTCTGCAACAGTCGTGGTAGTGCATACTTGATCTAATTTCTAGTTTGTGTTACTGTATGTCTGCAGCAGTCGTGGTGTGCATACTTGATCTAATTTCTAGTTTGTGTTACTGTGTGTCTGCAGCAGTCGTGGTAGTGCATACTTGATCTAATTTCTAGTTTGTGTTACTGTATGTCTGCAGCAGTGGTGGTAGTGCATACTTGATCTAATTTCTAGTTTGTGTTACTGTGTGTCTGCAGCAGTCATGGTAGTACATACTTGATCTAATTTCTAGTTTGTGTTAATGTATGTCTGCAGCAGTCGTGGTAGTGCATACTTGATCAAATTTCTAGTTGGTTTTACTGTATGTCTGCAGCAGTCGTGGTAGTGCATACTTGATCTAATTTCTAGTTTGTGTTACTGTATGTCTGCAGCAGTCGTGGTAGTGCATACTTGATCTAATTTCTAGTTTGTCTTATTATATGTCTGCAGCAGCCGTGATAGGGCATACGTGATCTAATTTCTAGTTTGTGCTACTGTATGTCTGCAGCAGTCGTGGTAGTGCATACTTGATCTAATTTCTAGTTTGTGCTACTGTATGTCTGCTGCAGTCGTGGTGTGCATACTTGATCTAATTTCTAGTTTGTGTTAATGTATGTCTGCAGCAGCCGTGGTAGTGCATTATTGATCTAATTTCTAGTTTGTGTTACTGTATGTCTGCAGCAGCCGTGGTAGTGCATACTTATTTCTAGTTTGTGCTACTGTATGTCTGCAGCAGTCGTGGAAGTACCTAGGCTTAATTTTTATATTTATTTATCTAATTTCTAGTTTGTGTTACTGTATGTCTGCAGCAGTCGTGGTAGTGCATACTTGATCTAATTTCTAGTTTGTGTTACTGTATGTCTGCAGCAGCCGTGGTAGTGCATACTTGATTTAATTTCTAGTTTGTGTAACTGTATGTCTGCAGCAGTCGTGGTGTGCATACTTGATCTAATTTCTAGTTTGTGCTACTGTATGTCTGCAGCAGTCGTGGTGGGCATACTTGATCTAATTTCTGGTTTGTATTACTGTATGTCTGCAGCAGTCTGCATACTTGATCTAATTTCTAGTTTGTGTTACTGTATGTCTGCAGCAGTCGTGGTGTGGATACTTGATCTAATTTCTAGTTTGTGTTACTGTATGTCTGCAGCAGTCGTGGTAGGGCATACTTGATCTAACTTCTAGTTTGTGTTACTGTATGTCTGCAGCAGTCGTGGTGTGCATACTTGATCTAATTTCTAGTTTGTGCTACTGTATGTCTGCAGCAGTCGTGGAAGTCATCATCTCATCTCAGCCCGTAACCCGTCATGGGTCGTAGGGGTGCCATGGTGGAAGCATCAGCAGACAGGGTCCTCCACTGCTCTCTATCCTCAGCAATGCGTACAAGTGTGGAAAAACCGTGTCCTGCCCATTCTTTGATGTTATCAGCCCAGGATTTTCTCTGCCTTCCTCTTCTCCGTTTACCTTCGACTGTCCCCTGAAGGATCGTTTTCGAAAGGGAGTCATGACGAGTTACATGCCCAAACCAGGCAAGCTTTCGATGTTTCACTATTGACAAAAGTGGTTCTTGGTGGCCTGCATAGGTGTTTATCTTCTCTCTAACATAGACATTTGTTTTGTGCTCTTTATAGCAAATGCGCAAAATTCTTCTATAACATTTATGCTCGAAAGCCTGAATCCTTCGCTCCGTATCTGCAGTGAGTGTCCAGCTCTCACACCCATACAAGAGAATAGATAATACAAGTGATTTGTATAATTTGATCTTCACAGGAAAACTGATGTTACTTTTCCAGATCACATTCAACTTTGTCATGGCAGCTGAGGCCATCTCAAGTCTTGTCTTGATTTCTTTACTTGATCTTCCATCACTACATATAGTGGACCCGAGATATTTAAAGGTGTTAACTTCTTCTAACGTTTGCCCATTTAACGTAATGTTGGTCGGAACATGTTTCTTATGGCTATTCACCAATATCTTGCTTTTTTCTATATTAATTTCCATCCCATACGTTCTTGTTACTTTCTCCAGTCTAGAGGTAAGGTCTTGAAGTTCTGATTCTGATCCAGCTATCAGATCAATATCATCAGCAAAACGTAGGTTGCACAGAGGTCGGCCTCCAATCGATATGGTTGATTTATAATCGTAGAGAGCCTCCTGCATAATATGTTCTAGATAAATATTAAAGAGCACTGGGGACAGGATACATCCCTGCCGAACTCCTACAGTTGTTTTGAAAAATTCTCCAATGTCGTTGCTTGCAAAAACAGCACTGCTTGCGTCCTTGTATAGTGCTTCAATGATATCTATGATGTTGGTATCAAAATTGAATTTTCTCATTACTTGCCATAAGCCTTCATGCCAGACTCGATCGAAGGCTTTTGTGAAATCGATGAAGTTATGGTATAAATCGTGTTGATGTTGGAGATGTTTTTCGATAAGTACTCTAATATTGAAGATTTGTTCTGAGGTACTTCTTTTTGGTCTAAAGCCAGCCTGTTCCTCTGACAAGATTTCTTCTGATTTCTGTTTTATTCTGTTCAAAAGTATCCTTAACATCACCTTAAGTTCTTGCACATTTTTAGATTTCCTTTCTTTGGAAGCGGTATTACTAATGACTGCGTCCATTCTTTTGGCCATTTTTTTGTACTCCATATCTTCTGGCAAATTGTTGTCATGATTTTTACTATATCTGGTCCTCCATATTTCAAGAGCTCTGCTGGGATATTATCCACACCCGGTGACTTCCCTCCTTTCATCGAACATATAGCCTCTTCCACTTCTTCCCGTAATATTGCTGCATTTCCGAGTTCCCTGTTTTCGCACTTAATGTTGTTTAATATGCCTAAGTCAGTGTCAAGTTTACAGTTATATAATTCTTTACAATATTCTGTCCACCTTCTCATTACAGCTGTTTTTTCATTGAGCAGAGCCCCATTGCTATCTTCTATGACAGTTACCCTGGGCTGTTGGGGTTTTGATAGTTTTCTTAATGTGTCAAAAGCTGCCTTGCTGTTACCTTTTATTAGCCCCGTATTAATGGACTCACATTGATCAGCTACCCATTTTTCTTTGGCCTGTTTCATTTTCTTCCTAATATTTTTATTCACCATACTGTATTGCCATGCTGCTTCAGGAACCTCTTTCTTAACCTTTTTCATTTCCCGCCGTGTATCACATAACTTCAGAATGTCATCTGTAACCCATGGTTTGTTTATTTTCTTTCTTTTACCAAGTATTTCTGTTGCTGATTCAATGAGCACGTCTTTCATGTTCTCTGTGATTGAGTTGATATCATCCTCCAAAAAATTGAGAGCTGCGAATTTTCCTCCAACAGTTGCCTCAAAGATTCCCGCGATTTCTGGATCTTTCAGTTTGTCTAAATTGAATCTTAACTGAGAACATCTGTTTTGATTATAGTTCTTTTTAAGTTTAAGCTTGAGCGTCATCAATACCATGTCGTGATCACTACCAATGTCGGCGCCAGGAAAAGTCCTAGTCTTGGCTTTATTAATACTAGACTTGAATCTTTTGGATACAAGAATAAAATCAATTTGGCCATGTATCTCAGTTTTTGGGGCATGCCACGTTGTTCTTCTTGATAACTTATGAGGAAATAGTGTATTTGCAATGGTTAGTTTATAGTTGCTGGCAAATTCTAGTAGCCTTAGTCCTCGATCGTTGGTTTCACCTGTCCCAAATCTCCCCACTGTACCAGCCCAGTGACCGTATGCATCTGGCCCTATTTTAGCATTCCAATCACCTAACACGATGAGAAGATCTTTCTTTGGAATTTTCTTAATTGCTTCATCCAGATTGTCATAAAATGTATCAATTGCCTCATCCTCATAGTCAGTAGTGGGGGCATATACCTGTATAATGGAGATGTTCTTTGGATGTGCTGCAATACGAATGGTGATAAGCCTGCTATTTATTGGGGTGCAGCTGATGACAGAGTTCAATCTATCTTTATGTACGATAAAACCTACTCCATGCTGATGTTTAGACTCATCTCCACTAAACCAAATTTTGTGACCATCATCCGTTATTGATTCACCTAATCCTGTCCATCTGACTTCTGCTAGGCCCAGGATGTCCCACGAGTATCTAACAAGTTCATGTGTTAGTTCTTTGACTTTTCCACACGCATATAGCGTGCGTACATTCCAAGTTCCAACAACAAAACTTTCTCTTGGAAGTTTCAAAACAGGTGTTTTTACCCCATTCGCTGACTTATCACTCTCAAGGGGCAATGAGAGCGCGGTCGTTGTTAATCCGGGCATCGGCCGATCCGGCAAATTATTACTGAGTTGACTTTCCATCATAGCATTTCAGTGGGCAAGAGGTTTGCTTGGCGGTGCCCATCTCCTCTCCAAGTATCCTTGCAGGTACATACAAAAATGTACCTGGAGCAGTAACAATAGCCCTCAATAAATCTGTAATGTTTTGAAACACTGTCCGATCGACACATCACAAAACCGCCATCTTGGCTACTTGTATCAACACAAACAGCGAACTCACATGATAGGCAAACTTGATGTTTGTACTGTATTTCTTAGAAGACCTTGATATGCAAACTGCATAATGACCTAGATACAAATACTACATTAATGAAATTATACACACAAAGTTGACCTAGAAAGACAGACGGGCTAAGCAGAGACGAGAAAGGATAGACGGAGCGAAGCAATAATACTACGTCGTCTCGCGATTAAAAAGTGAACGCCAATCACACGCGAAACGCATGAAGGCCTGATTTTTTCAAATAAACAGTGATAAAAAACACTAACGATACGAGGTTAGGTTTTGAAAACAGGTTTAAAGTCTTATTGGGAAACCTGACATTCTACTGTTTTATGTCTAAGCTCCTGACATTAGTCTGACAGTACAGAAGACATCCCATAGTATGGAAGTGAACAGGTGGTAACAGCAAATACACGACTATCATAGAAAAATACATATTTTGAACGAAGCCACTTAGCCCCATTAAACTTATATATTCTTGTACCTTAGGACTTGCTGACAAAGAATATGTTATGTGTTACGCAAATAGTCTATTAATTAACAAATTATAGCCAAAATACTATAGTGGGGTTGACTGACAGCACAAGATCATATCTGCTTATTTTTTTTAATGGCATGTTTGGAAAACACTGCTTTGGGGGAAATGAGGCCGACAAGTTAGATACGATTTGATTGGCTGTAGTAAAATGTAAGGCGAAACCTTATTGGTCTAACTGCAAATACAAATATTGTTGTTAATGGCAACTTATAGGATGGATAGTTTTTTTCAAAGGCTCATGTAAACATGGCCTGATTGGTTAGAACGTTAGATATGGTCAAATAGAAGCGTCAGTTCACTGCCATTTTTGAAAATAAATCATGTGAAAATCAAGTACGTTGAGAGCAGGCTAAGAATTTTCTAATAAAGGAAAAGCCTGGACAAAGGCAGATCAAAATTGTGCCAGAATTCATCGCCAGTCAACGTTACTTGTTTAATATTTCCTTGAATTGTGGTAAGCTAGACATATTTAATATATATTTTATATGAAAATTGAATGTGAAATGATAAATTATGTCTGTATGTGTGTGGTTCAGTAGCAAACATGAGGCAAAGCCTAGATATTGCTCCACCTTGTAAAGATTGTCAGAGAGGAGTATAACTGCCTATACAGATAGATATATTGGATTGCCATATGTAACATGACACCTATCCTATTGTATAGAAGGGATTAACGCTGGAATTGCAGAGGCGTTGTAACCATTAGGGAGAGGAATACTGGTGTATATTGTCACATGAAAAGCTAGCAGTTGGCCTACAGCTCTGAACTTTATGTTTGTACTGTCTTGTACGTCAGTGTGGAAATATATTATATATTAGTTATGAAGAAGGAGGCACAACCTTCTTATTTCAGGGACCGTGGTACTGATGTTAATATAGCAGCACATGGTCTGAGCCTTGCTTGATCCAGAACTCTGGCAGCAGACTCCTTGCCCAAGATATCGGCCATTGTGGGTTTTTTTAGCAAACTGAGAAGCAAGCGAGCAGAGGATACAGTTTTCCTGCAGCCGCTATATGAGCTAAGAATGTTTCAGCACGAGCAGCTCACCCTTGTATAACCCACCTCAATTGACTTACATAAATAGTCCAAGAGGGACAGTAATTGTTTTAAAAAGTAAAAGAATCTGTGAATCCTTTAATATTATTTCCACCAGTAACAAACACATGAAGTCGTGATGACAACCAACAACCTAGCTCAAACAGCCAGTATTGCCTCATAATACTACCTCACAACATTACACTCATATTATAATAATATTATATGTCGGGACAAAGATCCTTTGTATAAAATTTTGTACATAAACATTGTGTTTACATTTGATTGTGATTCCTGATTCACTGTGTAGTAGGATCAGGATATCTATTTATTGAAAAAAATTCAATACATTTGTTAAAATTTAACCCTTGACTTAATAAGATAATCTTTAGAGTGTTAGTTGTTTGTGACTGTCATATTGTTGTCAATTTGTTGAGGATCTTAACTTAGGTGTTTATCTGTCTGTTGGTTGTTGTGAATTACACAGATACCTAGACATCACTATCATAACCCTAGGACTAAATTGGAACGTAGTCATCACGCACCAAACAGCTTCGCTTAGATAAATACCTTCAAGAATCAAGTACCTGTGCACTAAGTCCCCTATATGTGGTAGCAAGTAAGGTCATCTGTAATCACCAAACTTACCACACCGACGTAGTATACTCGAAGCAATGACTCGCTAAATAAAGGATGATGCTTATGACTGAACTGGAATCATGGCAGAGAACACTAAGTGATTTTGCTGGGGAGGTTATGATGGTATCCCTATGTCTGCTTTAACACGGTCACATGTATCTCAACTTAGCTTATGGTGTCTACCTTCGGTCACTACTAGTTCTAGGGGAGAAATGAAATGATGATACACAACAGTCAAACACTTTAAGTTTCTATAAAGAAGATAATAAAACTAGCAGTTAAGTTTTTCTTTGAACAAATCTTCTTTACAATTTATTTTGCGTGTCCATTCATAGCTTGTGGATAGGTCTTTGAAAATAAGGACAAGATAGTGTACAGAAAAGAACAATTAAAATTTTGGGACAATTTGCCCAATAACTAAAAAGTTATTATGTATTTATATATATGTCTTTCCTGTAGGAAATATTAAAAGAATTCACTTTATTCATATAAAGGGAGAGTCACTGTAGATGAGGGCTGTAGTTCATCCTACCCCCATAAATATCTTGTGTATTGTTTTGAAACACAAGAAAATGTCAGAGATGCCCCAGATGTCTAACACATCACCTGGGAGTCCTTGTTGTAAGATATTTCAATGTGTAGTTGCAGAAAGTTTCAATTTCACCACTCGCCAAAGCTCCTACTGTTATCTTCGACAGCATATAAGTCTGGTTGGAGACTGGTTGGCGTTTATTAGTACTCAGTAGGTTTCCTGTCACCAGCCGGCAACAGGAACATAGACCCTCTGCAACAAAAGGACACCCTGGCCTTTTATCTCTGATCACTTATTCTAACACTTAATTTCCTACGTGGGTATGGGGTCAGCCTCACGTGCCTTACAAGTGCACTAGCCCCGAATTGTACAGGACTCCAACCTTGTTGTGACCATATCTCAGGCCCTTATAGTAGATACGCCACTGTACGTTTACATACTTTTCCTCCATACGATAATGTGGAGTAACCACATTTCCTTTGATATGATATTCTCTTCTTTTCTTTTCAGTTATATTTAATATCCTTACCACAATCAAGAAATATATAAACAAATGACGCTGACTGTGTGAAGAAATGGCCTCAGCTTCCTCCGAACTGCACAGACTGTGAATTTATTCTTTATTTAAGTTTAGAATTAACACAGCTGTTTCTCAGCGTATCTGAATAAATTCTTAGTTCAACTGGCAATGAATAGTCAAAGCCTTTTGCTAATATTTACTAGCTCTGGCCAATCGAAACGTTCGACTACTTGAATTCAAATGCAGTTTGAATGAAAACCCAAAATAATTTCGAACAATTTCTGCGTCTGGTGGTCGATTGGCCAGTCTGCTTTTGTCATGCCCAATACAAAAAGATGTTTCGTTTAGGATTACATTTTTCCTACCACTCCCCTTTTCAGTCATACTCTTTTTACCCAAGCGAATTTGAATGTACCTCCCTGCCTCTTTTCCAAGCTCGCGTCCCCCTAACGTTACCAAAAAAACATAAGCAGGAACGCCAGTCTGTCTGGTCGAGTGTCCGTAGATATTAGTATTTCTTCAATAACTTCTCTAATTCTAGGACTATCATATTATTTAAAGTACATTCTTACTCAGCGAACTCTACGTCATACTACCATATAATTTTTTTTATGGGGAACTTCATAATGGTTTAACTTTTCCAATTTATGTCATCGTCAATCGTCAAATAAAATTTTACACAAGTCCGCCATCTTTCCTCTCCTTCATCTCGCTAGCATGTATTTTTGCAAATAACTAACTTGTTTTAGTTACGTCAGAAATGCTACCACTAGGAGAAAAATAAAATTGTCTGCGTGGTTTTGCCTTGGCTGGCTTTTCCACAGCGTGTGTATATGCATTGCAGACTGTGTCAGCGAAGCGGGGTGTAGACGGGGCGGGTTAAGAATTTGCGTTACTAATTAGTATTGTATCGTGTAATACTACCAAACAATGTAAGGATTACTACTAAATTTTTGCGTTACAGTTGACAGAAAGCGTTAATTCAGATAGTTATTTTGCGGCACGCTTCCGCCAATAGTTAATTATAAGGCTAGACTACAAAGTGTATGCAGCAGATCGGGCAAATGTTAAATATTAGTAGTGTTTCTCGAAAAGGAAACTAAAAGCGTGTCAGACTATTACCGTGAAATCGGTCTATAGGCTTAGCACTGTGCAAAAAGCAGCGCTGCTGACGTCGAAGATGCCAACCGTCAGACACATGCGGGCTAATGTATTTATTATCGTTTTATGCCTAAATCTTACTGAATTGAGCGTTTATTTTCGCAGATTTTGCTACACTGCCCCACCAGATTAAAGTTACTGTGGAGATCTACAAGAGAACCAAAAAGATAGTTGTAAGAGGGGTCGACAACAATTGGTCTACACAAGAAGTCCACAGCCGCCTGCAAACAGAAAACAAGAATGTCAAAATAACACAAGTTGAAAGACTGCAAACATGGAACAAGAAGTGAAGGACACACACCTAGTTATCATAACTATCGAAGGGACGTCAAGACCAAGTCAACTGATCCTGGACCATAGATCTCGAAAGGCAGAAGAGCACATCCCTCCTGTCATGCAGTGCTCCAACTGCCAGCAGTTTTCCTACACCAGGAAGACATGCAGTAGAGAGACAGTTTGCCGGTATTGTGCGGGGAGCCACCCATATCGCGACTGTCCCAGGGCGATGGAGGACCACAATTACAAAGCCGCAAACACAAACCGTACCTGTGCAAACTGCCTCGGAAACCACGGGCAAGGTACCGTGGCTGCCCTGTGTTCCAGGAAACAAAGAGCATACTGAAGGAAGCTGTGTCCAAAAACATCCCCTTCAAAGAGGCAAAACACAGAGTGGCTGCGGATGTCGCAGACAGACAGCGCACAACAGATAGAAGACAGCTGCATCAGCTGACCACGGATGTTAAAGAAATGAAACTAAAACTCGAGGTCGAGAATAGAAGCAGTCAGACTCCCGAGGATCAAACTGACAGAGGTGAAGATGTGATAGATCTACAGAGTGTTAGAAGTATGATGGAGGATATGAACAGAATTCAGCAGCAAATAGAAGCAGATGTCAAGAAGCTGGCAGAGCTGAAAGAGGAAAACGAAGAAGTCCCCAAGAGAATAGAAACAGAAAAAATGACCATTGAGGAAACTACATCTAAAAACAAACAAGAAACTAAGAAAAACGACCAACCCAAAGAAAAAGTCATCGCTGAAATTCTAGAAAGGTTACTCCCAGCAATAATAGAAAAAGTACTATATCAGTTCCAGTAGAAAAGGACGACACAAACAACAGAACCGAGGAGGTTAAAAACACAAAACCCCACAAGCCAGCCAGTAGTCCTTTTTAGGACTAGCTCTTCTCAGGGCTACCACCAAACTAGCGAGGCAAGAGGTGAAATACACCATTGAACACGCCACGATACCACGAACAAACTAAAAACGACAGGAATCCAGACAGTCAGCTAGTGGTCCTTTTTAGGACCAGTCCTTTTCAGGACTAGCAACCGACTAGCACCGAAGAACCTAACACACAATATACCCCCAAATATAACCGCTAGGTTGAACAGGGTATAACTGCAATATAGTCGACTGTCGTGGAATATTCTAATCCACATATATAAATTATCAAGTAAATATAAAGCCTAATAAATACATATAATAAATAAAGGAAGAAGAATGGTAAAGAACAGTGCTGTCACAATGACAGTACTCGAAATCCCCTTTGTTTTATGCTTCGTCTGCAAATTGTAACGTTTCCACGTTAAATATAGGCCTTCTGCAACATACACGCGTTTCCCAAACACACAATAAAATGTGCTGCCTTTCTAAGAAAAACCTTGAAATATGCAAGTTGACCTAAATTTTAAATTCCATTCATGTCTTTTTCTACACTGCGTTACCAAAACGAACGAACAGATGGACTAAAGGATAAAGAGAGAGGGAGGGCTGAAAATCAGGAACGCAGGCAACACGCGTCGCGCGATACACAAATGCTGCCATCACGCGTGTAAGACTACATGCACTAATTTTTTTTCAGACGGACAGTGATAAAATACACTACCCTTCCCAGACAGCACATCTTCGAAACAGGAGGTAGAAAATACATATTTTGAACGCAGCCACGTAGCTCTTTTAAATTTGGATATTTGGGTTCCTTAGGGCTTGCTGACAAAGACTATGTAAAACGTTACGCAAATAGTCCAGGAATTAATAAATTATAACCAAAATAAAATAGTGGGGATGCCTGACAACACAAAATCATTTCTGCTCATAACATTTTTTATAACGTGTTTGAAAAAACCTTACGTTACATAAATAGCCTACCATGTAAACTCCAAATTGATTGGAGCGCAACAAATGAAAAACTAACCACGATTGGTCGGGCTATAAATACTATCTTGGTTGTTAGGGAGACGTAGAAAGGTAACATTTTTTCAAACACTTGTCGAAACGTGGCCTCATTGGCTAGACTCGCTGATATACTCACTTAGGAGCGTTAGTTCGAGACCACTAGTGCAAATAAGCTTGATAAAGCGACAGTGCGTTGAAGCCAGCTCACATTTTTGCTAAAATAAAAGCCTGGAACATAAGCAGATGGGAATTTGTGCCAGTAATTGTGCCAGAATTCATTGCTAATCAACGTATCTGTGTTTATTTCCATGAAATTGTGGTAAGCTTGAACCATTCAGTATCTTTTAATGAAAATTGAATGTAAATTGTTAATTTATGCCTGTATATATATGTGTAGTTCAGTGGCAAACAAGAGATAAAGCCTATAATGCTCCAGCCTGAACAGAGGGTGTCGGAGGGAAGTAAAACGGCATGGAATGGCCAAATAGTACACTGACACCTGGATGATTGATTAGACAGAAATAATGCTGGAAGTGCAGAGGCGTGGTAACCATTAAGGAGGTAAATACTGGTATAAAGTATTTCAGATGAAGCTGACAGTTGGCCTAACGCTCTGAACTCAATGTTTGTGTTGTATTGTGCTCCGTGTAGAACTAGAGTATCAATTAGTTATGAAGTAGAAGGTACATCCTTCTTGTTTACAGGGACCGTGGTCTTGATGGTACTGAGCAGCACCTGGTCAGAGCTTTGCTGAATCCAGAGTCGGACAGCATACTCCTTGGTCCATTTAGCTATCAGTGAGGTGTCTCCAGAGCCCAGAGGAGAATTCGAGCAGAGGAGTCCTTTCCTGCCGCCATCACTCAAGATAAGCTGATTTGGCCAGCTGAGCTCAACATTATATCCCCTCATCTTGAAATGACTTTGTAAAAATAACATTCAGAGGGGAATTTAATTGTCTTAATATCAGGAACTGAGAACATCTCCAATACTAGTCCCAAAAGACAAACTATTGAAGTCATGATGACAAATACCAACAGAGCTTGAACAAAACAAAACCAGTATTACCTCATATTACCACTACACAACTGACACACATAGGATATTTTTAATAATATATCTCACTACATTATTCATATTGATAAAGTCTGTACATATACTTGTAATTAAAATTGATTGTGATTCCTGGTTCCTTTGTAATTGAATCAGGACACATATTCATTCATAACAGAAATGAATACATATTGTTATTTGAAAAGTTATCAGTGACTCCTTAAGATATTCTCATAGAGTGTTATATGTATGTGAGTGTCACAGTGTTGTCAAGAGTAGTGGATTAAATTAAATTGTTTATATGTCTGTTGTTGTGACTTACACTTCATCATACCCATACCCTAGACACTCAGTCAGTACACTAAGTCCCCTATAAATATTTATAACATCCCACTTCACCACATCGACACACGGAAATGAAAAAAAACTGTCATTCGGTTGTTCTTTCGCTGAAAAGTCTTAAGGTGAACAAAGCATCAGTACATCCCATTCCTTTCCTGAATCCAAATTGGGCCCTACTCAATAGTGGTTCGACGATGGGTTTTATTCTTTGCTCAAGCATTTTCGCATATATTTAGTAGTGATATTCTTCCGAATGTGTCACATTCCCGTTTATTATCTTTATTTTTTTTCCAGGTTGGTACTATTTTGCCTTTCTGCCAGACTTCTGGAACTCTTCTTTCTGCCCATGCTAACACTAATAGTTCTTTTTAACCATTTTACTCCTGTCTTGACGCAGGCTTGAATAGCTTCTGCTGGTGTTCCGTCCACGCCTGGCGATTTATTTCGAGGCCTGTTTATTATAACTCCTTCGATTTCATGAATCAGTATATCAGGTTCTTACCATTCCTCCTACCGTAGGGTGCATAAAGAGTTTCTCTGAGTGCTTGCTGGGTTGAGAAGTTCTTAAAAGTATTCTTTCTATCTGGTCTTTCTTCCGTTTTCATTGGACAATGGAGTTCCTTTTCTATCATTAATGATTGTAACGGGATTGAAACTTTCATCTCTCACCCTCATTGCTCTGCTACTTTTGTTTTAAAAAATCCCTTGGGCATGCTTTGCAGATGGCTGTTCACCGTATTCACACCATGAGACTTGTTTTACTCTCTTGATTACTGCTTTTGTACTTCTTTGTGTTTAATATAATCGTCCCGTGTCTTAGATTTTAGCCAGATCTTTTACAGTTTTTTTTTTCAGTCTGTATTGTTTCCTTGAATGCATCATTCCACCTTGCCGTTCTTTTTCTTTTGCCTTGTCTTATTTTTCTTTGCCTCACATTTCGTGTTCAGTGTCTGCATTATAGATACTTTGAAGATGTTCCACTCATTGTCTACATTTCCAATTTCTTTAGGCAGAGTCTCATATGGCTTGTCTGATAGTTTCCTCGTCTAAATTTTTCATATTCACGATGCCTGTTTTTGTATGTTTTCATTTATTGTGTTGTTTGGATCATTACGACTGGTCGGTGGACAGTATCTACATTGATATAAGGATGACTGAAATTTTATGATTCTAGACACACACAAAAAGAAATACAATTATAAACATAGTAATTTTTTAAGTAACTCTTTTTTACTTGCTGCTATTAAGAATTATCATTAACGTATCCCAAGCTGTTTGTATTATGTCCATCAAGTGATACTCCCGGCATATTTTCTGTGGATTTCATTATAGTTTCAGTAAACAGATCGATCAGATCATCTTGCTACAAATAATTTTTGAAGTTGGCAACACTGAATACAAAAGTGCTGTCCTCGCGAATGACCTTTCACGCCAAGCAATAAGCAGTTGTTAGCAGACGGCATAGTCGCGGAGTGCGATCACTTTGATCCGGGAATACACGCATTGATTTGTTTCGCTCCTCTACATTGTCTTCAGCGTATAAAGTAAGTTTTCTTTTGTAGTTAAGTAACCATCAAAAGCCTTACCGTTCACTATTATATTTGTTTCAACATAATCATCATCACCACTACCTCATCTACCACCAACGTTAAGAGTAATGAGAGCGTAGGCAGCGTTGCCACTCTCAATTTTGAACAAAAACCTAGATATCGGTGACATGGGCTATTTTGAAGATTTTTCGGTGACATGGGCTACTTTGGGCTAAATCTAAGTGTTATTCTTCAACTAATGAAGGAAAAGTTACACTTAGACGGACCCCCCCCCCGCTTTCCAAGAAACTAAAACCTAGATCTAGGTGAATCCACCTAGTAGTGGCAAGCTTAGAGTTGGCCCTACTTAATTAATACAGCGTCACAATAAGACACTGTTTCTGTTCAGCAATAATTTGGCCACATGCGAAATAACATAACTTTGTATTCAGCAGAGATATGTCCGGCTATGGTGATCTGAGAGATGAAGCTGATGCAGTTGTGAAGCAGTACATCGAACATGGCAGAGGGGCAGAGGGATCTACCAAAGTTTACAGCGATTCAGGGGCCAAGTACGACCAGGTCAAATATTGTGTAACCTTAATAAGACATGCAATGGTACTGATATTGAGCTGAGATAAAAACAGTCGTTGATTATGGGAATGCACTCTCATTTAATGACTCAGAAACAGCACCAATCCCAGGTGCGTACTTAAAGTATTTGGCACACTGGGCGGATCCTTCATTGTGCACCCATCATAAATAAACACACAGAAAAAGATATTATGATTGCAAGCAGATTCTTAAATTGTACAGTACTATCACAATAGTGTCCAATGGCACCCGCCTTCCTGTGACCTGGGGTGGACTGCCCCGCTCTTAATATGCTACTGACCCATCCAAAGCTCATGAAGTCAAGTTTTCAGATACCTTTGTCCCTGACGTACCAGGGGCTTCCTTATGGTTCTTTAACAGATGTTGGGCAGCAGCTTTCCCAAGATAGACCTGGGCTTTCCATGCCTCTATAGGCGTCTTCTGTTTCATTTGCCCTGTGGTGTCTACCTGATTGCTGTTTGTGGGAGAAGTGTTACCTTTTTTGTGATTATTTTGTGTTTTCCCCTATTATTATCTTAACTACTTAAGTTCTGTTCATGTAAAACAAAGTGCTACCAGAAACCACTACTGCAGGAGCACATAGATGTTTTGTTGCAGGCCTCCTGACAAGAAGTTGCAGTAGTGGCTCCCTGCTCCGTAAGGAGCAAAAAAGGAAATGATGATGATGAAGTGTTCTAAGACCATCTATTTTAATTCACGGAAGTTGAATTAATTGGAATTTTTTCCAGAGAATCCCAATATTAGATTATTTGCAGGCTACAAATTCACTCATAAATATAAAGGTGCTAAGAATAGACAGACCTAGGGAACTACATAATACATAACAGTATTTAACAAGAACAAAAGTTAATATATATTAATAGGTGGGTAAATATTAGGTAGGGTGAAGGACTAGTGGTGTTTTTATAAAACCTATTTACTTATAACAAATGAAAGTTTATTAAATTTCAGACTAAGGATCCCAGGCTTTGCACTATTCCCCCTATTTATTGTTTTTGTTTGGTATTTTTAAATGGTCTTATTTTTTAGCTTCTCTTTTGGTTTGTTTATTTGTTTGCTTGGTTTCTTTTTTGACATGTATACCCACACAGTTTGATAATTCGGATTTGCCCTATATACAACCATTGGACGGAAGATAATGATGCCAGTTATATATTATTTGGACGTGAAAACACTATATATCCTAATTATAACCCTTGAGGGGTCGAACGGAATATTTTTTCATCATCAAATTAAAAAAAAAAAGAAAAAAAAATCAAAAGAGGAAAATGGCTGGAGCCACCTAAACTGAATCAGGTCAAATGAAATTTGACTTAAGTAGCTGTGAATTTCCTTTTGTAGTTCCGGGGGGGGGGGGTGGTGGGGGGGGGGGGTGGTGGGGGGGGGGGGGGGGGGGGGGGGGGAAGTGTGTCTCAGATGAGACAAAGAAAGAATAGGACTACAGATCCTTCAGGCACGTCATACTAATATGAGGTAATGCATGGGGCCAGTGGCAAACTAAGGGGGGTGGGGGGAAACTGCCCCGGGTGACAGCCAGGTGGAAGGGTGCCACTGTTATGAGTTTTTAACTGTTTAAAAACATACTTGCAAGTGTTTCTTTGTGGGAAGGGGGTGCAAAATGTAGGATCCTTCCCGGGTGTCAGATACTTTAAGGACGCCCCTTGCATGGGGCAGGCAACATCATCATATAGTGGCTCCATGCTCCATTGGGAGCGAAAAAGAAAACCATGATGATGAAATGTGAATCAGCCTCGTATAGTTCACAGAGGTCACTGAGGAGACAAAGAAAGAACAGGGCTGCATGTCCCACAAGCATGTCGTAAGAGGAGATTAATGTGTGAGGTTATGCATGGGAAAGAGAGGCAGAGGTAGTGTGATAAGAGGTTTTGATGTTAATAAAATTAAAGGTTAACAAAGTGAGGTCAAGCTATGTAAGTTCCCTGAGTAAGAGTGATGATGATGTATTTCTCAGGATCCCTATCCGCTACCTCTTCTGATCTCACCCAGTGTACATTAATCTCTGTTGTGTTATGTGGCTACGTGTCTAGGGTAATGTATTTAATGTGAGGAATGAAAAAATTCAAACAGAATTGTAATCCAACAAAATGTAAGTAAGTAAGACTGGTGGGAACGTTTTGGTATATATATATGGGAATAAATATACAATTTATTGTCCCGAACCTCAATCTTTTGGAACAGGACTTGTCAAAATCATAAAATGTTTATTTACAGCTTTTAAATAAATAAGATGGAACTCTGTCCACGAAGTGTAACAAAATAAAATTGTCACTAGAATGAGTACCCCACTGTCTGATTTTCAATGCTTGATATTCACACTATTCAGTTATTTGAGAGTTTGTTGTTTTCTTCATTCCCCAGGAAATTCTTTTTGTTGTGGTGGTTTAAATTGAGAGGAACTGTCATGTGCCCGTATAAAGGGACTTAGCTCTTAAGCCTGTCTGATGCTATGGGCTCCAGACTCTGTATATAGTCACTCAAATGGTACTGCTTTCTGGATGAAGATATGGCCTGTAGCTCAAAGTATATTTTGAGCCTTCACTGCCCACAATTTCTGTCTTCTCCAAGGTGTCTGCAACACTTCTTTACTGGTAATACAACCCTGAAATGAGAAGGACAGTTTCCTCCCCTTTATAGCCTGTCTATAACAATTCCACAACTAATCAATGGTAATCTTACCTGGGGTCAGCCATGTGTGTTGACCATATGCACCAAACCCTATATTTCCTTGACTACACTCAGTCCTGTGTGTTCATTCTTTTTTTCATATGGCATCAAAGCCACTGTTCCTTAAGCATTGATTGTCTTCCATAGAATCAGCAGGGGTGTACAAATATATCTTGTGACCTGTTAATTATTTCTTCCAAACATTCTATGCATGGTTTCACATGTTATTTGAACACTGTGTCACTCCAGAAGCCACTATCAATTTATTAACACTCACTTACAGTCGCAAAATTTTAAGGCCAATGGCCAAACATTTTTACACATTTTATTTCACTTTCCAAATAAATCTGCTTTAGGCACATTCCTACGTGGGTTGTCGTGACCCAAATTCTCTCCCACTAGGCATTATCGAATCAAATTATGGCTCTCACAAAAGCCTGTTACATGTTAATAATATATACAAATAAACTTATTTGTCTTACCCCAAGTAAAGAATAATAACACATGCACAAGCTTGACTAGCAGTAAATAGGTTTTCAGACTGCTTTCTCGTCCAGAAGGCAAAAGCTTGGTCACAAGGCTTTCCCACTGATCTCAACTTGGCAGTGAATGTTAGTTTTTCAAATGGCGGTTCAAACTACACTGGCCTGATTTTTCAAGTAGTTGTAAATTTTATTACCTTACCCCTAACCAATCAGAAGTCGCGTCAAAATTTTAACTATTTGTGGACTATTAACTGGAGCGATTATAAGTGTGTTCGTTCGTCTGATTATCTTTGGTTATTTTATATCTCCATTATTTATGGACCGATTTCCAATATCAAAAGTGATAATTAGACGGCCAATTTACCTCTATCGTTCTATCTAATTTTCCTTTGGTTATTCCTTAACAGTTTTATCTGGGTAATTTTTTTGTAATTAATTGTAGTTCTAACCTGATCTAAAATATCAGTAAATTAAATTTTT
The DNA here is from genome assembly GCA_024509875.1 of Oreohelix idahoensis. Classification (NCBI taxonomy): domain Eukaryota; kingdom Metazoa; phylum Mollusca; class Gastropoda; order Stylommatophora; family Oreohelicidae; genus Oreohelix; species Oreohelix idahoensis. The sequence continues at coordinate 391,833 of JAMPIV010004902.1, forward strand.
CTAAGCCAAGATAATTTTATTAAGTGGGAATCTTTAGGTTAATATATTAATCAATATCAGCGCTATAATTCAAGATATTCCTTTCATTCTAATTCCCTTTAGTTATTGAGAAATAAATTATTTAATTTTTGTCAAAAACACAGAATCGGCGTTTTTGCCACTACAACCAAGATTTTTAGTCTCTACCAAAAACGAGGTAACAATTTGATTGGTTGTTAATTTTGACTACGTCCTTCGATAAATATTAGGATGGGTGTGTGTGTGTATGGGGGTAGTAACTTTTAACCTGTGGTAGTAGAAAAATTCAAATTCTGTAGTTAAATTTTTAACGGTAAATGGACTTTGCCCCTCAGACAAATTTCAGATACTGTAGTTATTTATAGATTTTAAAATACAATAGTTAGTTTACGAGCGGGGAATTTGAGCGTGGTGTCATACAGATGTAACATTTTACGACAGGTAGACCCAAAAATACGCATGGAGAAGAGAACTGGATACAGAGGTGAAAATGATGAGGAAAACATGGAAAGAACTTGAGCGGATGGCACAGGAAGACTTGGCATGTGTTTGTTGAAGGCCGATGCTTCTCGGGGAGCTAAAGGTTATTGATTGATTGATGCATGGTACTGGCAACTTCATCTTGTAAAAATATTGCTACAGTGACTACAGCTGCAAGGACACATGAATGCCTTGGTGCATGTTTTATGTGGGGGGGGGGGGGGGGGGGCGGCGCTGCTGCATTGGTGGCTCTAAAGACAGTAATGAAATCAGAATTAGGTAGGTTGCATTGTATTCAAGTCTACACTTTGTAATCAGAATTTTCTTATGTTCAGAGTTTGCAGTGTTTTGTTTTGTTTTTAACTTGAATTCTAATTTGGAGTTCTCACATACAACTTTTTATGTCATTTCATCAGTATATGGAGGTCTTGAGCTACAGTGGTCCCCGCAAGACAGCTGAAGTTGTGGCAGATCTTGTAAAGGATAACTTTGATGCCAAAATTTTAGACGTTGGTGCTGGAACAGGACTTGCAGGTGTAGAGGTACAAAACAAATGTGTTTATTTTGTCAGTCTGTTTGTGTCTATTTTTGTGGAAGTAGTTGTGTTTCATTTGGTAGCATTATTTTGGTTTATCTGTGTTTTAAAAACGTAATTAGCTGTATACCCCATTCCTCAACTTACTTACTTAGTCGTTCCCCTTCTACTGTGAGGTGTAGAGGTTTGGAAGAGAGAGCGCCAGACTATCCTATCGGCTGTCGTCCTCCTGGCCTGGTTCCATTCTATTCCTCGGTCCTTCAAAGATTGTCTAATGTTGTCCTCCCAGCGGACTCTGGGTCGTCTTGGGGGACTGGATCCCTGGCTCTTTGTTTCCCATGCTTGTTGTGGTAGCCGATCTTCTCCCATTCTGCAAACATGGCCAAACCATCTTAGTTGGGACTGTTCTACTTGGGTCTGCAGGGGGTGGGATTTTAGGCCTTGACGTATTGTCTGGCTGCGGACCATGTCTCTTCTTGTTACTTCAACCACCTTCCTCAGATACCTCATTTCTGAGGTTTGGATCTGGCTTTTGGATCAACTTACAAACCTAAACTTAACATTGACTTTGCACATGAGCTAGGGAAGGGAAAGGCAGCGAGGAAGGAAACTGACCACCCCACCACTTGATGCTGGATCTAGTATATTGAAGTTTCTAACACTTCACTCCCCAACGGCAGTATCTGCAATGGAACTACTGTTACCTTTTTACACCCCATTCCTCAACTTACTAACCTAAACTTATTCTTTAAAATCCATTTGAAAAATAAACACTTGAATACTGAAAGGACTGCCCCCTTCCTTCCTTTCACCTTTCAACTCCTTATGCCAAGACTTCCTGTCATGTGCCATCAGCTCAGGTATTTCCATGTCTTCTTCATCCCCTTCATGTCTGTATTTAGTTCTCTTCTGCATGTGTTCTTTTAGTCTTCCTCTACCTCTCTTACAATGGGATTTCCAGAACAAGTACTGCCTGGTAATGCTAACTACGGGGTTTCTCTATGTGTGTCCAATGCATTTTATGACATTTCTAATTCATTTTCAGCCTAGCACAGTTTCACTAAAAATCACCCACAAATATGAAATACCATAAACAAAACTAATGATAAATAATTATGGAAGCAGCAAACAAGTCTATTCCTGTTGTGAAATAGTTACAGCATAATATATTACAGGAGGCTGAGACACTTGGGAGTCATGACCCAAGTGGGCCCGCCCCCCTTAGAGTGTAAAGGAGTATAGGGCCGAAACACTTGTTCGACGGGGGGACTCTTCTGATGATCAGATTGCCTCCTGTTGTATCGCTCTGTATAGAGTTTCCTATCATAGCTACAGTTGTTTTGTGGCGTTGATTATCTTCTTCTTACTTACTTACTTAGTCGTTCCCCTTCCACCGTGAGGTGTAGAGGTTTGGAAGAGAGAGCGCCAGACTATCCTATCGGCTGTCTTCTTCCTGGCCTGGTTCCATTCTAGTCCTCGGTCCTTCAAAGATTGCCTAATGTTGTCCTCCCAGCGGACTCTGGGTCGTCCTGGGGATCTGGATCCCTGGCTCTTTGTTTCCCATGCTTTTCGTGGTAGCCGATCTTCTCCCATTCTGCAGACATGGCCAAACCATCTTAGTTGGGACTGTTCTCCTTGGGTCTGCAGGGGGTGGGATTTTAGGCCTTGACGTATCGTCTGGTTGTGGACCATGTCTCTTCTTGTTACTTCAACCACCTTCCTTAGATACCTCATTTCTGAGGTTTGGATCTGGCTTTTGTGGGTTGTAGTCATTGCCCATGACTCGCATCTATATGTCAAGACTGGGACATAGGTGGAGCGGTATACAGCCATCTTCGTTTTCTTACCAACCTCTCTCTTGCTGAGGAATCCTCGATTTATGGCCTGAAAAAGACTCCCAGCTGCTGCTTTTCGAGTGGCCAACTCTTCTTTGATGCCTCTCTTTCGGTCTATAATAGCTCCGAGATATTTAAAGTGGTCGACCTGTTCCAAGACCTGTTCTCCCAGCTTAATCTGATGTCTTCTTTCTTCTCGTGATATCACCATGGATTTTGTTTTAGAGCTGCTTATGACCATCCCTCTCTTCTCCAGCTCTTCCTTCCAGACTTGCAGGTTGAATTGGAGATGTGCCTCTGATTTAGCAATCAGGGCAACATCATAAGCAAATGCCAGCTCTGAAATACTTACCTGTCTCATCTTCCAATACCCCACTGGATACTTTCTTGTTCTCTCCTTACATGCTTTGATAACATCGTCCATGAGGAGAATGAAAAAATAAGGTGACAGGATATCACCTTGTCTTACACCAGTGGTGATCCTGAACTCTTCTGACTTATGGTTTGCATTCCTCACATAATTTCTGCAAGACTTGTAGAAGCTCTGTATAGCATGAATCAGAGGTGCTGGAATGTTCTTCCTTGCCAAACAGTCCCAAAGTTTTCTCCAGGGGACCCTGTCAAACGCCTTTTCCAGATCTATGAAACAAAGATGGATCTCACTCTTATACTCAAGAGCTTTTTCACTCAGCTGTCTGAGTGTGAAGATTAGGTCTTGAGTACTTTGGTTTGCTCGGAATCCGCACTGGATCTCATCTAATTGTGGCTCAGCTAGACGTCGGAGTCTCTGCTCTAGGATTCTAGAATAGATTTTATCTTCTTCAACACTGTGATTTACTTCATGAAATATCATCATTTCTTTTGCACTCCTTATGGTGCATGGAGCCACCACTACAGCTGGTCCCCTTGTAGGAAGCCTGCACCAAGCAGTCACTTGCTCTTTCAGTGGTGGTTTTAGTGGCAATTTGTTATACATGATGGGGCTGCCATCTCCACGTACAACCTCATATTAGTTCTCTTGTATAACATGCCTGAGGGTACAGCTGGCTCATTCTTTCTGTGTCTCTTCAGAGACGTCCCAGGAACTACATTGGACTTCATGAAATATATTGTACAATAAAATTTTGTGAAATAAGAATTCAGTAAAATATGTGAAACAATCAAATCACACACTTACCATAAAAAAGGCTGTGCATGGCAAATGGGTTATAGGAAAGGAAGGGTCAAGGGTTTGTAGGGTGGAGGTGGCAGATGTAGCAGAATCGGAATAAATTGAGAATGTTTCCTTGACTTCAACTCCCTCCTCAGCAGTAGCAGACTTTTATATCCAAATCATGATTTCCATAATCTTCTGTGAAAAAACAATAGGCAGCTATTTTGAGCAGGCTGTTCAAAATTCCATTTTGAGTCACTACTGGTCCAAAAAAGTATGTATATGTGCTTCATTGATTATAAGAAGGCTTTTGACAGAGTCCATCATGAGAAAATAATTGAATGTCTCAAAGACATGGAAAAGATATAAGAATACTCAGTAACCTTTATTGGGAGCAAACTGCCACAGTAAGATGGGGAAGGAATTATTCATCATACATAGACATAAAAAGAGGTGTCAGACAAGGTTGTGTGCTGTCCCCCTGCCTATTTAATTTACACACCAAAAAAATTTTCAAACAGATACAGGAAATACCAGGACTGAACATCAGTGGAAGGTCAATAAACAACCTTAGATATGCAGATGATACCGTGTTGTTAGCTGAAAGCGAACAGGAGTTACAAGAACTAGTGAAGCAAGTGAACAGTATAAGTCATGAATATGGACTCGACATTAATATTGAGAAAACAAAAACTATGATAATTAGCAAAACAGACGATTAACCCACATTAAAGATAAGCGTAAATGGGAAAATCCTGGAACAAGTCAAGAGCTACGTATATCTTGGTCATATAATAACAGAAGATGGCAGATGTGAAACAGAAATCAAGAAGAGAATAGGAATGGCCAAGGCTACATTCAACAACATGAAACATATACTGACATCCAAACAGCTATCTCACAAATTAAAACTGAGAATCATAAAGTGTTATATATATTCTGCATTTCTGTATGGTGCAGAAACATGGACGATGAATAAGTATTTGGAAGAAAGAATTGAGGCTCTTGAAATGTGGATATATAGAAGAATGGGGCATATCTCATGGAAAGAGATGAAAACAAATAAGGAGGTCCTAGAAAATCTAGGTATGAAAAGAGAACTAATGAGGGAGGTCAAAGTTCAGCAGCTAAAATACTTTGGCCACATAAAAAGGCATAACACCTTGCAGAAGACCATAACAGAAGGGAGAGTTGAAGGCAAACGTGCAAGGGGAAGACAGCGCTATAAGTGGGAAGATAACATCAAGAGATGGACAGGAAAGAGTCTATCAGAGTGCACCACCAAGACAAAAGACAGAAGACGTTGGAGATCCATTACAGCCAACCTTCGTTGTGGAGATGGCAACTGATGATGATGACTGAGCTGAGGGGTTAGGATATCTGAAGCAGGCAATCTTTGTTAGAAACAAAATGGGTACATATTGTTAAGGTTTGGATATGTGAATGTTCACATAAGGAGGAATTTGTGTATTTGATGGTCATTAAATGAGCCTGTTGGTTTGTTTTAGTCTTGTAAGCTTAGTTAAGTTGGTTTTTTTAAATCTGATTTTGTTTAAATGATTATGTGCAACTAGTAATGTTATTTATTCTTTCTTTGCTTTTTCTCCCCAAATGGACATGCAAGGTAGACAGTATTGAATCTTTCTCTATTTTGTTTACTTATGTGTATGTGTAAAGATGTTAATTATAATTTTTGAGTGCTTATGGCTGAAATGGCCTTTTGCTATTACTAAGATATAATTATTGTGATCTGTTTCATGAAGATGTTATAAGTATTAAACTGTGAGTGAGCACAGCTGTGTGACTGAATGAAAGAGAAGGATGATCACAGTTGTGTAACTAAATAACTGAGAATGAGGCAGCACAGTTGTGTGATTGAGTGATTAAAAATGCATTATGGTAGACACAGTGGCGTAATAAGGGGGGTGCAAGATGGCTGCTCATGGTGACAACCAGGAGAGGGGTGCCATCGGACACTATTATAATAGTGTTTACTATTGAAAATATACTTGGCAGTGTGTTTCTTTGTTGGGAGGGGGTGTCAAAGGTAGGATCCGCCCTGGGTGCCAAATACTTAAATTACGCCCCTGTAGATGTGTACTTGATTGACAGAGAATGTTGGACTGAGTGAAAAAGAATTTTTATATACTTGTTGTAATGTATGAAGGAGTTGTGACTGGGTAAATAAATGTAACTAAGTGAGAGTTTGAGTGTGCCTGTATATATTTAGAGGAGAGTTTGTTTCTGTGTGTAAGTGTGATTGAGAGAGTAAATATTAGTAACTGTGTGTGAGAATGCACACTTTTTGTCATTACAGGATCAGACAATTATGCATAAGAAAAGTATAAATCCATAGGACCATTAAATGAAGAACTTTGTGCTTGAAATAAATACGTAATGTACCTTTGTTTTTAGAACAAACAGGAAAATTAAAAAAAATAATTAAATGAATTGAACACTTGAACTAGCATGAATATCATTCTTCTGCTGAATGCAGTCTTCTAAACTATGCAGTGGACATCCACTTTTATTATGCTGAGAATATAACATAATCATCTTATTATAAATGGCTCGGTAACAATACCATACCTTTATGTAAAGAAAACATGTAAGTGACTTTCACTATATTTGCCAGTTGAGCAGACTTGGATACAAGAATTTAGATGCCGTTGATGCAGCTGAGGGTCTACTGAAAGTTGCTGAGAAGAGAAACATATATGACAGAATTGTTTGTCAGTTTGTTGGGAATGAAAAATTGCCTTTTGAAGATGGTAAGTAATCATAATAGAGTTGTGAATCCTAACTTTCTTCACAGCTGTTAGCATCTTTTTCTTTTCTTTGTGTATCTGTACTGTAAAAGAAGCCAAGCAAGTATTGTCAGTGTTGCAAGGCATGACATATGATGAAATTGAAGAAGCAATGCAGCAATACAAAGTTTTCCATTGGGGTGGCAGTATTTTCATTTTGTTTTGCACATTTTTTTCCCTGTTGTCTGTGTTCTGTTTTACTTTTGAGCGGTGTTAATCTGGAAGTGTTAGCTAATCATAGTTGCTTAAATCAGTTTTTATTTTTAACCACTTTTATGTAACTTCACCAGAGTTTTATATATATTAACTGCGTTTCAGATGTTGATGCTCAGAATATATATGTTCCGCTCATCATAGAGAGCTGAAGCTGTGCGTTCAACTCCCTTTTTTTGTATATTTTAATCTTTCAAGTTTTGGTCAGCATTAACCCAGCCAAGATTTTATATAATAACTAAAATAATGTTAAATAAAGTGAAAATAACTTCATTAAAGTAAAAGAAATGAACTAATAATATAGATTGTATTTCGTATTTGAAGGGATGGGCGTCAGAGGTCAAAGGTAATGTGCTGATTAAATCAATGTATTTCTAACAACTATGTCAGCGAGTCTTGTTGTGAACACAGCTCTAACAGTGACCAACTTTCTCGTGTGCTTTACATTTGGCATTTACACTTATTGAAGTATGTTTTATGCAAAGATTATTTTCACGCGACGTAGGTGACTATCACCTCTTTCAGTTATGATGAAAATTATAAAACAAGTTTTAGGGATGTTTGGGCATGTTATGAGAAGAAGAAAGCTGGAATATGCTGTGACAGGAAAGATTGAAGAGAGGATGACGAAGAAAGAAAAAACTGGGCAGTTTAACATTGTTGCTTGGAATGAGGTCAAGAACAGAATGAATCAAAGGCATATTGGACAGGCAGTTGTGAACATGCTTGATCACCCAACCCAGTTCATATGGCAAGTGAAGTAGAAGAGTTCTTCTTTAACAAGAGATGAGTGTTGTTAGAATAAGGTTTCTCTACTTTGACATTGTTATAGCAATTATTTCCATTTGATTAATAAATGTCAACAAAGAGACTATTAAAGCCCTCAGAAACAAAATGAGGGTGCAAGAAAGCCTGTATGAAATAAACTGAGCATGCAAGTACAAGATGGCACTCAGGAGGTTGAAATGCACACAGATACATACGAAAGAATTTGGAAAATAAAATTTGAGTGCGGTAGTCAGGAGCAGAATGGGATTGAGAAAGATTTTTTTATTCTGTAGCAAAGAACCTTACAGGTAAGAGATGTTGAAGATAAGTATTTGTTTCCACTCGTTGATTTGAATACAGAAAAAGGTATAAAAACATATATGGAAATCATTAAATAAATTCCTTCACTAATGTAGTGGACCCAAAACACGCAATAAATAATCTTGGTTTGGTTTGGTTTTAAGGACTATCTTCATTGCACACGGACAACTCCATCAGTGCTCTGATCTCCTCCCTTAGATCATACAAGGAGGATCTCAGCACAGTGCACAAACTCTGTAGCACCGGCGAGAATCCCAATGTGTGTGTATAGAAATCACACATTCTATAAATATTTTTTTTTATAAATAATCTTATTTTGATCTACATATTTAGGCAGTTATGACCTGGTAGTGTCATGTGGAGCAATGCAAGAGAATCACATTCCACGAGAAGCCTTTAGGGATATCATCCGAGTTGTAAAATCAGGTAAGCAGAGTTAACAAGTTTCTAATTAGTATTGAAAATGCATAGAAGGGAATAAGAACTTTGTGTTTGATTATAGAGCCTTGCGTGTTTCCACTTTTACAATATGTTTGAGGCAAATATAGAAGTAAACAGAAGTACCAAATAAAAAAATAAAAATGACAACAATTAAAATAAGGAAGTGCAAAAAGCAAAGGAAAATATATGAAAGTCTTGGTAAAAGAGACAGAGGAAGTCAAAGTTAAATGAAACATGATAGGTCTGTTAAGCAAAAGAAAGAAGTTAACAGGGAAGCTTAAAAAAAATTGATAGGAATAACTATGGAAAACTGCTTTATTGCATAATGAATCTTATGAGCATTAGAACAAATACTGAAGCAATTTTTTAAATTATGAAAAATATCCTGCTCAACCGCTGCTTGGGTTATAATTAGGATATATAGTGTGGCTGATTCAAGATAATAATTATACTTTTCAGTATCAGAATATGGCATCATTTTGTGCTTCCAATCAGTCCAAACAGAGTAAAATTTTTCAGTATTCAGCCAGGATTCTGAGGAGTTTTGGTAAAAAGGTTTAGTTGAAAGAGTTTTGTGTTACTTTTCTAGAAAATGTGGGCATTTTTCAAAGTGGCTTAACAAAATTATATTAATACATCACCTGTAGATCTTACGGTCACGCAGACCACCACTGTGTGTTTTTAAAATACATAATAATATAGACTACACTATGCAACCTTTTTTTTTATTATAATCAAACACTAATATTCTTACCCTAATGTACAATTTGCCACATCTTATTGTAATCACACTCCGTTATTCTTACCATAATGTACAATTTGCCACATCTTATTGTAATCACACTCCATTATTCTTACCATAATGTACAATTTGCCACATCTTATTGTAATCACACTCTGTTATTCTTACCATAATGTACAATTTGCCACATCTTATTGTAATCACACTCCATTATTCTTACCATAATGTACAATTTGCCACATCTTATTGTAATCACACTCTGTTATTCTTACCATAATGTACAATTTGCTACATCTTATTGTAATCACACTCCGTTATTCTTACCATAATGCATACCTGTCAACCTGTACAAATTTTTCGTACAATGTATGGATTTTTGATACTTTTAGCAGTGTATGGCCATACAGACTCGTTGTACGGATTTTCTCCCCCTCCCAAAAAAAAAAAAAAATTTTTTTTTTTAAATTCTAAAAATATTTTCCAACCCAAGTTTTTTTAAATTTTAAATCACAAAATATTTTCTAGCCCAGGTTTTTTTTTAAACCAATTTTTTTAATTTATAATTCCGGAAATCTCGGCGTTCGTTTTTAAACTGAGGTCTCTCCCAGCAACTAATCAAATCCTTTTATACTCAAGAATTCGTCAAACACTTTGAATTCGGCCTCAAACGCTTTCGGTTTTCGGCGTGACATCACGTATTTTTAAAGTTACCTGTTATCGATGACACCATTTTGTTTAAAGAAGCTAAGTACTTATAATTTGGTTAAATATTGCTGTTGTTTTGCTTTGTTGCAATTTAATCGCTGCCTTAATCTTTCTAGTTAGGCCTACATCTTGCTCCTCAATATATTTCTGATAAATTGTCATAATATTCTGTGTAGGCCCTACATAACTACGGAAAAAACGTTTGTTTGCATTGAGTAGGCCTACTTTATGCCAGCTCTCAAGATTCGCTGCTTTATTTTTTAATAAAGTGGCAATCTGTTATCACTGGTCTAAGCTACCAACTCGTAAATAATAATTTTGTAAATTTTTGGTGGTACATTTTTTCTTCCTAGATTTGATATCTTGCCCTTCAATATATTTCCGATAAAGTGTCATAATCATACCTGTCAACCTGTACGAATTTTTCATACAATGTACGGATATTTTATACTTTTAGCAGTGTACGGCCGTACAGACTCGTTGTACGGATTTTTTCCCACTCCCCAAAAAAAAAAAAAAGTTTTTTTTTTTAAATTCTAAAAATATTTTCCAACCCAAGTTTTTTTAAAATTTTAAATCAGAAAATGTTTTCTAGCCCAGGTTTTTTTTAAACCAATTTTTAAAATTTTTAATTCCGGGAATCTCGGCGTCCGTTTTTAAACTGAGGTCTCTCCCAGCAACCAATTAAATTCTTTTATACCCAACAATTCGGCAAAAACTTTGAATTCGGCCTCAAACGCTTTCGGTTTTCAGCGTGACATGACGTATTTTTTAAGTTACCTGTTATCAACGACGACGCTTGCTTGCCACCACACTTTGACACCATTTTGTTTAAAAAGCTAAGTACTTATAACTAGGTTAAATATTGCTGTTGTTTTGCTTTGTTGCAATTTAATAGCTGTCTTAATCTTTCCAGTTATATCTTGCCCTTCAATATATTTCTGATAAATTGTCATAATATTCTGTGTAGGCCCTACATAACTAGCAAAAAAAGTTTGTTTGCGTTGAGTAGGCCTACTTTATTCCAGCGCTCGAGATTCGTTGCTTTATTTTTTAATAAAGTGGCAATCTGTTATCACTGGTCTAGGCTACCAACTCTTAAATAATAATTTTGTAAATCTTTGGTGGTACGTTTTTTCTTCCTAGATTTGATATCTTGTCCTTCAATATATTTCCGATAAATTGTCATAATATTCTGTGTAGGCCCTACATAACTAGAAAAAAAAAGTTTGTTTGTGTTGAGTAGGCCTACTTTATTCCAGCGCTCGAGATTCACTGCTTTATTTTTTAATAAAGTGGCAATCTGTTATCACTGGTCTAGGCTACCAACTCTTAAATAATAATTTTGTAAATTTTTGGTGGTACGTTTTTTCTTCCTAGATTTGATATTCTGTTCATAATTTTATTTTTTTATTTTTGTTGTTGCTGTTAGCCATTTGCTTTGTTCATTGTATTTTTTAATCATTCTCTTCGTCTACAAAAATGTAGTTGAAAATAATAGTTGAAATGTGTCATCCACTGAATGATGGCTGAGCCTAATTCAAAGAAACAAAAGCTTGCAGGTCATGGTAAATTTCAGGACGAATGGGTTGAAAAAAAAAATTACTGATAAATTTCCCTTTGACAACCAGGTTCTAAAGGACTTAAAAGTGCTAGATCCAAGCACTAAAGATAATCTCAGGTATCCAAACATCTGCAGATTGGCAGATGCTTTTGCCCAAGATCTTGATCAGGAAGACCTGAAAGATGAGTTTGATGACTACTGTATGTTGTCTGATGTGTGTGTGCCTCTACTGACAGATAGTGGTCAGAAAAAGAGCTTCTGTAGCTATTGGCTGGAAGTTGTTGACCAGAAAACTAGTACTGGTGCCATCCGCTTCCCTAATTTGAAAGTCATCATTCAGCAACTGCTGATACTCCCTCTCAGCAATGCTGACTGTGAAAGATCATTTTCAATGATGAAAAAAATCCACACAGACTGCAGGAGGTCCATGAATGCGGACACACTCACTTCTATTTTACAGTGTAAGATTAACATTGATTCATGCTGTGCAGACTTTAAGCCCACAAATGCAATTCTGCAAAGTGCTAAAAGTGCATATGTTAATTATAATACTAAACACTGTACATCGAAAGAATAGTGTACTTCATGATCACTAAGTTTTTTATATGTAAAGAACAGCATGAGACTATTAGCATGTTTTATATCACAATAATTTAAATGCTAATAGATTTGTATATGTCATTTCTCATTTTAAAACTGTATTGCGTATAATTTATTAATATATTTTTTGCATAAGGATTTTTGGGTGTTTGTAAGGATTTTTTTGGACCGGCGTACAGATTTTTGTCTCAGGAGGTTGACAGGTATGATAATGTACAATTTGCCACATCTTATTATACACTCCTTTATTCTTACCAAAATGTACACTTTGCCACATCTTTTAATATCAGACTCTGCTATTCTTAACATAATGTAGAGTTAACCACATTGAATTGTAATCACACTTCTTTATTCTTACCATAATGTGCAATTTGCCACATCTTATTATAATCTGAGACTCCTCTTTTCTTACCTTAACTCATTCTAACCCACGAGCTGTATGGTGCACCAGGTTACTCTATATAGATCTACCAGCAGGCCACATGGTGTGCTCGCTTGATACGAGCTTTGAATTTGAACGAAAAATTAGAAAATAAGTGACCATAGCTTGTTCAGATCATGTAAACACTTCCTGTGGACCACGTGTTTTGAACTGGTAGCAAAAGAAGTATTCTATTGCTTAATTTTTGCATACTTTTATCAATTAATGAAGTCATTAGGCAGTTTGTTTACAAGTAGAGTAGTCATATACATAAGTCATAAACTATCAATGGATCAACCACAATAGATTATTTCTAAATGAATTTTCGCGTATCAATTGCGTTAATAACCTATTTTCGATTCCGAGAAGAACATAACAAATTTCACATTTTTAAATAATAAATTAATTAAATTGCATGGGACAGGACTGTGTAAGTAAGATTTCAGTTCAGCAATATGTGACTTTACAAAAAAATTCATATAATTTTGAATTTTCCTTTGTTTGTGACCAAACTTCAACTGGAAATTTGTTTTGATTCCGGGGCTTTTGCCGTCTAAGAATTTAGTACAGCTGAAAAATTTACATGTAAGTGCAAAATTTTGATTAATTTTTTTTTTTGGGGGGGGAGTTTTTATGGTTTCAATACTTCGCAAGACATAACAATCAATTATTACATTACATAAGAACTCAACATTGTTTCACATCATTCTTCAGCCAATTTCACTAAAGTTTTATGCATAATACATATATCTGCTGAATTAATATAAATGCCTACTGTCTGTTTTCAAAACATCACTTGTAGAAAAAATGCCTCTCTTTTTGGGGCCTGGGTAAAACTGGAAAACTGCCTGGGTTGGAATAAGTTAATATACAATTTGGAACAAATTATTAAAATCTCAGACTCTGCTCTAATTTTACCATTTTAGCCACATCTTATTGTAATCACACTCCTTTATTTTCACCATAATGAACAATTAGTCACATATTATTATAATCTGAGTCTCCCTTATTCTTACCATAACCTACGGTTAGCCACATTTTATTATAATCTCAGACATCGCAATTGTTACAATAATGTATAGTTCGCCACATCATTATTGTAATGAAACTCCTGTAATTTTACCACCTTTTAAAAAAAAAAAATATTGATATATCAATTACTGTTATAAATCTTAACTCATCTTTTGCCTCTTTTCAAAACATCCGACACAGGTGGTTATATTGTGACTGTGTTTAGAGCTGAGGCTGAAAGTGCACCATGGTACAAAGAAGGCCTTGAAGTATACATGTCGGAGCTAGAGAAAGAAGGTTTATGGAAGCTGCATCTTCGAACCACTTTTCCTAACTTCATTGCAGACAAAGATGGTTTGGTTCTTGTTCACAGAGTTCTTTGAGCATCCGCTTTTAACTGTTATCAGTTTAATAATGCTTCAAATCTTGTTAATGTGAAGGGAAACGTAAATTGTTTGTTGCATTTATTTGTTACTACTGTCATCACCTTTTCTGGACAACTTTTTGAAAAAAAATGATAGCTAATAAATATTATATTTAAACCAACTCTTTGTTAGCTGTGTCAGATATGGTCACTGTCTAAACCACAGGTAAGGAAGATCGCAGTACATCTGAGATATGTGTTGGAGATACACTAATGATGTCTTTATAAAGAGTCTGAACAAGAAATGATGGCTTCAGATTATAAAGAAAGCAAGACAATATTGTTTACAACAAAAATATTATTGGATTAATGCAGGCCAGAACAAATGACTGTAACAAGATTGAAAACTACATCTTGCCTATTTCATAGGCACACAAATATGCTAACCCAAACCGCTTATGAATTCACACTTTTGGGTCGAAGCTGTTAGACCCATACCTTGATATATAAATTATAATGGTGAAAAAAGGCAGTCTGCCTAACCTTTTCAGTCTTTGTTTAACATAAATTTATAAAGCATTATTGTGCATTTTATAACGGTAATTGTGCTTAAGTTGGCGATTGCACTAAAAGATAACCTGTGATATAGGCACTGATGGTTGTTCAGGATTTGTAGACCATTTCTTGCTCTACTTGATACTAGAATGAAACAGTATATGCATTACAAATCTACATTCTGTGATGTCATTATATACCTGTCACAAAAAGTAGGGGATATTGAATTTAGAAGTTATCCAAAGACAATATATTTCAAATTAGTTCATTTATTCCTTCGTACAAGTAAACTTGAGCATCATAACAAGACATTTGTGGTATAAGAAGTGTTATGGCTTTACTCACATGATTTTAGTCGCACTGGCAACCAAGGTGGGGTAGGTACTTCATTTTCACAAAAATATTCCAATATGTCTAAAAACGTGTAGGGTCCCCGTTTGCCGCTAAACATGCATTGCAATGACGTCTCATACTGCAGATAAGCCTTCTGATGTTGTCTTGAGGAATTCTCTGCCACTCCTGCTGAAGGGCCTGGGCTAACTGCTGAAGAGTCTGTGGAGCGGCTGGACGTTGTTGGACGCGGCTATTCAGGAGGTCCCACAAATGCTCAATAGGAGACAGGTCGGGGGACATCGACGGCCACGGTAACGTTCGGATATGCTGTATCTGAAGGTGATCTTGGACGACGCGAGCACAGTGAGGACGTGCATTGTCATCCTGGAAGATGAAATCTGGTCCGTGCCGTTGAGCAAATGGCACAACGATAGGCTCGATGATGTTGTCACGGTAGTAGAGCCCTGTGATATTGACCTGGCATATGTGAAGGTCGGTCCTGTCATTCATACAGATGCCTGCCCACACCATTATACGGCCACCTCCATAACGGTTGTGTGCAACAGTTGCAGGAGGCTGGTAACGCTCACCTCGCCGTCGCCAGACACGTATTTGACGATCATGAAAATCCAAAACAAAACGGGACTCATCAGAAAACATCACTGATGCCCACTGTTGATTGGTCCACCGATGATAACGTTGGCAGCAATCCACTCTTGCTCGCCTGTGTTGTGGTGACATGGGCAAAGCTACAAACGGTCTGCGTGAGGCCAGTTGCACTTGGTGCAAACGGTTTCATACTGTCTGAGTTGAGACCCGGATCCCAGTGGTCTGTTGAAGGTGTTGCTGAAGTTGAGTAGCATTTAGAGTCCGAGTTCTGAGGGCCTGAGTAACAAGAAGTGGATCTTGGCGGCGTGTAGTGACTCTTGGGTGGCCAGTCCGAGGCAGATCAGCCACTGTGCGGAAATTTTGATACCTGTTCCACAGTCTGCTGACAACTGACTGTGAAACATTGAGGTTCCGAGCAACATCCACTTGCTGACTTCCGGTTTGCAACATGCCTATGCCTAACCATCTCTGCTGTTCTGTCAAACGTTCCGTGATGAAGAAAAGAAATTTTATCTGTTGCAGAGTCTTTTTATACCTGTCCATGGTGAGTAGTGTTCATCAAACCCGAGATACACGCATTTTAAAAAAAAGAATAATGTGTGAACTTTACGGATGGGCCCCACCTCTGTTCTTAGGATTGGCTTACTCATCACGAGTCACCAGGTCAACATGATATTGCACGTGAGAGTGGAGAAGAGCGTGCTCGATATGTCCATACAACCATTAAAATACGAAATCCACTCTTTTGTAAAATAATACATACCATCTTAAAATATCCCCTACTTTTTGTGACTAGTATACATTTGGTACTAAGAACACATTCGTGAATATATTAAATTTTGCTACAATCTCCCTGTGTTATTTTACTGAATCCTGAGTGTCATTGTGATCTGTAGGAACCAAAATCACACAACTATTCAATGACGTGAGTCAGTACACAGGCTGTGTTCAGTCACATACCCAATACTACTATAGAACAACACTCATCATCTGAAGGACTAAACAGACATACAAATACCACCCAGTAACTTTCCATTCTAAATTCATCACCTAAAGGACTAAACATACATACATATACCACCCTTAACTTCCCGTTCTAAACTCATCACCTAAAGGACTAAACAAACATACATATACCAACCTGTAACTTCCTGTTCTAAACTCATCACCTAAAGGACTAAACAAACATGCATATACCACCCTGTAACTTCCTGTTCTAAACTCATCACCTGAAGGACTAAACAAACATACATATACCACCCTGTAACTTCCCATTCTAAACTCATCACCTAAAGGACTAAACAAACATACATATACCACCCTGTAACTTCCCATTCTAAACTCATCACCTAAAGGACTAAACAAACATACATATACCACCCTGTGACTTCCCATTCTAAACTCATCACCTAAAGGACTAAACAAACATACATATACCACCCTGTAATTTCCCGTGACATCAGCTCAAGGTCGTTGAATGTTTTCTTCACCTTTTGTGGACATATTTATGGAACAACGTGACAGATGATAGGTATTGTATGCATGCCAACCCTTTGCTGTCAGTGTATTATCAATTCATTCACTACCCTTTAGCTCCCCAAGGAGCATAGGCCTTCAACAAACTTATGCCAAGTCCTCCGGTCCCGTGCCATCAGCTCAAGTTCTTTCCATGCTTTCTTCATCCCTTTCATATCAGTCTCCAGTTCTCTTCTCCTTGTGTTTTGTTGGACTCCCTCTACCTTTCTTACCATGGTGGATTCCGGAACAAGAACTGTTTTATCGTGCTTTCAACTCTACAAACCCCTCAAATGCAACAGGGTAATGAAAGGGAATAAACCATATTCACAGCGATAACAGGAAACAACACAACAAATGCTAGAAAACTTGCAACCTGGAAGAACCACCACAAGAAAAACAACAAATGTATTATACTATTAGAATAAAAAAAACACTATATACCCAAATTGTAACTTACATGGGGTTGAACCAGGTATACTGTGCACAGGATAAACACCAGTTTTCTTGTGCATGGACCCAAAAAACCAACCAACCAGTTAGTTTCCTCAGTGTATGTCCTGTCCATTGCTAGAATCTTCTGAGTGTAAGGTACAGTTACTGCTTAAACCACTCGAGAGGAAGATCAC
This sequence comes from Oreohelix idahoensis, assembly GCA_024509875.1. NCBI lineage: Eukaryota > Metazoa > Mollusca > Gastropoda > Stylommatophora > Oreohelicidae > Oreohelix > Oreohelix idahoensis. The sequence continues at coordinate 409,452 of JAMPIV010004902.1, forward strand.
ACTTATCTGAGATAGGTGCTTGAGACAAACTGATGACGTCCCTTAAAAAGATTGAACAACTAACAATGGCTTCAGAGCATTAGGATAGTAAGAGGTACATGATAATATTGTTTACAAAATCTGGGTGGGGTGGGGTGGGAGGGGGGGGGGGGGGGGGGGGGGGGGGGGGGGGGGGGGGGGGGGGGGGGGGGGGGGAGGGCGGGGAATTATAATGCAAGACTAGACAAATGACTGGAACAAGAATGAAAACTACATCTTGCTGTAATATTTGATGGTACAAAAATTATGCTAAATCAAACAGCTCATTAACTCACATTTCTAGATTGAAGCTGTTAGACCCATACCTTGAGCTGGTGCTTATTACTCTTTAAATCTTTCCTTGTAACTAGGTGTCCTCTAGTTTTAAGAACTGGGGGTGGGGGGGGGGGGGGGGGATTGGTCAATGGTAAGAGTGCTTTCCTGTCAGGACATAGGAACAGTTACCTTAGAGTGGTCCAGTTTTGAAACTTAGGCACAGCTCATTAACTCACAGATTTCTAGATTGAAGCTGTTAATCATACCCAGATGCTTAATATGGGTACTTGTAACTCCGTCTCTTAAGTTTTTAAGAAACTGTACCATCATGGGTTCTGCAAATTGGCAAGTGTGGAAAGGAAGTTCTTAAACCGTGTCACTGCACCCGACAGCTTTGAAACTAGCAGCGGTCATGCTCCAATCTGGACCTGGAAAGAAGATGTAAATGGGTACTTGTAGTAACGTAGTGCGGGAAAAGTCTGGTGTACAGGTGGATTCTGCACTCACCCCACCTGATAAAGCTGGGCGTAGTAACGCAAGTCTGTTACACTCCCCTCCTGCAGTTTCTTCTATGGAACTACCTTTACCTTTTACCACATTTTAATTGAAAGAAAAGGTAAAAAAAAAATGTTGTCTGTCCATTCTTTTCAGTCCTTGTAGAACACAGGGCTGCAGTCATTGCATGACACCCATTTAAGTTTTAAGCCTGGAAACCCTTGAGCCCTTTATAAAGGGATACACTTAAAATTAATATGTGACTTTTATTTTTCAGCATTATAATTTAGTCTTCTTTAACCTCCTTGCTGGAGTAGAATAACAGCTTGTCTTTGTATTGTCTCTGTCAGAGTAAATGCCTTTAAGATGGCTTGCCTGGTTTTTTTAGTTCAGCTGGAAGCCAGCATGTAATCTACAAATTCTTACACACATATTTACATTTGATATATTCATAACTATTTAGGAAAAATTAAAGCATGTTAAAAAAAAAAAAAATGTATTGTTACATTAGTTACCTAAGCCCTGTGTAATTCCTGGGTGTCTATGAGGAGACAAAGGAAGAAGAGGACCTCTGCCAACTCAGGCATGTCATTAAAGGAGCCTGACATGAGATTGTGCATGTGGCTGGCAACTTCATTATGCAAAAGAAATTGCTATAGAAACCACTGATGTCAGCACATGAAGGTTTTAGTGCAGGATAAAGTAAACATCTACACTGGTGGCTCAATAGTCAGTAAGGAGTGTAAACAGAAATGATGGTCAGTTATCTGGAAGGATAAAGTGGCAAATGTCGAGGTGCTGTCCTTCAAATCATGTATACACTGCTTAGATTGCGCTTGTTTGGCTATGTCTGCCACATGAAAGATGGTTGCATCCCGAAAGATATTATCTACGGGCAACTGGCAAAAGAACAGTCTGGCGACTGCAGCTGAGGTTCAAAGATGTGTACAAGAGAGACATGAAGGCACTGGACATAAATCTGGCAACCTGGGAGGATGAAGCTGCCGACTGCACCTTTCAAGTGGTGATGCTTCCTACGGCACCTCCTCAGATTGGGCAAAAAGAAGTTTTCACAACAAGCAGAAGAGAAAAGAACATGCGGAAAGGTACACCAGGCAAATAAGCAGCTGCGAGCTATCACCTCACGGGTGCATTCCCAGTTACTTATGACTGAAGGGGCCACTACAACTATCTGAACCCTAAATTTTCTCCTGACGAATAAGAACATACCAGCATGGGTGTGCAGCCCATTATTTAAAGCGAAGAATAGGACCAGTCTTTTCTATTAAGGATGTTATACAGGGTGACTAAGAATGGCTTTTATGTAGGGGGCCTAGCAGCCTCATCATGCAAAACAAGTGTTACATCTTCTTTTGCGCACTATGACGTGTTCACGTATGTGAATTGCTGTTGTGCTCAAACGGAGTTGTTAGTGAACGGAACGACTCCGCATTAAACAATGGCGTCATGTAATTTATGCAAGCAGACGCATGTAGAGATGCAGAAGTGAGCATCATCTGCTAGGGAGCTTTTGGAATATGTTCTTGAAGTGTTAAGGTGTGTTTCGTCGAGCTCCATGCTCCAATGTGTTTGTCTGCTGATCTACTCTCATTTTCTAGGATGTCGGCATTATGATTGAATGCCAGGGAGACGTGTTTATGTCAGGAGAGTATTTCTAAATTTCTACTTTGTTACATTTGAACATGTCGCGCTAATCAACTGTATCGCGGTCATCTGACAGGCGAACTGATTTGTTATATTGATGTGGATAGACTTGAAGGCCTTATGTAAATGGCCAGTTGACAGTGATCATATTTTCATCATCTTAATGGAGCTCGCCATTGTGTCATTAAACTGTGTCTGTGACTACAAGAGAGACTTGTCTAATTTATAAGTTGCTGTTAGCGTTTGCTTTGAACATTATTTGGCCAAAAGTGCAACTACTACAATATTATTGATTTAAATCAAGAAAGGATCGCAACACAAGCTGCTACATAATCTTCCACTACAAGTGCACATGAAGTGCTGTGGCTCAGGTTTCATACAAGTTGGCCAGCTGTAGTAGTAGCCCCGTGCTCTTGAAGGCACTTGACAGAAACAAGAATAATTATAATACTGCAAATATCACAGTAGTATAGAAGGACTGAAATGGTATGACAAAGTCACAAATGTGGAACTGATGACAAGAACCAGACAAGTGCCAGTGGAACAAGAGTTGAAAAGAAGACGCTGACGATGGATAGGACACACATTGAGGAAACCTGTTGATATCACATTTTGTTTCCTGCAAGTCAGCCAGCTGTGTTGGTGGCTCCATGCTCCATAAGGAGAGAAAATAAAAATAAATCACGTGCACAACATTAAAACATGTTAAAAGTGCTCTACATAACTTCATTGCCATGGAAGTCAGGAGCACTGATAATGTAGTAATCACAGTCATTACTACAGTTACTAACTGTAGTATAGAAAGTTGTTTAAGTATTCCATCACCAAACACAGTATACATGCATTTTATCTACATCATCTAATTACTGTACATGGCAATCTTTGCACTGAGTTTTAAAAAATATTGACAGCAGCAAGACAGATACTGTATTAAATTTTTTTAGTAAACTTTTTTAGTGTTATGCCTTCTCCACAACCGTTGCTTTAATGACCATATCCCACTGCTGGTCAGTATGTATTATGAGTCAGTATGAAGTACTTTTTTTAAAAACACGGTCACGAAATATGTTCGTTCTTTTTTTCTGGTTCTCTCTTCTCTCCGGCATTATTACTCTGCCATTCCCTGTTCTTCTTTGATCCTTAGCCACCGACCGTCAAAGCAGTCAGTGGCCATCACGCCTGGTGGCGTCTTGTAGGGCAACAACAAATTGATTCCACTTTGCTCGGTCGGTGGCCATCCTTCGTACAGTGCCCCAACTCTGGTTCATTCTTTGCATCTCAGCCTCCACAGTCCTCCGCCAAGTTGTTTTTGGTCGGCCTCTCTTTCATTTTCCTTCAGGGGTCGATAGCATAGCTGTTCTTGTGATGGCATCGGGGTCTTTTCTGAGGACATGGCCAACCCAGCGCTCCAGCGTCTGCCAGCTATGATGGTGTGCATGTCCTCTTGCTTGCTCCGAGTAAGCAGATCTTGGTTGGTGATGGTATTCAAAGAAAAATTCACCGAATCTTTTGGCCGAATGCCATTCCCTGTACGTGCTAATTATTCCAGTATTCGTTGTTTTCACTTTCCTCGTTCAAGGTTTCTTATCACATCTTGTCAAACCTCACACCCACCCCTATCTCCTGGTTATTTTCTCCTTTATCGGCAATGCGTAGCGAAGGAGTGGACATGCCACATTGATTTTTTTCTTATCGTTAGCTCCAGACAGAGTAAGAGTCTACACTGAGTGACAGTCCTATTGTTAACTACGACTTCTTGTCTGGTAAGATACATGCTACCAGTTTCCGCATGATAAGGTGCAAGCTCGCAAACATGACATGATAAATAACATTGCAGTGTTAAGACCTTATATGGTCATAAAAGACAGGCAGAATAATTTGTAAAAGACATGTGAAGAAAATATCTTGTGTGTCATGCAGAATGTTCTACAGAAGAGGGGTGGGGGGAAAAACGACCCCTACCGATACCAGACACTAATTCGTTGTTGGATTGGAATGGAAGTGCTAAAATAAACCACTTCTGATTGGAGTGTTTTTCCAACGAAACCACATGGGGGTGTGGCCGAAAATGTCGCTTATAATCTGCAACATTTTAAGACTACTTCTCATCAAAGAAGACATTTCAGACAGCTAGGATAATGAATAAAAACAGGATTCCAACATAAGGACAGGATCAAGTATTAGAGGATCTTCTGATATTAGACAGAAAGAAAACTAGCACTGGAAACCATGAGTACTAGGAACCTACATGCAGGATAACATTGGGATTATAATTAAAGTAAAACCCCAACCACTTGTAAGACAGCCTCTTAAAACCAGTGGCCTGGCACAATTCTAAAGTTTTTCTGTGCAAGAAGTCTGTAAATTCATTCCTGATAATTGGGGTAAGTTGTAATATGTACATTTTATATTTTTGCATTTAACATGTGTAAATTGCTAGTGGATGTACAGGTTCATACAAGGCTGGCAAACTCAGCATATAAAAATCATTGGATTCATGAACCCCCACTGCAAGAGCTGGTGACAGTCACGGGCGGGTTTCCTCACAAGGAACCCCAAAGCAGAGGTAGCCCCAGGCTCCACATGGAGCAGGAAGTGGATGATGATGACATCATGGTGTACGTAAAACGTTGATATCTCGAAGTGAAGTTTAAATTTTACCAAATTTGACATTTAAAATGGTGTTATAAATCTTTGCCAGGTTTGAGAAGATTTGGGAGCCATTTTTCTTTATTCGTGTGAAATTTTATTGACTTCTGATATTTGGCGGTCGAGCTAATTGACTTTGAGTAAGTTCTGTATCGCTCAAGTTAGGCCTAGAAATTTTAGCGAAGGATGCAGAGCAAGGCTGTTCCATGGGCCGTGATAACTCCCGTTGTCGATCAAAATCGAGACGCCACTTATGTTGGTTCGTGTTCAAACTTCATCACATCTTCTGATTTGAAGACGACTATACGTAAGTATATCACTTATTAACAATGTTTTGAACTTTAAATGTAAACTTTACAATAGTTTTAATATTATTTAGCAATTTAACACGATCACATGGTTGTTGTAATAGCGTGGAATGAATGTGTTATCACCACTTCAGACATTCAAGCATCAATCTAATTATTTCACGAGCTTGAAAAGCTAAGAAAGTTACCAATCTGAATAAAAAAATGCATGTTTTGATTAATGTGTAATTGAATGAAGGTTTATTTTGCAACATAATAGGGTGAATTTTGTTTCAAACGCGAAGGATATCGCAAGGCCAAGGCCAATTGAGTCAAGGCTAGGAGACCGGAAAATGCCATAATTAAAAAAGCTGATGCTGTACTGAAATGTCCGTACTCGCAGCCAATAGTTGATAGTCTTAAAATTCCCCGAAAAGAAGATATATATTTATTTTTATTTAAGGAAGAAAAATATCCCGTTCAACCTCTGATGGGTTATAATTAGGATACATGTTGTTTTCAATTCCAAATAATATGAAAAACTGCCGATATGAGAAAGTGGCATCACACCATTGTAAATTGAGACAATCACAATTGTGCTTATATGTTAAAAAAAAAAAAAATCAAGATGAAACTCTGAACAAGAACAAGCCAGTAATAGTACATGTAATTTTCTATACATGTAAAAACAAAAATTACTTCTGGCATTTTAATTTTCCAGATGACTCCTAGTAGGAGTCATCTGGAAAAATAAAATTCCAGAAGTTATATGGATGGGAATGCAACATGGCTTGAGGTAGACTGCTTGTAGTTTTTTTTTTTTTTTCATAAAGCTACAGACCACAAAGTAACACACTACAAACAGATAAAAAGTGAAATGGAGAAGAGGAAGGAGCAGATAAAATAAAAGTAGAGAATGCAAGAGTGACGACGAAGAACCCAAAACATAGACTGAAATGGAAAATACGGAGTAAAGAGTCAGAGAGGGCAGTCAAAGAAAAAATTAAACAGCGAATAACTGACAAGAATAGGAGGAAAAAAGAGAAAGATATTAAAAAATGCAGAGAAGAAGATAGAGTTATATAACACAATCATAAGCCAAGGGGGTCTGTGCACCACAAAGGAGGATGTGGATAAAATTTGTAAAGGACGAAATGCCCTTAGAAATCTTAAGGCTCAGTTAAGATACTTACTTAGTCGTTCTCCTTCTACCGTGAGGTGTAGAGGTAAGATACAGATAATTAATATTGAATGATAAGGACATTAATATTGAATGATAAGGACATTAAACTATCAGGAAATATCAAAGAATTGTATTTTGGACTTCTGAAGCATTTAGGTTTTGAGGCGTCATTGCCCTCTCACAGGGAAAGAGTGCGCCATGATCATTCTTCTCCAGTTAAAAAATGTCTTTTTAAATGCTAATAACCAGTTGTTTTAAAAAAAATATAGCGTTTAGATGTTGCTAATTATTGTTTAGATGTTGTTAATTATTGCCTACACATTTTTTAAAATGAAATATGGACAGTATCTTAAAAAAAAAAAATTCTTCATTTTCACATTTTTTTCTTCCCCTGCGACAAATTGGACTCTGGACACATTTAAAAAAAAATTATACAAGAACAAATAGATGTTTAAATCCTCTGTAAAAAATTGAGATATATTTATGTAGTATGCAGATTAATATGTACAAATTTAAAGCTTGTACCTTTTATACTTTTTGAAATATGATGTTGTGAATATTGACTTTCATTCAACAAACTATATTTTTCGGTAATGTGTTTTGCAGATTTGCAATTTTTGGTCTCAAATATATTGATAATTATTCATGATGTAGCTCTATAGTTTTCTTTGTGTGATCAGTATATTCCAGACTATATGCTGTTTGTCAGAGAAAGTTGTAAGATTATATTTAAGAAGACGGCAGTGTTCTGAAGTTGGTGTGATGTAACTTTTTCAATGTTGCGAAGTCCCCACATTTTTTAAAATGCTATAACTTTTTTTATTTGTTGTCCTATTTTAAAAAATAAAGCACCAAATTTCCTGATTTACCAAGGGCTTCAAAACTACATTGTTTTCTCTGGTGTTTCTGTGCAAACAAAAATCACTTTGTGGTACCTAATTTCATCTGACTCACTGTGTTTAATATTAATGTTTGTTTTCTCTCAGTTTGTGGTACAAGTCTGTGGTTCAAGTTGCCAGCAGTCTACGCTAGACGTCTTCATCAGACGGGTCTTGAAGATGCTTGCCCTGACAATTGGAGTAGTTACCCACAGCATTACTGCCAGGTACATGCTACTGCCACAGCATCTGACGATTGATGGAACAGAACTCAACAACAAATCATCGTCAACACCTGGCTAGTTAAGTAATACAGTCAGGCCCAGGAAAAGAATTTTTTTTAATGATAGCCACGAACGATAGACATTAAAATGTCACTAGCAGTGAAGATTCTTCTTCTTCTTCTTGCGATCGCATCTTTGATGTTTACACCGTCAGACGAGTTCTCATGATGAATTCGACTGTTGTTTGAAGTTCCTCTTTAGCTCCATATAGCTTTGAGTTCAGTGTTGAGTCATTAGGCCAGTATATCTTTCTTAACTGGTCATACAGAGGACAATCCTGTAGAACATGCTCAGCAGTTTGTTCGTTTAATCCACATGTGCACAGTGGTGAAGCAGACAATCGTAGCTTGTGCATGTGTTTATTCAGTTTGTTATGCCCTGTCCTGAGGCGAAAAATTGTTATCTGTCCCTGCCGGTCGAGAGTGTGATAGTCGTCTTTGGGTTGGTTCTGTTCTCTTCTGATAGTCTGGATAGCTCTCTTTTTCTCAAAGTATGTGACTTCATTATCTTCTTGTTCACATTCTCCTCCCTTTTTTGCAAGTTTATCTGCCTTTTCGTTTCCGGGTACACCACAATGAGATGGTACCCACTGAAGTATGGTTCTCTTTTTGGCAGCTACCTTGTTTAGTTCATTTCTCAGATGCGGGAGTTTACCACCCTTGAGAGCTTGCAGGACAGACAGTGCATCTGTGAGGATGACTACCTGGTGGCAGTCAGAGTTGGTGTTATAAATCATATTTGCAGCTTACTCTAGAGCTTGAACCTCAGCTGTATAGTTGGAACAGAATTTACCAGTGGGAATGTGCCTAGTCTCATAGTGGTTGTCAGGATATGAGATAAAGATACCGGCACCTCCATTCCTAACAGCATTAGTTGCTGATCCATCTGTATAGGCATGTATCCATGATTGATCGGGATAGCTTTCTTGGATCATACTCAATGTAGCAGTTCGTTTTTGCAGATCATTATACTCACATCCACTTGTGAGACCACTGACTGATGTATTAATTTGGAGGGCATTGCTGACCTGCTCCCATGGTACAGGGTATAGGGTGGGCTTCAGTGGTGTTGTCTTCATGGATAGGTCTTCTTGATGCTGTCTTTTAAGTCTTTTTCCCCGATGCACAAAGCTGCTACGCTTTAGACGTCCCAATGCCAGATCATCTAGTCTTGCCTTCATTGGGTGCGTTGGCATACTGTTGTACTTTAGCAGTGAAGAAAACATCAGTGCTCCATTTTCCATAAACAACTCTATTTTAACTTTGTTAACTATAATTGATTATTAAATTTTTTATCTGTAAATACTAACTGATAGTTGATTTACTCATTATTGATTGAATTGCACCCGTATGACTCAGTTATTTTAAATACACAACCAGACAGAGCTTTTAAAGTAATATGTTACTAAATAATTTCAGTTGGGGGCTCAGAAAATACAAGCAAATTTCTTTTTCCTTACAGAAAGGGTGGAAAGATAAAAACTTCATGACAGCTTAGATGATCTCAGTTGTTATGCTTGCTTTATTAAAATTCCTGTGAGGCTCCTTGAAATAGAAGCATCATTCTTCTATTTGTATATCTGCCAAGAGTAATCTTGAGCGAAGGTTGATACCTTTGAAGACCCTCATTTTTATACTCTTAAGTTTGGCCATTGGTAGACCACACTGCAGATCAGGGGAGACAATCCTGTGATTATTGCAGTCTCATTCGTGCATGTGAACCTAGACTAGTTACTTTCCCTAGACTTTGTTGACATATGTTTCTAATTTCTTGGAAAAATATTGTCAGTTTGTATTTTTCTTTAATCTGAGCATATGGTGTATAACAAGAGTTAAAATATCTCAAAGAGAATAATTGAATGATTGATAAAAGCAATATTTTCTCTTAAAATTTGTAAGGTCGAGAAAAAAAAGAGTTCATTTGCTGTGGCTATTTTATGTAATTTGTGTGGCTAGTTCTATACTAGTAAAGGAGAAATTGCACTGTTGTGTAGTTTGTAAACAGACTTCTTGCACAGAATGGTTGAGCCCCAAAATCTTCACACCGTGTACTTGAACATGGCAAAAGATTTAGGTTTTTTCTGGAAAAGAACTTTCTGACTTTGCGGTCACTTCAGTCAAAGGAGGCAGAGAAGGTAACTCTTCGTGAGGAGAGAAGGTTAGAAAGAGAACACAAAAAGGAAAAGGCAAAGAAGGAAGCTGAGAAGGCCAAGACAGAAGCCAAAGAAAAAGAAGAGCAAAGGACATTTGATGAGAAGAAGGCTGAAAAGGAGAGAAAGGAATGAGAAGAAGGCTGAAATGGAGAGAGAGGAATGAGCAAAGGAGAGGGCCCGCAAGATCAGACTGAACAAACTAGAAAATGAAGAAAGGAGAACAGACTCTGGTTCCAGCACTAGTGGGTTGGGAAGTTCTCAAGTCAGTGATGAAGGAAGCATCTCTCATGCAGTGGCACCTAGTGCTGCCTCTTTCCAACTGGATGTCTATTCCAATGCCTCAGAAGAAATAGATGTCTATCTCTCTAGATTTGAGTCCTTTGCAGCTACCTATAGCTTAGAGAAGGAGAAATATAACATGAAGTTATCCCAGAGTCTGAGGGGATCAGCTTATGATGTATTTCTGAAGATGCCCACAGAAGACCAAAACAACTATGAAATTCTGAAGAAAGCCTTGCTCCAGCATTTTCACCTTAATGCTAAGACATTTCATAGCAAGTTCTAAGAGGCTAAAAGACAGACACACAAATGATTTAGGCAATACTGGGCAGATTTCCAACAGTTTACAATAGTCACAGTTAATTTTTAATAGTGTATACAGAGTAATCAGTAACAACAAAAAAGTAATTTTTTAATCATCACATTTTTTTAATATGCTGCACAAATACATAAGTGTGCCTAAATAAAATAACAGAACTATTTTGAAGGCAGCAAAACAAAATAACACCTGTATATCAATACTGAAAATAAATGAGAAAATTACCGAATTCTTCTTTTTCTTCGTTCTGAAAAGGACGATGGCCGCGTTGTATCCGTTTACAGCGAAGCTGCGATATTTGCGCCTCTCAGCCGACACATCCGACTTCAGCATGGCATTTTTGGGACCGGGTTAGCCTTCCCTCTTCAATCCCTACTCACTCAGCCAGACTGCAGTGATGCAGCCTGTTTCAGGGGCCACCACTTGGCACAGCAGTGTGTCACCGGTTGCAGAGCTTTGAGTTAGGGGACAGTCTTACTATTAAGCATAATCTAGCCCACAGCTGTGAATTAAAATGTACATATCCTGTATTTTCCACAATAATAATAATAATAAATTCTTTAAGCACCAAACACGGCGCATAAGGCAGAAACCAGTGCTCTCCAGGTTGTTCGTTGTGACGCCACTCCTCTTAGCTCTTGCACATTATTTAGGCCCAACGTTCTTCCTTCTCTTATTATTGTTCTTCTGAGTGTTTCTTTTGGTCTTCCTTTTTTCCTCTTACCCTCAGGAACCCAAGTGAGCGCCTGTAGTGGTATTCTGTTGTTTTGCATTCGTAGGACATGACCGATATAAGACCATCGTCTTTTCCTTATATAGTCGGAGACATATTTCTGCCTAGAGTCTTCTCTTATTTGTCGATTAGTCTTGAATTCTTTCCAACTGATGTTCATGAGTTTTCTAAGACATTTGTTCTCGAATGTATTCAGCTTGTTCTCCAATGATTTTGTTATTTTCCAACTCTCACAGCCGTATGTTTAACACTGAGATAACATTTGAATTAAACAGACGAAGCTTGGTATGTATATTCAATGATCGTAATTTCCAAATGTTAGATAATCTATTGAAGGCGCTAGCTGCCAAAGCAATTCTAGTATGGATTTCTCTTGTTGTGTCACCATCCTGAGTCATTTTACTGCCTAAATAATTGAAACTTTCAACTTTCTGTAGTTTTTTCCCCGTTCAAGATGATATCAAAGGTCTCGTTAGAAAAGTTCATAGCTTTAGTTTTAGAGGCATTTATTTGGAGACCTATTTTAACCGAGAGATGACACAAATTATTTATTGCTTCTTGGGATTGTCTTGGTGTTGAACTTAAGAATGCTACATCATCTGCGAAATCCAGGTCCCCCAGGAATTTTCCATTTGTCCATTTTATACCCAATTGTTCATTGTGGGTATAGTTTTCTCATAACCCAATCAATAGCTATTCCAAAAAGTAGTGGTGACATAATACAGCCTTGTTTCACCCCTGTTTCTACTGTAAACCATTCTGTATTCCCTTTATTTGTTCTAACACAACATCTTGCATTGTCATATAGCGCTTTGATTATATTCACATATTTTGTTGGAAAACCATAGATTGTAAGTATCTTCCACAATGATGGGCGGTGTAGACTATCAAAGGCTTTTTGAAAATCGACGAAGGTGATAATAAGTGGCGATTGCCTTTCCACTGATTCTTCTATAATTGTTCTTAGTGTGAATATTTGATCAATACATGATCGTTTCGGCCTGAAACCCGCTTGTTCTTCTCTGATCTTTTCGTCAGCATGCAATTTAAGTCTTTCTAACATCATGCAACATAATAATTTTCCAGGTACTGATAATAGAGATATACCACGCCAGTTATTACAGTCTGATAGATCACCTTTCTTCGTAACTTTACAATAATACTGTCTTTCCATTGTTGTGGTGGTTGTTCTTCTCTCCATACTTCATTTATAATATCTAAAATTCTCAAGAGGTTGTTGTCATTAACTGCTTTAATCATTTCCCCTGAAATTTCGTCAACTCCAGCAGCTTTAAATTTTTTTAATCTTTTAACGGCTTGTTTGATCTCGTCCAGCGTGAATTCATCGCAAGTTATTGGCAAGGTGGTTGTGGGTGTTTCATTATTAAAATCAGGTGTTACTGTTGGTGGTGGTCTGTTTAGCACCTCCATGAAGTGCTCAGCCCATCTCTTCATTTGTTCTTTTTCTGTTGGTATTGAATTCCCTAATTTACCTTTAACAGGTGTTTCCATAGCAGTAGGCTGGTGACATAGTTGTTTTGTAATTTGATAAAGGCACCTACTATTACCAGTTCTTGCAGCATTTTCAGCTTCTACGGCCAGTTCATTGATGAAATGTCTTTTATCTCTTCGAGTTTTTGTCTTCACTTCTTTATTTAACAAGTTATAAGTTAGTTTGCAAGATTCAACTGCATTATGTGTACTTGCCGCTAGTAGTTTAAGTTTTGCTGTTTTCCTTTCTTGTATTTTATCCCAAGTATCTTCTCTCATCCATTTTTTCTTTTTATGTACTAGGTATCCGGTGGTCGCTACTGCTGCTTCTGTCATTGCTGTTCTCAGTTGTTCCCATTTAGTATCGATTTTCCACAAGATGTAAGCTTTAACAGAAAGATCCACATTAAAAAAACAGTAATATTGTCAGCTTTTGGCTGAGCCAGCTTCTCACACCTGTGTCTCTGAGGAAGTAAAACAGATAGCAGTTCTCCAGTAAAAATTATATTACTTCACCTGAAAATATAAAAACATCTTTCGCAACATGGTAAGAGCGTTTTTCTGTTATATTATGCATTAATTACAGCATGATATTTTGAGCAAACAGCAATATCACCTGAACTTTACATGTGCATGGAAGAAATTTTCTTGCTGTAAACTTTGTTACTGATGACAAGAACCAGGCAAGTTCTAGTGGAACAATAGATGAAAAGAAGATGCTACAAATATGGTTTTATAGAAGAATGTTAAGAATGTTCATTAGACAGCTAATAGAGGATGTTCTGAAAGAAGCCAGTGTTCAAAGAAAGCTTATTACATCTGATGGAAGCATTCCACTTTCTTTAGGCAAGTTATGGGAAGAGGAAAACTGGAATATAGAGGATGGTAAAAAGAAAATGTACTGGACAGTTTGACTTCACTGCTTGAAAAGAAGTCAGAAATAGAATTGATAAACAATCCTGGAGACTGGGGGACAGACATTATCACCTAAGGCATGGTACTTGAAGAGAATTACTATTACAAAATTTGGTAGTAGGGGATTACCATTTCCATACTACTTTTTTTCCATTTTGTATATTTTTTGTTAAGGTTGAAAGTTAAAAAAACACCCCCCCCCCCCCCCCCCCCCCAAAAAAAAAAAAAAGATTTTATCGAGTCAGTTAATTTGGCAGCATTTTCATGTTCTGAAACACAGAAGAAGAATAATAACCAAATATAATGCAACAATGTAACCAGGCTTGTTAAATTGTTAACTTTCATGCAACAAAAACCCTATTTATGTCCATGGATATAAACAGATATCAGTCAATAATTTTTTTTAGTTAGCCCTGATTTAAGAACAAACACAGCACACAATGTACAATGCAAATGGAAAGTTGTCAGCAGGGTTATGACAAAAAGCATGGACTGAGATCACAAGTTCAAGATGTATATAAAAGCTTGAACTTCATTATAAATTACGTGAATTTTCCAGTCAGCCTTTTTTTATTCCAAGGTGTCACTGTTATTATGAATACTGACTTGTAGTCTTCACAATATCCTACACCCCTATATAGGAACAAACTTGATATAAAAAAAAAAATGCTGCATGTACGTGTCTAATTTTAATTTTGTTTCTGCTTCTAGTTTTTAAAAAGTTAATTGTGAAAAATATCCTGTTCAACCTCTGATGTGTTATAATTAAGATATTTATTGTTTTCAATTCCAAATAATATGAACAACTGCCGATATGGGAAAGTAGCATCACACATGTCAAATCATTGTAAATAGGGCAAATCACAATTACCAATTATGCTTGTAAGTGTCGCATGAAAATATAATTATTAGTAGGTAAAGCTTGACAGCTGTATAGGCGTGATGGACAATAGTGCACACGGACGTGTGATAGTGATGCGCAAGAGAGATAGGCAGTCTGGCTTCATGTCAGTATGTGGTGACTTGGGGCGTGCGCATGGAGAAAGCGTGTTTGGTGAACAAGTCCGGGTGGCTGAGAGAGTACCCGGATGTGTGATGTGCTTGAATAAATATTGATCGATGGGGCTCGTAAATGTGTGAGATAATGATATAGTGATTATGAATATTGTCTGGGATTGTGTCTGACATGATAGGTACAGTATTCCAACTTTAGGTAATGCTTGTGAATAATAGCTTGACAGCTGTATAGGCGTGATGGACAATAGTGCACATGGACGTGTGATAGTGATGCGCAAGAGAGATAGGCAGTCTGGCTTCATGTCAGTATGTGGTGACTTGGGGCGTGCGCATGGAGAAAGCGTGTTTGGTGAACAAGTCCGGGTGGCTGAGAGAGTACCCGGATGTGACTAGGGAGAGTCTGTGCTTGATAGCCAAGCTGTGTGCTTGAGGCTGTGATTTGTGATCGAGCTGGGTGCTCGTATTATGTGACAGTTGAGATAATGATATAGTGATTATGAATATTGTGATTGTGTCTGACATATTGTTGTATAGGTGACGTCTTCCCGCCTAGGAGTGTTCTGGAGGAACTTTAGGTAATGTTCGTGGAGAACATATTAAGGCGACGAGTTGGTCCCGCCTTTGGAGCTACAGTGGAATAAGGCGTTGAGTATTGTCCGCCTTGTAGCTATATTGGAGTAGAGTTTATATGGCGATGTTGCATGCCGCCAGTCACTTGGGATAAGTGATTTACACCTGTATGGTGAATGGATTCGTGCGAGGGTTGAATGCCGCACATAGAAACGGGTTGTGTGTACTGTTAGTGTGTGGACGGTCAGCCAGTCCGTGGAAGTATTGTTAGGAGTTATTTCCCACAGGCAGTGTCAGCCTGAGTGTGATGTTATGCATGCGTGACGATATTATTGATGTTCAGGACTTATGTGAATGTTCTATTAAATGTCATGGAGCTGTACAAGTGGCGTCGTGTTATTCATACCCCTAATGTTGTTTACTATCTACACACGACACACTCATAATACAGAGCACGTGACACTATATATTAACTTTTGTTCTTGCTAAATACTGTTTGACTATATTATGCAGCTCCCTAGGTCTGTCTATTCTTTCTGCTTCTAGTGTTTTTTAAACTACCTCCTTTAAAAAAGAAGTCATAAAAAAATAAGGTGTCAGAATCATTATTAACAACTGCGTCACCATTACTTTGAATGCTGACTTTTAGTCTTCACAACATCCAACATCCCGATACTGGACGAACTCGATTTAAAAAAAAAAAATCTTGCAATACATGTCTTATGTTACTGAAGTTATTGCTTCTGTAGCATTTTTACTACTACCTCCTTTAACACATTAATTACTGAGTAGAAAAATGTTCTGTTGCATAATTATCTTTAGTTCACCTTGAAGTAGGATGTGCAAATTAATCTTAAATGTTTTCTTAATTTCTAACAGATTTTGATGAATGATATATCATGTTGAAGGTAAATGAATGTATGGTTAAAAACAAACTAAATAAACTGTATATTTTTGTAAGTTATTGTACATTTTAACAATAATACAGTGATTAGCAAAAATGCATTAAAAATTATTGTTACAGAGAAATGCTGATTTGATGAAGCATTTAATGCTCTTTTAGTGGTGATTATAAGGTAGTATATCTAATCAGAAAATAAAGTTCCAGAACACACACAAAAATAACTAATATTTACACTATAAGTAAGTAACTTAAGTAATCACATTTCGATGTATAAATAAATTGCAAATGTTTTGGAAAAAAGTATACATTAAAAAAAAAAAACAGTATCTACAGCTTCACAGTCCATTAATGTTTTTAGTGAGTTCACCTGAGGAGTCATATGTATGGTACAGTCTAAAACAGAATGCAGATGCCGTTTTTAGGGCCAACCAGTGCAATAAAAATTTGTTGGGACTTAAAATATAATAACTACTATCAAAATCACTATCTGAATCACTGTTTTCGATGTTTTCACTGTCCTTGTCATCACTAGACCTATCAACCATCTGTAGCTATTGGAATAAGTTTCTAGCCTGTTCAGTAGTTAGACGAGGCGTACAAGTGTCATGTTTTTGGTGTGTGACCCAATAGCTGGTGCCATTGTGAACAGTATTGTAAGTAACTTTGAAAGATGAAAAATATGAATATAAATATTAATTTTTGAAAATGACTTTTCCTGTCTTCTTCTTCTTTGATCCTTAGCCGCCGACCTTAGTGGCCATCACGCCTAGTGGCGTCTTGTAGGGCAACAACAAATTGATTCCACTTTGCTCGGTCGGTGGCCATCCTTCGTACAGTGCCCCAACTCTGGTTCATTCTTTGCATCTCAGCCTCCACAGTCCTCCGCCAGGTTGTTTTTGGTCGGCCTCTCTTTCGTTTTCCTGCAGGGGTCCAAAGCATAGCTGTTCTTGTGATGGCATCGAGGTTTTATTGTTGTTTCCGTAACGTGCAATTTTTTTTACATAGACAGGGGTGTCAGCCCTATGCTAAAACCCCCAACCTGGAGGACCAGCTTTTGTCTGACCCCTACCCACACAGACCAGTCCAGCTTGGTTGAACCTACCAGGAGTAAAACTCCCACTGGCATAGCTCTGGGGATTGTCAGGGTACGCAAGCTGCCATACCGCTACAAGGTATAGGTACCATTGATGGCAGGACTTTTCCTGTGGTAAAATAAAATCTTGGACTATATCAGAAAGTGTTTCGGTACATGTGTAATTTGGCTTATTACTACATGAAGCTTGACGCTGGAAGGGGCTGTAGTGGATAAACTTTTGAGCCGCTATTAGCAGCTTGCTGTAGTTCATGTGTTCACAAAGAAATCAGATACTGTGAGGCGTCAGATTTCTTATTTTAACAGCTGTGTAGCTGTTATTTTGAATATTGGTATGTAGTCTTCACAACATAAAACATTCCGATACTGAGTGAACTTGATTCACACCACACATTAAATGCCCTGTAAATGCTATTTATTTCCAGCCATGAAATAAGGAGTTATTTATTTCTAACAGATTCTCAGTTTTAGAACAATCAGTAGTGCTCGTACAAAACAGTGAATCTTAACAACACTATCTTAGACTCGGTGAACTGCATACATGTTAAATGAGTATTGTTAATATTTGCCTGCTGCTTTGCTGGTCGGATTACAAGGATGTATATCTTTCAGTTGTTTTTTTCCAAGTCTGCTGAACTTTTCTGGCCTGCGACCTATAATGCTGGGTAAAGTGCCTTTCAAAGTCGATTTATAGCAAACGTACCTTCCATAATCAAAATCATTTCTATAGCTGATTGCTAAATAATTCTGCAACACTGGGGGGATTCTGTTTATAAAAACCTTGAGCGTTCAATTGGCTAAGCGGTTACAGCGCTTTCCTTTCACTGCACAGTTACTGGGATTAAAACCTGGTAGCGTCATGTTCAAGTCTACCCAGCTGTAAATGGGTACTTGACTTTTGCTCATAGACTTAGGGAAGGAAAAGGCAGTGAGGAAGGGAACTGGTCACCCCACTTCATAAAAAAGGTGGACCTAGTATGGTGAAGTCTGTAACACTTCACTCCCCTACAGAAATTTCTGCATTGGGACTTTCTTTTAACCTGGCAGGCTAATGAGTCTGGGGGAAAAAAAGTTGTTCTGGCTGTCACAGAGAGGTGTATTTAAAAATATGGCATGTTAACTCATGTTGATAATGAAGATACACACATAGTTCATTTAACTTATGAGAAAATAAAATGTTAACACAGTCCAATTAGGTCCAGCGTTAAAACGGTAACAAGCAAAATTGGTCCAATAGCAAGATACTGCCATAGGGGAATGAAGTCTTAAAGACTTCACCTACAATAGGTCTCGGTTTTATGAGGCAGATTGACCAGTTAGTTCCCTTTGTGCTGCCTTTGCCTTCCTTAACTCAAGAGCAGAGCCAGGTGCCAGGTACCAATTTTTACAGCTGGAGAGACTGGAATGTGAAGCAACCTGGATTGCTTTCTTTGCCTCGAGAAGTAAATGCTGCCTCTCAGGAATTCATTTTAACAATGGTTCAGTGAAACTATGTTCAAGTTAATTATATAAAGGTTAAATAATTGTCTTAAACCAAGCTTTGATTGTTGGACTTTTACCAGTCAAAGCCAACACTGCTCCTGTTGAGGCTCGACTCATAAATGTCGATTTGGCTGTGTGGATGAGATGTGAAAATGTTTTTCCTTCCAATTATCCACACAGGGGCACCACTAGAACCGCAGCATGTGCAGTTTGTGTATATGTATATGGTCTGCATTGTGTCATTGTTGTAGTCAATGTCATGGCGATGTGTCCAGTCTCCAGTAGTGACATGTTTACACAAACCATGTGGGTGGGACACAAGAACTGACAGATGCACCTCATTTGAGGTGTATTTGTCGTCAACCTGCCTCTGAAGCTTTTTGGCGTACTGGTACTTGTCTTCGAGTTGATCCCACAGGTCCAGATCATGCGTCACGCATTTTATACCAGCCCAGTCCCCAGTGATATCACTGTACCACACTTTGTAAGGGTAAAGAAAGGTTTTATTGTCAGGGGAATCCTCATCGTAAAACAGCCGAATTAGGCTGCTCTGCGCTTCCAGTGTATCAAATATAACATGTTTAGCAGTCCACACCATCACCTTGCCAAACTGTTTGCTGCGTTCTTCTGCAGGTTTTGACTTGCAGGCCAAGCAGGGACAAGTTTTGCCATCCGCTTCTGTAAACTTGTACTTCACACGAACAATCCATCTAGGAATAAAGCACACACAAAAAAGTTAATGTATACGCATAATGATAAGTTTCAAAGAGGCAAAAGTTTTATCAGAAGCAGGTACAGGAACAAATGGGAAGCAGAGCATCCAGACTACCAAGAAAAAACAACAAGTTGCACATTACCAGCTCAGCAGACGAGAACAAGTGGTTATCTTCAGTCTCCGCATGGGCCACAACATTTGGGATACAATCTATTCAACAAGCTTACTTACTTAGTCATTCCCCTTCTGCCGTGAGTTGTAGAGGTTTGGAAGAGAGAGCGCCAGACTATCGGCTGTCTTCCTCCTGGCCTGGTTCCATTCTAGTCCTCGGTCCTTCAAAGATTGTCTAATGTCCTCCCAGCGGACTCTGGGTCATCCTGGGGGTCTGGATCCCTGGCTCTTTGTTTCCATTGCTTGTCGAGGTAGCCGATCTTCTCCCATTCTGCAGACATGGCCAAACCATCTTAGTTGGGACTGTTCTATATTCAACAAGCTAAAGATAGAAAATACTAATGAGTGTAACTGTAGTACCACTAAAATGACTGCTGAACATCTACTTCAAAGATGCCCAACATTGGAGGAACAGAGAAAGCACATACGGCCATCACCAATACTATTCCTGGAAAATGTCTATGGAGATAGAAATAGCTTCAAGCTGACCACTGCTTTTTTTGAACATATTCAAGTTGACGTCTGACAGTCACCTAAGAATAATTACAATGATGTGTGAAGATGTAAAAGAAGAAATTCATTATTGTCTTCTAGACATACTAAGTCTGTATGTAGCATTTTGATGTCCAAGATCGAACTTTGTTTGAAATACTTAATTTTGATCACTATTATGCTCTTTGAATTAATGGAACTGATGTTGCTAGTGTGTGACATAGTTGAGTATTTACTTTCCTGAGAGGAGATTGAAGCATGTGGATTTGAAAGAGTGAAGGTGCATTTTTCCTTGAGAAAGAAGTGTGAAATTTATGCTAATGATTTGATATCTGAGTCATAGTTATGTCAAAAATATTGATGGAACGTCTACAAGTTTTAGTGGATAGACTGTAAAATGTAGTATATGCACTGAACAATTATAATGTTGGATCTGATATGGATTTTGTTTTGTAACGGACATGAATAATGATAGATGGATCACTGAATCAAATCAAGTTGTTACTGAAGTTATTACTTTGGGATTTATCTTTTAGACATTGTTGAATGGGACTCGCTGTAAAGTTATTGTTCTTTGTGCAGTTTGATAATGAGCCCCTAGATCAAAGGAACCTGCTACAGTTAGGATAATGAAATTATGATAGCATGAGGAAGATAATAAAAATATGGAAACACAATTAATATTTCAATACGAACAAAGAGCAGTTTACCCTGTGCCAGTTCGTGTCATCCTATTTCCCCTGTGGTTATAGAAAGGATAAGGCACTGAGCTGTCAGGAAATGTACACGGCCTGTTAGTACTGACTTTATTAACCTCAACATGAACAGTAATATCACCAAGAGCCCTCACAGCTTCAACAACCAGATCGTTTCTGTAGTTTTCCGGAAGATTAAGTTTCTGAAAGCGGCGTAAGAGTACAAACTTCTCGTGTGATGGATTTTTAGGGCAACATTGGTAGGCGCGTAGAAGGTCCCCAGGTCCACCATAGGTCACTTCGTTTTCAAATAGTCCTGCAACATAATTACTACAGTGAATAAGAATACCACTTTAGTAAATATTCAAAGTAACAAATGTCAAGGTGCTCTCACGCGCTGGCATTCAAAGTTATACACTGCTCAGACAGCGCCTATAACGCTGGTTTGGGCATGTTTACTGCATCACCAAATATATTTTCTGCGAACAACTGGCAGATGACGAAAGAACAACCCGGCGACCGCTTCTGAGTTTCAGAGATGCGTGCAATAGAGACATGAAGGCACTGGACATAAATTCAGCATCCTGGGAGGACAAAGATGCCAATCGCACCAAGTAGAGATGCTCCCAATGACTTCACCTCAGATTAAGTGAAAAGAGACTCTTACAACAAACATAAGAGAAAAGAACACGTCGAAGGGGACACCAAGAAAAACGCAGCTGAGGGCTTTCACTTCAATGGCGCATCATCCCCACAATTAGTTTTGACTGGAGAAGGCCACTACTAAAAATTCAAATAGTATCAGAACACCAACAATAACGGTGATGACAGATGTGTTGGTCTAAATCAGTGCTCATGGTGTGCAGGGGTGTATGTACTCCCTGGGGGTGCGAGACTTACCTTCCGGGGGTGCAAGACATGCCAGATATTTTAGAATGTGAATCATCAAACAATATATAATACACAGAACTCAAATGTACTTGTACAAAATAGAACATTGACAATGTAAATTAGATACCAAACCTTAGTTGCATTCTGTAAATAACATTTTCTCAAAATAAACTTTTATATCTTTTTAGCTTTTCTAGCATGTTACGAGCTAGAAGATTGTAGCGAAAGGTTTTTCTAGTATGATAATAGTGGTAGAGAAGAAGTAGAATCTCTCTCCAGAAAGTATGAAGTTCCAGTGCCCGAGAAGTACACTGGTATCACAATTGAGTTACGGCTGTGAATACTCTGAGCTGGACAATAGATTTAGGCTTCAGAAGTGAACAGTGCCACTTTCGCTATAGTAACCCTATGTGATAATGTAATTAAATTAGAAAAAGTAACTCAAAATTTAACAGTTAAAAATTTACCAAGTCAAATGAGTACAATTTCATAATTTATTATGTACATCTATATATTCTTGTAATGAGAAATGGGTGTTGGAAGATGGTAAAATGTATGATTATTTATAGTTACAAATTAAAATAAATAATAGTAAAAGATCTTGGATGAATCTTCCAATGAATTTACAAAAAGTCTGTCACAGTATATCTTTGATATATATTGCTATTTAGTTCTCATCATCGACAGTCGTTTTAGAAACTGCTCACAGGATTTGTTGGATTGAATAACACATAAACTCATCTGGTATTTGTTCGAGGTTCCTGAGACACACTGATGATCAGGAAGAATTTCCTTCAGCCCGCCCTATAACTACGGGGGACTAAGGTGTTGAAGATTGGTTGACCTCTAGGCTTCAGTTAGCAGGATCAACGGTCCTCAAGTCTTTAGTTAAACTCGAACATGAGCTTGATCAGGAATGATCATAAAACTCGATCATAAAACCTGGAACAAAAGGTAATAGGTGGCCATGGTGTTCCAACAATCTCACCACCTACTGTTCATGAGGCGACCATGTCTTCAGTGTTTGTATATAAATGAATGAATCATGGTAGTATGTTACAGAGATAGCATGATAAGATAATGTCTACTGTGCAGAATTAACAAAATACATGAATAAATCACATGTTATGATACATGGGTAAGAAATAACCTTTGCCTTCCACTTATGGATGCCAAGTCACTTATGTACTTGCTGGTATGTCGTAAGCTTCCAGGCAAGAACTATCCATGATATATTTGGCTAACCAATTAATGGTTATGCTTCCTGACAATGCCTGTAGAGGTTATCTCTGGTTAGCGTCATTCCCTTTTTATTATGTCTGATACAATCAAATCGTAAATAAAATCTGAAATAAAATGATATTAGTCATACATATATCTTTAATAAACTTACATACCCTCTTAGGATTAATAAGCGCCCGGTGAGACTGTATTGGTTGAATCTAATCTGCCCTGCATGCAGCGTGAAAAAAAGAACTTTTCTTGCAGTTTCTCACTCTGGCTTCTGGATTTGGTGTGTGTGATTTTCAACGTGCCGCTCTGTACTTATATTTGGGCTTCTCTCCTGTACGAGAAAGCACCTCTTGAAGTCCCATAAGATTTTCGTTTTATCTCCTGGTTTGAGGCGATCTGTGCTTTTTCTGTACGTGTTTTCTCCTCTTTTCACTACACACTTATATCCTTCCTTCCTTCCTAGGTATCCTTTCATTTTCCCCATATGAGGCTTTCATTCTATCTAAGTTTTATCGAAATCAGTTTAGGCATGTAGTTATAATAAATTTTTAAAGATTATTAACTAACTTTTAGCAGATGTGATGATGATGAAAAATGTTAATTATTTTAAAAACTATTTATATTTGAATAATATCCTTTTGGATATCATTTATAGTCTATCTCCTTTGGTGAGTTATTATTATTTAAATGTATTCCAACAAGGCGTTCTCCTGTAGCTTTAAATTTTCTTTCCAGTAAATGCAAACTTTTAAAGTCGGCCATTCCTATATTCGCTATTTCCTACCTTCTTCAATACCGTCCGGCTAAACGTAATTCACATTTTTCCGCCTTCTTCAAACTTCAAAGCAAGATCCGTCGCGTGTTATCCCTGCGCTGTGTGTGTGTGTGTGCGTGTCGCGCTACACATTTTTTCACAAACAAAGCAAGTGGTACCAAATCTCACTACAAAGATAAAGGGGTGTGAGGCTTTTTAAGATGCTGTAAAGGTGTGTGAGGCTTCTAAAGATGCTGTATAGGTGTGCAAGGCTGCGGCAGGCTTCTTATTAGGCTGTCAAGACATGCGTGACCTCTGAAACGTTAAGAAACTAAATGAACTATCGTGGTGTTCTCAGTGCACCAAAAAAAGTAGACCGAGACAACACACTTGACCTCAATACAGGCCACAGAAGCAAAATAATAGAAAGACCGCAAGTTGTAAGAATGTTCATAAAATGGGTGTTTGCACAGAATAGAAGAATTGAAACGGTGTGACAAGATCACCAATGTGAAACTGATGGCACAAATCAGACAAGCGCCAGTGGATCAAGAGCTGAAAAGAAGATGCTGGCATTAGATATGACACACATTGAGGAAACCTTTTAAGAACATTACAATTCAGTCCTAGTTCTGGAGTCCCCAGGGTAAAACATGTAGAAGGAAACCAAAAAAAAAAAAAAGAGAAAGAGGAGGGAACTGAATACAGACGTGAAAAGAATAAAGAAGACACAAAAGGACCCTGAACAAGTGGCAGAGGACAGGAGGGTTTGGCATGAATTTGTGGATGTCCTGTGCTCCACAGGACTGAAGGGTGATGAATAAATAATGAAGTTGTTAGGTGACTTAGGAAGGGTCAAAGAAAAAAAAATCTTCTTCAACCTTTGATGAGTTATAATTAGGATATATAGTGCAGTCAATGCAAGATAACAATTCTGATCTCCAATTTCAAAATATGGCATCATCTTGCCACTCCACTCAGTTCATATAGAGTAAATCAAAAATGTAAAACCGTGTGAACGTATGTGTGTGCTCTCTCCCCTTTCCAAAAACAAAAACACCAAAAAAAAAAAAAAACAGTCTCTTACAATTGCCATGCTGTTAATTAATTTTTTTTTTTTTTGGAGGGTGGGTGGGGGGTGGGGGGGGGGGGGGGGGGGGGGGGGGGGGGGGGGGGGGGGGGAGGGATGGGGGGGGGGGGTGGGGAGGGGGGGGATGGGGAGGGGGGGAAGGAGAGAGAAAAGAGAGGATGAAAGACAGGATTTTTTTTAGACGACACCCAATCCACCAATCATCTGCCATCATCAACAAGCATTACGAGAGTAAATGGGCACATGACTATGCTTGTGGGTTAGGAAAGGCAAAGGCAGCAAAGAAGGGAACTGGTCACCCCGCCTGATAAAAAGCTGGACCTAGTATGGTGAAGTTTTTAATACTTCACTCCCCAGCGGCAGTTTTTGCTTTGGGATAACCTTTACCATTACCTTTTAGGGTAGGATGGGAAAAAAAAAACTGAAAATAGGTGATTCATCTTACTGGGACAAAAGATAAGGAAAATAGCCAAAGTTGCAGCCACAAGGCCTTTGTCAGGGACAGGAAAGAAAGCGAGAGCTAAGAAGGACACAAGAGAAAAAATAAATAAAAATGGGTACAACCCATAAAATCGACTGTGACCTAGTGTGGCCAGCGATAAGAAATCGCGCCACAGGAACATAACCATAAAATGGCAGCCATTTCCCGATGTAAAAAAAAAGGGGATGTTAAGAAAGGAAACAAGGGAAAAAACCCAAGTACAATAATAATAATAATGTGTTAGAGAGCTGGAGAGGAGGTGGAAGATGGAAAGGGAAATGAGAGGACGAGAAAAATAAAATAATAAAAAAATTAAACTAAAAAAAAAAAACACGATTGACAGGGGTTTATAGAGTAAGAGTGGAAAATGTGGCTTCAGACAAAGGAATGCTGAGTATTAAGACCATCTGGTTTGAGGTACCCCATGGAATGAATGATACGTTGTTCAAGCTGGACTCAACTAGCAGTGTCAGAGGAGCAGGTCTGATCGCAGTAACCTAGATGTTCATAGAAGAATTTCTGGATAGTCGGACTATCCCTGACACGACAGCAAAGAACGGGCAAGGAAAGACCGGCCTCAGTGAAAATGGTGCGGTTTCTTAGATGAGGAAAATATAACTGAACACAGCGATAGGGTGACTTCTACTATGGTCAGGCGATGCAGTGAGAGCATAGGTGAAGATGTCAAACTAAGTACTGTTTACAAAAAGCGAGTGGCTTACATGCACTGCAATGAGATTAAGAATATACAAAAATACGAAATGCAACTGTCATAACCAAAATATGCGAAATGTAACTGGCATAACCATCCTACGATATGATATTGAAACATGAGGGGGAACAGAAAGTGGACGCCCACAGAAGTAGGAGACTAAAGTGGTGGTATGGCAAAATCGTCAGTGTGTGACTGAGACAAATAAATGGACAAATAACAGTGGAAGATTGTTGATGCTTAACTAGGGCTGCTGAGCTCCTCACTCTTTTGCAGCCAATAGCAAGTATTATATACACTGTGATTCTTAACCAGGGGTGCATGCACCCTGTGTCTTTAAAAGGGTGGGTGTGAGCGGCCTTCTCAAGATACTGTAAAGTGGTGCGGGGCTCTAAAAGGTTAAGAAGCACTGCTGTAAATCAAGGCTTTTCTGCTGTTCCGAAATGTGCTGAGCTGAAGTTATGAGGTCGTTTGTCCAGCTTGGCAGGATCATCACTTCTGGTCCCAAGCTAGGAGTAAGAAGCATGTGGCATATTGTTCATTTCCCGCCATCCAAGGGGGTTCTCCAAATATGCAGAGCTATAATAATGTGCTCTGGTTCTGGGCTGTCCACAAGAATTGTCACATCCTACACACAGCCACTTCTCCGCTCCCTTGCCTTTCACTGGGTCCATAGTAAGATTCTCCTGCATGCAGTCAACAGGCAAAAGCCAGAGTTATGTCTGGGGCTCAAGTGACCCCTCCAAGCTTAGTCTGCAATGCTGGGTTCTCAATATGTTTCACCACAGGGGGAATCCCTGGAAGTGTGTGGATGATTTCAAGAGTCAATGAGGGTGTAATTAGCCTCACAGACAGGTTCACTTCCACATTTGAATACTGTAGCATTGTGCTTAGCTGGTGGTCATATAAGGATGACTCCAGATATGCCTCCATGCATAACAGTGGAAGAAAGATGCAGCAAAAGATATTACAGATGGGTGGGACACAACAAAAGAAACCCACTGTTGTCATAATGAGGCATTCGTTAGTTTCGAACCCTCCTAGTAGAAGACACACACAAAGATTCATAATAACGAAGAAGTGAATGCAAAATAAGACTTACTAGGAAACATTGAATTCACAAGGGTAAATCAGGTTATTTCAAATTTTAAAATAAAAAGGCGAGTCCTATCATCAGTATTACATGTGCGGATAGCAGTGACACAAATATGTGAAGTTTGGTAATTTTCACAACCATTAAAGCAAACAACATCAGGTATATTATCCTTATGAGAAATGTCTGTCACATGTTTTCTAAATATATCAGATAAACGCATTCTTGTTTACCCGTTATGAGTAATGCCATACTTTTTACACACAATAGTGTAGATCAGGGATTCTCAACCGTTTTTTTGCCCCCCCCCGCCTGAACCTCTTTTATCGCTGTGCCCCCCCCCCCCCCCCCCCCGAGCCTCATTTATCACTGTGACATCCCCCCACATAGTCACTGGAAGCTGGAGAACAGGTACCACCTTATTGTGGCCCTCTAGAAATGTGGCATGGCCCCCTGAGAGGGGCCATTTGACCCAGGATGAGAACCACTGGTGTAGATGGTATTCCTGGATACTCTAGCAAAAGCTTCCCTAGTAACAAAACTGAGGATGACGTTGCAAGCAGGGAGGGTAATCTGCAGCGAAATGTATTCTTAGCCTCTTTTATTGCAGATAATTTCTTTGAACTCTTGATACGTTATTTAGTTTCATGTTGCTTCTTTGGTTCTCTTGGCCTGTATTCACTTTATGCGAAATATTAAAGTTAGTGAGTGTCCCCCCCCCCCCCCCCCCAACCCACCCACCAGCTGTTTGTTGAAAGTTAATCTAGAACAAATAATACCGTATTTTTTTCTGTGCGTATACAAGTTTGTTTCAGTGTGTTTATTTATAGGTTCGTGTGTGGCTGTGTACGTTTCTTTACCCTGGTCAGCTTTAGCCATCCTGGCAGCAGTCAATGTGTCGTTCTCAACCATCTTGTAGCTATGTGCTGAAATTATTTATATTTAAAAAAAAAAAAAAATGAAAGTAATTAAATTTAAAAAAAAAACGAACTTCATATTTCGTAAAAGAATACAAATAATTCTTTATCAGTTACGCTAATCAGAGGCGTACTTAAAGTATTTGGCACCTGGGGCAGATTCTACCTTTGACACCCTATCTCATAAAGAATCACACTTGCAAGTATATTTTCATCAGTAAGCACTATCATAAAAGTGTCCGATGGCACCTCTCTTCTGGTTGCCAACAGGGGCAGTCCCCACCCCCACCAGTACGCCACTGACGCTAATTATGATCATCATTTTCTTTTGCGCTCCTTACGGAGAATGGAGCCACCACTATAGCTGGATGCCTGCACCAAGCATTTTCAGGCTCTTGCTGTGGTGGCTTCTGTAAAAATTTGTTTTACATTGTAAGATTGCCAGCCAGCCCCATGCATATCCTCATATTAAATTACCTTATACGACAATCCTGAGGGTGGAGTGGTCCTGTTCTAACTGAAGAACATAAATCATTTAAAAAAATAATGTAATCAGTTGTTGATAATGGGCACATTTTCAACACACATAATTTATTTATAGCACTGAGTAAGGTTTATTAATGATTTACATTAAATAATTAAACAACATGTATTAATTACGAATAATTCGTTTTGAATTTCTTATGGATATAAATAACTGAATACTATTCATCATCTATAACTGACATATATATATATATATATATATATATATATATATATATATATATATATATATATATATATATATATATATATATATATATATATATATATATATATATATATATATGTATGTATGTATGTATGTATGTATGTATATATATATATATATATATATATATATATATATATATATATATATATATATATATATATATATATATATATATATATATATATATATTATATTTATATATATATATATATATATTATATATATATATATATATATATATATATATATATATATATATATATATATATATATATGTATATATGTATATATATGTATATATGTATATATGTATGTATGTATATGTATGTATATGTATATATATATCTATATATATATATATATAGATATATCTATATATATATATATATATATATATATATATATATATATATATATATATATGTGTATTATATATATATATATATATATATATATATATATATATATATATATATATATATATATATATATATATATATATATATATATATATTATATATATATATATATATATATATATATATATATATATATATATAAATTATCAATTACTTAATTGTGGAAGGATAGACTATTCATAGTGATTGCTACAAAAAAAAAAAAACCACCACATACCTCACGGAGAACGGGTACATTGACACTACCATTCAGAAAAGAGGTATCCCAGGTAACCCATGATGACCAAACACATGTCACAGTGATCTGGAAAGTGATTCAAAGAGAACAGTTGGAAAGCACAAATTTCCGTGTCATCTCATTGGATCTGTCTAATACGTACGGATCAGTCCAACACCAGATGCTGTAGCCGGCCCTGCAATGTACTATTTGCCTCAAGAAATAAGTACCAATGCGGAAGCAGTATTTCACAGTGTTCTCAGTCATATTTTTAACTTCAGACCACACGACAAAATTTACTGACTTGCACGTTAGTATCGCGATGGGATATACACATTTAAACTGATCCTGTTCCTGATCCTTTGTGGGTAATTATCAAGGCGGCTGAAGGATATGTGAGAGGTCCAACAGGGCAAGCTGCCATGGTGTCTCCTTGGAGCGAAAAGAGTAAGCATGATGAGGTCGAAGTTACTTTTTTTTTTTTTTTTTCGTACGCCTGCTAATACTCGAGGCAAAATCTCAGGTTATTTTTAATGTCTAACCTGACATTGATTTTTACGTGAGTATCCTATTTTCTTGTACAGAGACAAGTGTCCCTCGCCATTCAGGCAGATACTCGCCGTTTTCGGAGGTACCCATTAGAGCTGGGTCGGCTCAGGAGCCGCCAGTCCCTGGTCGACGACACTCCTTCAAATGTTCTCGCCAGGTCTCGAGTTAATCCAGTCCAAATCCAGGTCGACGAAAAATCCTCAAAGGCTGTCGCCAGGGTTTGATCCTGAATCACCCGGTCGCCAGCGCGGCTCCATGTCGAAGTTACTATCTTCTAAAGAAATGGAATATATAGGTTGACTGAGAAAGACATTAGGGAATGTTGGGTGCTGCCTTGCGGTGCATAAAAACTTCAGTTAACCTTTTTTGGTATTGCTTGTATACCACATATCACTCCTACTGAACGCATGGTGTGCGTCATGCGTCACTAAGTAAGAACGATGACGTGAGCCCATTGTCAAGTGTGATGTATGCTTTGTTACAACGGTTTTCTTATGTCCGCCTTTGAGGCAACCGGATATATGTTCATGACCAGTGTGATTATGGTCTTTTATGTGTGCCATTCAGTGTCCATGATATTTGATGCGAGATAGATCGTATCAGTGTTCATATAAGTCTGTGGACAGTGCAATTAACTGTGGAATTATCATTACTTAAATGAAGAAGCTGTTCGTATGTTTAGTATAGGAAAAGGACGTGAGTATTGATGCTGAGTATCAGTGTGAGGATACCAGAGATTTATCATTTATCTGCCTGACCAATTATGGGTTTCATTTACTGTAACATGTGGTGTTAAATAAAGTATATAGGACTGTACTTGGAGTTTTCCTTGAGCATTTAAGTTTTCAACATGTGGAGTTGAGAGACAGTTAATATTGGACTTCTATATCGTACAAGAGCACAATAACAAAACGTAAAACACTGAACCCTAATAGACAGATGGAAGAACGTTTGAACATTATGAGAAGCTTTAAACGTTATTATTTATTATCTGGCATTTCAACATTATTTCCTGGCTTTCAATGGGCAATAACCGTTGCTTTAGCAAGGCGGATAGTGGACTAAGGTCCAAAGTCTTGCACCGCCAATCCCTCATTTGGGTTTATGCTAAAGGATTGAAAGATCTGATAAACTCTCTTGAAAGACTGGCCAAATGCTTCAACAAGTGCACAATCTAGTGCAGTGTTTCTCAACCTTTTTGTGTTCATGGCACACTTTTCAATTTTCTAAAAAATTACGGCACACCTATCAGACCCCACGTCTGAATAAAAAATTAGTGATATATACTAGATTAAATACACTAATTTGTGGGTACTTTAGAATAAACTCTCAATTCAACTTTCTTTTAATTGTTTAAAATAATTTGCACATATATTTGACAAACAAAAAAAGAAATGTTTTTCATACAAACCTGATGGTCCTAATGTGATACTTGGGCTTGATGCTTTTGAGTAATTTCTTGGATATTAGGGCACATTTGAGATAAGCAAACTCTTATTTCATCTTCAACACAGAGAAGTCTTTCCCTCTTTTTTTTTTTTTTTTTTGCATTTAACGCTTTTAAGTGTTGAAAATCCCAACTCACATAAATGTGATGTAGAAAACTGCATTATAATAATTAAAGCTCATTTTGGAATAACAGAATACTCGTCTTTAACAGAAATTCTGAATGTGTCCAGGGGTATCTCTGAGTGTTTTATTTTAAGACTGCGATAAGTTGAAATAGAAGCTAACTGTTCTTCTATTATTGTAAAATCCAAGTCAGATGAAACAGGCAAAAATAGACCAGATTTAAATAGCTGTCCCTATAGGCCTACTGTCTACGAACTTTAGATTTAGAAATCTTACTCGGTGTTGGCGTGACCTAGTCTAAATAGATGTTGTCATTACTGCACATACTAGCCATGCTATCACCGTTACTATTTTCTTTGACGCGTTAATAAAGTTTTAAAACGGCAAGTCGAATGTACTAAATATTTTACAGTTTTACAGGCAATATGGCAATGAAGTTCGCCGAACGCTCAGCACAGAATATGGGTATTTTAGAGTTATCTCCCTTTACAATTTTCTGTACCGGGCTTTTACAACTATACTGTAACCCTCGGCTCGGAGTCGTCACACCAACCGGAGGATTCAATAAAGTTAAAACGCTTCGTCTCGGCATATTGACCTCTGGGGCAGAAACATTTCGTATATAAACCAATAAAACGGTATTGAATCAATTCTACAAATTAACGGTTCACATGAAACAAGGGACGTTTCGGGTTTTACCCTTCGTCAGCCACAGTTGCAAACAATATTTAGAAATACGAATATTTAATAATATAAAACATATAAATAATATAAACATATTAAAAACATATTAATAATATAAAACCAAATAAACATATTAAAAAATATTTAGAAACATTTCGTGTACGCCATCAGCATCAAGCTTTAAAACATTTTTTTTTTCCAAATTCGTTTTACAAATCAAACACAAGCAAGAAACAACTTGTTGTTGTTGTTGTTTTCGTCTACTATGCTGCTGTAATACCCTGTTCAACCTGAAAGTTTGGTTATAATTGGGGTATATAGGGTGTTATCGTCTTCACTGGTATCTCGTTCGTAGTCCTGGAGGTGATCGGTCCTGAAAAGGACCACTAGCTGGCTGTCTGGGTTCCTCTTTGTCCGTTTGTGGTGCCGTGTCGCGCTCATGGTGTTTTTTATGTCCTGCCTCAACTATCTGGCTCGTTTTGTTTTGTGTGTTTCTACGCTCATAGTTTCTGTTGCTTTTGTCTTCTTGCTCTCCTGTATCTGTGACAGTGCTTTTTCAATTATCGTAGGTAGTAGCTGTTCTAGCGTTTCTTGGATGATTTCTTTTACTGCTTGGTTGTTCGTTTTAGTTTCTCGCGTGCTGTTTGATGATATTTCCTCAATGGCTATTCTTTCTGCTTCTATTCTTTTGAGTATTTTTGTGTTTTCTTCTGTCAGCTCTTTCAGTTTCTTGACATCTGTTTCTACTTGTTGCTGGATTCTTTTCATTTCTTCCATCACGTGTTTTATGTTCTGTATGTTTATCGCATCTTCTCCACTGTCGGTTGGTTCTTCGGCGGCCTGCTTGCTGTTTTTTTCGATTCGCAGCTTCATTTTCATTTCTCTGACTTCAGCGGTCAGCTTGTGTAACTGTCGTCTGTCTATCGTGCGTTGTTTTTCTGCAACATCCGCAGCCACTCTGTGTTTTGCCTCCTTGAAGGGAATGTTTTTGGAAACCGCTTCCTTCAGGATGCTCTTGGTTTCCTGGAACATCGGGCAGCCTCGGTATCTAGCCCCATGGTTTCCGAGGCAGTTTGCACATGTGCGGTTTGAGTTTATTGTTTTGTAGTTGTTGTCCTCCTTCGCCTTGGGACAATCGCAGTATAGGTGGCCACCCGCACAATATCGACAGACTGCATCCCTCCTGCACGTCTTTTTTGTGTGCGAGAACTGCTGGCAGTTGGAGCACTGCATCACCGGAGGGATATAGGCTTCTGTCTTTTTGGTTGTGGTTTCGAGCGTCAGTCTCTCGGGTCTTGTCGATCCTTCTACCGTAACTATCATCAGATTGGTATCTTTCTTGGCCCAGGTTTTTAGTCTCTCGACCTGCTTGATTTTTAGATTTGCGTGCAAGAAACAACACACTGATCACTGATTTAAGTATAAAATGATACGAATTGTAGGCGCATGCGCAAATTCTCAAATTCCTCTACCTTACCGCTCTTTCTGATACGAAATTTAATTAAGTCCAAGTGGAAGTACTATGCTTCATCCATGGCCTTTGAACATTTGTTTATACGCCTCTTGAGTTTTTGTAATATCATGAACTTTTGAAGTACGGTATATCTATTTTTGTTCAAAGCAGTTAATAGCTCCAATTATTATTGAATGAGTTCAAGCTGTAAGATCAGTTTTATATTACATGATCAATAAGAATGTACTTCATGTAGTAAATTAAAAAAAATGTTGCGGCACACTTTGATAGGCGCAGCGGCACACCAGTGTGCCGCGGCAGACCGCTTGAGAAACACTGGTACCAGCCCATTGCAACATACCAGGCAATGAGGAGGCAGACAAACGTGCTAAGGAAGAAGGAACGCTACAACAGTATTGATATAGGGACAACTTATGAAATGGCAAAAACTATAACAGAAGCCGCATTCAAGTCCAAATGGGAAAGAGAACACGCAGGTCATTTAAAAAATGATGCATATCATCAGCTATCTAGGCGGGACCAGGTCACCATTTTTCAACTACACACTGGACACAACAGATTGAGATACCATCTATACCACAAGTACAGAATTGGTGCAACAGATCTCTTCACCTGCGGCACCAGCCCGATGACAGCCGAACACCTGCTGCAGTCCTTGCCAACATACAGCAATGAACGGAGTAGACTATGGCAGAAACCTACTTCACTCCACGAAAAACTGTTTGGAGATGTCAGGAACCCTGAGCTGACTACTGCCTTTATTAGAGTCATTAATGTGGAAGTCTGAAGGCGAACGAGGAAGAAGAATATGGATTTAAATAGACCGGACTTACCTAGCGCTCGAGAACGCTTTATTTGTGCGTATGAAATTTCTAAAAATACCCAGCATTCACGCCAAAACGCTGCGTTGTCGGTTTTCCCGAAGTGTAAACTATAGCGAAGTAACACTCCACCTTTTTCAGAAACGTGGACGATTTTCCCACAATTTTGTAACCATTAAAACGTAAACTAGTCAACACACATTCTGTATTAGGGAAAATAAGGCACTGAAAACCAAGCATTCATGCATAAGCTGTTATCAAATTTAATGACAACTTTGACTGGACCTCCGAGCCAATGCCTGCAGACTACGAGCTAAGAAGCAACTGATTTAGTGTCCAGAAAAATATAATCGCCACCGTCATGACTAATTTTCATTTTCGCTCGCTATGGAGCATGGTGCCACAACTGTACCTGGTTCACCTTGCAGGAAGCCTGCATCAAGCATTCACAAGCTCTTGCGTCTGTGGTGTCTGTAGTAATTGTTTTTTTCTCGATGTGGTTGCCAGCCTCATGCACCATCTCATTTTAGACGCCTTGTACGTCATGCTTGAGGGAGCGGTGGGCTTATTTTTTTCTTTGTCTCATCATAAACCCCCGGGTACTACGCGGGGCAGAACAATATAATACTATTGCCGACTTTGCCATTATGTTTCTTGTATTAAAATGTACAGCCACCTACATTCTAGCTTTAGAAAACCCTGGGCATGACAAGGTGTATTTCATTCTATACTTACTTACTCTAAAGTTTAATGAGTGAAGATTAAATTAGACTATTCTGATTAGGGTTTCTCAACCGAGGTTCCACGGAACCCTAGGGTTCTGCGAGAGTGGTCATTAGGGGTTCCGCGTGAGGTCATGATTGAAACATTAAAATAATAATAAACGTCGTGTTCTGAACTTTGCGCTCATGTGCGATTTTAACGTTTGAAGTGGAGGGCAGCGACCAAGCAGTCTCGTATGGCAGTGCGTATTAGAACCGTGTTCACTCTTGCACATACGACATTTCATTAGCATCTTGTAGAGTAGTAATTTGTGATAACACTATTAGGCGTACCTGGATAAGGTTAAAATAGAAAAATCAAGCAGGACATTTTAAAAAAGGAAAAAAATGAAGCTTCTTCTACCTACAATTTTGACTTGCATTAGAGTTGATATCCTTTGTGTGAAGGGCAGGGCCGGATTAAGGTCAACTGATGCCCTAAGCGCAGCGCCCCCCCCCCCCAATGGTGCCCCTTCCATTCTCTCTCCCCGGCGTTTCCATTGCTTAACTGACAAACTGACAAGACATTAAGAATAAATGCTGAAGAGACAGAAAATTCAATTTTCTTCCTGGTCAGACTCCACTGAAATTCATGCAGAATTTCAAAACGTTGGTAAGACAGGCAAACATACTGAACTCTAGGTCTATGTCTGACACTGTCAGTCACTCACCATGCCAAAGAAAACTTTTTTTTCTCTGTTTTTTGTTTGTTTGTTGTTGTAACAATTCGGATTAAAGTCGAACACGGCAGATATTGAAAATTACAAAAAAATTCAACTAAAGACGACTGTGGGAGTAAAAGAGACGAGAGTTAAGGGCATGATAAGTAGAGGGAAAATTCTGTGGTGCCCCCTTCCCTTGGTGCCCTAAGCACGTGCTTATTTTGCTTAATGGTTAATCCAGCCCCGGTGAAGGGGTAACAACGCAAAAAGAGTAGACTAATAAGTTAGCCAAAATAACAACAAAATCATTCTCTACTCAAAACAGCATTAACAATTTTGTTTGGATTATTATATTCACAACTTACTGATCACGCTAAGGTGGGCAGTCGTGAGCTGTAGTTATAATAATTTTTATGCAGGGTTTCCCTGATACATGAAAATTATCTCAAAGGTTCCTCTAGGGTAAAAAAGGTTTAGAAAGGCTGGTTCTGACCACTTTGTGTTCCCTAAAGGGGCTTAATTACGTCTACCTTGACGCCTGATACAGTATCTCTGGGAATAAATTAATTCGAGATCTATTTGGTTTAGTAAATCCTGCCAATGTCCCAGTTAGTACCCAGAAAAGTACATCAGCTAAGTCAGAATGCACGAGAACCGGTTAATGAAGCTGTTGGCATTTTCAAGGGTTGTTAGCAAAGGTAGAAGAACAAAATAAAAGATTGCGTGTACCTAAATTTAGACGTGCGGGACTTCCTGCAATGTCGTGTCATTGTAGTAGTAGTAGCTTTCATTCTATGATAGTAGTGCTGGTGATCGTGGTCCTTGAAGTAGTAGCTGTGATAGTTGTTGTCAGCGTTGCTACTTCTAGGTGAATTCACCTAGATCTAGGTTTGTTTGGTTTTTTTTTTTTTGCCCCGTCTAGGTGTTATTTTTCTTCAGAAATTGAAGAACTTCACTTAGATTTCGTAAAAAATCGGCCAAAATAACCCAAGTCGCCGATATCTAGGCTTTTTTTCTTCAAACTTCAGTGTGGTAACGCTAGTTGTTGTACATGGAGAGAAGAAAAAGAAACACAATTGCATCTGGCGTAATGTCAGTGGAACGTAAAAGATTAGATGCTAATGTTGAAGATGAGGAAAGAGGAATTTACCTTTATTTATGGTAGAAGAAAGGTAGATGGAGCTGTTATTAGTGGCGTAGGTAATTAATGTAAGGAAGGTTTCACTTACCTGTTAGCGATTACAGGAGCCAGTTTCAACTGACTGGTCAGAGAGCAGAACACGAGTGAAACATGCATGAAATAAATAGTCTGACTTACATATGTACGGTTTTCCCACAAAACGGAAATCCCCACTGGATGATAATGTAGAACTCACTGCCCCATATTATATGTACCGGAACCCGTTATACGCCCATTGAGGCATATTGGAATATGGTGTTGTTTCTAAGTGTCCCCCAATTTAGCTATCAACGTGGCCAAAAATCAAGAGTGTCTATTGTATATTTTTTACACAAGATTACTCTTGGCAGAAGTGTCGATAGAAGAGTAGTAAAGCTTCTACCACACGGGAGTCTTCATAAGATATTCAGATAAGCGAAAACAATGCTGGCTGTCACTGAGCACGTTAATTCTATAATCTGCCGACACTTTTATGAAGAATTTAGCAATGGTTTATTCTAGCTCGTTAAGCGCCCACCGCTAAGTTAATCAGTGGAATTATTATTACAATGTATAGCTCTGTTTAGAGTGTGTGTTTGGTAACTTTGACTGAGACAAGCATGTAGTACATTTAAAAGGATTGAATCGAAGTTAAATTTGTAACATTACAAATAACAATATTTAATAATCACTTTACGTTTAACAGTTTAAAAGAAATAATTTGAATAGTTATGAAAAGGATTTCATCACTTGAATGGGATTTAACTGAATAAAGGAGGTCACTTTTGGCAGCGGATATTTTCACTTAGCTGCCATTGGTAGTTTCTTCTCCCGCTGGGTTAGTTTCTTTCACTTTGCTCTCGCTCGTCTCTGGTCAAAGTTCAGGCGCCACACGTTCCCAGAACATCAAGGAATAACGGCTAAGTTGGTTCTGCGTCTGTCTATAAGACCCTCTTATGATGGCGTCTCGCAAAACGTCAGTCCACTTCTACCTTCACTTGGTTCCAGAGATAGTACTTTCTGCTGGTGTAGCGGGAGGTTATTTAAAATTATTTATTATGTAACAGTATGCCAGTAAAGAGTTCTGGTCTTACAAGTAATACCCCAGTCTTAGAAATAAGCACTGGTGTATTGTTATCATAAAAATAGTCAGACTGTGAAAACCCTGGCCCAGTTGGTAAGAAGTAGTACCAGGATTTAAGGTGTCTCCTCCCTGTGACTATCTTATGATTACTTTTATTCTAGGGGATAAGTAAAATGAACATTCACTGAAACCACAAATGGAAGAAGTGAATAAATCCTCAGGTACAGTTAAAATAGTTTAATAATTACACTAATATTCTATTTCTACTAGTTGGAAAAGAGTATACACATATATATAAAAATATTCACACAATTACTATTATTGTCTGTTTAGACTTCAAGATCTTAAAGAATAAAGTTACTGAAATCACTGTTATTAGTCCTTTGAATTTTAGGATAACTGTCATCAGTTGACTGAGTTTATGTATGGTTACTTATTGTTTTCAACTATTGGCTGTTTCACATGTATAGGTGGTCAGTGTCAAACAGGACACTTATCTTTCCAACTTGATACTGCTGAAACTGTCCTTTGCTGATATCAGACTTGGTAGGCCCAACAGTAGGGATGCCAATGACCAGTTGAAGTTCACTCTTTGGGGTCCTGCACTTTTGTGGGATTGCCTCGGCTGAACTGCACCGGCTTCTGATACTGGACAGTCTGTTTTGAGTTATTTCATGGAACCTGCAACATATCAGCCTTGGCTAGTATCTGGCTAGACTTGTAGCTGACTAGCACAGATGTCAGACCAGTCAGTCATCAGATGTCACCGTTATACAATCATAGTAAACAAGGACATCATTTCAGTGATATAGCATTAATATTAACATGTCAATTAAGTGTAACTGACTAGCACATAAGTCAGACAAGTCAGTCATCAGGTGTCAAAGTTATACAGTCATAGCAAGTAACATCATTTCAATGATACAGAATTAATATTAACATATCAGTAATAAACATCATCTGGTTTATTCCGCTCCTATACATCCCTTCATATGCTATAACTTGATCCTTCCAAATCATATCAAGTACACATTCAAATACTGATGCTATCCTTAGCATCTACACAAAAGTAATACATAAATAAAGAAAGTGAGTGACCACGTGATCAGGTTGCTTTCTACTGAAACTGGCTATAGAACACTCCAGTTTACCAGCTGTAAATGGGTACAAAGTTGTGCGCTCGAACTAGGGAAGGCAAAGGCAGCGAGGAAGGGGACTAGTCACCTAACCTCGTAAAAGCGGTATCTTCCATGCTGAAGCTTCTAACAATTTATTTCCCTAAGACAATCTCTGGTCATGGGACTGCCTTTATCTTCGTAAGCGATAATGCATTTAATATCGACGAGATACAGCATTAAATATAATAAATATTTTCTATTTGGCTGTGGGGGCTAGTTTTGATACGTTTTTGTACAAGCAACCATCTTCCACTAAGCACATGAATAAATCATATTAAAATAATAATACGTTATATCAATGAATATTATACAGGCATATTTTGTGAATTCTAAATGAACCTGTAATACAAAATAAAAGAAATTATTATACAGGATAGCTATCGTAAATTCGCTTACCCTCAGACTCCAGACACTTAGACTGAAATTTTCTGGCGATCCGCTCACACTTCAGATGGATTTAGAGTCGTGGCGTTATCTGCCCTCAGTCTTGTCTCAACCTCTTGCGTTGTGTATCCCTCTCAGTTTACCGATCTGCTTTAAATACGTATAGCGCGGACGTATCGGAGAGTACCGACGTCACAGCTTAAACCTAACCTGAAAAATCCTTCCCGAACAGTGATTTCGGCAGATCTGTGCGTCGACTGAAATTTTGCCTTTATCATTCTCGGCATATATAATATCCATATTGTTCCATCTTATCTAGTTTTATACAGCTGATAAAACTCTATCTTCCTATCCATGTAAATTCCCAAACTGTTATTTGTTGATTTCAATATTTAGAACAGAAGTGGGTTTACATGCTTTTTGCGTAACTGTGGGCAGCCGAAATACGCATATATCTCCGTAAATGAGAACTTCCTACCGTTCCATCTTATATGCAGTTATACACCATCCTTCCCTGTACTGAAATGTAAAATCCTTTTCATACGGGTTCCCTTCTATTTTTATTTATCGTTGGCGATTTCCTCTGTCCGATACACATTTCGCTGATACGCCGCCATTTTGAAAGCGGTCATTCGATCGTAGACGGGTTTATAAATCTAACTGAACTCATTTGCAATGACTTGAAACCAATTTTGCGACATAGCTCCCCCATATTTTAAGCTGGATAATATCTAGCTTAACTATTGGGTACAAGACAATTGCAAATCGACCATTCCGAGGTTAGTTTTCCTTCTTTCTATCCTCCTCAAGCTCTGTGGGATGGCGACTAAGAAAATCTGCGCCCACATTCTGTTTTCCAATAATATATTCATCCTTTACTATCTCTCTCCTTCCGGTTCGGCTTTTCATCCAGGCTCTTACTGCTGGTGAAACGGGGTCGGTAGGTTTCCCATGAAGTTTACCGCCCTCTTTTCGATGATAGTTGGATGTGGTTTTCCCTCGCAAATCCGTAGGTTTTTGATTTTCGCTACATGATTTGTTCCTTTTTTCCAGCGCATGGGGTTCAGACTGCAATTGAACCTGTGTGGGATGTTTCCTTTCCCCTCCCGTGCAAATCTCGGGAGTACCCCTGATTGCTGGTTTGCTTGTAGATTTTTGATGAAGACTCTTCCGTCGACTTTCTGAATCTACATAGGTGCACTCTGGACAGGAATTTACATACTGATTTATGTCTTCCGTAATACCTGGCCAGTAGAACTGGGTGGCTATTCTTTGTTTTGTGGCACCATTACCCAGGTGTTCACTCAAAGTTGATATGTGTCCCCCAGCCTATAACCTTATTCCTATAGGTGGATGGTACAACGATTTGACCATGACTTTTCGTCCCTCTTCCAGCTTTCCTGTACAAGAGTCCATGTTCCATATAGAAATGTCCTTTCCTTGGAGCTTTATGTGTTTTTGATAATTTGCCAAAACAAGGCTTCAACGTGCTGTCTGCTTCTTGAGCCCGTTTCATTTCTGTTGAATGAAATTTTACGTTGGTGTCCCTCTCTATGTTCCTGGAGTCAGCCTTGGTCTGGATTCCTGCCATAACCATAGGTTTTACAGGGTCTCCTAAGAAAACATATTTACGCCCCAACATTAGGGGGTAAAAGGGATCCTCTATCACAGCTGCATTTATCTCCCCTTCCACATAGCGACAACTGACATGAATCTTTGCTATGGGTAATGTAAGGGGTGATGTTCCTTTTAGTGGCCCTTGAATCTCTACTGTTTCTGTGGTGATTTGTTCAGGGCACACCAGAGATGCACACACGACTGCGTCATAGGACAAACCTGTGTCATACATTCCTGTGACTTGTTTGCCATTCACAGTCACTATCTCCTGGGTAGGTGGGTGATGGAGGCTATTCTGACCCACAGTCAGTTCCTTCCTAACAGAAGTCCTCACCTGTAGACATGCAGCATGATGAAGGGGTTTTTTCCTCCCACATTCATCAGTGTTGTGGTTGCTCATCTTACAAAATTTGCACCACTTAGCTCCCTGTTTGTAGGGTTTATTTTCCTGAGTCTGAGGGTTCTTGTCCTTATTATCAAATCTTTGCTTGTTTCTGTATGGTTGATCCATTTGGTCACAATCGGTATTCTGCGGTGGTGGCTTATATCCTTCTACCTGCTTCCTTTTCGTTCCTACTAGTTCAGCTTGAGCGGCTTGGTACCTCTCTGCACATTTCAAAGTGTCTTCCAGCCTCTCTGCTCCTTGTTCCATAAGGAATTTCCGCATTTCTTGAGACATGGAATCTTTCACTTGCTCTAACATAACCATTTCTTTCAGATCCTCGTATGTTTTCTGATACTTACCTAAACTACTCCATTTCAACAAATACGTTTCTATCCTAGCTGAGAACTGGTTATATGTTTCTCCAGGTAGAGGTTTAGATGTTCTAAATTTCTTCCTATATGCCTCTGAGTTCTTTTCATAGCGTATCAGTAAGGCTTGCTTTAGTATCTCATAATTTTCCTGATCTTCTTTGGGGAGTTTCAGAAACACATCATATGCAATACCTCTCAATCCCTGGGATAACTTTAGACTCCATTTTTCCTTTTCCAGTCCATATGTAGAGGCTAGCCTTTCATACCTATCCAGGTACGACTCAATTGCGTCCTCCTTTTCAACAAATGGATCTAGGTGGAAGTTCATGGCTCCATTTGCTGTGTTCTGAAAAGAGCTACTCGCAGAATGAGGTGAGCTATTACCATGGGTGATAGTCCCAGCCTGAAGTTCAAGATCAAGCTGTCTCATTTTCAGCTCATGGTCTCTCTCTGCTTGTAACCTCCTTTCTTCTCTCTCAGCTTCTAATTTCTTGGCTTCTCTCTCTGCTTCCAATTCTAATTTCTTGGCTTCTCTCTCAGCTTCTAGTTTCTTTGTTTCTCTCTCCGCTTCTAATTCTAATTTCTTGGCTTCTCTCTCTGCTTCTAATTTCTTGGCTTCTCTTTCTGCTTCCAATTTCTTGGCTTCTCTTTCTGCTTCCAATTGCTTTGCTTCTCTCTCGGTGTACTTTTCACATTCCGTCGTGACATACCGGATCAGAACGTCACCATCCATGCCAAGCTCTTTTCCCATCTGCAGTGTAGCAGACCTAAATTTGACCAAGTCAGCCATGATGTATCTGTAGTCTAGTAGGGCAAGCGATCTTACTCAAACTAATTTACTACAATATAATTAACTTATTTAAAATTAAAGTTAATTAAACTGACTTCACCATATATGAAACAGCTGTCTTATCTGTACTCAATGGTACTCCTACAAAAAATATAATTATTTCCTATTATGTTTACTCTTTCCAAAAAAAAATTTTTCAAAACAAAATCTTCTACACAGCAGAAATAGAAAGTTGGCTCAGGAATATCAAAGATATATCCCGCAGACGAGCCCCCACTGTAGCGGGAGGTTATTTAAAATTATTTATTATGTAACAGTATGCCAGTAAAGAGTTCTGGTCTTACAAGTAATACCCCAGTCTTAGAAATAAGCACTGGTGTATTGTTATCATAAAAATAGTCAGACTGTGAAAACCCTGGCCCAGTTGGTAAGAAGTAGTACCAGGATTTAAGGTGTCTCCTCCCTGTGACTATCTTATGATTACTTTTATTCTAGGGGATAAGTAAAATGAACATTCACTGAAACCACAAATGGAAGAAGTGAATAAATCCTCAGGTACAGTTAAAATAGTTTAATAATTACACTAATATTCTATTTCTACTAGTTGGAAAAGAGTATACACATATATATAAAAATATTCACACAATTACTATTATTGTCTGTTTAGACTTCAAGATCTTAAAGAATAAAGTTACTGAAATCACTGTTATTAGTCCTTTGAATTTTAGGATAACTGTCATCAGTTGACTGAGTTTATGTATGGTTACTTATTGTTTTCAACTATTGGCTGTTTCACATGTATAGGTGGTCAGTGTCAAACAGGACACTTATCTTTCCAACTTGATACTGCTGAAACTGTCCTTTGCTGATATCAGACTTGGTAGGCCCAACAGTAGGGATGCCAATGACCAGTTGAAGTTCACTCTTTGGGGTCCTGCACTTTTGTGGG
Organism: Oreohelix idahoensis; assembly: GCA_024509875.1. Lineage (NCBI taxonomy): Eukaryota > Metazoa > Mollusca > Gastropoda > Stylommatophora > Oreohelicidae > Oreohelix > Oreohelix idahoensis. Next base: position 453,219 of record JAMPIV010004902.1, read on the forward strand.
ATTGCCTCGGCTGAACTGCACCGGCTTCTGATACTGGACAGTCTGTTTTGAGTTATTTCATGGAACCTGCAACATATCAGCCTTGGCTAGTATCTGGCTAGACTTGTAGCTGACTAGCACAGATGTCAGACCAGTCAGTCATCAGATGTCACCGTTATACAATCATAGTAAGCAAGGACATCATTTCAGTGATATAGCATTAATATTAACATGTCAATTAAGTGTAACTGACTAGCACATAAGTCAGACAAGTCAGTCATCAGGTGTCAAAGTTATACAGTCATAGCAAGTAACATCATTTCAATGATACAGAATTAATATTAACATATCAGTAATAAACATCATCTGGTTTATTCCGCTCCTATACATCCCTTCATATGCTATAACTTGATCCTTCCAAATCATATCAAGTACACATTCAAATACTGATGCTATCCTTAGCATCTACACAAAAGTAATACATAAATAAAGAAAGTGAGTGACCACGTGATCAGGTTGCTTTCTACTGAAACTGGCTATAGAACACTCCAGTTTACCAGCTGTAAATGGGTACAAAGTTGTGCGCTCGAACTAGGGAAGGCAAAGGCAGCGAGGAAGGGGACTAGTCACCTAACCTCGTAAAAGCGGTATCTTCCATGCTGAAGCTTCTAACAATTTATTTCCCTAAGACAATCTCTGGTCATGGGACTGCCTTTATCTTCGTAAGCGATAATGCATTTAATATCGACGAGATACAGCATTAAATATAATAAATATTTTCTATTTGGCTGTGGGGCTAGTTTTGATACGTTTTTGTACAAGCAACCATCTTCCACTAAGCACCTGAATAAATCATATTAAAATAATAATACGTTATATCAATGAATATTATACAGGCATATTTTGTGAATTCTAAATGAACCTGTAATACAAAATAAAAGAAATTATTATACAGGATAGCTATCGTAAATTCGCTTACCCTCAGACTCCAGACACTTAGACTGAAATTTTCTGGCGATCCGCTCACACTTCAGATGGATTTAGAGTCGTGGCGTTATCTGCCCTCAGTCTTGTCTCAACCTCTTGCGTTGTGTATCCCTCTCAGTTTACCGATCTGCTTTAAATACGTATAGCGCGGACGTATCGGAGAGTACCGACGTCACAGCTTAAACCTAACCTGAAAAATCCTTCCCGAACAGTGATTTCGGCAGATCTGTGCGTCGACTGAAATTTTGCCTTTATCATTCTCGGCATATATAATATCCATATTGTTCCATCTTATCTAGTTTTATACAGCTGATAAAACTCTATCTTCCTATCCATGTAAATTCCCAAACTGTTATTTGTTGATTTCAATATTTAGAACAGAAGTGGGTTTACATGCTTTTTGCGTAACTGTGGGCAGCCGAAATACGCATATATCTCCGTAAATGAGAACTTCCTACCGTTCCATCTTATATGCAGTTATACACCATCCTTCCCTGTACTGAAATGTAAAATCCTTTTCATACGGGTTCCCTTCTATTTTTATTTATCGTTGGCGATTTCCTCTGTCCGATACACATTTCGCTGATACGCCGCCATTTTGAAAGCGGTCATTCGATCGTAGACGGGTTTATAAATCTAACTGAACTCATTTGCAATGACTTGAAACCAATTTTGCGACAGCTGGTACCACCAATAAGCCAATCCTGGCTACAGACTTGTTTGTTCAGATGAATAAAAGAGACGAATCGTTCTCTTTCACGCGTCTGTGATGTCTTTAATTATGCAATAGATTCCCCTTTGACTCCGTGTTTCTTCAGTTTCCTAGTCCTGGGATTCCTTATTAAAATTTGAAAGAGATTTCCTGTGCTTTTTTAAGTCTTATCTGGTTCTCCAATAAAAGGTCCGGTTAATAAAAAGGAATTATGAAGCTAGTCTTCACTCTGGCGAGGTCTGAGGTTGTCTCGGCGAGCTTGAAATTCACAGTGAGATAAAACTGCGAAATGGTCAGCCTATATTCTCCCTCAATGTTGTTATGAATCTAATCAGAAAGATTCAATCCTTTCAAACAGGTCGGGTGTAACATTTTCAAAATATTTCCTACATGGAAAATTTTTGCAAAAGGTCACGTCTCCCATATATGGTAATATGATGTCTTGCATACACCCTCACCAGCACATTTGTAGACTCATAATGTCTAAAATGTAAAAAAAATCGATGATTACTTTTAACCAAGTGACCGGAAGCGATTATATCACACTTGTCTGCCCACAGGTGTCACACAGACAGTAATCTCGTTCTCTGTCGTATAAGTACGCAAACTCCGTGTCTTATCGGCGATTTAAGCCGATAGCGTTGGCCGATGTACGTGTTAATCTGCCGCGCCTATAACCAACAAATCTGGGTAGGGCCAAGCAAATGTGATGTATCATATCCGCCGCTCCTGCAAATGTGATATTTATCACCTGCAGGGAGATTTGATTAAAATCAAATGTCTGCTACTTAGCTTATAATAACGAGGAAAGAAAGAAAGAGAACAAGAAAAGTACGATAATTGACAGCACATAATAAAAATCAGTACTACAAATGTACCAATACTGATGGAGAGAACCAAAGATCGATAGAGGTCGTCCATTTCGTCACAGGTGTTAGGCCCATATTTTCTCGACCATCGGCACACTATGGGTGCTTACGTAGAATAGAAGGATTAAAATGGTATGACAAGGTTACCAACGTGGAACTGATGACAAGAACTAGACAAGTGCCAGTGGAACAAGAGATGAGAAGAAGACGCTGACGATGGATAGGACACACAATGAGGAAACCTGTTGATAGCATTACAAGGTAGTCCTTGTTCTGGAACCCCCAGGTCCACAAATTCAATGTAAAGAGGTGAGTTCCATTCTAGACGTTGTTCCACTTTTATTCTCAATGTGGCTTTCTGATCTGTAAAGGATCTGCTTTACCTAAAACCTTCCTCTTCATCTCGCACTTGTCTGTCTATGGACTTTTTTAACCTCTAAAGGATGTTCACTTGAACCATAAACTGTTGCTTTAATCATTATGGTTAAATGTTGGTGCCTCATCTATTTTTGCTCATTTGCTAATAATATTAGTTGTTTTATTTGTGATAACGCCCAGTTCACTATTACGGCACAAGCTCTTTGATTCCTTCACTTGTTCCTGTGGAAGAATTCACTTTCAGCTAAAAAAAAGTATACGATCTACATATTAAAGATTGCTTATTGATCATCCGCTGTTGTTAGTTCTGGTATTTATTCATCCTGTTAAAATATTGTCTTTATAGTTGTTAAATAGGCAATGGGACAACGCATACCTTGTCTTAGTATTCGCAGTAAATGGCGAGTAATTCTTATTCTTATTACTGTTATTTGTTTCAGTTACTGGTATGAATAACTGAGCGTCCGATTGACAGAGTAGTTAGAGCGATGGTCTTCGCGGCAAAGGTGCTGGGTTGTTCGATTCACGGTATCGACACGCTTCAATCTACTCATGGTAAATTGGTACCTGATTTTGCACTTGAGTTAGGGAAGGAAAAGGCAGCGAGGAAGGAAACTGGTCACCCCAACTTTTGATGCTGGACCTAGTATAGTGAAATCTCTAACACTTTACTCCCTACGGCAGTACCTGCTATGAGACTACCTTGACCTTTTACCTATGAATAACTAATTGCCTCGTGTATTTCCCTAGCATCGCTGAAAGGTGAAGGATCCCGTTACATGCCCACTGAGGCATATTGGGAATATGGTGTTAGGCCCATTTTTTCTTGACCATCGGCACACTAGGGGTGATGTGGTCAGCATCACACTGGCCGCCTTAACTTTCTCAGAGTTGCTCTGGTACCCATTTCATGAGGCTGGGACGACCCCGGAGCCGTTTGTGGTCTAAAAAAATGCTACCTCAACTGGGGATCGAACCATGGACCCCCGAGCTCGGAATCCAGACCAAAGCATCACTGAGGAGACAAAGAAAGAATAAGGTGACTGCTCCCTCAGGGATGTCGTAAGAGGCGACTAATATGAGGTTGTGAATGCGGCTGGCAACCTCATCATGTTAAACAATTTGCTACATAAACCACAGCTGTTGGGGACCTCCCAGTAACGATAAAACAGACAGACTGCTGTGTCCGTTTCAGATTCTGCTCATTTCCTCAGACCTCCGGGTCCTGAGTGTTCCTCTATAAATCCCTTTGTGCAGATGAGGAAGGGACATTCCTCGAAACCTTCGGGTATATGAGGCTCTGTCCATTTTGGCTGGAATGACGTTTCGATTGTTCGGTGGTTTTATAGCGAATATGAGTACACATGAGGGCAAGTTCTGGCACAATGGGCTAATCACCTGTTTGCCAGTCACCTTGATTACACGTTTTGCCCAGGGGCTTTGTGCTTCTGGGTCCCCTCTACACCTCGTTTCACGGGGTAGAAGAGGTTCTGATTATGAGATGAGATGAAACCACAGCTGTACGGGCACATGAATGCTTTGGTGCAGGATTGCATGTAAGCGGGTCAGTTGCTGTGGTGGTTCCATGTAAGCGGGTCAGTTGCTGTGGTGGTTCCATGTAAGCGGGTCAGTTGCTGTGGTGGTTCCATGTAAGCTGGTCAGTTGCTGTGGTGGTTCCGTGCTTCCTAAGGAGCGAAAAGGAAAATGATGATGATAATTGACTGTCTATGTCTTTCCCATCCCGGAGCCACGGTAGCGCAGTGGTTAGTGCACTGGCTTCCTAGCTCGGTGGTCCATGGTTCGATTCCCAGTTGAGGTGGGATTTTTTAGACCGCAAACGGCTCCAGGGTCGACCCAGCCTCATGAATTGGGTACCAGAACAATTCTGGTAAGGTTAAGGCGGCCGGCGTGATGTTGACCACATCACCCCTAGTGTGCCGACGGTCAAGAAAATATGGGCCTAACACCATATTCCCAATATGCCTCAATGGGCGTGTAACGGGATCTTTTACCTTTTACCTATACAGGTCAAGGTCGTTAAGACATTCAATGAAGACTGTCATACTAGACTATACATAACGCCTTCTTGTAGTCTGTAAGACTGTCAAGCTAGACTATACATAACGCCTTCTTGTAGTCTGTAAGACTGTCATACTAGACTATACATAACGCCTTCTTGTAGTCTGTAAGACTGTCATACTAGACTATACATAACGCCTTCTTGTAGTCTGTAAGACTGTCATACTAGACTATACATAACGCCTTCTTGTAGTCTGTAAGACTGTCATACTAGACTATACATAACGCCTTCTTGTAGTCTGTAAGACTGTCATACTAGACTATACATAACGCCTTCTTGTAGTCTGTAAGACTGAAGACCTTCTTGTAGTCTGTAAGACTGAAGGCCTTCTTGAAGTCTGTAAGACTGAAGACCTTCTTGTAGTCTGTAAGACTGAAGGCCTTCTTGTAGTCTGTAAGACTGAAGGCCTTCTTGTAGTCTGTAAGACTGAATACCTTCTTGTAGTCTGTAAGACTGAAGACCTTCTTGTAGTCTGTAAGACTGAAGACCTTCTTGTAGTCTGTAAGACTGAAGACCTTCTTGTAGTCTGTAAGACTGAAGACCTTCTTGTAGTCTGTAAGACTGAAGACTTCTTGTAGTCTGTAAGACTGAAGACCTTATTGTAGTCTGTAAGACTGAAGACCTTATTGTAGTCTGTAAGACTGAAGACCTTCTTGTAGTCTGTACGACTGAAGACCTTCTTGTAGTCTGTAAGACTGAAGGCCTTCTTGTAGTCTGTAAGACTGAAGACCTTCTTGTAGTCTGTAAGACTGAAAACCTTCTTGTAGTCTGTAAGACTGAAGGCCTTCTTGTAGTCTGTAAGACTGAAGGCCTACTTGTAGTCTGTAAGACTGAAGGCCTACTTGTAGTCTGTAAGACTGAAGGCCTTCTTGTAGTCTGTAAGACTGAAGACCTTATTGTAGTCTGTAAGACTGAAGGCCTACTTGTAGTCTGTAAGACTGAAGGCCTACTTGTAGTCTGTAAGACTGAAGGCCTACTTGTAGTCTGTAAGACTGAAGGCCTACTTGTAGTCTGTAAGACTGAAGACCTACTTGTAGTCTGTAAGACTGAAGAAACCAGTCAGCAACTAATACAGCGTCCCCTGTATTTCCCAGGGGTCACTGAAGAGACAAAGAAAGAATTGGATTACTGTCCCCCTCAGGCGTGTCGTAAGAGGCGACTAATATGAGGCTGGGCAAGCGGCTGGCAACCTCATCGTGTAAAACAAGCTGCTACAGAAACCACAGCTAATAGAGCGCATGAATACTTGGTTGAAGGTCGGCAGCATGTTTTTTCACTGAGCGAATAGGGTAATGAATACGCCGATGCAGCTGGATATTAAAGAGAAGTGTAAGATATGTTATATTCTCCCGAAATAACGAGCCAAAATAACAAGACATCAAAGAAGAGTTGGCCACTCGAAAAGCAGCAGCTGGGAGACTTTTCAGGCCATAAATCGAGGATTCCTCAGCAAGAGAGAGGTTGGTAAGAAAACGAAGATGGCTGTATACCGCTCCACCTATGTCCCAGTCTTGACATATGGATGCGAGTCATGGGCAATGACTACAACCCATAAAAGCCAGATCCAAACCTCAGAAATGAGGTATCTGAGGAAGGTGGTTGAAGTAACAAGAAGAGACATGGTACGCAACCAGACGATACGTCAAGGCCTAAAATGCCACCCCCTACAGACCCAAGTAGAACAGTCCCAACTAAGATGGTTTGGCCATGTCTGCAGAATGGGAGAAGATCGGCTACCACGACAAGCATGGGAAACAAAGAGCCAAGGATCCAGACCCCGAGGACGACCCAGAGTCCGCTGGGAGGACAACATTAGACAATCTTTGAAGGACCGAGGACTAGAATGGAACCAGGCCAGGAGGAAGACAGCCGATAGAATAGTCTGGCGCTCTCTCTTCCAAACCTCTACACCTCACGGTAGAAGGGGAACGACTAAGTAAGTAAGTAAGTAAGTAATAACAAGACATGGCTGTAAAATTTCTTTCCCACTGTAAAGTTGCTTTCACACACACTGTAAAATGTCAGTCTGTAAAGAAGTATCAGTTGTATACTGTAAACCTTCTGTAAAGTGTGGTGTGTTCTCTTTCTTCTGTAAAGCTCCACTATCAATCACTGTAACATGTTGTTGGTGGTGCCACTACTGTATATGTCCATTGTAGTGTACAGAGTTGTTGAGATCAGGCATGCTCCAGTCAACCCAGCTGTAAATGGGTAACTCACCGTAGTCCTAAGTTAGGGAAGGCAAAGGCAGCTGTAAACAGTAGTTTCCCTCTAAGGCTCCAGGGAAGCAGGCCCTAAACTTGGTCACTTCAACCGACGCAGGATGGTGTATATATGGGTAGAAGTGTAGAGTGTGTTTAACGCGAATGGTGTACTGTTCGTGTTCTGACCAAACTAAACACTCATTCACTTGTGTCTACAAGGCACCAATGCAGACTGCTGGAATCTTTGTTTACACAGTTTATTTGGACGCTCACACTGGGACATAACGAGTAAATCATGGGTATGTTGACATATCAATTTGCAGGCATACATAGTAGATCCTATGTCATGGCACATTCATAAATAATAGGTAGTACATCAATGGCCGCATCCCCTATCTGACTAAGCGCGTCAGTGAAGGCGGATCGGTAAGTAACTAAAGTTGCTTTATATTCACAGTTTATCATATTGTGAAACCACGATAAGGGGTTTCTATCAAAATTGAGATCTCCTTGCCACTGTCCGAATAATAAGATACATGTTCCGTTCTTTAGACAGTGATCCAAAAAATGCGATGACAGGAATGTAACATGGCCGCCTACCTGAGTTGTCGCTCACTCGCTCACAGGAGGATATATATATATAAGCCAAAGTTAATTTGCAATACATATGCATAATTTCATAAAGTTCCTCCACACAGATCTACCGTAATCCAGTTACCTCACGTAGATATAATTACAGTATGGAGCCTGTCATCTCCGTCGATACAAACTTGACCCTAGCGTTGCGAAGCACAAAATTCCCGCTAGGCCTAACCGACCTGAGATCATCAAAACAGGGACTGGAATTACCTGGAGTCCGAATCATACATGGTACCGTACATTAGGAGAGTCTCTAACACAACTCTAGTAGAGACACAATCTCCTATAGAAGAAAAACCACTTCGTAAATCATCTTTACTGAAGAATCTACCAGCCCTGGAAAAATGCGTACCCGCCATTGTCACGGTACATCGGAACTCATCACGACTAGACAAGACAACTCCTACTTCCGCTAGAGCGGTGTAACAAGAATATAGTCCTGCCTACCCATCCAAAATATACAATATAGGACTGATTCTACTTGTACTAATAATATGTAATACATATGAATTCAGGCCATAAACATAATAAGCAAATTAATCTATTTTCTGGCCCTAAGAAATAGGTACGGACAAGGGTGTCATATCCATGCGCCGAATTAATATCAAGAACGATTACTCCTATAATCAAAAGGGTAAAACAATTATGGATTATCTAGCCTTCCCCATAGACAGCATTTTCATACACAAATGAATGAATGTCTATATCTTTTCCATATTAAATAGCCATATCGATTTTTGTAATATGTGCGTCAAAATATGCACGCAACAGATTACCACACCCCTCGGGGAAAAAAAATGGTACTTTTTTTTTTTTGAAATACATCTAGGAGCAACATACAATAGGCTCACAACGCACCAATAACAATGCGCAGATGATAAGCATAAGTTTTCTGACCTTAGAGAAAGTACTTCTCTAAGTATAAATATTTCCAGAGAGGTGTCACCAACGCATACTACAATATTAGCAATGACACAATTTGTACATTAGTTTATACATAAATTTCATCTAAGATATCTTAACATCATGATCATCAAAGACGAAAAAAACATTGAAAGATCAGCGGTGAATAAATATCAATGAACCGCTAAGTAGTGTTACAATCAATATATGATATTACATATGTGTACACATTTCAACATAGGAACAACTGTATCAAAGTTGTATAACAGTTATGAATCATGTGGGCATCTAGACAAAATATCTGCCATCACATTTTCTGACCCACGGATAGCTCGCACCGAAAAATGAAATGGCTGCAAAGCAATTGCGTATCGCGTTGATCTTGCGCTCTTCAGATTTTTACTCTGAATAGCCGTAAGAGCTTTCTGGTCAGTTTCCACAATGAAATGCGCGCCAAGAAGAAATCTTTGCAGTTTAAGGATTGACCAAACCATAGCCAATAATTCACGGTCTAGGACCGAGTAATTCTTCTCTGCGGCATTTAATTTCCGAGAAATATACATCACAGGATGCAGAGTTCCAAAGTACTCTTGCATTAGTGCTACTCCAATCCCGGTGGATGAAGCGTCACTACGAAGAATAAATGTCTTATCCTTAGAAGGCAATACTAGGATAGGTGAAGTAGAAAACATAGTTTTAACCTTATCCAAAGAGGATTGACATTCTTGAGTCCAATGGACTACATTAGGAGACCCTTTCTTTAGCAAGGAAGAAAGAGGTGACATAATGGAGGACAGATTCGGAATGAATCGTCCATAAAATTGTATTAGACCTAAGAGACTTCGCACTTGCTTTTTAGTCTTAGGAATAGAAATGTTAAGTATCTTACTTGTATTATGGTCTTCTGTTTTTAGGAACCCATGACCAACACGGTGTCCTAAGAAAGATATTTCGCTAAAACCAATACATGCTTTCGATGGTTTCGCTGTCAGATTATGCTCGCGTAAGATAGACAATAGTTCATTTATCCCATTATAGTGATCGTTCCAAGTATCACTGAAAAGACAGATGTCATCAAGATACGCAATGACATCTGAGCGATGAGATAGGATTCGACGCATCATGCGTACGAATGTTGCAGGGGCGTTCATAAGACCGAAAGGCATGAAATTCCATTGGAATAGACCCCTAGGCGTCGAAAAAGCAGTAAACGGTTTGGCGTGTTCGGATAATGGAACTTGCCAATATCCCTTAGACAAATCGAGTTTAGTAAAGAAATGAGAATTCGATAGTCTCGTAAGTAGCTCTTCTAGTAAAGGCATAGGTTCAGCATCAAATTTCGTCACTTGGTTCAATTTGCGATAATCCACGCAAAGACGTATGTTATTGTCTTTTTTTTCGTACAATAACCATCGGCGAAGAATATGCTGATGTGGATGGTTCAATAATTTTTAACTCTATCATCTCATCCAACTCTTTCTCTACCTGTGCTTGAAAATGTATCGGGATAGGATACGGTCTGACTCTTATTGGACTATGGTCAGTAAGAATAATGTCATGTTGAATGACATCAGTTTGACCAGGAATGTCAGTAAGGACATCCTGAAATTGTTCTAACATAGTAGAAACTTGTTTCTGCTCTCCTGGAGATAATTCTGGAGAAATTGCAACATCTTTCCATGATTCATTAGAGTGAAGAGGAATCATTGGAAAAGGTAAATTTACATCCGAGAAACTCGTTTCCTCATCCTGTATTACTGACAGAGATGAGTACTGTCCATGTTGGACTGGAAAATCGTCCGTTGCCTGGAAAACAGGTTGTAAATAATCAGGACGTTCATGGAATTCCGTGAGCATGTTGATGTGGAAGGTTTTACGCTTCCCGTCAATATCGACGATATAGTCAACATCGGAAACTTTTGATATTATATCGTACGGACCTTTCCAAGAAATAAGAAGTCTATTTTCCCTACAAGGTAGCAAGACAAATGCTTTGTCACCTGGACAAAGTTGTCGCAAACATCTCTTTTTATTGGCAAATTCCCTTGCCTTCTGTTTCGCAAATTCAGAAGAAGCAGTTGCCAATTTGCATGCTTCAATAATCTTGTGTCTAAGTGCGATGACATATTCATAAGAGGATTTTGTGTCATCGACAATATTATCAGCAGTTATAAGATCATGAAGTAAGGACATAGGACCTCGCGGTTTCGCGCCAAAGACAAGTTCAAAGGGAGAAAATCCTGTATGTTCGTTGGCGACCTCTCTATATGCAAAGAGAGCCGCGGGTAAAACCCTATCCCAATCCTGAGGATGATCTTCTGTTATCTTACCTAGTAGGTTTTTCAGAGTTCTATTCAGACGTTCCACCATCCCATTGGACATAGGATGATAAATACTACTCAGCGATCTCTCTATCTTAAGAGTCGACATTACTTGAGACATGGTATCCGATATGAGTTGGGTACCATGGTCGGATAATATTTCTGCTGGAAATCCCAGACGAGAAAATATTAACCAAAGAGCATCTGCGACGTCAGCAGTAGTTATGCTCTTTAGAGGAACAGCCTCCGGCCAACGTGTGCACATATCAACACACGTCAAAATAAATTGGTGTCCTCTAGCAGACTTTATCTTAAATGGACCAATGATGTCTATCGCCATTTTTTGAAATGGTCGAATTGGAATGTCTGCAGCCTGAATAGGTGCATCATGGCGTGGACCTCTGGATTTAATCTCTTGACATACTTTACAAGATCGACAATAGATTCGTATGTCCTTATTCACAGCAGGCCAAAAGAAAGATTGAAGAACTCTAGCTTTAGTACGGGAAAAACCCATATGTCCAGCACACTGCGAATCATGAGCGTGCTGTAAGATTTTAACTCTCATATTTTTAGGCACAAGGATTTGAGAATGAATGGACTTAGCGGAGTCTTGTACCATACGTACAAGTACGCCATTCTTCATCGTAATCCATGATTTACGATTTGTATCCTTATTCGGATCACCTTTTGTTGCCAGAGTAAAGAATTTATTTAGAGTAGGATCATCTTCCTGCTGTTTTATAAAGGAATCATGGGAAATCTCCAAGGGATCATCTTGGATCTGCGCATCATTATCTTCAGAATGTGCAGATTGCGGCATATTAAGAGCTTGAGCCCTAGTGATTACTGCATTAGCAGATTGCATATTAACATTTTCCCAATTAGAAATTTGCTGTGGAGTGCATTCTTTCACTCCATGAATGCGACCGATGATAAGATCAGCGATCGGATTCGGCAAGAGACATGCTTGCACCTCTCCTGTAAAGAAAGGCGTTGCAATATTGATAATGGCAGTGGAGTACTTCTCCAATGTGCCACCAAATGTTACACATTTGACTATATTGCCTGTAGCTCGAGAAGGATTTACGAGTGATTGCCTCACTCCGATGGTAGTGCACCCTGAATCGAAAAGAATTGATACCGGAGTACCATCTATTAGGCCCCTATTAAAGACAAGAGCACCCCTTCCATTATGCGCGATTGACGCATGGAGCGCGGGAAGCGGGTGACCGCAGCTTAAAGTAGAAACTGTGGTTGGATCGAATAATGTTTTGCATTGCGAACACTCAAATGCTCTAGCAAAATCAAAAGCGGAATTTGCTACACTATTGGAGTCTTTTTTATCATTATTCTGATTACCGGCGTCGTGGAACTCCTGTTGTGCAGAGTTAGCCTGGTAATAAGATTTACCATGTCTTTTGTGTTGTGATCTACCTCGGTTATAATTGTCTCTATAATTATTATTGCCTCTGTTATAACCCCTATTTGGGTTTGAATCATAATATTCATGATCATAATCATCACGCTCATTATATTGAGTATCCCTGTAATATTGGTTTTTTTGTCTCCATGAAGCACTTGGGTAGTTCCTATAGCTACTCCCTTTACGAGAATTTCTAAAATTATGGGTACCCCTCGCGTGTCGAGGACTATCTGCCCGATTCCAGTTCTTCGAAGAAGAACCCTGATTTGAGTGGTTATCTTGGTTTTGATACTTATTCCAATTAACCTTTTTATCAAATTTATTTTTAGCTCCTTGGAATTTGTGTGAGTAATTCTGATTATATTCTGTTGCCGAAGCAACTGGCATACTCTCTTTAATGTTAGAGTTACTAAGAATCATGTCAGGGTGTGCCGTGGCATACTGGTCACAATATTCTTCCATTTGCTTTAATGTACTAGGTTTACGCTCATGTAAGAACTCTAGGAATGATTTATTTACCGAAGACATGACCTTGTCTCTTAGCAATAAATCCGTAAGACCATCAAATGTTTTCTCTGTTTTGGATAATTCAATCCATCGTGAAAGTGTAATTCGTGCTTTTGAGATGAATTCTGAGAATTCTACACCTACCTCAGGTCTCATTGTTTTAAACAAAAGACGATAACCTTCCTCAGACAGCTGATATCTCTTCATCAAAGCTGCCCTAACAGCATCATAATTATCCTTGTCGGCCTCTTCGACGAAATATAACTTACTCAGAGACTCCCCTTTTAGATTTTCAGACAACTGATTCACATACTGTGATTTGTCAACATTATGAGCTCGACAAGCCCGTTCAAATCTATCAAGCCAGAATGCTATATCATCACTGGCAGAGTTGAACGCTGGTACCTTGACCTTGTACACAAAGGGTTTACCATTGCCACTAGATGCCTGATTAACATTACTCATACTTGTCAATTTTAATTTCTCTAATTCAAACTCATGTTCTCTTATTGCTTTTCTCTCTTCAGCTTCTCTATCTAATTTTTTTTGTTCTGCAGCAGCAGCAGCTTCTAATTTTTTCTGTTCTGCATCAAATCTCCTTTCCTCCACTTGCATCTGCAATTTCTTTAGTTCAGCAGCAGTATCAGCTTCTTTTTCTAATCTTTTTTCTTCAGCTAGAGCTTTCTTCTCTTCAGCAGCAGCTTTTTTTTCCTCAGCAGCAGCTTTTTTTTCTTCTGCAGCTAATGCTTTGTCATATTGAGCAACAGCCCATTGTTCTAAGTCTTTCCCAGTCTTATCAAGGGATTTTCCTTGTGCTATAAAGTAATCTAATGTAGACATTTTGTCTTCTTAAATCAGAAACCTAAAAAGTAAATAAATTACCTTATTTCACTTTAATGGGAGACAAGTCTATACCATAGACTTAGTCTTAGTGAAAACTTGTATGGTTTATAATAACCAATGATAACTTGAGTACCTGTGGACAACAATAACTGTCTATCTCAAATACTGTGGGAGACAAGCCTTACAAAGGTCTTGTATACCTTAATGTAATCAATGATCACTTGAGTACCTGTGGAAAATAATATTTCCCTTTTCCAATCACTTTGGGAGACAAGCCTTATAAAGGTCTTGTACACTTTGTTTTATAACAATAACAATCATAAAGTACTGATCTGTACTATAAGTGTATTCCACTATACCTCATATGTCATATGTCAACTAAAGACATTACAAAGGACAAACAAGAAAAGACAATCTGAAAACATTTGCAGAGATCAAATTAAATTAAATAGGAGAAATGAAAAAAAAATGATCACAGAATCCGTGATGATAACTGTAATAAGATAACAAGACAAATAACGCCACAGTGTATAAACATAAGGGTGTAAAGAACTAAAGTGAAAGGAAAGATGAGACCTACAATTATACAAACAAATCAAACAAAAATAAAGAACAGAAAAAATGTTACAAATACAAATATGAAACAGTCGTCACAACTAACCAAATATTTGCAAACTATGTTGCATGCAAATTTCAATTAAGAAATTGCTCCCTATAGAACGCCAGAACAAGACCAATATCACTTGGTATTTCCTGTTCTAGTCACCTCCCATCCAGGCCCGCAAAGACATAATCACACATATAAACAAATAATATATAAACATAAATATATATAAATCATCAATGTGTGTATCATATCATGCAATGTGTTGTAGTTGCAATGTATAGTACTGTATGCTCAGTTTTAATCAATTAGACTACCACTTTATTGAGTAATAGATTTGCATTCTAACTATTACACTGTCCAATTTTTTTGAGCACATTAGAAGATCCACCGATGAAATTTGCACTTTATGTTCAACAATGCTCTTGTATTACAGCAGGATAAACAATCACTGGTTTAGAACAATGACTGTATTGTGCCAAATGTCAACAAGTGCTGACCCAGATATTGCTACACTTGTCAGAACAGGTCAAGCTGACACTGATTGTATAGCTGTCCTACTGGTGTTGATGTGGTCAAACAAATGTTCTTGTAACTGTAAAATGTGATTCTCAACACAAGACTGCGTAGGCTGGACCCAGGGATCTGGCTCACCACTGTAAAATTTCTTTCCCACTGTAAAGTTGCTTTCACACACACTGTAAAATGTCAGTCTGTAAAGAAGTATCAGTTGTGTGGTGAAGTGGGATGTTATAAATATGTATAGGGGACTTAGTGTACTGACTGAGATCAGCTGTGAAGGTATATATATCTAATAAGAGTAGTGTATTATATATAACCTTACTTGCTGCCACATATGTATACCTCAGTCAGAATTATTCTGGAATAGTGTGATGACTACGTTGTATGTCTAGGGTATGTGTATGATGAAGTGTAAGTCATAACAACAACAGACAGATAAACACTTTAATTTATTCCACCACACTTGACAACACTGTGACACTCACATACATATAACACTCTAAAGGATATCTTAAAGGAGTCACTGATAACTTTTCAAATAACAATATGTATTCATTGCTGTTATGAATGAATATGTGTCCTGATTCAAATACAAAGGGAACCAGGAATCACAATCAATTTTATAGTAATATGAAGTAATACTGGTTTTGTTTTGTTCAAGCTCTGTTGGTATTTGTCATCATGACTTCAATAGTTTGTCTTTATTGGAACTAGTATTGGAGATGTTCTCAGTTCCTGATATTAAAAACAATTTACTTCCCCTCTTAAGTTTATGTTACAATGTTATTTTAAGATGGGGGTACATAATTTTGAGCTCAGCTGGCCACATCAGCTTATCTTGCGTGATGGCGGCAGGAAAAGACTCCTCTGCTCGATTTCTCCCCTGGGCTCTGGAGACACCTCACTGATAGCTAAATGGACCAAGGAGTATGCTGTCCGACTCTGGATTCAGCAAAGCTCTGACCAGGTGCTGCTCAATACCATCAAGACCACGGTCCCTGAAAACAAGAAGGATGTACCTTCTACGTCATAACTAATTTATACTCTCTTTTTACACTGAGCACAATACATCACAAACATTGAGTTCAGAGCGTTAGGCCAACTGTCAGCTTCATCTGAAATACTTTATACCAGTATTAACCTCCTTAATGGTTACTACGCCTCTGCACTTCCAGCATTATTTCTTTCTAGTCAATCATCTAGGTGTCAGTGTACTGTTTGGCCATTCCATGCCGTTTTACTTTCCTCCGACACCTTCTGTTCAGGCTGGAGCATTATAGGCTTTACATCATGTTTGCTACTGAACTACACATATATACAGGCATAAATTAACAATTCACATTCAATTTTCATTAAAAGATACTGAATGTTTCAAGCTTACCACAATTCATAGAATAAACACAGATACGTTGACTAGCAATGAATTCTGGCACAAATTCCCATCTGCTTATGTTCCAGGCTTTATTTAGCAAAAATATGAGCTGGCTTCAACGCACTGTTACTTTATCAAGCTTATTTGAACTAGTGGTCTCGAACTAACGCTCCTAAGTGATTATATCAGCGAGTCTGGCCAATGGAGCCACGTTTCGACAAGTGTTTGAAAAAATTTTACCTTCCTACGTCTCCCCTAACAACCAAAGATAGTATTTATAGTCCGACCAATCGTGTTTAGTCTTATATTTGTTGCGCTCCAATCAATTTGGAGTTTACATGGTAGGCTATTTCCGTACGCACGGTTTTTTTTAAACACGTTATAAAAAAATTTTATGAGCAGAAATGATTTCATGCTGTCAGGCATCCCCACTATTTTATTTTGGTTATAACTTGTTAATTCCTAGACTATTTGCGTAACGTTTTACATATTCTTTGTCAGCAAGCCCTAAGGAACCCAAATATACAAATTTAATAGAGCTAATATGCTGCGTTCAAAATATGCAATTCCTTCTACCTCCTGTTTCGAAGATGTGCTGTCTGGGTACTGTAATGTTTTCAAACGTAAACCCATCTAATGTTATCTTTTCTAATAAGAGTTTTTCAGGATTTAAAAACCTAACTCTGGGAAGGGTAGTGAATTTATCACTGTCCGTCCGAAAAAGTTAGTGCATGTGGCCTTACACGCGTGATAGTAGTAATTGTGTATCGCGCGACGCGTGTTTTTGTGTTGCACGTGTTCGGCTTTATGCCTCTCCCTTCTCTCTATCCTATCCTTTAGTCCATCTGTCTTTAGTTACGCCGTGTATAAAATGGAATGAATGAAATATTAAAATTAGGTCATTGTTCAGCTTGCGTATCTCACTGTTTTTCCAAGAAATACAGCACACGTTTCATTGAAGAAAGCGGGTAATAATACAGTAGGCTTTTACTATCAACGTGAAGGCGTTACAATTTGCCGACGAATTAGAAAACAAGGGGGATTTCGAGTACAGTCATTGTGACAGCACTGTTCTTTACCATTCTTCTTCCTTTTATTAAATTTATTTGTTAGGCTTTGCATTTACCTTTTAATTTAGATATGTGGATTAGAATATTTCACGACACCTCCCCTCTTAAAACAGACATTATATGTCAGTCCTTTATTCTATATACACATAGAGAAATTTATTATTATTTCTGGGGTTTACGGTGATTCTCATCACACGGATGGCGGCTTAAAAAATCCGCTCCCAAATTTGTTTTTCCAGATATATACTCAATGCTAAAATTATATGGAGCCAAAAGTAAAAACCATCGGAGTAACCTGGAGTTCTCATGCCTAGCCTGTGCTAGAAACGATAAAGGTTTGTGGTCTGTTTGCAACTTAAAGGCCTTCCCATACAGATAAATATTGAATTTCTTTATTGCCCATATTACTGCAAGACATTCTTTTTCGCTAGTTGAGTAATTGATTTCAGCTTTATTCAATTTTCTGCTAGCATATGCCACTGGGCTTAATTCCCCATCCAATGCATCTGATTTCTGTAGTAGAGTTGCACCTAACCCAATATTACTTGCATCCGTCCTTACTATGAATTCTTGACTTAAGTCAGGTAATTTCAAAATGGGTTTACTTGTGAGCTTTTCCTTCAATTCTTGGTAAGTCATTTCACATTGTGGTGTCCATGTAATGCGATCTGGATGTCCTTTACGTGTCAAATCAGTTAACGGTGCACATATGGAATTAAAGTTTTTGATATACTTCTGGTAGAAACCACATAATGAGACAAAGGATCTCACGTCCTTCTTGGTTTGTGGTCTCGGGGCTTTCTGTAGTTTCTCTAAATTCTTTGGGTCAGGGGTCATGTTTCCCTGATAAACTGTGTGTCCCCAAAATTCCAATTCTTTACATCCAACGCAACATTTGGTTGGTCGGGCTGTTAAATTTGCCTCCCTAAGTCGATTAAACAGCATGTTCAGAGAGTCAATGTGTTCCTCAAATGTTTCTGTTGCTATCAGGATATCATCCATGAAATTTGTTATACATGGATTATTCAGAGGGTCCAATAATTTTCTCATCATTCTAGAGAAGACACTAGGCGCATTCTTCAATCCAAATGGCAATCTATTAAACTCATAGTGTCCTTCTGAGGTACTAAAAGCTAGGTATGGTCTAACCTCAGGCTTTACTGGAATCTGATAGTATCCTTTACTCAGATCCACTTTTGAGAAATATTTAGCTTTATTTAGTCTGGCAAACAGCTGATTTGTATCCGGCAATGGATCCACCTGTCCTTCTGTAATAGCATTCAGTCTCCTGTAATCTATACAGAGTCTATGTTCTCCAGAGGGCTTCCTTAAGAGTACAACACCGGAACTATATGAGGATTCACTGTGTGAAATAATTCCCTCCTTCAATAGATAGTCTATCTCTTCCTTCAAAGCTTTCTCCTTAGCAAACGGAATCGAATATGGTTTCATACAGACAGGTGTGGGGTCTATCAGTTTCATATCATATTCCAATAGGTTTGTATGCCCTGGTCGGTCTGTTAACACCTCTGCATGATTATTTAGAACCTGTTGCACTCTCTCTTTCTGAGTTTTCGTTAAATGTGTACTGATTTTCACCTGTGCTGCTGTCTCACAGGGGTGTAATGGATACTCAAATGATGAAAGTGGTTCCTTTTTCATCTCCATGGCGATGGACAAGGTCAACAAGTGTGTCTCCTCCTGATGTTCTCTTTCCAAATATTTCTTCAGGAGGTTCACATGATAGATTTTTTCTTTCCCCTTCTTATCTATCTTATAATTTGTTCTAGATACCTTCTCTAAAACTGTATATGGACCCTGCCATCCAATTTGTAACTTATTCTGACTCCCGGGCAAAAGAAGCAGTACTTTCTCTCCCACAGCCAAATTTCTGTCTTTCGCCTTCCTGTTATAATAGGCAGCATGTTTCTTCCTGGCTTGTTTCAAATTTTCATTGGAAAGTTTCCAGCCAGTTTTTAAACGAGTGGTCAGCTCATTCACATATTGGTATGAAGATGTAATGTTTTCCTCTGCCTTTTCATCAGTCCACGTTCTTAACAAAGCTTCGAGTGGACCTTTTATTGGCCTTCCAAACAATAATGTTGCCGGGGCCATACCGGTTGAACTATGGGGTACCTCCCGATAAGCAAAAGGGGCGGCGTGCAGGTACTGGTCCCATGTATCTGGTTTTTCGTGTGCCAACTTTCTCAGGATCGACATCAATGTGCCGTTAAATCTTTCCACTTGGCCGTTCCCTTGGGGATGATACACACTACAATGGAAGTGTTTGGCCTGGAAGATCCTGAAAACTTCTTCAGTTAGTTTCCCCTTGAACTGAGAGCCATTATCAGTCAAGATTTGATTGGGAAAGCCTAACCTGGTGAAAATTGTGAGCAATGCCTCTGCCACATGTTTAGAATCAATCGATGACAGGGCTACAGCCTCTCCCCACATAGAACAAGTGTCCACCAGAGTCAGAATGTAGCTGTTCCTTCTCTTGGTTCGGGTGAGAGGTCCCACAAGATCCACGGCAACTCTCTCAAAGGGTGTTCCCACTATGGGCATTTCCCCCAGAGTTGCTGGTGCAGTCCAATGTTTAGGTGCTACTCGTTGGCACTCTGGACAGGATTTTACATATCGTTTGATATCTTCAGTTATTCCTGGCCAGAAATAGTGACAAGCTATTCGCTGTCCTGTTGCGCTGATTCCCATATGACCACTGAAGGGAATCGCATGCCCTAGTTCCAACACTTTAGTCCTATATGAAGTGGGAAGGACCAGCTGTCCGTGACCATTGGATTCAGATCCAGCCTTCCTATATATCAGTTTGTTCTTCATATAAAATTCTCCCTTGCCTGGAGGTGTATGAGATTTGGGCAACTTCTTGAAACATGGCTTGAGTGTTTTGTCCTCAGCCTGTGCCTTCCTTATCTCATCTGGGTGAGTATTTATGGGATTATCCTCCTCCTTTTTTGACTGTGATCTGGTCTGCACTGTTGCCAATATCACAGGTCTCTTGGGATTCCCCAAGAAGACATATCTACACCCCAATATTAGAGGGTAGATTGGCTCATTTATCACTGCTGCTTTTATGATTCCTTCCACATATCGCGTTTTCACTTTTATTCGGGCGACGGGAAGTGTCATGGTAGCTACATCCTTGGTTGCAGTTTGAATCTCCACTGTTTCTGTGGTGTATTGATCGGGCTGCACCAGGTGAGAACTTACAACGGAATCGTAATCTAAACCGGTATCATATAAACACCTTATAGTGACACCATTACAGATGACATCTTCACACACTGGGGGGTGGTATGGTTCCTGTAGTTCTTCAGGTTTGACCTTCTTTTCCTTTTTCCCCGATGTCATAGCAGCACAATGAGGAGGTTTCCTTCTACAATGGTCAGTGTCATGATTGTTCATCTTACAATTTTTACACCACCTTTTTCCTTGGTTGAAAGATTTTCTTTCATCATATTTCCTTTCATCGAATTGTGGGAATTTATTTTTATTTTCATACCGTGGCCTATCAAATTGGTGCTTACCTTTGTTTTGATCCCTAGGATCAAATTTATTAAAGTTCTGTGGTGCCTTAAAGTTATCCACTTGTTTCTTTTTATTACCTGTTACCTCTGCTTGAGCTGCTTGATACCTTTCAGCAACATTTAGCAACTCACCCAGCCTCTCTGCACCTTGTTCCATGAGAAACTTTCTCAGGTCTGGAGCCATGGACTCTCTTAATTGCTCTATAAGGACCATTTCCTTAAGATCTTGGGTTTTCCCCAGAGAAGTCCATTTCTCCAAGTATGTCTCTATTCGTGCAGAGAACTGGTGATAGGTTTCACCTGACAGTAGTTTAGCATTCCTAAATTTTTTCCTATAGAATTCTGCATTCTTTTCATATCTTAACAAAAGAGCCTGCTTTAGCATGTCATAATTTTCCTGATCACCTCTGCTCATTTTTGCAAAAACTTCATAAGCTGCCCCACGAAGTCCTTGAGATAACTTTAAGCTCCACCTTTCTCTCTCTAACCCATACGTGGTAGCTAATAGTTCATACCTATTTAGGTAGCTCTCTATATCATCGTCTTTCTCAACAAAATGATCTAAATGAAAATTCATAGCTGAGGTTGAGGCTCCTTGGCTAGCAGTGGCATCAGAGGCAAAGGGACTGGCACCATTTTCAGGAGCATGGCCTTGAAACTCAAACTCCCTTAGTCGTAACTCATGTTCCCTTTGTAATCTTTTATCTTCTGCTTCCCTTTCTGCAGCTAATTTCTTCTCTTCCCTTTCTGCAGTCAATCTTCTTTCTTCTGCTTCCCTTTCTGCAGCTAATTTCTTCTCTTCCCTTTCTGCAGTCAATCTTCTTTCTTCTGCTTCCCTTTCTGCAGCTAATTTCTTCTCTTCCCTTTCTGCAGCCTGTCTTCTTTCCTCGGCTTCCAATGCTTTAGCCTCTTTGTCAGCCTCAATCTGCAACCTCTTAGTCTCAGCCTCAGCCTCAAATTGTAACTTCTTAATTTCCTTTTCAGCCTCTAACTTTCTTTCGGCTTCAAACCTTCTTTCTTCGCGTTCAATAAATTTGTCACATTCCGTCGTGACATAGGCAACCATAACTTGCCCATCTAATCCTAACTCTTTTGCAGTCTGAACAGCAGCAGATCGAAATTTGGCCAGGTCCGCCATTGTCTATCAGGTAAATTTATACAATGTCTAACCAACAATTCAATCTCTAACTATATATCTAATGGACAACACAGGCACCGTGAGCTCAACCTTATTTAATTCCACCCAAGGATACCTTTTAATTCTTATATTCCCTGAAGTGAATTACCCCCAATATTTTTAATAGGGAAAGATTCAAAATCCCAAGAGCGAGACCCCAATATATGTGGTGAAGTGGGATGTTATAAATATGTATAGGGGACTTAGTGTACTGACTGAGATCAGCTGTGAAGGTATATATATCTAATAAGAGTAGTGTATTATATATAACCTTACTTGCTGCCACATATGTATACCTCAGTCAGAATTATTCTGGAATAGTGTGATGACTACGTTGTATGTCTAGGGTATGTGTATGATGAAGTGTAAGTCATAACAACAACAGACAGATAAACACTTTAATTTATTCCACCACACTTGACAACACTGTGACACTCACATACATATAACACTCTAAAGGATATCTTAAAGGAGTCACTGATAACTTTTCAAATAACAATATGTATTCATTGCTGTTATGAATGAATATGTGTCCTGATTCAAATACAAAGGGAACCAGGAATCACAATCAATTTTACTTACAAGTTATATGTACAGAATTTATCAATATGAATATTGTAGTGACATATATTATTAAAAGTATCCTATGTGTGTCAGTTGTGTAGTAGTAATATGAAGTAATACTGGTTTTGTTTTGTTCAAGCTCTGTTGGTATTTGTCATCATGACTTCAATAGTTTGTCTTTATTGGAACTAGTATTGGAGATGTTCTCAGTTCCTGATATTAAAACAATTTACTTCCCCTCTTAAGTTTATGTTACAATGTTATTTTAAGATGGGGGTACATAATTTTGAGCTCAGCTGGCCACATCAGCTTATCTTGCGTGATGGCGGCAGGAAAAGACTCCTCTGCTCGATTTCTCCCCTGGGCTCTGGAGACACCTCACTGATAGCTAAATGGACCAAGGAGTATGCTGTCCGACTCTGGATTCAGCAAAGCTCTGACCAGGTGCTGCTCAATACCATCAAGACCACGGTCCCTGAAAACAAGAAGGATGTACCTTCTACGTCATAACTAATTTATACTCTCTTTTTACACTGAGCACAATACATCACAAACATTGAGTTCAGAGCGTTAGGCCAACTGTCAGCTTCATCTGAAATACTTTATACCAGTATTAACCTCCTTAATGGTTACTACGCCTCTGCACTTCCAGCATTATTTCTTTCTAGTCAATCATCTAGGTGTTAGTGTACTGTTTGGCCATTCCATGCCGTTTTACTTTCCTCCGACACCTTCTGTTCAGGCTGGAGCATTATAGGCTTTACATCATGTTTGCTACTGAACTACACATATATACAGGCATAAATTAACAATTCACATTCAATTTTCATTAAAAGATACTGAATGTTTCAAGCTTACCACAATTCATAGAATAAACACAGATACGTTGACTAGCAATGAATTCTGGCACAAATTCCCATCTGCTTATGTTCCAGGCTTTATTTAGCAAAAATATGAGCTGGCTTCAACGCACTGTTGCTTTATCAAGCTTATTTGAACTAGTGGTCTCGAACTAACGCTCCTAAGTGATTATATCAGCGAGTCTGGCCAATGGAGCCACGTTTCGACAAGTGTTTGAAAAAATTTTACCTTCCTACGTCTCCCCTAACAACCAAAGATAGTATTTATAGTCCGACCAATCGTGTTTAGTCTTATATTTGTTGCGCTCCAATCAATTTGGAGTTTACATGGTAGGCTATTTCCGTACGCACGGTTTTTTTAAACACGTTATAAAAAAATTTTATGAGCAGAAATGATTTCATGCTGTCAGGCATCCCCACTATTTTATTTTGGTTATAACTTGTTAATTCCTAGACTATTTGCGTAACGTTTTACATATTCTTTGTCAGCAAGCCCTAAGGAACCCAAATATACAAATTTAATAGAGCTAATATGCTGCGTTCAAAATATGCAATTCCTTCTACCTCCTGTTTCGAAGATGTGCTGTCTGGGTACTGTAATGTTTTCAAACGTAAACCCATCTAATGTTATCTTTTCTAATAAGAGTTTTTCAGGATTTAAAAACCTAACTCTGGGAAGGGTAGTGAATTTATCACTGTCCGTCCGAAAAAGTTAGTGCATGTGGCCGTACACGCGTGATAGTAGTAATTGTGTATCGCGCGACGCGTGTTTAGTGTTGCACGTGTTCGGCTTTATGCCTCTCCCTTCTCTCTATCCTTTAGTCCATCTGTCTTTAGTTACGCCGTGTATAAAATGGAATGAATGAAATATTAAAATTAGGTCATTGTTCAGCTTGCGTATCTCACTGTTTTTCCAAGAAATACAGCACACGTTTCATTGAAGAAAGCGGGTAATAATACAGTAGGCTTTTACTATCAACGTGAAGGCGTTACAATTTGCCGACGAAGTAGAAAACAAGGGGGATTTCGAGTACAGTCATTGTGACAGCACTGTTCTTTACCATTCTTCTTCCTTTTATTAAATTTATTTGTTAGGCTTTGCATTTACCTTTTAATTTAGATATGTGGATTAGAATATTTCACGACAAGTTGTATACTGTAAACCTTTTGTAAAGTGTGGTGTGTTCTCTTTCTTCTGTAAAGCTCCACTATCAATCACTGTAACATGTTGTTGGTGGTGCCACTACTGTATATGTCCATTGTAGTGTACAGAGTTGTTGAGATCAGGCATGCTCCAGTCTACCCAGCTGTAAATGGGTAACTCACCCTAGTCCTAAGTTAGGGAAGGCAAAGGCAGCTGTAAACAGTAGTTTCCCTCTAAGGCTCCAGGGAAGCAGGCCCTAAACTTGGTCACTTCAACCGACGCAGGATGGTGTATATATGGGTAGAAGTGTAGAGTGTGTTTAACGCGAATGGTGTACTGTTCGTGTTCTGACCAAACTAAACACTCATTCACTTGTGTCTACAAGGCACCAATGCAGACTGCTGGAATCTTTGTTTACACAGTTTATTTGGACGCTCACACTGGGACATAACGAGTAAATCATGGGTATGTTGACATATCAATTTGCAGGCATACATAGTAGATCCTATGTCATGGCACATTCATAAATGATAGGTAGTACATCAATGGCCGCATCCCCTATCTGACTAAGCGCGTCAGTGAAGGCGGATCGGTAAGTAACTAAAGTTGCTTTATATTCACAGTTTATCATATTGTGAAACCACGATAAGGGGTTTCTATCAAAATTGAGATCTCCTTGCCACTGTCCGAATAATAAGATACATGTTCCGTTCTTTAGACAGTGATCCAAAAAATGCGATGACAGGAATGTAACATGGCCGCCTACCTGAGTTGTCGCTCACTCGCTCACAGGAGGATATATATATATATAAGCCAAAGTTAATTTGCAATACATATGCATAATTTCATAAAGTTCCTCCACACAGATCTACCGTAATCCAGTTACCTCACGTAGACGTAGATATAATTACAGTATGGAGCCTGTCATCTCCGTCGATACAAACTTGACCCTAGCGTTGCGAAGCACAAAATTCCCGCTAGGCCTAACCGACCTGAGATCATCAAAACAGGGACTGGAATTACCTGGAGTCCGAATCATACATGGTACCGTACATTAGGAGAGTCTCTAACACAACTCTAGTAGAGACACAATCTCCTATAGAAGAAAAACCACTTCGTAAATCATCTTTACTGAAGAATCTACCAGCCCTGGAAAAATGCGTACCCGCCATTGTCACGGTACATCGGAACTCATCACGACTAGACAAGACAACTCCTACTTCCGCTAGAGCGGTGTAACAAGAATATAGTCCTGCCTACCCATCCAAAATATACAATATAGGACTGATTCTACTTGTACTAATAATATGTAATACATATGAATTCAGGCCATAAACATAATAAGCAAATTAATCTATTTTCTGGCCCTAAGAAATAGGTACGGACAAGGGTGTCATATCCATGCGCCGAATTAATATCAAGAACGATTACTCCTATAATCAAAAGGGTAAAACAATTATGGATTATCTAGCCTTCCCCATAGACAGCATTTTCATACACAAATGAATGAATGTCTATATCTTTTCCATATTAAATAGCCATATCGATTTTTGTAATATGTGCGTCAAAATATGCACGCAACAATGGCATTGACTGGGATTCACAGAATATGTGAAGAGACCAAATAGAATGATGATGAAGACTGGTCATAGAGGAAAAGAGGAGTGGAGATATCAAAAAGAACATTGCGAAGAATAGTCATAGAGGAGTGGAGAGACCAAAGAGAACCTGGTGAAGAACGGTCATAGAGGAAGAGAGGAGTGGACAGACCAAAGAGAAAGTAGTGAAGAACGGTCATAGAGGAAGAGAGGAGTGGAGAGACCAAAGATAATCTGGAGAAGAATGATCATAGAGGAAGAGGGGAGTGGACAGACCAAAGAGAGCGTGGTGAAGAACGGTCAATGAAGGAAGAGAGGAGTGTACAGACCAAAGAGAAAATAGTGAAGAACGATCATAGAGAAAAAGAGGAGTGGAGAGACCAAAGAGAAAGTAGTGAAGAACGATCATAGAGGAAGAGAGGAGTGGAGAAACCAAACAGAACGTGGTAAAGAACGGTTGTAGAGGAAGAGAGGAGAGACCAAAGACAACCTGACGAAGAACGGTGAAAGAGAAAGCAATGTCTATCTCCAATTCTCTTCTCGCTTTTTTTAGGTCTCCTTCTATGTCTCTGGCCCTGAAGATTCTAGAACAGAGACTGCCTCGCAATATGCTGTCAGCTGGTTCTTCTTTTCCTCAACTGTTGTTTCACTAGTATTTTTGTTAAATATTGCGGAAAACGTATTTTAAAAATCATAATTTATTTGTAACATTATCAATCAATACCCTTTAGCTCCCCAAGGAGCATAGGCCTTCAACAAACACATGCCAAGTCTTCCTGTTATGTGCCATCCGCTCAAGTTCTTTCCATGTTTTCCTCATCATTTTCACCTCTGTTTCCAGTTCTCTTCTCCGTGTGTTTTTTGGTCTACCTCTGCCTCTCTTTCCCTGTGGATTCCAGAACAAGGACTGCCTTGTAATGCTATCAACAGGTTTTCTCAATGTGTGTCCTATCCATCGCCAGCGTCTTCTTCTCAACTCTTGTTCCACTAGCACTTATCTGGTTCTTGTCATCAATTCCACATTTGTGACTTTGTCATACAATTTCAGTCCTTCTATTCTACGCAAGCATCCGTTTATAAAAGTCTGTAGCTTTTTGGTTGGTGTTTTTGTTGCTCTCCATGTCTCAGAGCCATACAATAGGACTGACTTCACATTTGAGTTGAAGGTTCTTATTTTTGTGTTGGACTTGATTTCTCTTGTTCTCCCTATGTTTCCTAATGCAATGAAAGCTCCTCATGCTTTTTGTATTCTTATTTTGATATCACTGTCTGTTCCTCCAACTTTGTCTATATTACTTCCAAGATATGTGTACGATTCTACATCATTTAGTGGTGTTTCTTCAAGTTCAACATTGTTATCATTTCTTGCATTTATTCTCATAATCTTTGTCTTTTCCCTGTGTATACAAACTACTTGGCAAAGTCTGCGAGAGAGAACGAACGAACGAACGAACTTTATTTTCAAAGGGTTGAGAATTGGGCACGCAGGCCCGTCTGACATTCTGCCCCTCCTTTCTCTCGTCTTTTATACTGATTTCATTTATTCTCACATACATTTTACCCATCAATGTCAAGGAATTCAACGTTGTAAAGGTAAAATAATAGCATACTCACAGAGAGGAAATACCAGCAGAATGGAAGGAAGGTTATCTGGTCAAGTTGCATAAAAAGGGAAATTTACAAGAGTGCACAAATTATAGATTAATAATGTTACTATCAGTGCCAGGAAAAGTATTAAACAGAATCATCCTCGACAGATTAAAAAAGTACATAGACAAGCAACTGAGAGATGAACAAGCAGATTTTCGACAAAAGAGATCCTGTACAGACCAGATAGCCACATTGTGAATAATAGTTGAACAAAGTCTGGAATGGAATTCACCGCTATACATCGGATTCGTGGACTATGAAAAGGCATTTGACAGTGTAGACAGAGAATCGCTTTGGAAATTGATGAGGCATTATGGAGTTCCCATGAAGATCATTAACTTAATAAAGAAGACTTATGAAGACATGGCATGCAGAGTTCTTCACGAAGGACAACTTACAGAACCGTTTAGGATTAGAACGGGAGTGAGACAGGGATGCCTCTTGTCTCCATTTCTGTTCTTACTAGCAATAGATTGGGTTATGAAAACATCGACACCACACAACAGAAATGGAATCCAGTGGAATCTGACTAAACAGCTTGATGATCTGGATTTTGCAGATGACTTGGCTCTTCTGTCCCATAACCATAATCAGATGCAAGAAAAAATGAAAATTCTCGATGAGAGGTCACAACTAGTGGGCCTTAAAATACACAGAGAACATTATCACTTAAAAAAAAAAATTTGTTCTATACAGACCTTATAAAAAAAGAAGTGATTATATTACAAAATAGATAATTATTTTAAAATATAAGTTTTATTAAGGGGTACACGGCTAGCCGCCAGAGTTCTTATTACTCGTTTGGGTAAATATCTCAAGCCAGGTCGTTTTTATGAACACTTTTCCTCCATGTTAGCAAGACTAGTGGCTACATCTCGGACGTGGCGTTTGGATGAATGTCTCAATATTTAGGGAAGTAACCAAGTGATAGCAATTTAATAAAGAAGCATTGCTGCGTTTGGTATGGTGAAAAAAAATAAAGCAAAGGCGTACAATGTATCTTCCTATTACTCAAATATTTTAATATATTCAGTAGTAGAAATGTATGTGTTTCCTAAATGAAATCTTGTTTCTTTTCTGTTATTAATACTTAATGCTTGTGGTCTAACATGTGATTTCTGTGTTTCATAAGTGAAATGTGATGTTTCAGTTATACAAATGATAATTTTCGTGTGCATTGATTATCTGGCATGAGATACCTGCTTTAAATAAATGGCATGTGATGCATGATACAATGTAGATCATAAATTCACATATGATACATAATAAACTTACGATGATGAATTTGATGAATGAATTAACAATGAATACATATATGAGTAAATCTAATATCTGCAACCACAGCTGCACGGATGCATAGTATAATCAAAAACAATGATTGCTATTTCATTGCCTGATAAAACAGACAAATGTAACCAAAGACCACACAAACACCGTGAAAAGATCATCATCATCGCCGAAGATCTATTTCAAAACGAAATAACATCAGTGGAGGAAAATGTAAAAACTTCATATGCAAGTTAGACCTCAATTTTTACACATTAAAATTACAACATTGAAGTGATTGGAAAAAATAATAATAATTAAATGGATAGATCGTTTTTAAGCAAAATCTCTAAGGGATGAAAACTAAATGAACACTCCCAAGTAGTAGAACCAACGTGAACACTTGCAAATTAAACGAATCAAAGATACACATTCAAAATTACCGGTTACAAACTAAATGAAAAAAAAAAAAACCAATTACAAAATCAAAATGAGTGAATGAAATAGGGAAATCAAGCGAACTAACACAAAGCAGGTATGATACAAAAAATGAGTGAGTGAAACAAGTGAATAAAAATGAACTAAAAAATGTAGACAAACTAATTTTTATGTGCGCGATTGGCCTGGGATAACAAAAATGCTTTATGTTATGAAACATATGCTAGAACACCTGTAATATTTAAAAATAAATCAATAGAATTTATATTCCGTGCGGACATACATTATCAACATGATGTAGTAAGTGTACATATACTTTAATTCCCCGTGTGTATGTTTGTTGAAATTATTATTTAGTGCGTGTTTAACAGGTCCGGCTTTAAGAAGCGCCGGCCTAATTTGAAGTTTCAAAGAGGCCCGGCAGGGAAAACTTTAAAAAAAAAAAAGAAGGTCATTTCTTCCATGTATTATTTACTTTCCACGGCTATATAAACAATAACAAACATATATCCTGTGCACATTGTCATATTTTAATAATATAATGTCCCAAATAATGCTGTCCGAAGGCGCCACAATCGTTAGAGCAGAAATTATATATGATTTAATGATGCTTTTCATTTTTAATACAATATATACTCATTGATGTGTAAAGGTAAAATTTATGCGCATTATGTTTCTAAATTACATTTCAAAACAGATAGCTGTATACGTATTATACAGTACAGGCATATTTCGCTTTATTGCGCTTCTTTTTTTTCTTCAAATTATTCATGTTTATTTATTAGAACGTGCCTTCTTCTTCCAATCGATTTTGGCAAAAAGATAACGATTCGCTGAAGGCTCCAGATGATAAAGATCATCATTTTTTTTAAGCAATAAAGTATTTTTAATTTTACAGTACATTGGTTTTTTTTTTTAGACCTAGCGTTATTGCGCACTTAATAGACATAATGTAAACATGATATTAGGCTTTTATATGCACTGGGAAGCCAAAAAAATTGGTGTGACCCGCTTTATTGTGATATTCGCTTTATTGCGGTGGTCTGGGACCGAACCCGCAATAACTCCGAGGTATGCCTGTATTTTAAAATGATGAATGAAAACAAGATTAGTAAAAGGTCACATAATCACATATATTCAGAGATGTTTGTATGATTTGGTTGTTTCCCTTGGACAGCGAAGAAGGAGGAGGAAAAAGGGGGGGAGGGAAATTACATTCATTGAAATGATGTAGGCATAAATTAGAATATTTTTTAAAAACTGTACAAAGAAGTCAAGTAACTTTGCCCAGAGTCAACAAAATGAGATCCAGACAAGATCCTCAGTCTTGTAAGTGTGCTGCAGATGCCGAGAGGTTAAGACCGCGTTAATTCTTCCGCCCGTCATTATTTTGACGGGTATATTTACTCATTTAAAATATCTAACTGGTTAAGAGGAACCTTATTGTACACTTCATCAAAACTAATCTTTCAGTATATTGCCTAACTCTAAGCTTATCATTACTTCGCGTTCAGTTGACACGATTGCTAAAATATTTAATCGGTCTTTACTGCATTGTTGATTACAGATATGTTTTAATTAGATTCAATGGCGGATTTACATTTTGGGAGCCCTGAAACTCAAGCTTCAATAGCTTCTTAGTAGATCTGCCTCTGATTAGATTTGGTTTCGAGAAGCTTCTCTCTCCTAAGGCTACAGTTACCAGAATAGGCAGGAAGTTTCTAGTTGTTATAAATAAATTTAGGAATGCTATTTATTGTTATTGTGTGTAAGAAATTGATACATTTTGAGGGGGTTTCTACAATTAGTTGTTATTATGTGCAAGAAATTGACAAATTTTAAGGGGGTTTCTACAATCATATGTTATTATGTGCAAGAAATTGAAACAGTTTGAGGGGGTTTGTACAATCAGATGTTATTATGTGTGTCACGAGAGGGTAGATGTTATTAAATTATAAGATATCCTGGACCCAAAAGTTGTATCAGGTGATACCAGGATAGTGCCAGATAAGAGTCTGGTCTTATAAGTAATACCCCCTTCTCTGAAAAGAGTAAGGGTGTATAGATATCAAAGGTAGGATCAAGCTGTATAAGTCCCTAGAGAAGATGGTAATTTATTACTCTAAGTTCCTACGGGCCCCTCTCCAGATCCTCCTCTGATTATATTATTGGCTCTGCTAGGGGGATTGACTAAACTATTTACCAATAAGACCTTTAACTTAACTTAAATAATTCAAGTAAGTCTGCTGATAAATATTTACAATTTATTTTTACCAATATTATTTTCTGCTTGAAAATCTTTCAAGAACTCAAAATGCAATTTACAAAATTAAATAAATAAACATTTGAAAATTGTTCAAAAGAATTAAAAGTCTCTATTTGTAGAGGGTTCTCTCTCTTGGTTGAACTACCTATGCTTGAAGAATATATCTATCTTATTAACACTTTTATTTCACTGTCCTTGAATGTTAGGTTATAACTGGCTGTTTCTATGCCCAAACACTTGTCATCATTAACTAGTGCTGTATATAATTGTGGGGTGACTTGAATACGCTACAAAGTTGCCTTGTTTTGCAACTCATCTGTTATGATGAAGCTGGTTCCACTCTTGTCCTGGCAGGAAAGATTACTTGAACCTCCTCCAGGCAGCAAGTACTTGATGACTGGCCCTCTGAACTCAAAAGGCACTTGCACCAGTAGTAACTTCAGTAGTGGCTGACTCTTTTATGAGTAGTTGGGTTGACAGGATATAACCTGAAACGTAATGGATTTCACCACTATAGTTTCCATCTCTAACCCCTTTCTACAGAAGTAGGAGGTAAGAGATAGTTTCAGACGACAGAGTGCAGGTAGACGCACATGGCATATCAAGACAGCATTAACACACTTCAGTTCACTGTGACCATATCTTATTCTAATACCTTGGTTGTAGCTACTGTCCATGATTCGCCTCCCTACATTTATTAGGTCTAGTGTAAAAATACTAAGTGATATACAGTAATACAATTCTTTTCATCCTTCCTTATGTTCCTGGTGTGTGGTCCATTCCATTTAGAAATAATTCTTTAAGGCTTTTCTAAAACCATGGACACCTTTTCTGCTTCCATTCTTAATTTATTTAGATATACACAGGCTGGTAAGTCCTTCAGAAATTTACACAGTAGTTCAAGCTCATCTACACGCTTTCTAACGCAAACTGTAGTGAATCAATAGAAATACCTATAATTATATACATACATATATATAGATATATATATATATATATATATATATATATATATATATATATATATATATATATATATATATATATATATATATATATATATATATTCTTTCTTACCCTCAGGCACACACAGTCGAGCTGTTAATGGTTGTAATGGTCTGCTCTCAAATGCAGTTGGCAAAGGCACCCTTCATTAACACTTTTTAGTGCTCGCTGTGATTTGAATTTTTATTATGATTTCCCGAAGGCAAGTTCTATTTATACTTCACATCCGGCTACCGAGGGAGCAGTGGCTAACGGGGTGTTTGCGTATCTCAAAATGATGCATAATTAGTCTCGCTGTTCAATTATGAAAAACTATTAATCTACATATCCTCCATATTCCTAGCCCGATTTCCTTCATCTTATTCTTAAATTACACTCTGAATTATTCTTTATCTAACTATATAATAGTCTTTATATTACATAAGTGCATTTATTTCTATGCGTAACCTAAACAACACAATTCTGGACCAACCTGATGTCACGATGCATTCTATTCAAGTTTTTCTCCATTACTATATCACTATTCGTGGAAGTTTTAGTATTTACGGGTAGAGCAACCTTCCTAATATTGCCTTGGTGACCTCTTCCAGGTGGTACTTCGCTCATATTGTTGTAATTAAATTCCAACTCCAACAATGTTACACAGATTGAGACTCCATGTTAGGCATAGTACGTTTCAGTAAACACGCGAATAAGGAAGCATTTTCATTGGTTCGCCAAGGATATACTGTCCTAAAGTATGGCGCGCGGTTTGGTTAGAATTACTCAAAAATACAAACAATGACGTGTTGTTAATTCGACCACCACTTCACGACAATGTGCAAGAAATTGAAATATTTTGAGGTGGTGAGGCCCGATTTGCAGGAATCCCCTTATGTTTATGTGCAGCCCCTTCCTATCATCACGTCCTGATTGGAGCATTGAGGCATATATAAAAACGTGTCCTGTATTCAGCTATTAAGCGTTCGCTTGGCTGAGCGGAGAGAGCGCTTTCCTCTCGCGGCACAGTTACCGGGTTCCAGGATCAAAATCTGGTAGCGCCACGTTCCGTTTTACCCAGCTGTAAATGGGTACATGACTTTGCTTTTGCTTTAGGGAAGACGAAGGCAGCGATGAAGGGAGTTGGTTACCTGAACTCAATAAAACAAGCTGGACTTAGTATGGTGAACAAGAAGCGAAAAGGGACATTGATGATGATGTCACCACTCAAATATAAGTGCAGATGACAAATACACGTGCCACACCGTTTCAAATGCTACTTCTATAACACCGCCATGACACGGAACATCCAATTAACCCTCTAGAGTTTTATACAAAGTTTATCAGCTCTCTTTAGATGGGAGGTACCTCCGTTGACCTGTAAGGTTAATAACTTCAAATTAGACTTATTTTGCTACACAATTCTGAAGGCCAGTGGTTTAGAAACATTTTCTAATACTAGGTTTATTATTTGCTACTTTTACAGAATAATAGTTCATCGCCATCTTCGTCAGCACTGAGAATATTTGCCGAGGTCATTGTAATATGTATCACATCTTATCTGCGGTGTCATTGTAGTCTGTATCTTATCTTATCTGTGATGTCATTGTGGTCTGTATCTATCTGCAATGTCGTTGTAATCTGTATCTTATCTGCGATGTCGTTGTAGTATATATCTTATCTGCGATGTCGTGTATTCTGTATCTTATCTGCGATGTCGTTGCAGTATGTATCTTATTTACGACGTTGGTGGATCTGTATATGATCTTATCTGTGATGTCGGTGTAGTCTATATCTTATCTGCGATGTCGTTACAGTATGTATCTTATTTACGACGTTGGTGGATCTGTATATAATCTTATCTGCGATGTCGTGTATTCTGAATCTTATCTGCGATGTAGTTGCAGTATGTATCTTATTTACGACGTTGGTGGATCTGTATATGATCTTATCTGTGATGTCGGTGTAGTCTATATCTTATCTGCGATGTCGTTATAGTCTGTATCTTATCTTATATGCGATGTCGTTGTAGCTGTATCTTAAATTATCAGTGATGTCGTTGTAGTCTGTTTATTATTTTATCTTATCTGCGATATCATTGTAGTCTGTATCTTATCTTACCTGTCCTTGATGACATCTCCAGATGGGGGGAAAAAACAGACATCCCCCCTCTTTTGTGGTTGTTGTTGAAAACCGAGAGAACTCGGAAGCCCACATATGTCACCCAAGAAAGCACAGTAGTTTCGGCTGCCATAAAGAAAAAGAGACACCGTAGAGATCACCCTGTCAGAAGCTTTATTGGAAGTGTGATGATAGATTCAACAGAGGTGATAGACGAGAGAGTACGACCAAACTAAAACAATAGGTGGGAAATTTTTTTGAGGTTTGGTATATAAGATACCTGTCATTTAGAATACAACAGAAGCCTACCACTTATTACGGAGAAGAGACACAATAATGATTTTCAGACGAGTGAGAAGTGACAGACTGAAGTATTATGTATTCTCCGTGATATATATTGATTGAAGGCTTCAATTTTCTTTGGAATACCACTGCAGCTAAAATTACCTGGTCCCCATGTTTTTTTTTCCTTAACCAGCAGCACTTGAGCTTTCAGCCCCTCGGCCCAATGACATGCCATTGCGAGGCTGGGGAGCCTGTGGACTTTCCTTCCAACCGGGTCAGAAGCTTCGCTCCTTCCCATCCACAGAGGGTTTATCTCAGGAGCCGTTCAGGTTATTCAGTCAAAATCCCGGTCGATGACACTCCTTCAAATGCACACACCCGGGCTTGAACCTTGAACACCTGATCACCAGCGCAACGTGGTAACCATTACACCAGCACGGCTCCCCCATGTTGTTCACGGGGGCCTCTGACAAATTAAGAATAGAACGACGGCTCTCTCAGCATGTCGTAAGAGTTGACTAACATAGGCTTTTTGCAGACTGCTGGCAAACTCATCATGTCAAACAAACTGCTTCAGAAGCCACTGCTGCAGGAGCACATGAATGATTTGGCGAAGGCTTCCCGTTAAGGGCGTCTGTGGCCTAATGGATGTGAACGCAGTTTCATAATCCAGATATACCAGGTTCGAAACCTGCTGCAGGCGGTTTGGTAGCAGATCGCTTTGTGTGGATTTTTAACAATGGTATAAGCGCCGTACCGTTCAGAAAGCAATGGCAAACTACTGAATGAAAAAATTGCCTAGAAAAATCACAAACAGCCAATAAAAGCTGGGGTTGATTGCCACGTCCTGTAAAGGATAAGCAACTAACTTTCCCGTTAAGAGACCAGCTGCAGTGGTGGCTCTATTGAATATCCATGTATTCTATATTGAGCTTGCACTGGCTTCCTAGCTCGTTGGTCCATGGTTCGATCCCCAGTTGAGGTGGGATTTTTTAGACCGCAAACGGCTCCGGGTCGACCCAGCCTCATGAATTGGGCACCAGAACAACTCTGGGAAGGTTAAGGCGGCCAGCGTGATGCTGACCACATCACACCTAGTGTGCCGATGGTCAAAAAAATACGGGCCTAACAATGTATTCCCAATATGTCTCAACAGGCGTATAGCGGGATCCTATATTGAGCTTAGCGTTTGTCAATGACTTGACTTGACTTTGATTCACTGTCACTGAGCGTCAGCTAGTTTTTGTCAATATTAGAGGGCGGGTTTAGATGTCTTTGTTCTTGTTAATTCTTTCTTCTCTTACACTCCTCAAAGAGCACTAGACCACAAGGGCAGTTGGTCTTCTTGCAGCAAGTGTGCGACAAGGTACTTCATGGTGGTTGTAATGGTCTTTTCTATAGCAGTTAGTTTTACATGAAGTTTCCAGCCCAAAACACAACCCCCCTTATTATCTGCCTATAATGACAAGCCTTGTATAGTTGTGGTTTTATTCTTTCTTCTTCTCATCGTCGGCCCCCGGAAATACTATAGCATCGAGGAGGAAACATAGTAACTATGTGGATCTACTTTAGAAACACTGAGCTATCTAAAGGTCGTGCCTTTTTCAATTTTAAGAATATCTGGAATAAGTGCAGCTTATGTGTAACTTTTTTCTGCTGGTTTGGTTTAGTTTTAAGGACCATCTTAATTGCACACTGACAACTCCATCAGTGCTCCGATCTCCTCCCTTAGGTCGCACATGGAGGATCTCAGCACAATGCACGAACTCCGTTGCACCAGCACAATGTGTGTATACAGGAATCTCCCATTCTATAAAAAAAATGTTAGTGGTTGGTATGTTTCCTAATGTTTAAATTTTGCCAGGGCAGCGGCCGTATGGCCTACTCTTTACGATTTCCAAACTCCGAGAAATTCTTAACGTGCGCATCTTGCACACGGGACTTTTTTTCGCCCATATCCAAGAAGGTTAGGCATCTGATCTCACTACCTAAGAGATCATGGGAGAGTATGACATCATTAGGAACAACTGGTTCTGACAAAGAGTATTACATCTATTATTTCTTGTACTAGGAGCGAACCCTGTGCTTTTAGAACTAGAGGCGGACGCCATACCTCTTAGCCACTCCAACCCCTTTATCTCTGCTGACGATATGCTTATCTGCAATTCCATCTACAGAGCGGTGGAAAATTTAAACTAAGCGATAATTTAACAAGTGTTACCTTTAACCTTTACTTCAAAGAAAAGATTGCACTCCTATATTATGTATTTCACGATTAAAGTCAATATTTGTAAACTAATTCGTGAGTTTTCACAGGAAACAATGAAAAAGTACCTTTAATCCTGTGCAGGGATCGGCAACCAGTCGATCCCGATCTAAAGGTAGATCACTGTATGACGGAGGGAAAAAGGAAATAATTTTTAAGCTTGGAAAATTTCGGACTAGTCCTCTCACGCCAATATTTAAAAAGCCCGGGTATATTCCAGATTAAAGGTATTTTTTCCTCCGTTCCCACTGAGAACCTCAGGAGCTACCTTAATAAAATTAATTCGTGAACTGCATGAGATAGGAACGTGATGTTTTCTTGGTAGTGGAGAACGTTCGATTAAAAAAAAATCTCTTACAGTATTTGCAATTTTCGACAGCTCTGTTTATAGAATTGTAGGAAGTAGATCGTCCGGTAGAGATAGAAGTTACATATAGCATCCACTTATTCCTAATTCCGAACACTCTAAAATCTGAAAAACAAACATGATTTTTATTAAAGTAGATGTTTAGATAGCACAATTTTTCTAAAGTAGATCTTTACAGTTCCCGAGTTGCCGAACGATGATCTTGAGGATACCGCTCTTTTAAATGCGGGCTGGAGAAATATCTCTAGCGTTAAAATTTTTTCTCTTTTCCCTAACTTTTGCCTAGAGATCTAACAAATCAACAACTGTGATCTACAGGAAGACGGGCATCTACCTTAGGCCGACCCCTGTCATAAGGACGTTAGTTTTAATGAAGTCTAAACTACGTGTAGGTCTGCCCTTCTTTACAAGGGTTGTGGAGTCGGTTAAAAAAAAAAAATTGTCCGACTACTTACTCCGACTTCTGAAATTGTAGATGTTCGACTACGACTCATGAGTACAGATTTATTTGTATTAGTCATATGGCATACAATTCGGAGTCGGCGTCCAGACATGTTTTTACCGACTCCGACTAAACTAAACAACTACCGACTCCACGACTCCTACTCCACAGCTCTGTTCTTTACACATACACACATATGAAAGAATGGAGGATGGAACATGTGAATCCGCAGAAAGGTGGAAAACAGGAATGGCTAAATATACATTCAACATAGGTGGAAAACAGGAATGGCTAAATATACATTCAACAGCGTGAAAACATGTGACTGATATTAACACCAAAACAAATATTACAGAACACAGAAATCAACAATGAGAATCATAAATGTTATGTTGTGGTCATCATTTATGGCATGGAAATAAAAAAACAACAACCAAAAGGCTACAGCATGTCATAAATGATTGCTGACGTACATTAGAAAGATTGAAATGGTATGACAAGATCACTAATATGGAACTGATGACAAGAACCAGTATCACTAATGTAGAACTGATTACAAGAACCAGTATCACTAATGTAGAACTGATGACAAGAACCAGTATCACTAATGTAGAACTGATGACAAGAACCAGTATCACTAATGTAGAACTGATGACAAGAACCAGTATAACTAATATACAACTGATGACAAGAACCAGTATCACTAATGTAGAACTGATGACAAGAACCAGTATCACTAATGTAGAACTGATGACAAGAACCAGTATCACCAATGTAGAACTGATGATAAGATCCAGTATCACTAATGTAGAACTGATGACAAGATCCAGTATCACTAATGTAGAACTGATGACAAGAACAAGTGGAACAAGTGATGATGAGACGCTGGAGATGGACAGGGCACGCATTATGGAAACATGTTGATAGCATTACAAG
Organism: Oreohelix idahoensis; assembly: GCA_024509875.1. NCBI lineage: Eukaryota > Metazoa > Mollusca > Gastropoda > Stylommatophora > Oreohelicidae > Oreohelix > Oreohelix idahoensis. Next base: position 492,544 of record JAMPIV010004902.1, read on the forward strand.
ACAGTACTTGTTCTAGAATCCCCATGGTAAGGGAGGTAGAGGGAGCCCACAGAACACATGGAGAAGAGAACTGGGAGACGAAGATGAAGGGGATGAAGAAGACGTGGACACACTTTGAGCTGATGGCACGGGACAGTAAGTCTGGTCATAAGTTTGTTGCAGTCCTATGCTCCTTGGGGAGATGAGGGGTGATGATGATGATAATGCTGATGAAACATGACCTTTGAACTAATAACCGAAAGAATGAAATGAAGTCTCTCAAGTGTGGAGTAAAACTAAAAGAGGAGATATTTCATAAAAATAAAGAGGTCTGGGAAAGCTAAGAACGAAAGAAAAACAATTAAATGGAATTAGATCTAACAATAAAACATGTTTTGGAAATGTTCAATATGCAACAGTTTTCTAAAACCTAAGAAGAAGTTTAGAAGACGCCTTCAACTTGGGGGGGGGGGGGGGGGGGGGTGAGGGGGTGAGAAGATGGAAACAGACATCAAGAGGTCCATGGCAGCAGTTTGTTTCAGTGACCAATCAATGCAAAAGACAGAAAATGTGAGATCTGCTGATGAGACCATGCATTTCGTAATTGGCGACTAATTTCATGTTGTGCTTGGAGTTGTCAACCTCGTTATACACAGAAGAAAAAATTGCTACATTAATGACTGCTACAAGAGCACAAGGGGCTTTGACGCGGGCTTCCTGCAAGGGGCTTCCTAAAAGGTTGCAGACCCCCCACACTTGTAGAGTCGAAGAGCTCAGCTATCGGAGAACTTACCTGACGATTTAACATCTGACGATCAGAACTTTTACGTCGTTCATTGATGTCGCACTGGTTGTCCATGCTTTATGCTTAAAATTATGAGCCTCGAAAGCACAGTGGTTAGTGCACTGGCTTCCTAGCTCGGTGGTCCATGGTTCGATCCCCAGTTGAGCTTGGATTGTTTTAGACCGCAAACGGCTCCGGGGACGACCCAGCCTCATGAATTGGGTACCAGAACAACTCTGGGAAGGTTACGGCGGCCGGCGTGATGCTGACCACATCACCCCTAGTGTGCCGATGGTCAAGAAAATACGGGCCTAACACCGTATTCCCAATATGCCTCAATAGTCGTGTAACAGGATCCTTTACTTTTATCTCCCTTAAAATTATTGCATATGTACTATTGCTTAAGAGGGTATAATTTTGAACTTTCTTTTCTATGTCTTCTACATCTATTCTGGTATGTAGACCCATGTCAGACGCTTCTAAATACAAAACCAATAAATGTTGCCTTTACTTTTAATACTATTTTTATTTTGTGCCCCTTTGGACATGTGCCCAAATATAATCAATGGACCTTGTGTCTAGGGTGAACGTACTGAAGTATGGCCAAATTAGGTAAAAATCAATGGCGTACTAAAAAAAAAAAGGGGGGGGGGCGGTCCTCCCTGTGTGACAGTCACGAAGGGGTTGCCATAACACTCTATTATGATAGTATTTACTGTTAAAAAATATACTTGTAAGTGTGTTTCCTTGTGAGATGGTGGGGTGCCAAAGGTAGTATCCATCCCGGGTGCTAAATACTCCTGGGTAAAATAAAATTTAAAAAAAAATATTTAAAAAATCCGTATTATTTTGCTGTGCTCTAATATATTCTCCCTGGATTTCGTTGCCATCGGTAGTACGCATATCATTTTCTGTGGGAACTACATTTTAATTTAACCGCACAAAATATCCCATGTAAAATCATTTGTGAGATGATTAAAACGATAACAGCTTCTTGTCGTTGTAAATTTAATTACAATGAAGCGGTCGCATTCAAACATTAAAGGAAAAGTAACCCTGTAAAAACATATAATTTTAAACGTAATTTCCCTTGCCTCACTGAAGTGTTTCAGCGTCAAATGAGTTGGTCGTTTTCTGGGGTTGCAAGAAAGCCCAAAACTACCCCCCACCCCAATTGCCACAAGGGTAAAAGAGTGATAACTTTGAATCCCTAGGGATCGGAACAACAACAACAAGATTTCCAACCAGCAGTTACTGCTGCCAAATTGCTACAGAAACAACCGCAGTAACACATGTCAGTGCTTTGTGCAGGCTTCTGCAAGGAGGCCAGCTTACAGTGGTGGCTCCATGCTCAGAAAGGAACATGATGATGATGATGAGTTACTGTTGCTGTTTACAATCCATAGCGTTTCTTTTACAGTCCATTAAAGTATTTTTCGAGATGGTTCACTTAAACCTTCTTTGTTTCTTGGGGAAGGCAACTTTGCTGTTGGCAGATTCACGACATCCACCCCACCAGAACCGCTGGACACACGTGGAAGTCTGGGTGAACTTGAAACACTGCGGGCCGACTACGTTGAAATAGATCTGACCAATCAAGTGAGCCAACGGCGATGTGGACGCCTTCAGGCATTTTCTGAATCTGCAAGAGAAATATAACAAAAAAAAAAAAAACTTAATGTGATTAAAAAAACTTAATGTGATTTGAAAAACTTAATGTGATTTGAAAAACTTAAAGTGATTTGATGTTAACTGTAATAAAACGTTAACAGTGAGGACCCGCCCTTGAGTATTCAGCACCCCAGGTCGAGTGGTTCGATGTGCACCCCTCCCCCACTTCTAGCCACGAAAATTAATTAAATCTTTTACCGGAAAATTCTTGAAAAAGAAAAGTGCAGATTAGGTTTTAACAGTTATTACTGACAAATTAAACAAAAACACGATAACAATTAAAGAAATAGTGTTCGCAATATATCACTCTTTGATTTTAGTGTTTTTTTTTTTAATTTACACTGTATGCTTTGGATTGGGCGAACTGGTTTACGACTGAAGAAAAGTCGCAATTCTTGACGAAAGAAGCCCCCCCCCCCCCCCCCCCCCCAGCCCGCTCCAGCGCCCCCATTGCACTTAGCTCCCTGGGTGAACTTGAAACACTGCGGGGCACTTTGGGACCAAGCCATGTAACCGAACACGATGTAAGACATGTCAGTATGTAATCGAAACACGTTCAGTCTCGTTCCCTAACGCCAAGTTCACCATCACCCATGGCTTCACATGTGAGTCACGCAACGTCATTTATGCTATTATATGCAAACGTTGCACCATTACTTACATCGGCCAAACGGGCACACGACTGGGCGACCGATTCTGCAGACACCTCTACGACATCTCTCAGTTTAAATCCACACCTGTGACCATCCACTTCAATGGCCCTGACCACCACTGTGCCACTGACATCCAGGTGACAGCCATCAGATCCTGTTCCTCGGCCGCCAACAGTCGGTTTCGCCAGGAACAACGCCTCATCCATCTTATGGGTTGTCTCAAACCACACGGTTTGAATACCCAACATTCTTTTATCTGAGACGCCTTTCTCTATCGAGTCCCAGTTGTATTATGACTGTCTACTTTGATGCGATCACGCATTTTTTATTTATTTTTTTTATTATTTTAATTTACTTATTATTACTATTATTTATTTATTTAATTATTTATTTATTTATTATTATTACTATTATTATTTTTTTAAATTTATTTATTTATTATTTTGTTTTGTTTATTTTTTTCAAAAAAGTTTTTTTTTCCTTACTCTTTCCAGTCCTTGTTTTCATTATTTCTTATTTTTTGTTTTTAATGTACTATCGACTTCCGCTTTCCGGTTTAGTGGCAGCCATCTTGCTTCCCATGTGACTGGACATAAGGGAGTATTTTTTTCTCTTATTTTTATAGTTTCATGTTCTCTACTTAATTCTCATTTTCTTTCCCTCCTGTCTCTTGTTTGTCTGTCCCTGACGAAGGCCTTGTGGCCGCAACGTAGGTTTTTCTTGTCCTTTCTCCTTGTAAGACGTATTACCATTTGTGTGTTTTTTGTGTGTTTTTTTTTCTCCCCATTCAACTGTTAGCTCCCTGGGCGGTTGTCCAGGTCGCCCTACCATAAGGCCGGCCCTGTAAACATTTATACATATTTATACATATAATACTTTAAAAAGGGAGCCGCGCTGGTGTAATGGCTACAACGTTGTACTGGCGACCAGGTGTTCATGGTTCAAACCCGGCCGTCGGCGTTTGAAGAAATGTTTACGACCGGAAATTTGACTGAATAATCTGAACGGCTCCTGCACATAAATCCCGTGTGGATGGGAAGGAGCGAAGCTCCTGACCGGGTTGGAAGGAAAGTCCACTGACCCCCCAGCCTCGCAATGACATGTCATTGGGCCGAAAGAGCTGGAAAAAGCTCGAGTGCCGCTGGTTATAGAAAAAAAAAAAAAAAAAACTTTAAAAACAGCAATGTTTTCATGCATGACATGAACAAAGCAGTCACTGTTTTGACCAGAAACGAACCGGAGACCTGTGAATAGTAAAAAATAAAAGAACATTGGCATGTGGCAGTCACTGATTAAACAAAATAGAAAGACAACACCAGATAACAAAAAAGTAACAGAAGTGATGAGCTCTCCGGGGAATGGAAAAAGGAACGGCGCCATAGCCTCGCTGCGGGAGTGAATCGTGGAAAGACAGGGGTTGCTGAGTTGGCTGTATGCCCCATTAACGGATTCACTCCCGCAACAAGTAGATCGCGCCTTTCGGACAGTCTCTGATTGAATTCTCTTGTGATCCTTTAATCTGTTACTTTTCTGTTGTCCAATGTAAGTGTCTCTTTCTTACGACTGCCCGCCAGATATATATTTTTCGTTTATTATTAACAGGTTTGGCCAGTCAGATCTTCGTTAGTTCTGTCGCGATACTTAAAATAACAAGTAAACAAAAATCTGAAGAAAAAATTACTATGTAAAAAAGTCGTGTGCAAAACAATAGTTTTGCACACGACTTTTTTACATAGTAATTTTTTCTTCAGATTTTTGTTTACTTGTTATTTTAAGTGTGGTTTGCTTTAAAGAGTTTACTGGTCCTTACTTGATTCAGTACAACTGCTTTTTATTGTTTGTTTTAAATTAAATCTGTTAATACATATAACTCGCCCGCGCGAAACATTCTGAAACAAGGAGAACAGCAACAACAACAAAGAAATTACATTCTTTTATAAAACGGGAGATTAAGTAGAATAGAAGGATTAAAACGCCATGACAAGGTCCTAAGATAACAGTCCACAAATTATGTCAGCGATTCAAAAGAGTTGTACAGGTCCGTATCCCAGAGTCCGAACATCCGAAAACCGAAATTTTCCGAAAATCGAAAGTTTTTTGGGCCGATTTTTGGGCTAATTTAAGCGACTTTTGGTTTCCAAAAAAAAAAAAAAAAAAAATTTTTTTTTTTTTAAAGACTGGTTTGCAAGGAACCGAAAACACGCAATCTTCAGTTTATCAGCAGTGACACGCAAGATGCAATATAGGCTGACGTAAGCGCTACCGCGTGATACAAGTTTTTAAAGTGTGGTTTGTTCTCTCTCGTCACTGCTTCCAGCCACAAGTTGATTGATATTTTTACAAGTATGCGAGGAACTGACCACGAGCTACGTTCAGTTCATCACATTTCCGGCCCATGGCGCGCAGGCTCAGTACAGTATAAGCTGACGTAATCGTTACTGCGTGATACGAATGTTCAAACATGGCATGGTCAGTTGTGTTCCTGTACTGCTACCAGCCACGTGTGTGGATATTTCTGAGCTTATTTGTGATTTTCAGTTGGATATTTGTTAGCTAATTTTGTCATTTAGAGTTTGATTTCATTGTGAAAATGTCGAAAAGAGCTGCATATACTCCTGTGGATAACAGTGAGAATGAGAAAAGGAAGCATTTGTCGTTATCGATAGCAAAAATAAATTGTACTACAGCTGTACCAGTGGCGGCTTTCTTTAATAAGCTGTAGAGCTGCAGCACTCCCAAAGAAAAGGACTGCATACTGCTGTCTCTACTACATTATAATACATAATACGGACAGACCAAAAAATTGAGGTTACACCGGAGGGGTTAAATAAAAATAAAAAAATTATCTAACACCGTATGTGTTGCGAACGATTTCAGCTCAAGTGACCTTGACCTCTTATAAGCGAATGCTTGTCATACACACAGCTAGAGACGAATTACGATTGGTTTGAATTTTTTATCATGAGCTGCAACGGATCGCAGCTCGTGTAAATTATCTCTAATTAAAGGGAAGTTACAATGAAAATTTTAAACACGAGAAATAGTGCATACAAGTCTGTGTAACCGATTTGTGACTCGGGAAGCTGCTACGACTGCCAATGATTACTCCTAGTTGCTGTAAACTTTTAAAATAACTTTTCAGAACTTCTTGACAGATTTTAGATGAGATAAGACACTAATCATTTGTGTCTGGGTTGATATTTCACATGGTGGTCACAATTTGTGACTATTATGTATAGTATTTGAAATGAATGAACAGTGCAGCACCCCCAATGACAACCCCCTGGAACCGCCACTGAGCTGTACATAATTTAAGTTGGAGCGATTTTTTGGGCGAAATCCGAAAACCAAAATAATCGGAAAACCGAAAAACGGTCGTCCCCGGGCATTTCCGATTCTGGGATACGGACCTGTAATACAGTGCATCCCATCTCATTGCAACGTCACCGGCGATGAAGAGGCAAAGGAAGGTTGGAAACCTCAACCTGATACAAGCACAACTTATTGGCAAACAGTTGAATTAGAAGTAGATAAGGAACAAATGGGAAGCAGAACATCAATCCCACCAGAAAAGTAATGCATATTACCAGCTCTGCAGAAGTGAGCAGGTGGTAATCTTAAATATGTCACAACAGATTGGGATACCATCTATTCAACAAGCTAAAGATAGGAATGTGACGGACAACTCAGCTGTCCCTGAAAGTCATTAACAAGGCACAATAGAAACGTGGGCTCATTAGCAATGCAGCATTTCCACGTGGATTGTCAACACGTTGGATCATTAATATGTAGACTGCTATCTTCCGTGCATTTTAGAAATCGCATGGCCTTTAATGGGAGGTTCAATCACGCCCACTCCTGTTTCTAGAGCGATTATAAGCAAGCATTGCGCTACACCTTTTCGTTCGTGCCTGCCTTAAAGGCGTTGCCAGGATCAAACGTACTAGCGGCATGAGATCTAAGGGATCTCAGAACGGACGATGAAGTTTCCTGCTGCTAGATAACACGGCAGCGTGAACCAGAGTGGACGAAGCAAGCTTCTTGCAGACATTTCACATCTCTGTGTCAATCAGAGAATCGCTCGCAGAACGCGACGGACAGGGAGAGACGAAGCGGCCAGAGAATTGAATAATCGGACGAGGAGCGGGCGGCTAGAATTTCAATTTTACCCTGACTTCAAGAAAGGTGTTAGATTCTAACATGTCCCCCCGATCTGTCATTCCATTTCATATATATAGAGACCGTGTAAAAAGCAATTTTATCACTCGTTTGCCAGACATTGACAGAAGCACTAGCATAGTGAAATCTTGTTCGATTCTTTCTGGATTTTCAACTTATTGCAGTGAATTCTATTCTGTGCTAAACGGTATAATATAATTGTTTTAAAGTGATCAGTGGTCTAGTTCATTCATTTTTATTTCACTGGATTTTGTGTTAATTTAAATCTATTAAATTAAACCTATCTCTAAAGTTTCCAGTTGAAAATTAAATGATATGTCTATTAAATTATTTCCAAAGATAATAGATGCTTAAACGTTTAAATTAACTTTTAAAGTCGCGAAGGAATTTATAACTAATTAATTAAGTTAAGTCATATATATAGATGTGTGTTTTAACCATTAGACTCGCGAAGTGTTTTCTTAATATATATATAATTAAATACGCGAGTGTATATAATAGTCTTAACGGTAAATTTATCGCGCTTTAGAATGTTATTTGATTTTTCGGTATCATTACATGTTTTCTATCTTTAATATAGGGTGATCATAACCTTTGCGTCCCAGCAAAAACATTGTATTAGAGTCCTCCAGACTCGGTTCTTAAAACCCTCCAGAATTTGATGAGACTGGTTAAATTTTAATCTTTGTGGCGATCCTCTGGTGGGATTCCGCTATCTAAATTTTTTGCAAGAAAGAAAGCAACCCCAAAGAACAATCTAACACAGCATCAATTGAAATTAAGATTAAACTGGAGAAGAACATTGCCAGATCTATTTATATTATCTTATTGCTCTACTGCGAAAGAAAATAGAAAATCTTCTGAACACTGACTGTGCATATTTTCTTCACTGGATTTTAAAACCCTAGAAGTAAACCATACCTCAACGGTCAGTTGTTATCTTCACGCATTAAGAAGTATTACCATCAGCGGCGAAACCAATGAGACCACGCCATATTCACCACCTGTATCTAAGACTGTGCCATCCCCTAGAACCTTCCTTTTAACATAACAAAAACAAAGTACATTTAGGCTTCACCTTCCAGCGATTTCGGGACTGTACTAACGCATAAACCTGATAATCTGGGGCTGGACACAGAAGAAAAGACATTCCATTTGTCAAGTGCTTTAGTTACTGTTGTAAAATTTTCTATGGAGTGCCAGATTCTACGATCGGTAAGTGTGCGTGAGCGTATGAGTGTTGGCCATCACGAGCGTGCATGAATGACATGAGATTCATTTTGCAAACCATTTGTTAACTTGCCTACCTGGTAAATACTTTTACTTTATTCCCTGCATTGTTTCTTTAAGTGGGATTTTTGTTAACTCTGTTTAACACCTCCCCCCCCCCCTTTTCATTTGCTTAGTAAAGGGAAGAACAATTGAGAATAACAGGATTTTTTCTACCACCCATACCTAGAATTATAACATCTCTTTTCAGAGTAACTAAAACTTACTGTTGGGTTACATTATCTAATTTTCTGATAACTACCTATCTTTGGACTGGGTTTATCTTTGTCTATTACAAGCGGGAAGGGCATATTAGATACCAATCTTCATAACCCCCCCCACCTTGTTACTTGTATTTCTGTACCTATGATTTTTTTTTTTTTTTTTTTTTTTTTTTTTCTGTAACAAATGATACATGTTGTGACTGATTTTAATGATAAATGGGAGCCGCGCTAGCGTAGTGGTTACAACACCGCTCTGGCGACCGGGTGATTCAGGATCAAACCCGGGCGACGGCATTTGAGGATTTTTCGTCGACCGGGATTTGGACTGGATTAACTCGAGACCTGGCGACGACATTTGAAGGAGTGTCGTCGACCAGGGATTGGCGGCTCCTGAGCTAACCCAGCTGTAATGGGTACCTCCGAAATCGGAGAGTATTTGCCTGAATGGCGAGGGACACCTGTCTCTGTACAAGAAAAAGGGATACTCACGTAAAATCAATGTCAGGTTAGACATAAAATAATAACCTGAGATTTCGCCTCGAGTATTAGCGGGCGTACGAAAAAAAAAAAAAAAAAATAATGATAAATAAACATAATAACACTGTTAGTACTGTGTTGGAAGGCCCAAGCCCAAATTACCCATATTTGTTTTAACATAGTTGTATTTACGTAACGTCCGTGTGTTTGAAGCACCAAATTGGTGTGAGCGCATGTGTGTTTGGAAACTGGCAAATAATTTTTTAGCCAGGAGAGTTTAAGGAGTAGATTGAGAGAAACAGATTGTCGTAAAAGAGTCTGTCCTTACTCTCCCCAGCACTCTGTGAAGCAACTATTTACTTTCTAACCCTTATTATCACTGAGCCTTCACCATCATTCTTCACTCTAAACGGGACCACTATTTCCAAGACTTTTCTCTCAAAATAAATTTACGACAAGGAACTACTGATGAGTGTAACCGTGGCACCCATAAAATGACGACCGAACATCTGCTCCAAAGGTGTCCAACGTATGGGAAAGCAATTATGCCCGCGCCAGTATCATTCGCGGAAAACCTGTACGGAGACACCAACAACTTCACCTGACCACTGCTTTCTTTAACCTAATTGAAGTTAACGTCTAAAATGTGTAAAGAAAAAGTATGACAAGATCACCAATGTGGAACTGATGACAAGATCACCAATGTGGAACTGATGACAAGATCACCAATGTGGAACTAATGACAGGAGCCAAACAAGTACCAGTAGAAGACGACGCTGGAAATGGGTGGCTTACACATTAAAGAAACCTGTCGATAACATTAGAAGGCAGTCCTTGTTCCGGTAACTCCAGAGTAAGAGAACGAGACCGTAAAAAAAAACGCGGAGAAGAGAGCTGCAGAGAGAAATGAGAAGGATAAAATTGATGTGAAAATACCTTGATGGATGGCACAGGACAAGAGAAGGTATCTTGAATTAGTTCAATGCCTATGCTACACAGGGAGCTAGAAAGTAATGATGCTATATAACTCTTCTAAACTGAGGTCTCTTGTTTTGTTTATTTTTATTTAAATAAAGTTTTGCCTCGTTTTGGCGAGGCGCGTCCCGTGACGTCTCTCCACGCCACACATTTCAGAGGAACACTTTACCCGAAGTTACATACCGAACCCACACAGGGGCAATTCCCGCGAATTAAATTGTTTCTTCATTCCGCCTCGTGGCCTTGACTCGGGTCTGTGGCGTGAAGTTTTGGCGTTCGCTTACAAAGCTCTTTTGTTTAACTCTCGCGTGTTGCATACATTAAAGATGAACAGATTACCAACATTATCAACACAGAAATGTTTGACGAGAAAATAAAGTTGTCGCACAGGCTTTTTACATTACATAACGCAGGGAGTTGAAAACAAGTACATCATCATCATCATCATTGTCATGATCATCATGATTTTACTGTGCGCTCCTTATGGAGCATGGAACCATCCGCTGCAGCAGGAAGCCAGCCGCAAGTATTCATACGCTGTTGTAACGGTGGTTTCTGTGGCCAAAGCCGGCCCCAGATATTTTTCACGGGAGCTGTAGGTCTTTTTTTTTTTCGGCGCGCATTCAAAGTCCCCAACCTTCGGCCGATTTAACCTCTTTGACCTCAAATTTGGGCCCGTGCTTACAAGGGGTCCCAAACTCGGGTTTTCACCATCGACTTTGAAAAAGATAATAAGGAACGAAGATTATTTCAAGTTAGATATTAGCAATATGTGCTATAGCATTGTATTAAAAATAAAACTGTGTCTAATTTTGCTATATGTTAAATAACACGTGTTACAACAAAACTATAATCTAAGTCCAAGGGGGAAGGGGGGAGGAACCAGATAGAGACATATCTATGATACAGTAGTGATTTTCAGCATGTACCGTTTGAGACTGCCATTTTGGAGGGGAACAGCTGGACGGTCGGTTTAGTTCAATGGCAAGCCGCGAAGCGTGTTTCATATTTTGGTTTCAGTAACGTCATCAATGGGTCTTTTAAATAAAATAAATATTACGCACATAAAGGTATTTTTCAGGCACTCGAGTCTCCCGTCAGCCACTCATTTTTGTTGTTTTTTTCTGTTGTCTAGTTTTCTACTTCTTTATTTCTCACGAGTGCCTGAAATATACCTTTATGTGTGTAATATTTATTTATTTACTGTTAACAAGACAGTGGCGTCACTACGGGGGTGCGGACCGCACTGGGTGACACCATCTGAAGGGGTGGCACTAAAATGACAGTCTAAACAATTTTTATGCAGTGTTTCAGCAGACATTTATTAATTTTTTAATAAAAATATCCCTGTAGTTACTAACATTAAAATGAACATAATCTTGATGTAATTCTTAAACGTTTATACTTCGAATTCTATTGATTTCTTACCGAATTTTCACTTTAACCACATGAAACTATGTAAATGTAAATACATTTAGGCTGTGCGTATGATATTGTAATTTAAAGGTTTAATTTTAATTTTGCTAGTTATTTATGTCACTGCTATTGCCATTACATTCAGTGATATACGGGAATTACGATTTACGAGTAACATTAGTACAAAAAACATTACTAAGGATTATGTATGGTCTGGTACGGGAGGAGGTCCATGGGGGTTACACCATGAGCTACCGCACTGGGAAACACCAACCCTAGTGACGTCACTATTACAAGCCTCGGGGTTTCCCTTCTTTATTTGTGTTTTTAATGATGGATGCCTATTACTAAGGGCGTCATCATCATTTAATTTCTCACTCCCTATTGATCATGGAGCTCTACCAATTGTAAGTGGTCCTCTTAGCAGGAAATCTGCACTAAAGACTTCGTGAGCTTGCATCCGTGGTCTCTGTAGCAATTTCTTTTACTAATGAGGATGTTAGCCCCAATCCCAGCCTCATATTAGTCGTACAACATACCTGTGGAAGCAGTAGTAACTTACTATCTTTGTATTCTCAAAGGGGACCGAAGACGCAGCAAGAGAGATGAATGCAGTCAGCGACTCATAGCTTGACTGCTTGCGTCAAGGTCAGCGAACCAGAGCTGACCAAGACCCTACTTCACCTCCAAGTGGTAGTCCTGCAAACAGGCTGCATCACTGCAGTCTTGCTGAGAGAGTAGGGATAGAAGTGGGAAGGCAAACCCGGTCCCAAAAAATGCCGTGCTGAAGTCGGATGTGTCGGCCGAAAGGCGCAGATATCGCAGCTTCGTTGTAAACGGACACAACGCAACCAACGTCCTTTTCAGGACGAACGAGGAGGAAGAAGAAGAAATATTCTCAAAGACCCCCCCCCCCCCCCCCCCCCACCCCCCGGTGAGCTGCACGGGGCAAAGGGTTTGCATCATGCCTATTGTTAAATATATAAAAGACTTTTGTCAAGAAGGGCCAACTTTTGAGTTTTTGGCACCTGGGGCGGTGCCTTCCTTTGGCATCCCACATAAAACACACATTATGCTTGCACACAAATATTTAACCAGTACAGTACTGTCATAATAGTGTCCTTCCTGGTTGTCACGTGGGGCGGACCGCTCCCTTCGCAACCCCTTTAGTAAGCCACTGGGTTCAACAACTGAAAGAAGGCGTAGAATGTATGAATTAACAAACAAAAAGGATTTTGCATAAATTAAACACGTATTTAGATTAAAGCGAGACACCGTATAATCAATCAACTGTGCAATTTGTCATCGAGAGCTGCGACGAACAAAAACTTTCGATTTTGCAACCTTTTTATTCTCAACGCGTGCCTCTGTTTGCTGTCGCAGCAGCACCACCTCATAAAGCTGGACTAGATATAGGCAAGTCTCTAACACTTCACTCCCTGTCATAACACGGGCAAGACACTCTGGAATGGTCATGTAAACTAGTGTCTTTATGATAAATTATGATTTGCACACCAGTAATTCTGCTATAACTTTATGAGTAATGCCCCGAACGAAAAAATTCTTTTTGGGATTTAAACAGAGACTACGGCGGGGCTTCAAATGAAAACCTTAAATTTGCGATAGAAATCCGAAACACCCTGCCATTGTCATGTAAGTTGGCAGTATTGTTGCTAAGGACGTCAAGAGTGTCCTGCAGGTGGTATCACGGTGCAGGCGAACCACATGACGTCACAGTAGGAGTTTAAAGATGGCCGCCCCACTAGTGACATGCACCAAAGAGGAGCAGCGTTCTGTTATCCGTTTTTTGAACAGCGAAGGGGTGAAACCACATCCCATAGCTGAGAAAAGCAAAGCTGACCTGGTGTGAGAAGACTTGCATAGGCGATAAGCTCAGATCCGCAATACTGTGTCTAAAGAATATGTTAACTTATATTAATCGTTGGGTTACAAATATTTTGGTGTTATGTAAATGGCTGTAATATTTAATATTAATGTTAGCATTGACTTTGAATTACCTGCTGATATTTTAATCTTGTTACTCTAAACCCTGTGCTGATAACTGAAATTGGTTTCCAAACTGAATATAACCTGAACAATCCTGAAGAGCATGACGCAGATAGAAGTCCTTGTAAAGACTGTGCAATACTAGCTGTAATAGCTTAGTCTTACTCAGGGCTTGGTTTTTGAATGCTGGATGCCAAAGCGTTCGTCTTCAAGGCCTCATAGACTCTCATGGATTGCCTCCCCCTGCTTTGCAGTAGTGGTCCACTTATGGCCAAAACGCAAGCGTATCTAAAGTAGGTCGTCAAAGGTATCTATCTATATATATATATATATATATATATATATATATATAAAAAATTATTAAATAGTTTTGCTCATACGTTTGATTTCATACTTCTAATGACTGAATGTATTTTACACTGTACAACCCCACGGCCTAATATCTGGCTTTTGGCTAGGATCATGTGTCTAGACGCAGGGAAAGGTAGTGACATTTAGTCATGAGGTCCTTTGTGTAAGAACATAGAAGACCACTACAATGACACATGGTGTCATTGGGTCTTCGTGTGTTGGGACATGTGGTCTTGACCAGAGCCGGGTTCGGGGCGGGGACAATGCGACCTCATGCGAGGAAAAAATATGCGACCTCAAGCGAGGAAAAAAAAAAAAAAAATTAGTTTAAAATAACATACAACAAATGTAATAGTCAATTAGTTCAACAAGTTAAAATAAGGTAAATAAAATTTTTCCTCACAGAGGTTGGATCGGGGCGCTATCAATGTCCGTGTTTTACTGTTGCCTGTGACAAAAAAAAATTATCTCCAGATGAGTCCTGCAGCTGTGGTTCATCAATTCTGTGATGACGGAAGCCTTCTCCACACTCTCTTCCACTGTAGGCGGTTAAGGTGAATGCTTTTCTCTCAGAATAACGGCGTGAATACCACTATTCGTCTGATGGCTTGTAACCACGAACTTTAGACAAATAGAAAGAATCAAATGCCTGCTAAGTAGATTTGTTCGCCGCAACTAACAGGCCCATTGTCATGCGTTCCATCCACCAATGTTAACTTCTCAGAAGAATTAAATTCCCGAGCACACCGTGTAACTCAGGGAATATGATGAAAATTCACCAATTTCGTTCCGAGCGTTAACTAGGAAATTGCGTCTGGAGTGCGTGAATAATGATTTGCCTGAATTCCAATTAAAAAAGGTACATAAATCTCACAAGATAATATGTTACACCTTAGGCACATGTGATGTAATCATCACTCATCACTACTCCCGTCGGAGTCTGGGGTCGCTCTGCTGTTGGGTTTCCCGCACGACTAGTCAGAAACAGTCACCAGCTCTTGCAGTAGTGGTTCATGCATATACTTTTTTCATATGTTGAGGTTGCCAGCCTTGTATATAACCACTTAGCAAGAAACCTGTAGAATTTACATTAGTAAATGAATTGTTTACACTTACCCCACAATTTTGGGAATACACAATCCTCTAGCACAGATTTAGACTGGACACAGCTCTGTATTAGATGCATCGAAATCACTTAGGTCTGGAAATTAGAGTTAATTCCTCTGATGGCGAGTGTTCTGCGAAATCCTGGCCTGGAAAAACTTTTGTTTAATTCCTCTATGACTTGGTATGGGAAATTAGAGTTAATTCCTCTGACGGCGGATGTTCTGTGAAATCACCTGGGCCTGGGAAAACTTTTGTTAAATTCCTCTATGACTTGTGATCAAATTCCTAGGATTCCAGTCTTGTTAATTAAAGTCATGGCCCCTATAAGTTTTCAGTCTTGTATTAAAAATGCGGGTTTACTTGTGAATTTCAAAGTTGCCCAATACTCGATCTGTTACTTATAGTTGTGGAATTTCTAAGTCCAATGTCTCCTTTTTCTTTCTGGCTTTTAGGAGTCGCTAGTCTGACGTTTGCTCTGCAGTGTGTGTACTGACTTTGATTTAACTACATTATATTTCACAATCCTCAGTTCAAATTTCAGCTGTTTCCGCCTAATTTTCCAATGAGATACATTGTATATTCCGGCCTCTCAAACCAACCAATCCAATCGAATCTCGTTCAGCACTACGTGGGTAGGGGTGTTTGAAATTTAAAAAATACCCTCACGTGTTTCAAAATATTAAATTTAATATCCACGTGTAACCTCTTAGTGATGTCATATCGTTGTGTAAGACTTCCGGCTGCACCTATCTGCCTCTCACCATATTGTGACCATGTGTTCCTGGCGTAACACAAACAGTCGAGGAGTGAAGTATTAGAGACTTAATTCTACTGACCCAACGTAAAGAGCAAAAATGAATGACAAGGCAAAAATTATACCAAATAAAACGATGATCGGTGCGAAAAAAATGAAGAAAAAGAAGTGACACTGGTGGTAGGAAACAGATACCATAAGCTATGCATATATTTCAGGTTC
Source organism: Oreohelix idahoensis (assembly GCA_024509875.1). NCBI lineage: Eukaryota > Metazoa > Mollusca > Gastropoda > Stylommatophora > Oreohelicidae > Oreohelix > Oreohelix idahoensis. The sequence continues at coordinate 508,615 of JAMPIV010004902.1, forward strand.
TTATCCAAGAGATTCACAACAAACGCTTCTGATAAAAAGCATAAAAGAATGCAGTGTGTGATTCAAGGACCACCTCTGAAAATTAGCCGGATAGTAGCATTGTGGGTACCTATCTAGGTGAAATAAGTATCTTGGACATCAACACCTGATTTATGACGACAAGTGTCTGCAGTGAGGGCCTGAATTAGATAAGTATTAATTTCTTTGAAGAAACAAGATTCAGAAGTTACAAATTGCCCGAAATGATGAACAAAGGCAATGACATTTTATAAATTTCCAACTTGTGATTTGTGTAAAAACATATCTGCAATCCTTACCACACTTCTATTTTAATTAATAAATGTACAGATATATTTTATAAAACGCAGTTGATTGATTTTGTTTAATTTCCAGTTCTGTTCATCATTTTTTTACTGTGTGGAAATTAAGAGAATTGTTTAACATTTTAAATTGGTAGGGATATTTAACGAGCTGCACTTCACATCAATTATTAATAGAGACACCCTCCGAGCATAGGATAGGTCTAGCCAGAAGGTGACTTACTTCCCAGCTGTCTTCTACTGCAACCATCTAGGACTGTGCAGTTAACTACCTGACTTGTCCTGTGCCAATCCTATCACTAGTTCACCAGTTCTCTCCTTCATTTCTGGGAACAATATCTGTCCAATATGTCGGACATTGTTTTTTGACGTTGGTGATTCTCTACATGTTTTTTTAGAATCCAGTCAGTGAGACCACACTGCTGCCTTGCAGGGAGACTGGGGACAGTCAAAGGCTAAGGTAGGCAACCCGAAATAAATGCCCGTTGAAATCGGATGTACTGGGCCACAGGCCTAACGAAACAGTACAACGTACGCCGCTCCATGATGACATAGGAACTACCGATCAATGTAACTGTGGCACTGATAAAATGACTGCTGAACATCTGCTTCAAAGTTGCCCCTTATATGTGGTACAGAGAAAGTGCATATGGCCGACGCCAGCTCCTTTCGTGGAAAAGCTTTACGGGGATTCAAATAGCCTTAAACTGACTACTGCTTTCTTTGAGAACATTCAAGTGGACGTCTGAGAGTGTACGAAGAAGAAGAAGAAGAAGTTTCATATCCAACATCCATCTCGCCACAAATGCACAACATAAATTCTGCTATAATTTTGTGGTTAATGCCCCGAACAGTATATTTCTTTTAGGATTTTAACTGCAACTACAAATACACGTAATTATCGCAGTGGGAAATCATTATCTTTGCTATTTGACGAGGAAATTATGATGCGGTCGGTAAATTCGCACAACATCATTGAAATCCCACGAAAGTTACGAGAGAAAAAGTGAACTCATGCGCGGACCTCTGAGATACCATAACCTGGTCATATTTTGCAGGTTCCAATAGTGGTGAAAAACGTGGCACAGTTTTGGCAATTGTGAACTGTTTAACAGTGGACCAGCACTGTTCCTGGCATAAGCATAGTGTCTTCAATGTCTAGATGTTATAACGACCGAGGGAAGTCAGCTACTACAACATCCTAGCAAGTTAATTACAGCTTAACGTGAAAACACAAATCAAGACACCTAAGCCAATAACATGATGAAAACGACCAACCAGTGACAATATACTTTTGTTGTAAATTGTGTATTATCTTGTAAAATATTGATATACCAAGGTGCTAATTTTTTTAAACTATACATCATGAATCAATAAAGTGTATTAATTTGTTTATTGCTGTAGTTATTGAATTTTTTTAATTTCCAGTTATAATTTTGTTGTGTGGTCAAAGAAATATTAAAAGTTTAAAATTGGTAGGGAATAAATACGAGCAGTGTAGAGGTGTGGTGAAGTGGGATGTTATAAATATTTATAGGGGACTTAGTGTACTGACTGAGATCAGCTGTGAAGGTATATATATCCAATAAGAGTAGTGTATTATATATATAACCTTACTTGCTGCCACATATGTATACCTCAGTCAGAATTATTCTGGAATAGTGTGATGACTACGTTATATGTCTAGGGTATGTGTATGATGAAGTGTAAGTCAAAACAACAACAGACAGATAAACAATTTAATTTATTCCACTACACTTGACAACACTGTGACACTCACATACATAAAACACTCTACAAGGATATCTTAAAGGAGTCACTGATAACTTTTCAAATAACAATATGTATTCATTGCTGTCATGAATGTATATGTGTCCTGATTCAAATACAAAGGAACCAGGAATCACAATCAATTTTAATTACAAGTTATATGTACAGAATTTATTAATATGAATCTTGTAGTGACATCTATTTTTAATAGTATCCTATGTGTGTTAGTTGTGTAGTAGTAATATGAGGTAATACTGGTTTTGTTTTGTTCAAGCTCTGTTGGTATTTGTCATCATGACTTCAATAGTTTGTCTTTATTGGAACTAGTATTGGAGATGTTCTCAGTTCCTGATATTAAAACAATTAAATTCCCCTCTTAATTGTATTTTACACTGTCATTTTAAGATGGGGGTACATAATGTTGAGCTCAGCTGGCCACATCAGCTTATCTTGCGTGATGGCGGCAGGAAAAGACTCCTCTGCTCGATTTCTCCCCTGGGCTCTGGAGACACCTCACTGATAGCTAAATGGACCAAGGAGTATGCTGTCCGACTCTGGATTCAGCAAAGCTCTGACCAGGTGCTGCTCAATAACTTTAAGACCACGGTCCCTGAAAACAAGAAGGATGTACCTTCTACGTCATAACTAATTTATACTCTCTTTCTACACTGAGCACAATACATCACAAACATTGAGTTCAGAGCGTTAGGCCAACTGTCAGCTTCATCTGAAATACTTTATACCAGTATTTCCCTCCCTAATGGTTACTACGCCTCTGCAATTCCAGCATTATTTCTGTCTAATCAATAATCTAGGTGTCAGTGTACTGTTTGGCCATTCCATGCAGTTTTACTTTCCTCCGACACCTTCTGTTCAGGCTGGAGCATTATAGGCTTTACATCATGTTCGCTACTGAACTACACATATATACAGGCATAAATTAACAATTTACATTCAATTTTCATTAAAAGATATTGAATATTTCAAGCTTACCACAATTCATAGAATAATAAACAGTTTCGTTGACTGGCAATGAATATAGCACAACTCCGATCTGCCGATGTTCCAGGCTTTATTTTATATAAAATATACACTGGTGCTCAACGTACTGCTTCTTAGTAGGATTATTACAAGATGTGGCAATGAACAGACGCTCTGAATCAAGTATATTCGCAGCTCTACCCAATGAAACCACGTCTAACCATCTTTTCAAAAAAGTACCCCTTCTATTCGTTTCCCATAACAACACAAGATAGTATTTATAGCCCGACCAATCGTGTTTAGTCTTATATTTGTTGCGCTCCAATCAATTTGGAGTTAACATGGTAGGCTATTTCCGTAACGTAAGGTTTTTTCAAACACGTTATAAAAAATTTTATGAGCAGAAATGATTTCATGCTGTCAGGCACCCCCACTATTTTATTTTGGTTATAATTTGGTAATTCCTAGACTATTTGCGTAACGTTTTACATATTCTTTGTCAGCAAGCCCTAAGGAACCCAAATATACAAATTTAAAAGAGCTAAGTGGCTGCGTTCAAAATATGCAATTTCTTCTACCTCCTGTTTCGAAGATGTGCTGTCTGGGTACTGTAATGTTTTCAAACGTAAACCCATCTAATGTCATCTTTTCTAATAAGCGTTTTTCAGGATTTTAAAACCTAACTCTGGGAAGGTTAGTGTTTTTATCACTGTCCGTCTGAAAAAAAAAGTTAGTGCATGTGGCCTTACACGCGTGATAGTAGTAATTGTGTATCGCGCGACGCGAGTTTAGTGTTGCATGTGTCCTTGTTTTCATTTGCCCCTCTCTCTTTCTATTTGAGTCCATCTGTTCGTTCGTTTTGGTAACGTAGTATAATTAATGTTAGGATTAATTTAGGTCATTACGCAGTGTGCCTCTCAATGTTTTTCTTAGAAATGCAATACCCGTTTTAATGTGTTGTGGAAACGCTTGTATTTATGCAGTGGCTTATATTTAACGTGGAAACGTTACAATTTGCAGACGAAGCATAAAACAAAGGGGATTTCGAGTACTGTCATTGTGACAGCACTGTTCTTTACCATTCTTCTTCCTTTTATTAAATTTATTTGTTAGGCTTTGCATTTACCTTTTAATTTATATATGTGGATTAGAATATTTCACGACACCTCCCCTCTTAAAACAGACATCCCATGTCAGTCCTTTATTCTATATACACATAGATAAATGTAAGTCAACTTGACTTTACTCTGCTGTGGTGCTATCATGGTTTTATGTAGTTGGGTCCATTCAGAGTAGGCACTACTCATGAAATCTGCCTCAGACTTCTACAACCAATAATATATTTCGGTTATGTTACTGAACAGCCGCAAGTGTGAGTGCTTGTCTTAATGCTGCTTCGCAACCCGTATTCACCATTTCTCTTCTCTGAGTCTGCGCAATGACATGTCCAGAGAACATTATATTTCCCTCAAAATGTACGTTATGAGGAGATAACATATACCTGGTGATAGCAGAGTTTTCGTAGTGGATCCCATAATCTTCTTATTATCCTGTATGAAACATTCGGAATATCCTCAATCAAAGAGGCAACTCAGGGATTCATTACGTTCCTCCGAAATGTTTACATCCAACAATTTTTCTCATCATTCTAGAGAAGACACTAGGCGCATTCTTCAATCCAAATGGCAATCTATTAAACTCATAGTGTCCTTCTGAGGTACTAAAAGCTAGGTATGGTCTAACCTCAGGCTTTACTGGAATCTGATAGTATCCTTTACTCAGATCCACTTTTGAGAAATATTTAGCTTTATTTAGTCTGGCAAACAGCTGATTTGTATCCGGCAATGGATCCACCTGTCCTTCTGTAATAGCATTCAGTCTCCTGTAATCTATACAGAGTCTATGTTCTCCAGAGGGCTTCCTTAAGAGTACAACACCGGAACTATACGAAGATTCACTGTGCGAAATAATTCCTTCCTTCAACAGATAGTCTATCTCTTCCTTCAAAGCTTTCTCCTTAGCAAACGGAATCGAATATGGTTTCATACAGACAGGTGTGGGGTCTATCAGTTTCATATCATATTCCAATAGGTTTGTATGCCCTGGTCGGTCTGTTAACACCTCTGCATGATTATTTAGAACCTGTTGCACTCTCTCTTTCTGAGTTTTCGTTAAATGTGTACTGATTTTCACCTGTGCTGCTGTCTCACAGGGGTGTAATGGATATTCAAATGATGAAAGTGGTTCCTTTTCATCTCCATGGCGATGGACAAGGTCAACAAGTGTGTCTCTTCCTGATGTTCTCTTTCCAAATATTTCTTCAGGAGATTCACATGATAGATTTTTTCTTTCCCTTTCTTATCTATCTTATAATTTGTTCTAGACACCTTCTCTAGAACTGTATATGGACCCTGCCATCCAATTTGTAACTTATTCTGACTCCCGGGGAGAAGAAGCAGTACCTTCTCTCCCACAGCCAAATCTCTGTCTTTCGCCTTCCTGTTATAATAGGCAGCATGTTTCTTCCTGGCTTGTTTCAAATTTTCATTGGCAAGTTTCCAGCCAGTTTTTAAACGAGTGGTCAGCTCATTCACATATTGGTATGAAGATGTAATGTTTTCCTCTGCCTTTTCATCAGTCCACGTTCTTAACAAAGCTACATATGGACCTTTAATTTTGTGGACCTATTTGTCCATGCACCGGTATGGTCTCTTCCACTCGAAGCTCTATAGTGATGATTTTTCCTCCCAGAATTATCATTCACAAAACGACCGCTACCAATTTTTCTTTTGGGGCTTTCTCCCCACTTAAAATTCTTGATGAGAGATTTCCTCTCTACATCCTCTTCCTCCAGTTTGTTTAAGTCCGATTGAGGGATTGTCGGCTTATCCTGGGGTAAGACATCTTTTTGCACTCTCCGCATAGTGGCCATTGTAAAACAGTTAAGTGAAGCTTGTCCGTGAAAAGGGGCTTCCCATTCCATTTGGTCCACTTTATCAAATCTATTTTTCTTTTTATTATCAGGCCTAATTTTGCCCCGTGGCGTGTCCAGGTCCTGATCAATGTTCCCACTTGTGGGTGTTCCCTCATGTGCTATGCTACACCTTTCTACAAAATTCTCAATGTCCCATCTTGCTTTGGGCCAATAATAATTGTGAGCCACCTTTTGAATGATGGTACCTATCTTCTCATGGTCCCCATCTGGTTTCACATGTAGGCTCCTTATTAAGTCTGCCCTATATCTTTTAGGAAGTACCAGCTGTCCCTGACCTTTGGATCTAGCTCCAGTCTTCCTATACATCAACTTGTTTTTCATGTAAAAATCTCCCTTGCCTGGAGTTGTATGACAAGTTGACAATTTTCTGAAACAAGGCTTGAGTGTTTTATCCCCAGCCTGTGCCTTCCTCATCTCTTCTGGAGTGGTATCCAACATAATATCCTCCTCCTGTCTTGAGGTCGACCTGACCTGAAGGGTTGCCATATACACAGGTTTCCTTCTGCAACGGTCAGTGTCATGATTGTCCATCTGACAATTTTTACACCACCTTTTTCCTTGGTTGAAAGATTTTCTTTCATCATATTTCCTTTCATCGAATTGTGGGAATTTATTTTTATTTTCATACCGTGGCCTATCAAACTGGTGCTTACCTTTGTTTTGATCCCTAGGATCAAATTTATTAAAGTTCTGTGGTGCCCTAAAGTTATCCACTTGTTTCTTTTTATTACCTGTTACCTCTGCTTGAGCTGCTTGATACCTTTCAGCAACATTTAGCAACTCACCCAGCCTCTCTGCACCTTGTTCCATGAGAAACTTTCTCAGGTCTGGAGCCATGGACTCTCTTAATTGCTCTATAAGGACCATTTCCTTAAGATCTTGGGTTTTCCCCAGAGAAGTCCATTTCTCCAAGTATGTCTCTATTCGTGCAGAGAACTGGTGATAGGTTTCACCTGACAGTAGTTTAGCATTCCTAAATTTTTTCCTATAAAATTCTGCATTCTTTTCATATCTTAACAAAAGAGCCTGCTTTAGCATGTCATAATTTTCCTGATCACCTCTGCTCATTTTTGCAAAAACTTCATAAGCTGCCCCACGAAGTCCTTGAGATAACTTTAAGCTCCACCTTTCTCTCTCTAACCCATACGTGGTAGCTAATAGTTCATACCTATTTAGATAGCTCTCTATATCATCGTCTTTCTCAACAAAATGATCTAAATGAAAATTCATAGCTGAGGTTGAGGCTCCTTGGCTAGCAGTGGCATCAGAGGCAAAGGGACTGGCACCATTTTCAGGAGCATGGCCTTGAAACTCAAACTCCCTTAGTCGTAACTCATGTTCCCTTTGTAATCTCTTATCTTCTGCTTCCCTTTGTGCAGCTAATCTCTTGTCTTCCCTTTCTGCAGCTAATTTCTTCTCTTCTCTTTCTGCAGCTAATTTCTTCTCTTCCCTTTCTGCAGCTAATCTTTTGTCTTCTCTTTCTTCTTCCAATTTCTTAGCCTCAGCCTCAATCTGCAACCTCTTAGTCTCAGCCTCAGCCTCAAATTGTAACTTCTTAATTTCCCTTTCAGCCTCTAACTTTCTTTCGGCTTCAAACCTTCTTTCTTCGCGTTCAATAAATTTGTCACATTCAGTAGTGACATAGGCAACCATAACTTGCCCATCTAATCCTAACTCTTTTGCAGTCTGAACAGCAGCAGATCGAAATTTGGCTAGGTCCGCCATTGTCTATCAGGTAAGTTTATACAATGTCTAACTAACAATTCAATCTCTAAATATATATCTAATGGACAACACAGGCACCGAGAGCTCAACCTTATTTAATTCCACCCAAGGATACCTTTTTAATTCTTATTATTCCCTGAAGTGAATTACCCCCAATATTTTTAATAGGGAAAGATTCAAAATCCCAAGAGCGAGACCCCAATATATGTGGTAAAGTGGGATGTTATAAATATTTATAGGGGACTTAGTGTACTGACTGAGATCAGCTGTGAAGGTATATATATATCTAATAAGAGTAGTGTATTATATATAACCTTACTTGCTGCCACATATGTATACCTCAGTCAGAATTATTCTGGAATAGTGTGATGACTACGTTATATGTCTAGGGTATGTGTATGATGAAGTGTAAGTCAAAACAACAACAGACAGATAAACAATTTAATTTATTCCACTACACTTGACAACACTGTGACACTCACATACATAAAACACTCTACAAGGATATCTTAAAGGAGTCACTGATAACTTTTCAAATAACAATATGTATTCATTGCTGTCATGAATGTATATGTGTCCTGATTCAAATACAAAGGAACCAGGAATCACAATCAATTTTAATTACAAGTTATATGTACAGAATTTATTAATATGAATCTTGTAGTGACATCTATTTTTAATAGTATCCTATGTGTGTTAGTTGTGTAGTAGTAATATGAGGTAATACTGGTTTTGTTTTGTTCAAGCTCTGTTGGTATTTGTCATCATGACTTCAATAGTTTGTCTTTATTGGAACTAGTATTGGAGATGTTCTCAGTTCCTGATATTAAAACAATTAAATTCCCCTCTTAATTGTATTTTACACTGTCATTTTAAGATGGGGGTACATAATGTTGAGCTCAGCTGGCCACATCAGCTTATCTTGCGTGATGGCGGCAGGAAAAGACTCCTCTGCTCGATTTCTCCCCTGGGCTCTGGAGACACCTCACTGATAGCTAAATGGACCAAGGAGTATGCTGTCCGACTCTGGATTCAGCAAAGCTCTGACCAGGTGCTGCTCAATAACTTTAAGACCACGGTCCCTGAAAACAAGAAGGATGTACCTTCTACGTCATAACTAATTTATACTCTCTTTCTACACTGAGCACAATACATCACAAACATTGAGTTCAGAGCGTTAGGCCAACTGTCAGCTTCATCTGAAATACTTTATACCAGTATTTCCCTCCCTAATGGTTACTACGCCTCTGCAATTCCAGCATTATTTCTGTCTAATCAATAATCTAGGTGTCAGTGTACTGTTTGGCCATTCCATGCAGTTTTACTTTCCTCCGACACCTTCTGTTCAGGCTGGAGCATTATAGGCTTTACATCATGTTCGCTACTGAACTACACATATATACAGGCATAAATTAACAATTTACATTCAATTTTCATTAAAAGATATTGAATATTTCAAGCTTACCACAATTCATAGAATAATAAACAGTTTCGTTGACTGGCAATGAATATAGCACAACTCCGATCTGCCGATGTTCCAGGCTTTATTTTATATAAAATATACACTGGTGCTCAACGTACTGCTTCTTAGTAGGATTATTACAAGATGTGGCAATGAACAGACGCTCTGAATCAAGTATATTCGCAGCTCTACCCAATGAAACCACGTCTAACCATCTTTTCAAAAAAGTACCCCTTCTATTCGTTTCCCATAACAACACAAGATAGTATTTATAGCCCGACCAATCGTGTTTAGTCTTATATTTGTTGCGCTCCAATCAATTTGGAGTTAACATGGTAGGCTATTTCCGTAACGTAAGGTTTTTTCAAACACGTTATAAAAAATTTTATGAGCAGAAATGATTTCATGCTGTCAGGCACCCCCACTATTTTATTTTGGTTATAATTTGGTAATTCCTAGACTATTTGCGTAACGTTTTACATATTCTTTGTCAGCAAGCCCTAAGGAACCCAAATATACAAATTTAAACCAGCTAAGTGGCTGCGTTCAAAATATGCAATTTCTTCTACCTCCTGTTTCGAAGATGTGCTGTCTGGGTACTGTAATGTTTTCAAACGTAAACCCATCTAATGTCATCTTTTCTAATAAGCGTTTTTCAGGATTTTAAAACCTAACTCTGGGAAGGTTAGTGTTTTTATCACTGTCCGTCTGAAAAAAAAAGTTAGTGCATGTGGCCTTACACGCGTGATAGTAGTAATTGTGTATCGCGCGACGCGAGTTTAGTGTTGCATGTGTCCTTGTTTTCATTCGCCCCTCTCTCTTTCTATTTGAGTCCATCTGTTCGTTCGTTTTGGTAACGTAGTATAATTAATGTTAGGATTAATTTAGGTCATTACGCAGTGTGCCTCTCAATGTTTTTCTTAGAAATGCAATAACCCGTTTTAATGTGTTGTGGAAACGCTTGTATTTATGCAGTGGCTTATATTTAACGTGGAAACGTTACAATTTGCAGACGAAGCATAAAACAAAGGGGATTTCGAGTACTGTCATTGTGACAGCACTGTTCTTTACCATTCTTCTTCCTTTTATTAAATTTATTTGTTAGGCTTTGCATTTACCTTTTAATTTATATATGTGGATTAGAATATTTCACGACAAGAGGTTTGGAAGAGAGAGCGCCAGACCATTCTATCAGCTGTCTTCTTCCTGGCCTGGTTCCATTCTAGTCCTCGGTCCTTCAAAGATTGTCTAATGTTGTCCTCCCAGCGGACTCTGGGTCGTCCTGGGTGTCTGGATCCCTGGCTCTTTGTTTCCCATGCTTGTCGTGGTAGCCGATCTTCTCCCATTCTGCAGACATGGCCAAACCATCTTAGTTGGGACTGTTCTATTTGGGTCTGCAGCGGATGGGATTTTAGGCCTTGACGGATCGTCTGGTTGCGGACCATGTCTCTTCTTGTTACTTCAACCACTTTCCTCAGATACCTCATTTCTGAGGTTTGGATCTGGCTTTTGTGGGTTGTAGTCATTGCCCACGACTCGCATCCATATGTCAAGACTGGGACATAGGTGGAGCGGTATACAGCCATCTTCGTTTTCTTACCAACCTCTTTCTTGCTGAGGAATCCACGATTTATGGCCTGAAAAAGTCTCCCAGCCGCTGCTTTTCGAGTGGCCAACTCTTCTTTGATGCCTCCCTTTCGGTCTATAATAGCTCCGAGATATTTAAAGTGGTCGACCTGCTGCAGGACCTGTTCTCCCAACTTAATCTGATGTTTTCTTTCTTCTCGTGATATCACCATGGATTTTGTTTTAGAGCTGCTTATGACCATCCCTCTCTTCTCCAGCTCTTCCTTCCAGACTTGCAGGTTGGATTGGAGATGTGCCTCTGATTTAGCAATCAGGGCAACATCATCAGCAAATGCCAGCTCCGAAATATAGACCTGTCTCATCTTCCAGTACCCCACTGAATACTTTCTTGTTCTCTCCTTACATGCCTTGATGACATCGTCCATAAGGAGTATGAAGAGGTAAGGTGATAGGATATCACCTTGTCTTACACCAGTGGTGGTCCTGAACTCTTCTGACTTATGGTTTGCTGTCCTCACATAATTTCTGCAAGACTTGTAGAAGCTCTGTATAGCATGAATCAGAGGTGCTGGAATATTCTTCTTTGCCAAACAGTCCCAAAGTTTGCTCCAGGGGACCCTGTCAAACGCCTTTTCCAGATCTACGAAACAAAGATGGATCTCACTCTTATACTCAAGGGCCTTTTCACTCAGTTGTCTGAGTGTGAAGATTAGGTCTTGAGTACTTCGGTTTGCTCGGAATCCGCACTGGACCTCATCCAATTGTGGCTCAGCTAGGCGTCGGAGTCTCTGCTCTAGGATTCTAGAGTAGATTTTACCAGGGACACTGAGAAGGGATATGCCTCTATGGTTTCCACATTGTCGATTGTCACCCTTTTTGAAAATTGGTGTTATGATGGCAATCTCCCAATCCTTTGGTATGGTCTTGTTGCACCATGCTGCCTGTAGGACCTTTAAGAGTAATAGATCGCCTGATGCTCCCATGTACTTAACCATTTCTGGTGTTATACCATCATGCCCTGCTGCTTTGCCCATCTTGATTTTCTCTAGTGCTGACCTCAGTTCTTCCATCTTTATGTCATCTTCACCATCATTGGTTTTCTCTTCTGTGCTAGTGGTTATCATTTCTGATGCTTCACCATGCTCACCATCCAGGAGTTCTGAGAAATATTCTTTCCATCTTTCCATTACTTCCTTCGGGGCAGTAAGCAATTTGCCTTGCTTGTCCTTTATAAATTTGAGAGGGCATTGTTTTTCCTTCCTCATGTTCTTTAGGGTCTTATAGAACAATTTCTGGTTTTCTTGTGCATCTTTTTCTAGCTTTTCTCCAAATTCTTCCCAGGACTTCTGTTTTGCTGCTAGCACTTTGTTCTTTGCTTCTGTTCTGAGTGTCACATATTCTCTATATTTTTCCATTTGTCCTGTTGTGTTTTTAGCTCCTAAGTATTGTTTCCATGCCATTTTCTTCTCTCTTATTTTCTCTTTGACTTCCTCTGTCCACCAAGGTGTCCTCTTTCTCTGGTTCCCAAGTCGGACTTCACCGCATGCTTCTGCAGCAGCTGTCTTTATGATATCCTTGAATTTATTCCAGAGGGTTTCCAAGTCATCAGGTCGTTCTTCTGTGTTGCTCACTGCTGTAGCAATAAGCCCCTGATACCTGGTCTTAATTTCTGGCTCTCTCAGCTTGTAGGTCCTAATGCTCATTTCTCCTGCTCGTTTACTTGGTTTCTTGCGTGATGTTGGGCAGTTCTTAGGCTGAGCAACTCTTTCAGTTGTTCGTTTGATTGTTAGCAGGTAGTGATCACTTCCAATCTCTGGCCCCCTCCAGACTCTTGCATCTCGGACATATCTGAATGAGCTTCTCCGAACAATGGCATAGTCGATCACTGACTTCTCATTCTTGGTTGGTTCACATCTAGTGTATGCATGTATGCGCTTATGGGGGAACTTTGTGTTTGTAATGATCAGATTCTGCTCACTGCAGAATCTAAGGAGTCGCTTTCCATTGTCATTGAGAGTATCTTCTCCATATCTTCCGATAACTCCACCCCATCTAGCATGGTCATTTCCAACTCTGGCATTAAAATCTCAGAGCATGATAACTTCATCTAGGCAGTCATCCACTGTCCTTTGAAGCAGCTCGAAGAATTCCTCCTTGACCTCTGCTCTCTCATCCTCATTTGGCCCATACACTATGACCAGGTTGACTATGGTTTCTCCTTCTTTTAGTTTTACAACCATAATGCGCTCCGAGACAAAGTTCCATCCCTTGATACTATCTTTTTGATTTTGGGCCACAATGCAACCCACGCCCCCTTTAGCTCTTTCAGATATGGGTACACCACTATAGAGCAACGTGTTGCCATCGAGATCCATGACTCCTTGTCCTTTTTTCTTCGTTTCCGTTATAGCCAGGATTTCTAGTTTTGCTTTCCTCATCTCTTCCACCAGCTCCTCTTCCTTCCCATTTATACTTCTTGTGTTCCAAGTTCCATAAGTCGTAGTCCGTAGTCCGTTCCAGTTCGTCGCCTTTAGAATCAGTCCGGTTTTCTCTCTTGTATTGCTCGTAATCATAGTTTAAGACAAACAGGTGATTGGCCTGTTGTGCCTTTGCATGGTGGAGGGGCTGCCTCCTTACGGCCTCCATGCAGGCCGCCCTCCTCATTTTTCATCCGGGCTTGGGACCGGCATAGGCGGAGTTCCTAGGTCTCACACGGTCACTATTCTGGCTCTAGTGTATGGTGTATGGTGTACCTAGTGTCTAGGGGAGAAATGAAATGATGGTACACAACAGTCAAACACTTTAAGTTTCTATAAAAAAGATAATAAAACTAGCAGTTAAGTTTTTCTTTGAACAAATTTTTACAATTTATTTTGCCTGTCCATTCATAGCTTGTGGACAGGTCTTTGAAAATAAGGACAAGATAGTTTACAGAAAAGAACAATTAAAATTTTAGGACAATTTACCCAATAACTAAAAAATTATTATGTATTTATATATGTCTTTCCTGTAGGAAATATTAAAAGAGTTCACTTTATTTATCTAAAGGGAGAGTCACTGTATATGAGGGCTGTAGTTCATCCTACCCCCATAAACGTCCTGTGTATTGTTTTGAAACACAAGAAACTGTCAGAGATGCCCCAGATGTCTAACTCATCACCTGGGAGTCCTTGTTGTAAGATATTTCAATGTGTAGTTGCAGAAAGTTCAATTTCACCACTCGCCAAAGCTCCTACTGTTATCTTCGACAGCATATAAGACTGGTTGGAGACTGGTTGGCGTTTATTAGTACTCAGCAGGTTTCCTGTCACCAGCCGGCAACAGGAACATAGACCCTCTGCAACAAAAGGACACCCTGGCCTTTTATCTCTGATCACTTATTCTAACACTTAATTTCCTACGTGGGTATGGGGTCAGCCTCGCGTGCCTTACAAGTGCACTCGCCCCGAATTTACAGGACTCCCACCTTGTTGTGACCACACCTCAGGTCCTTATAGTAGATACGCCACTGTACGTTCACATACTTTTCCTCCATACAATAATGTGGAGTAACCACATTTCCTTTGATATGATATTCTCTTCTTTTCTTTTTAAATATATTTGCTCCAGGCATGTTAAACAGTGTTCATCGAACACAGAGGCTTACTAATCTATTTTAATACAATAATATGACAACATAATCATAACAACATACATCAGTTAGATACCGTTTAATGTGAGGACTCAACAATGTCTGCTTCCGACATTTCCTTCACTTTTTTCCCAATAGCAGTATCTAACTTTGTAGTTGGACCAAACATATTAAATTTCATAAAATATCCTTACCACAATCAAGAAATATATAAACAAATGACGCTGACTGTGTGAAGAAATGGCCTCAGCTTCCTCCGAACTGCACAGACTGTGAATTTATTCTTTATTTAAGTTTAGAATTAACACAGCTGTTTTTCAGCGTATCTGAATACAATTTTTAGTTCAACTGGCAATGAATAGTCAAAGCCTTTTGCTAATATTTACTAGCACTGGCCAATCGAAAACGTTCGACTACTTGAATTCAAATGCAGTTTGAATGAAAACCCAAAATAATTTCGAACCATTTCTGCGTCTGGTGGTCGATTGGCCAGTCTGCTTTAGTCATGCCCAATACAAAAGATGTTTCGTTTAGGATTACATTTTTCCTACTGCTCCCCTTTCCCATTTATACTCTGTTTACCCAATCGAATTTGAATGTACCTCCCTGTCTCTCCCAAGCTCGCGTCCCCCTAACGTTACAAAAGAACATAAGCAGGAACGCCAGTCTGTCTGGTCGAGTGTCCGTAGATATTAGTATTTCTTCAATAACCTATCTAATACTGGGACTATCATATTATTTAAAGTACATTCTTACTCAGCTAACTCTACGTCATACTATCATATAATTTTCATGGGGAACTTCATAATGGTTTAAAATTTCCAATTTATGTCATCGTCAATCGTCAAATAAAATTTTGCACAAGTCCGCCATCTTTCCTCTCCTTCATCTTGCTAGCATGTATTTTTGCAAATAACTAACTTGTTTTAGTTACGTCAGAAATGCTACCACTAGGAGGGAAATAAAATTGTCTGCGTGGTTTTGCTTTGGATGGCTTTTTCGCAGTGTGTGTATATGCGTTGCAGACTGTGTCAGCGAAGCGGGGTGTAGACGGGGCGGGTTAAGAATTTGCGTTACTAATTAGTATTGTATCGTGTAATACTACCAAACAATGTAAGGATTACTACTAAATTTTTGCGTTACAGTTGACAGAAAGCGTTACTTCAGATAGTTATTTTGCGGCACGCTTCCGCCAATAGTTAATTATAAGGCTAGACTACAAAGTATATGCAGCAGATTGGGCAAAAGTTAAATATTAGTAGTGTTTCTCGAAAACGAAACTAAAAGCGTGTCAGACTATTACCGTGAAATCGGTCTATAGGCTTAGCACTGTGCAAAAAGCAGCGCTGCTGGCGTCGAAGATGCCAACCGTCAGACACATGCGGGCTAATGTATTTATTATCGTTTTATGCCTAAATCTTACTGAATTGAGCGTTTATTCTCGCAGATTTTGCTACACACCTCCCATCCTAAAACATGCATTCATTTGCAGGTTATAATATGCGAGATAACTTAGCTCCATGAAGTCTTACTCGTTTTTCTGATCTTCATCATAAGGATGTCTGCTCAAAAAGTCTGCGCCAACGTTCAAAGGGCCGGGAATGTATTCTATCAGAAATGAGTATGGCTGCAACAACAGAGACCATCTCAATAATCTGGAATTTTCATGCTTGGCCTGTGACAAGAACACGAGGGGTGAATGGTCCGTTTGGACCACAAATGTCCTGCCATATAAATAAATCTGGAATTTCTTTATAGACCATATTAAAGCGAGACATTCTTTTTCACTGGTTGAGTAATTTTTTTCCGCCTTGTTCAACTTGCGGCTAGCATAAGCGACTGGGTTCAATTCCCCATCTTGTGAGGAGGACCTTTGCAATAATGTAGCGCCCAGGCCCACATTGCTTGCGTCACTTCTCACAATAAATTCTTTAGTCAAGTCAGGCAATTGCAACACTGGCCTGCTTGTAAGCTTCTCTTTTAACTCCTGGTAAGCCAATTCACACTGTGCTGACCAAATTATAGTATCAGGTTGACCTTTGCGAGTTAAATCCGTCAGAGGAGCACATATAGAGTTAAAATGTTTGATATACTTTTGGTAAAAACCACACAGAGACACGAAAGATCGCACATCTTTTTTTGTTTGTGGTCTAGGTGCTCTTTTTTAATTTTTCCAGATTCTTGGGATCAGGGGTCATGCTACCCTGATGTACTGTATGTCCCAAGAATTCCAACTCTTTACACCCAATACAGCATTTTGTTGGCCTAGCGGTTAAGTTAGCCTCTCTGAGTCTATCAAACAGCATATTCAAAGAGGTAACGTGTTCCTCAAATGTTTCCGTAGCAATGAGGATATCATCCATAAAATTCGAAATACATGGATTTTTCAGGGGATCCAGCAATTTTCGCATCATCCTAGAAAACACGCTCGGGGCATTTTTCAAACCAAATGGTAACATGTTGAACTCATAATGACCTTCCGAGGTGCTAAAAGCTAAATAAGGTCGAACCTCAGGCTTTACTGGAATCTGGTAATAGCCTTTGCTAAGATCCACCTTAGAAAAATATTTTGCCTTGTTCAGCCTGGCAAAAAGTTGAGTAGTATCAGGTAATGGATCCACCTGACCTTCTGTGACAGCATTCAGTTTCCTGTAATCTATGCACAGTCTATGTTCTCCTGATGGTTTCCGCAACAAAACCACACAGGAACTGTAAGGAGACTCACTGTGAGAAATAATCCCTTCTTTTAACAAATAATCAATCTCCTCTTTCAAAGCTTTTTCCTTAGCGAACGGAATAGAATAGGGCCTCATACAGATGGTGTGCTGGGTCTAGTAGTTTCATATCATATGACCAAAATTTGTGTGCCCCGGTTTATCAGTTAACACATCTGTATGTTTCTCAAGGACCTGTTGAACCTTCTCCTTCTGTCCTTTTGTCAGGTGATTACTGATTTTCACCTGTGCAAACGTTTCACTGGTTTTCAGTGGATATTCAACCGAGGAGAGAGGTTCATTCTTCATCTCGGTTGCGATAGACAAGGCCATTAAATGTGTTCCCTCCTGGATTTGTCTGTCCAGATATTTCTTCAAAAGGTTCACATGATAGACTTTCTCCTTTCCCTTTTTGTCTATCTTATAATTTGTTCTGGATACCTTTTCCAAAACTGTATATGGCCCTTGCCATCCGATCTGAAGTTTATTGTTGCTGCCTGGCAATAGAAGAAGTACCTTCTCCCCTACAGCAAGTTCTCTATCCTTCGCTTTTTTATTATAATAAGCAGCATGCTTTTTCCTGGCTTGTCTCAAATTTTCATTTGCCAGTTTCCAACTAGTTTTTAAACGAGTGGTCAGTTCGTTCACATATTGGTATGATGAGGTAACAGTCTCCTCTGCCTTCTCATCTGTCCAGGTCCTTAGCAAAGCTTCCAACGGACCTTTTATAGGCCTCCCAAATAGGAGTGTTGCGGGTGCCATTCCAGTTGAATTATGTGGTACTTCCCGGTAGGCAAACAATGCGGCGGGCAAGTAGTGGTCCCACGTATCAGGTTTCTCATGTGCCAGCTTTCTCAGGATAGAAATGAGAGTTCCATTGAACCTCTCTACCTGGCCGTTCCCTTGGGGGTGATACGGACTACAATTAAAGTGCTTGGCTTGAAACAACTTGAAAACCTCTTCAGTTAGCTTCCCCTTGAACTGAGAGCCATTATCAGTCAAGATTTGATGCGGGAATCCTAACCTTGTGAATATCGTAAGTAATGCCTCTGCCACATGTTTTGAATCGATTGATGACAGGGCTACCGCCTCTCCCCACATAGAACAAGTGTCTACCAGAGTAAGGATGTAACTGTTCCTCCTCTTGGTCCGAGTGAGAGGTCCCACAATATCCACCGCAACTCTCTCAAAAGGGGTTCCCACTATGGGCATTTCCCCAAGAGTTGCTGGAGCAGTCCAATGCTTTGGAGCTACTCTCTGGCATTCGGGACAGGATTTCACATATCTCTTAATGTCTTCCGTTATCCCTGGCCAGAAATAATGACAAGCTATACGCTGTCCTGTTGCGCTAATCCCCATGTGACCACTGAAGGGGATAGTATGACCTAACTCCATTACTTTCTCCCTATATGAACTAGGAAGGACCAGCTGTCCGTGACCAGCTGAACCAGTGCCGGCCTTCCTGTATAGCAATTTATTCTTCATATAGAAATCTCCTTTATTAGGAGGAGTATGGCTCTTTGGGAGTTTCTTGTAACACGGCTTCAGTGGCTTATCTTCAGCCTGTGCCTTTCTCATCTCCTCTGGATGAGTATTTATGGGTTCATCTTCTTCCTTTCGGGATTGAGATCGTGTCTGGACTGTTGCCATGATCACCGGTCTCTTGGGATTCCCCAAGAAGACATATCTACACCCCAATATCAGAGGGTAGATTGGGTCATTTAACACTGCTGCCTTGATTACTCCTTCCACATATCGCGTCTTCACATTTATCCTGGCGATGGGAAGTGTCATGGTCGCTACGTCCTTGGTTGCAGCTTGGATCTCCACTGTTTCTGTGGTGTATTGATCTGCCTGCACCAGGTGAGAACTCACAACTGAATCATAATCTAATCCCGTATCATACAAACACCTTATGGTGACTCCATTGCATGTTACATCTTCACACACTGGGGGGTGGTAAGGTTCCTGCTGTTCAATAGAGTTGACCTTTACTCCCTTCCTCCCCGTTTTCATGGCAGCGAAACTTGGAGTTTTTCTTCTACAATTTTCAGTGTTATGGTTGTCCATCCGACAATTTTTACAATACCTCTTTCCTTGGTTAAAAGGTTTTCTTTCATCATTCCTTCTATCATTAAATTGTGAGGGTCTATTCTTAAACTCATTTCGAGGCCTATCAAAGTTCTGCTTATATCTATTATCGAATTTATTATGGTTTTGGGGGGCCTTACACTGATCTATTTGTTTCTTCTTTGTGCCAGCTACCTCTGCCTGGGCTGCCTGATACCTCTCAGCGACATTTATTATCTCACCCAGCCTCTCCGCACCCTGTTCCATGAGAAACTTTCTCATGTCTGGAGCCATGGACTCTCTCATCTGTTCAATGAGTATCATCTCTTTGAGATCTTGGGTTTTCCCCAAAGTAGCCCATTTCTCCATAAACGTTTCCAACCGGGTGGAGAACTGGTGATAGGTCTCACCCGACAGTAGCCTGGCATTCCTAAATTTCTTTCTATAAAACTCTCCGTTCTTTTCGTATCTTAACAGAAGAGCTTGCTTCAACATGTCATAGTTGTCTTGGTCATCCCTGCTCATTTTAGAAAACACTTCATAAGCTGTTCCCCGAAGTCCCTGAGACAACTTTACCCCCCATCTTTCTCTTTCTAACCCATAAGTAGTGGCTAAAAGTTCAAACCTGCTTAAATACCCTTCGATGTCATCGTCTTTCTCAACAAAATGGTCTACATGAAAACCCATAGCTGAGGTTGAGGCTCCCTGACTAGCAGTGGCATCTGAGGCAAAGAGGCTAGCACCATTTTCAGGAGCATGGCCTTGCAATTCTAACTCCCTTAGTCGTAGCTCATGCTCCCTCTGTAATCTTTTTTCTTCTGCTTCCCTCTCGGCAGTCAATCTCTTTTCTTCTTTTTCTGCCTCCCTTTGCAGTCGTTTTTCTTCTGCCTCCCTTTCGGCAGTCAATCTTTTTTCTTCTGCCTCCCTTTGCAGTCGTTTTTCTTCTGCCTCTATCTGTAACTTCTTAGTCTCAGCCTCCAATGCCCTAGCCTCCTTGTCAGCCTCAATCTGCAGCCTCTTAATTTCTTTTTCAGCCTCTAACTTTCTTTCTGCTTCTTTCTCTAATCTTTTATCTTCCCGGGCAATAAATTTATCCACCTCTGAAGTTACATATTGAACCAACTCTGGTCCATCCATGCCCATCTCTTTAGCAGTCTGTACAGCCGCAGAGCGAAACTTGGCCAGATCTGCCATTCTGATAACTATAAAAGGTTCTAACTAAATCTTTAACTAATTATAAATTTATGTAATTAAATCTGGGCTCTGACACTTTCTTCACTTCCCAAATCTTGGGTAATAATACATGGGATTCCCTGAGAAAATTAGACTGTTGTTAATGCTAAACCCCAGATCCCGATGTATGTAGTACTAAGAGAAATTCGGATGCCCGGACAAGCCTACCAATTTATGTAGCAAAGTTGATTTTGCTGGGGAGGTTATGATGGTATCCTAAAAGAATGAAAAGGTGTCTGCTTTAACCGTGTGAGGTCAAGCAAATGTAGGCCTCTGACTCAATAAATGATGATGATGAATTATGTGCAGAGAACCTAACGCTACCTCCCTAGGTCTCACACGGTCACTATTCTGGCTCTAGTGTATGGTGTATGGTGTACCTAGTGTCTAGGGGAGAAATGAAATGATGGTACACAACAGTCAAACACTTTAAGTTTCTATAAAGAAGATAATAAAACTAGCAGTTAAGTTTTTCTTTGAACAAATTTTTACAATTTATTTTGCCTGTCCATTCATAGCTTGTGGACAGGTCTTTGAAAATAAGGACAAGATAGTTTACAGAAAAGAACAATTAAAATTTTGGGACAATTTGCCCAATAACTAAAAAATTATTATGTATTTATATATGTCTTTCCTGTAGGAAATATTAAAAGAGTTCACTTTATTTATCTAAAGGGAGAGTCACTGTATATGAGGGCTGTAGTTCATCCTACCCCCATAAACGTCCTGTGTATTGTTTTGAAACACAAGAAACTGTCAGAGATGCCCCAGATGTCTAACTCATCACCTGGGAGTCCTTGTTGTAAGATATTTCAATGTGTAGTTGCAGAAAGTTCAATTTCACCACTCGCCAAAGCTCCTACTGTTATCTTCGACAGCATATAAGACTGGTTGGAGACTGGTTGGCGTTTATTAGTACTCAGCAGGTTTCCTGTCACCAGCCGGCAACAGGAACATAGACCCTCTGCAACAAAAGGACACCCTGGCCTTTTATCTCTGATCACTTATTCTAACACTTAATTTCCTACGTGGGTATGGGGTCAGCCTCGCGTGCCTTACAAGTGCACCCGCCCCGAATTTACAGGACTCCCACCTTGTTGTGACCACACCTCAGGTCCTTATAGTAGATACGCCACTGTACGTTCACATACTTTTCCTCCATACAATAATGTGGAGTAACCACATTTCCTTTGACATGATATTCTCTTCTCTTCTTTTCTTTTTAAATATATTTGCTCCAGGCATGTTAAACAGTGTTCATCGAACCCAGAGGCTTACTAATCTATTTTAATACAATAATATGACAACATAATCATAACAACATACATCAGTTAGATACCGTTTAATGTGAGGACTCAACAATGTCTGCTTCCGACATGTCCTTCACTTTTTTCCCAATAGCAGTATCTAACTTTGTAGTTGGACCAAACATATTCAATTTCATAAAATATCCTTACCACAATCAAGAAATATATAAACAAATGACGCTGACTGTGTGAAGAAATGGCCTCAGCTTCCTCCGAACTGCACAGACTGTGAATTTATTCTTTATTTAAGTTTAGAATTAACACAGCTGTTTTTCAGCGTATCTGAATACAATTTTTAGTTCAACTGGCAATGAATAGTCAAAGCCTTTTGCTAATATTTACTAGCACTGGCCAATCGAAAACGTTCGACTACTTGAATTCAAATGCAGTTTGAATGAAAACCCAAAATAATTTCGAATAATTTCTGCGTCTGGTGGTCGATTGGCCAGTCTGCTTTAGTCATGCCCAATACAAAAAGATGTTTCGTTTAGGATTACATTTTTCCTACCGCTCCCCTTTCCCATTTATACTCTGTTTACCCAAGCGAATTTGAATGTACCTCCCTGCCTCTTTTCCAAGCTCGCGTCCCCCTAACGTTACCAAAAAAACATAAGCAGGAACGCCAGTCTGTCTGGTCGAGTGTCCATAGATATTAGTATTTCTTCAATAACTTCTCTAATACTGGGACTATCATATTATTTAAAGTACATTCTTACTCAGCTAACTCTACGTCATACTACCATATAATTTTTCAGAAAACGCAAACTAAAAGAAAACGTAAAAGCGTCAGACTATTACCGTGAAATCGGTCTATAGGCTTAGCACTGTGCAAAAAGCAGCGCTGCTGGCGTCGAAGATGCCAACCGTCAGACACATGCGGGCTAATGTATTTATTATCGTTTTATGCCTAAATCTTACTGAATTGAGCGTTTATTCTCGCAGATTTTGCTACACACACTCCCATATGACAGTATCTGCTACAAGACTACCTTTACCCCTTTTTGTATTCTCCACACACGCAAAAAAGGAGAGTTTCATCTTAGTTTTAGCAGGCAGCAATTCCAGATTTAGCCATGCAAATTACACACATATCACTTTAGTGTTGTCTGTACATTCAGAATATACCATTGTGATCTCCGCTGTGTGCGAGGAATGAGGTTCGCTGTGATTAAGAGGCATGCAAATTAAATTTGCGCTTTTAAGTTTTCTCATATTAAGTTTCGAACTTTGTTCTGTTTGTCTGTCTTGTTTTGTTAAGGCATAACTAGAGAGTCAGCAAATTTAAAATTCATCAAGTGGTTTGAATTTCGGACTACAGCAAGGCATCGTTTAGTATCCAGCTTAACAACAAACATGCACATACAAAAGGTAAAGATAGTCCCATCACGGAAATTGCTGTATGGGAGACAAGCGTCTGAGACTTCACAATGCAAGTCCAACTTTTTCTTTGAGGTGGAAGGACCAGGTCCCTTCCTTGCTGCTTTTACTTTCCCTAACTCAAGAGCAGAGTCAGATCCCTATTTACAGCTTGGATAGACATGCTTCAATCAATCAATACCCTTTAGCTCCCCAAGGAGCATAGGCCTTCAACAAACACATGCCAAATCTTCCTGTCCTGTGCCATCCGCTCAAGTTCTTTCCATGTTTTCCTCATTATTTTCACCTGTTTCCAGTTCTCTTCTCCATGTGTTTTTTGGTCTACCTCTGCCTCTCTTTCCCTGTGGATTCCAGAACAAGGACTGCCTTGTAATGCTATCAACAGGTTTCCTCAATGTGTGTCCTATCCATCGCCAGCGTCTTCTTCTCAACTTTTGTTCCACTGGCACTTGTCTGGTTCTTGTCATCAATTCCACATTTGTGACTTTGTCATACCATTTCAATCCTTCTATTCTACGCAAGCACCCGTTTATAAAAGTCTGTAGCTTTTTGGTTGTTGTTTTTGTTGTTCTCCATGTCTCAGAGCCATACAATAGGACTGACTTCACATTTGGGTTGAAGATTCTTATTTTCGTGTTGGACTTGATTTCTCTTGTTCTCCATATGTTTCCCAATGCAATGAAAGCTCCTCTTGCTTTTTGTATTCTTATTTTGATATCACTGTCTGTCCCTCCAACTTTGTCTATATTACTTCCAAGATATGTGTAAGATTCTACATCTTTTAGTGGTGTTTCTTCAAGTTCAACCTTGTTATCATTTCTTGCATTTATTCTCATAATCTTTGTATTTTCCCTGTGTATTTTCAGGCCCACCTGTTGTGACCTCTCATCGAGAATTTTCATTTTCTCTTGCATCTGATTATGGTTATGGGACAGAAGAGCCAAGTCATCTGCAAAATCCAGATCATCAAGCTGTTTAGTCAGATTCCACTGGATTCAATTTCTGTTGTGTGATGTCGATGTTTTCATAACCCAATCTATTGCTAGTAAGAAAAGAAATGGAGACAAGAGGCATCCCTGTCTCACTCCAGTTCTAATCCTAAACGGTTCTGTAAGTTGTCCTTCATGAAGAACTCTACATGTCATGTCTTCATAGGTCTTCTTTATTAAGTTAATGATCTTCATGGGAACTCCATAATGCCTCATCAATTTCCAAAGCGATTCTCTGTCTACACTGTCAAATGCCTTTTCATAGTCCACGAATCCGATGTATAGCGGTGAATTCCATTTCAGACTTTGTTCAACTATTATTCTCAATGTGGCTATCTGGTCTGTACAGGATCTATTTTGTCGAAAACCTGCTTGTTCATCTCTCAGTTGCTTGTCTATGGACTCTTTTAATCTCTCCAGGATGATTCTGTTTAATACTTTTCCTGGCACTCATAGTAACATTATTCCTCTATAATTTGTGCACTCTTGTAAATTTCCCTTCTTAGGCAACTTGACCAGATAACCTTCCTTCCATTCTGCTGGTATTTCCTCTCTCTCCCAGACTTTGCCAAGTAGTTTGTATAATATCTCTGTAGAGGTATCAATATCTGTTTTGATGGTCTCTGCTGGAATGCAATCTGGACCAGCTGCTTTTCCATCCTTCAGAAGCTTTATGGCTTTCTTTATTTCTTCTCTACTTGGTCGTTCACAGCTGATTTGTAGCTCCTCTTCTACTGGCTGGATGTCTGGGGGATTAGTTGGAGATGGTCTATTGAGAAGTTCCTCAAAATGTTCTGTCCATCTCTTCATTTGTTCTTGTATATTACTAAGCAATTTTCCATTCTTATCTTTTATGAGGCCATTTGCTTGCTTATATTTCCCTGTTAGCTTCTTTGTGTTGTTGTACAGGTCCCTCATATTTCCTTTGGCTGCATCTTGCTCTGCTTCCCTTGCCAAATCATCAATATATTTCATCTTGTCTCTTTTGATGTTTCTTCTTACTTCTTTGTTTGCTTCTATGTACACTTCATGAGCCTTGGCTTTGGAGCTTCTGGTTTTGCTTCTGTTTAAATCTGCTTTCTTGTTTTTCCTGTCTTCTATCTTACTAATGGTTTCTGTTGTTATCCATGCTTTGTGCTGATGTTCTCTTTTTCTCAGTACTTTTTCACATGTCTCGTTCCATATATTTTTTACTTGTTGCCAGTGGTCTTCCGTATCTGTTTCATCTTCCAGCTGTTCGAGTACTTGGTATTTGTTGGACACTGTGATTGAAAATTTTTCTCTTATTTCCTGATTTCTTAGATATCCCACATTATACTGTTGTCTATAGCTATATGCTGCTGTAAATTTCTTGAGTTTTAATTTTGTTTTAGCCAACAGAAGATGGTGGTCTGATACAACATCTGCTCCACTACATACTTTCACATCTTGCAATGATGACCTTAACTTCTTGCTTATGCATATGTGATCAATCTGATTCTCATTTCTGTGGTCCGGTAATATCCATGTTGCTTTATGTATTCTTTTATGTGGAAATATGCTTCCTCCTATAGCTAGTTGATTTGAAGCACAGAAGTTTGCTAATAGTTCCCCATTCTCGTTCATCACACCCAATCCCTGCTTTCCCATGATTTCTTCAAAGCCAGTGTTGTCGGTTCCTATTTTCGCATTTAGGTCCCCCATCAAAATTGTGATGTCCTTTCTTTTCTTATTGTCCAAGACACTGTGTAGTCTGGTGTAAAAGTCTTCTTTCACAGATTCTTCTTTATCGTTTGTTGGTGCATAACACTGAATGATGTTTATATTTACTTTCTTTTTGGCCGATTTAAACCTTGCTGTTATAATTCGGGGTCCCATTGCTTCCCATTCAATTAAGTGCCTTCTATGCTTCCTTGGACAGCATTACAGCCACCCCTTCACTGTGGTGGGCTCTTTCCTCCTCATGTCCTGAGGACAACACCATTTCTCCTGTGATCAATCTCCTCTTCTCTATGCCTTTCCACCGTGTCTCGCAGAGACCCAGGATATCAATCCTGTAATTTGTCGTTTCTGCTGCTACCTGTGCAGTTTTCCCTTGTTCACACAGAGTGCGAACATTCCAGGTGCCAATCCTGGAGATTTTCCTAGACGAAAAAAGGTTAGTCGGCAACCCAGACTCCTTTCGGCTTTCTCTAGGTTGCTTCATGCGCCTCCTTTCCAGAGGACTTTCTTCTGTCTTGGGCGGCTGAGTTGATTTATATTCATTATTTGACTTGTCCATGTTTGTTGAAGTTTTTGTGGTTAAAAAGTTTTTTACGGGATGGGGTAACCAGCCCCATGCCCAACCCTCCTTAGTCGCTTTTTACGACATGCCTGGTAGGGTACAGTGTTACTATTTTTTGCTCCCCTTTCGGGCCCCGGTAACACACAGGCGGTAGACATGCTTGTTGCTCGTGAAACTTATTGATGTTTTACTAAATCCTTTATTTTTTTTTAATGGATGAAAAAAAAATACACTCTGTTCAGCCCAGATGAGTTATCACTAGGATATAAAGTAAAATAAAAATGTGGTTATATAGCAGATACTGCCGTAAGGAAGTGGTGTGTTAGAGACTCTTATACTTTTGAAATTACAGTTCCCTACTGTTGCGTGCATATTTTGACGCACATATTACAAAAATCGATATGGCTATTTAATATGGGAAAAATATAGACATTCATTCATTTGTGTATGAGAATGCTGTCTATGGGGAAAGCGAGATAATCCATGTTTGATTCACACTTTTGATTATAGGAGTAATCGTTCTTGATATTGATCCGGCGCACGGATATTGCTCTTATATTTGTACTTATTTTTAGGGCCAGAAAATAGATTAATTTGCTTATTATGTTTATGGCCTGAATTCATATGTATTACATATTATTAGTACAAGTAGAATCAGTCCTATATTGTATATTTTGGATGGGTAGGCGGGACTAGATTCTTATTATTCCGGTCTAGCGGAAGTATGAGTTGTCTTGACAAGTCGTGATGAGTTCCGATGTACCGTGATAATGGCGGGTACGCACTTTTCAAGGGCTGGTAGATTCTTAAGGAAATATGATTCATGAAGTGGTTTTCTTCTAAAGGAGATGGTATCTCTACTATAGTTTATGTTAGAGACTCTCCTAAGGTACGGTACAATGTATAATTCGGAATCCATGTATTGCCAGACCCTATTTTGATGATCTCATGTCGATTCGACCTAGATGGAACATTGTGCTTCGTATCGCTAGGGTCGTGTTTTGTATCGCCTTGCTGCCTTTGCCTTCCCTAACTCAAGAGCAGAATTAGATACCCATTTTTACAGATGTGAAAGCTTTGGTGTAGGCTTCCTGTAAGGGCACAAGGTGCATGGTGAATCCATGCTTCATGTGGGAGGGACAAGGAAAATGATGATATATTTGATCAAGAAATGTATCTACCTGAAGGTCATATCGTTAGTTGACTACCTGAAGGTCATATCGGGAGTTGACTACCTGAAGATCATATCGTTAGTTGACTACCTGAAGGTCATATCGGGAGTTGACTACCTGAAGATCATATCGTTAGTTGACTACCTGAAGATCATAT
Source organism: Oreohelix idahoensis (assembly GCA_024509875.1). NCBI lineage: Eukaryota > Metazoa > Mollusca > Gastropoda > Stylommatophora > Oreohelicidae > Oreohelix > Oreohelix idahoensis. Next base: position 536,368 of record JAMPIV010004902.1, read on the forward strand.
CGGGAGTTGACTACCTGAAGATCATATAGTTAGTTGACTACCTGAAGGTCATATCGGGAGTTGACTACCTGAAGATCATATCGTTAGTTGACTACCTGAAGGTCATATCGGGAGTTGACTACCTGAAGATCATATCGTTAGTTGACTACCTGAAGGTCATATCGGGAGTTGACTACCTGAAGATCATATCGTTAGTTGACTACCTGAAGGTCATATCGGGAGTTGACTACCTGAAGATCATATCGTTAGTTGACTACCTGAAGGTCATATCGGGAGTTGACTACCTGAAGATCATATCGTTAGTTGACTACCTGAAGATCATATCGGGAGTTGACTACCAAAAGAGCAGCAGCTGGGAGACTTTTTCAGGCCATAAATCGAGGAATCCTCAGCAAAAGTGAAACTGACAAGAAGATAGCTGTATGCCGCTTCACCTATTTTCCAGTCTTGACTTATGGTATGCGAGTCATGGGCAATGACTACATCCCACAAAGGCCAGCCCGAAACCTCAGAAATGAGGTATTTGAGGAAGGTGGTTAAGGTTGTCGTGAAATGACGTCTGTCTCACACCACGAATTCTAAATATTCTGACCATACCGCGCGCCATACATTATAGAAAGATAAATTACACTGACCAATGAAAACGCTTTCTTGGTCCTGTGTTTACTACAGCTAGGAAATTAAAGATGGCAAGGCCCTATCTGTGTAACCTGATTAACTTCGGAATTTTACTACAGCATTTTAGAAATAGTATCACTTGACAGAGGTTACCAACACAATATTAGGAATGTTACTCTACCCGTAAGTAATAATACTTTTACTAATACTAATATAGGACGGGAGAAATCTTAGGTTGAATGCACTCGAAGCTTCAGGTTGTCCTAAATTTAGCAGTTTAAACTATGCATACTATAAAACGCAATTTGATAACTAAAAGATTATTACATAGATATATAAAGCCTAATCCCAAGTATAATTTAAGCTTTGAGGGAATAAAATCGCATCAGGAATAACGGAGATAATTAAAAAAGTATTTTTCCTACATTGTACGATAGGCAAAAAGGTACCCACATTTTCTGATCGTGATTACATTCTTCGGGATGCCCATCTCGCCCGTCCGAGTTCGCACTATAAATCTCGATTAGTCACAATAATTTGAAAACACAGCAAGCGAGGGAAAGAAGAGCATATGTTAAAGCAAGTGTTTGCCTTCTGTACCTGATTAGCAGACCTTAATCAACCATTAAGGGCTTGTCTGTGTGTGTCTGAGGGTAAGAACGAATCTATGTATATATTTATGTGTAATTATGTTGATTAATCCATCTGTGCGATAAGACGTGGTTTGATGTGTAGGAATGGAAAGTGTGTGTTGATGAAGCTTACAGGCTCATGTGTAAATCTAGAGGCAAAGCCAGCCTTCGGAAAATATTTAAAATATTGAGAATGATGGCCAAAGTACGACTGTAAGTTTGATAAAGTATTTGAAGAAGTATTTCTTGAATGGAATGAGACACCTACCAGGAACATAAGGAAATATGAAAGGGATTGTAGTATTGTATAATTTGACCTATTACTTAGTAGTTTTATTCGCAACCAAATTATTGTATTGAGGCGAATCATGGGAAACGAATGATGATTAAGAACTACTATACTATTTCTTGTGCATCTGCTAGCACGCTAATCTGAAACTGTCTATCGTCCCCATCTATGTCATAGAGGGATATGGATAGAAAAATACAGGGATTGCGTTTGACTTTGTTTCAGGTTTAATCATTTAATCCTGTTACCTAAAGCCTACAAATAAGAGGCTTCTCTTACTGAGAGTGCAACGAATGCAGTGCCAGTCTATGATAAAGTGCCAGCCATTTCGTGAGTACTGTTGGAACATTCTCATCTGAAGATTTTATCCAGCATCAGAGAGAGCCATCTGCAGTGACTCAGCTAAGTTGCTAAACAAGCAACTGTGTAGCGTATGCCGGTTCACCAAACAAATAACCGCATCCAGTTCATGATGCAAAGAACAGTATAGCTCAATTAGATTGTCAAGATAACACTAATAATTCTTAATTGAAAGATGAACCAAGTTAGACTGTCTACCAAGAGATAGACATCTTACACAAAAGAAAGACATTTTTGTTGAACTGTTCTTATTTATTTAATGTTGTAAAATATTTGATTTTTAATGCTTTTCCAAACAGAAAAGAGAAACTGTTTTAATAAATTGTAAATATTTACCAGCAGACTTATTTAAATTCTTTAAGTTAAGGTTTTATTCACTGTTGGTAAATTTTAATTAAATAACCTCCCCTAGCTGAGTCAGAAACAATATTAACTACAATAATCACAGAGGAGGATCTGGAGAGGTAGCAGTTAGGGACTCAGAGTACTACATCACCATCTTCTTTGGAAACTTACATAGCTTGACCCTACATTTGTGTCTATACACCCTTACTCTCTTCAGAGAAGGGGGTATTACTGATAAGACCAGACTCTTATCTGGCACTATCCTGGTATCATCTGATACACCTTTATGTCCAGGATATCTTAATTTTAATAACATCTGAACCTCTCGCGACAAAGGTAACTAGAAGAGCCATGGTCTGTAACCAGACGATACGTCAGGGCCTCAAAACCCAGCCCCTGCAGACTCAAGTTGGGCATTCCCAATTACGATGGTTTGGCCACGTCTGGAGAAGGGGAGAAGCCCGGCTAGCACCACAAATATGGGAAACCAACATCCAGGGATCCAGATCTCCAAGACGACCCAGAGTTCGCTTGGAAGAAAAGATTAGACACTTTTTAAAGGACCCCCAAGACGACCAAAATATCGCCCGAAGTAGCCCAAAGTCGTCCAAAATATAGCCCGAAGTAGCCCAGAATTTGCCGCACTTAAATTAGGTAGAATAATTTATTTTACAGAAAAATAGCGACCCAAGTCGCCCAAAATATCGCCCGAAGAAGCAAAAAATATCGCCTGAAATAGCCTTAAATCTCCCGAAGTAGCCCGAAAATTGCCAGATGTATCTCAAAATCGCCAAAAGTAGCCCAAAAATCGCCCGAAGTAGCCCAAAAATCATCCTGTGGCCCAAGGTCGCACAAACTATCGCTGGAAGTAGTCCAAAGTCGAACAATATATCTCGCGAAGTAGCTCAAAATCGTCCTAAGTAGCCAAAAATATCGTCCGAAGTAGCCAATAGTCGCACAAAATATAGCCCAAATTAACCCAAAATATAGCCGAAGTGGCCCAAAAATCGGACAAAGCAGCCTTGATGCGATCGACAGCTTCATCCTCACACGTTGATAAATTTATGTACAGTGCCTTTATTTATCTTTTGCACACATCTTTGAATCTCAGATTTTGTTGCCATCTGTTCTTTTGCCATATGCCAGTTGTCCATAACACATATCTTTGGGGATAGGACTCTTCTAAAACGAATTAAGACGTGATTCTAACATTCTTGAATAACTAGCAATAACTCGTCAAGATTGACAGGTTATTAATTATAGTGTCTCTCCACATGTAAGCCTACCTTGCCGTGGTTGGAGAGCTTGAGCGCCTCAATGATCCCGGGAGCTATGCCGGCGGGAGTTTTACTCCTGGCAGGGTCACCCAAGCCGGACAGGTCCTGGGTGAGGGGCCAGACTAAATGGGCTGAGGAGTGGGTGGAACCCTATAGGTGTAGATGCAGAACCCACCGGCGAGTGGTACATGCTCTGGTCTGCACCAATCCACCCCCACTTCATGGGTTAAATGCTTTCTTGCCTCATTCTTCACTGTTTGTCGTCTATCACGCCCATGGCGACCGTTGCCTCAATTGGCTGTGTGTGGTGTACCCGGAAACGGGGCCTCCAGTACTGAGGCAAAGTTAAGTCCCCGATGTCACTTATCGGTGCAGAATTGAGAGAGATGGCTGAGCATCACAATCCCTCCTGTGTTGCAGCATGATGAGAACCCAGCATTGCACACTGAGCTTGGGGGGATCACTTGGGCACCAGACTTAATACTGGCTCTTGACTGGATGGCCGCATGCAGGAGATTTCTACAATGGAGGGTTGGCAGGTGGTGGGTATCGGGAAGTGGCTCTGTGCAGGACGTGAGGATTCCTTGGGAGAGCCCAGAACCAGAGCACAGCATTGTGCAAGCTCTGCATAGTTGGAGAGCCCCCTGGATGACGGGGAATGCACAGTGTGCTACCCCACCTATCCCCAACTGCTAACTTAGAACCAGAAGTGGGGTCCTCTGTATGCGTGCCAGGCCAGGATAAAATGCCTGGGAAAGAGACTGGAGCTCAGAACTCCCTAACTCAAAGTTGCAGGATGGCAGAAAAGCCACGGGAAAGACAGGGCTATTTTGAAGATAACGCAACCATATTTTCACCATACGAGCTCGGACGCCGCCTCGGTAAACAAGGTCCGCGCAGAGCAGTGACACCCCCAGGCTGCTTGCGAATAGTCTACTACTGGGAACATAAACAGATTAGGGATGAGCCCACTCTCCCGTTGAACAGGTGCTAAAGTCGTAGATACTGGGCCAGAAGGCGCACCGGAAACCACAGTATCATGCAACTCGCTTTTTTTTTTTTTCTATGGAGAGTACACCGTCAAATAAATCTCGTTCTGGTGCTCGCCCTGTGGAGCTCCACCAGGCAGGTGCAGTGCCGGGCTCTGAGCCTCGACAGAGCCCACCCTCAGCTACTGGAGGACCCTCTAGACCGTCTTGTGGAGTCAACAGACGGCGGAGGAGAACTACTGACCAAAACAAAACAGAAAAAGAGAAACCCAGAGTGCCACTTGTCATGATGCACTGGAATGCAGAGGGAGTGAACAGCAGCAGGCTGGATACAGCAAAAAGACAGAGCTGGAAAACATCTTGTATGAGAAGCAAGTCAGTGTTTGCTGTATCCAAGAGACTCACTTGAAAGCAGATCAAACCTTTAAAATAAGGGGATATCAATGCTTCAGATCCGACAGACAAGATAGACGAAAAGGAGGAGTACTTACTCTTGTAAGGAATAACATTCCTGCACACGAAAGGAAAACCTTCATGGATGGAGCAGAATATCAGCTGCTGCAGATAAAGGTAGACAAGATGGAAATAGAACTCCTGAACTATTACTGTCCGAACAACAAACCCCTGAGTCTCAGCTCTATACAGGTACCAGCCACCAACTTTATAGCAGTTGGAGACTTTAATAGCCACTCCCAGAGCTGGGGCTATAACCATCTGGATCACAGAGGTGAAGAGGTTGAAACTTGGCAAGATGATCACTCCCTAATCCTAGTCAATAATGCCACAGATACTCCTACCTTCTACTCCAGAGGATGGCACACAACCTCAACACCAGATCTTGCCTTCTCCACACCAGATATAGCTGGATCTATTAGTAGAGAAGTAGGAGACCAACTAGGGGGAAGCGACCATCGCCCAATCTTTCTTACTGTCCAGAGTGCAACTCTCAGTACAGGCCCAGCCATTACAAGATGGAACTACAAAAAAGCCAACTGGGGTTTATTCAGGCATCAGGTGAACACGCTGCTGTCTACCCTCAAGGTACAGAACAGAGACATTAATGAAGTGGTAAAAGACTTCAACAGATGCATACTACAAGCTGCAAAAGAAACCATTCCCAAAGGATGCCGGCGTAACTACATACCATACTGGTCCAGCACACTCCAAGAACGTCAGGAAGCTATGGACAAGGCTAGAAAGGACGCAGAGTCTCAGCCTTCACTTGAAACTCACAACAAATGGAAAAAGGCTGTAGCAGAGTTTCAGAGAACAAAGCTAGAAGAAAAGCGGAAAAGCTGGAGAACTAGAACGGCATCGCTGAACCTTGAGAAAGACGGCAGGAAACTTTGGAGATTAGTCAAGTCTCTAAATGAAGAGCATTCCTCACCAAGGCAGACTATCACATTGGATGAAGGTGGCAAACTTTTCAGAGGAAAACAAGCTGCAGACTTGTTTGCTAGAAGATACAGTTCAGAAAGCAACTTACCCATTAACATAGACCATCAGAGAGAGATAAGAAAAGAAATACTGGCAACCATGGGACAGACAGATACTCCTGCCCCAATGAGGGAACCCATCACACTAGGAGAACTACAGAAGGCTATTTCCAAGCTTAAGTTTCAAAAGTCACCCGGCCCAGACAAAATCAGCAACGAGATGCTAGTAAATCTGAGCTCAGCAGCAAAGACAAAACTGCTTGAGATATTCAACCACAGCTGGTTGAAAGGAACGGTACCCCAAGTATGGAGAGAAGCCATCACAATACCCATACTAAAGAAAGGGAAATGTAAGACCGAGGCTGCAAGTTACCGGCCAATCAGTCTCACAAGCTGTGTTGGGAAGACTATGGAGCGAATAGTCAACCACAGATTGAAATGGTATTTAGAGTCTGAGCAGATCCTGGTGCCGGAACAAGCTGGATTTAGAGAATGCTACAGTATAGAAGACCAAGTTACTTACTTGTCTCAAGCAATAGAAGATGCCTTCCAGGAGAAGAAAAAGGTCCTAACGATCTGGGTCGACTTCAAGCAGGCCTTTGACAAGGTGTGGAAAGATGGCCTCATTGCAAAACTTAGTAGAAGTGGAATCCAAGGCAACATGATGAAATGGATCCAGTCATACTTGCATAACAGGAGAACTAGAGTCACTCTTGACGGCCTCCAGAGCAGAAAAGTGTTGCTCCATCAGGGGGTACCTCAAGGAGGAGTAATTTCCCCAACACTCTTCCTTGTTTACATCAATGACCTGGTGAAAGATCTCCCTGCAGGAGTTAAAGCTGCCTTATATGCAGATGACCTAGTACTCTGGTGCGCTGATGAAAATGTCACCACAGCAAATTATAGAATGCAGCGGGCAGCAGACATGCTAGTGTCATGGGCAGAGAAATGGCTTATCACAATAAACACAGACAAAACCTCCACAACACTGTTCTCCCTCGCCCCCCAAGGACAAATCAGCTAACATACACCTAGGGACAACCGTGATCAAGGAAGAAAGCTACCCCACCTATCTTGGGGTGACATTTGACCAAAGGCTTACATGGAATAAGCATATTGAAAATGCAGAAGGAAAGGCCCGAAGACGACTAGGCATACTCAGAAAATTAGCAGGTACCAACTGGGGAGCAAATGAACGAAATCTAAAGAAGATTTATAATGGAGTAATAAGACCACACTTAGAGTTTAGCTCAGCAGCATGGTCATCAGCTGCTAACTCACATCTGCAGTCTTTGGACAAGGTGCAAAATCAAGCTCTCAGGCTCATTACAGGAGCCATGAAAACTACACCAATAACAGAGATGCAGAAGGTTGCTGGATTACAGACATTGTCCCATAGAAGAGACACAAAAACCATGATCCAGATGGAAAAGTACAACAGTATGCCAATGCACCCAATGAAGGCAAGACTAGATGATCTGGCATTGGGACGTCTAAAGCGTAGCAGCTTTGTGCATCGGGGAAAAAGACTTATAAGACAGCATCAAGAAGACCTATCCATGAAGACAACACCACTGAAGTCCACCCTATACCCTGTACCATGGGAGCAGGCCAGCAGTGCCCTCCAAATTAATACAACAGTCAGTGGTCTCACAAGTGGATGTGAGTATAATGATCTGCAAAAACGAACTGCTACATTGAGTATGATCCAAGAAAGCTATCCCGATCAATCATGGATACATGCCTATACAGATGGATCAGCAACTAATGCTGTTAGGAATGGAGGTGCCGGTATCTTTATCTCCTATCCTGACAACCACTATGAGACTAGGCACATTCCCACTGGTAAATTCTGTTCCAACTATACAGCTGAGGTTCAAGCTCTAGAGCAAGCTGCAAATATGATTTATAACACCAACTCTGACTGCCACCAGGTAGTCATCCTCACAGATGCACTGTCTGTCCTGCAAGCTCTCAAGGGTGGTAAACTCCCGCATCTGAGAAATGAAACTAAACAAGTAGCTGCCAAAAAGAGAACCATACTTCAGTGGGTACCATCTCATTGTGGTGTACCCGGAAATGAAAAGGCAGATAAACTTGCAAAAAAGGGAGGAGAATGTGAACAAGAAGATAATGAAGTCACATACTTTGAGAAAAAGAGAGCTATCCAGACTATCAGAAGAGAACAGAACCAACCCAAAGACGACTATCACACTCTCGACCGGCAGGGACAGACAACTATTTTTTCGACTCAGGACAGGGCATAACAAACTGAATAAACACATGCACAAGCTACGATTGTCTGCTTCACCACTGTGCACATGTGGATTAAACGAACAAACTGCTGAGCATGTTCTACAGGACTGTCCTCTGTATGACCAGTTAAGAAAGATATACTGGCCCAATGACTCAACACTAAACTCAAAGCTATATGGAGTTAAAGAGGAACTTCAAACAACAGTCGAATTCATCATGAGAACTCGTCTGACGGTGTAATCATCAAAGATGCGATCGCAAGAAGAAGAAGAAGAATTATAGTGTGTTGTTTCTGTTACATGTATTACAGACGGTACTTTCACTACTGTGGTCATTTCATTGCAGGCGACCGTCATTAGATATTTGTAGTGAGAATTAAATGGATGTATTAAATATGAAGGCATGGAGTAACATTACCTAAATGACATGTGGAGCAGTGATAATGATCGAATGGACCGTAAATTGACTAAATAACTAACATTTCTTTTATGACAACATATCTCGTAATTGTTCGCGCATCTTTTAAAATCTTGCCCTGGTCGACTTACTGCCTCTGAGAAGCCATGGTCGACTTACTGCCTTTGAGAACAACGTTTGAAGTTTGACGAAACTCCAGTTCATGTACTGTGTATCAATCGTGTTGTTGGCTTCTTTCCATAATCAAACTGTGTATAGAGTACATATAAGGGGAAACAATGCAATTATTGTCTAACTTATGTACTCTCTCGAAAATAAAAGAAATGCGCAAATGGACGGTGTGCAAAGTGTGACCGACCGACCGACCGAAGTACTTACGGCGGGAATTATGGTATTGAAAATAATATATTTTTACATTCTTTAATAATAATAATATATGTTTAAGCACTTTAAAAAAATGTAATTCCACTGATATAAAAGAAACAATACAAGTAATGTCTAACTTTCATTATCAAAATAGCTTGTTGCGTCCCCTGAATTAATAACTTCTCCAAAGACAGTCACACAGACAGACATACAGAGGTTCTAATAAAAATTAGAATTGTTTAAATAGTTTTTGTGTGTGGTTGTATCTCACCTTAGGTAGAATGGAGCCACAAGTACAGCTGGTGGCTCCTGCAGGAAGCTTGCGTCGAAAAACATGCCCCTGTATCAGTGGTTAATGTAGTAATTTATTTGATGTTGTGCGGTTTCCAGCCCCTGTGCTTAACGTCACATGAGTAGCCTTTGACGACATGCTTAAGAGTGCAGGAGTCTATTCTTTCTGTGTACCCTCAGAGAGGTCGGGAACTACACAAGGGTAAAGGTGGTCTTACAGCAAATACTGCCGTAGGGGAGTAAAGTGTTACAGACTTCCCTATACCAGGTTCAGCATCGAGATGTGTGGGTGACCAGTTCTCTCCCTCGCTGCCTTTTCCTTCACTAATTCAACAGCAAAGTCAGGTACCCATTTACAGCTGGGTAGACTGGAGCGTGTTGATACCGTGATACTTTTGGCGCGAGAGACCAGAGCTCTAACCACTGTTATAATCGGACGCTCATTTTCGGTAGTAAAGGGGTTTAATCTTCTGTGAAGGCACAGTTAATGTATTTAATGATCTTTGTTTCTATATTACTCAATCCCGTCTTCATATCTGGACAAAAGTAACGCGCGTGTCAGAGAGAATGTGAACGGCTGTAGAATACTCAAGGCAGGGTACAGACATTTATGTTGTTGTATCACTACGCCCGTGGGGATTAGCTGGTGCCATTCATCTTTTCTCTAGAAGACCAAAATGCTCGGAATCTGGTACGATAAAATAACTACGAGAAAAAACACATACCAGCTGTTTCTTTTGCATCCCCTCATGTCTTTCATTGTAGGTCAAGGATTCTCTGGTGGTGCCGATGATCTTTTTTTTTTTTTTTTTTTGTCTCTTCTTTCTTGCAATTGTGAATTAACCATTTTTCAGCGTTGTCACTTTTCGTTAGTTTTCTGAACCGTGCTTTTCCAGAAATCACTGCCATCTCAGCGCATAGCCCATATTCCTGACAGACGTGTGATAATGACGATCTTAAGATGTATGCCTATACTTCATCTTTAACTGGGTCAGCCCCCAGATCCTGATAGGCTAACTTCTAAGACATTCTTCTTCTAATCTTTGTCTCTTCGCACTCCTTATGAAGCATGCAGGTGCCACTCCTGCTGGTCCTCATGTACGACATGCTTGGAGGAACAGAGGGCCTATTCTTTCTTTGTCTCCCTAGATAGCCCCGCGCCCCCCCCTCCCCCCCCCTCCCCCCCCCCCCCCCCCCCCCCCCCCCCACCCCCCCCCCGCCCCCCCCCCCCCCCCCATCCTCTCCTGAACATACATTATACAGTTAAAATAGTGAATTTCAGGGACCGAAGACGCAGTATCAGTGATAAATGCAGTCAAGCGACACATAGCTTGACTGCTTATGTCAGGGCCAGCGAACCAGAGCTGACCAAGACCCTACTCCACCTCCACGTGGTGGTCCTGGAAACAGGCTGCATCACTGCAGTCTGGCTGAGAGAATAGGGATCGAAGAGGTAAGGCTAACCCGGTCCCAAAAATGCCATGCTGAAACCGGATGTGTCGGGTTGAAAGGCGCAAATATCGCAGCTTTGCTGTAAACGGCGACACAACGTAACAAACGTCCTTGTCAGGATGAACGCAGAAGAAGAAGAAATGAATTTCACATTTGGAACAGGGCTAAGATCTCAGGTAAGTACAGGATTCATACAACAGATCTCTACACCTGTGGTACCATCCCATAAGTACAGGATTCATACAACAGATCTCTGCACCTGTGGTACCATACCATAAGGACAGGATTCATACAACAGATCTCTGCACCTGTGGTACCATCCCCATGACAGCCGAACATCTGCTGCAGTCCTGCCCAACATACAACAGTGAACGGAGTCGCATATCGCAACAACCCACTTCTCTCCACGAAAAACTGTTTGAAGATGTCAGGAGATCTTGAACTGACAACTGTCTTTATTAGAGTCATTAATGTGGAAGTCTGAGGAATAACGAGGTAGAAGAAGAAGAAGAAAAGAAGAAGAAAAAGAAGATATCAGGAAAGATGTGAAACAGGTCTCACAGATGACATTCATTAAACGCCATGCAGAAATGTGCATGTGTATCTGGGATTGCAGTGTCATTATCCAGCAGGCGATCATTAATAGCCTTAGTATCTCTCCCTTATCCATGTCCAGTGTCCCCACTATGGGTGCTCTCGAGGCCAGTCTGTCAGCTCTCTCATTGCCACGTACCCCTGCATGACCAGGACAGTAGATCCACACCAGTTCTTCAAGACTTGAGGATTCTTTTGATGTTTTCCATTCCTGCCGCAGCCATCCGTTCTGAACTTTCCGAAGCATGGCTTGAGAGTCTGATAATATAACTGCCCTGGTTGATGGAGTTTGACAGCCACCTCAGTGCTGCAGTAACGGCCTCTACCTCCTTTCTCATGCTGGAGGTTGTTGTCATGTAGGCTCCACTCTGTTCAGCGACGACCCTGCCCTTTATTCTCGCAGAGAAGCCCCATCCTGATTTCTTACCACGCACTACAGACCCATCAGTGTGCACAATGGCGTCATCACCCCCAGCATGATCACTTATCAGTTGATTAATCTCCAACTCTGCTTTTCCACTGCCCCAAGATCAAGATCTGCACTCTCTGCCATGGCTAATGATGTCCTGCTGGTAGTTTATCGAGTTTTCCCCTGACTTACTCCACTCTTCCCCTTTGGATACATTTTCAACCCTGGTCACCTGACCAATCGTAGCCTCTGCATGTGCCATCCATGACATCCCCCTCTTGATTCTTACCCCTTGTGACGTGAAATGTAAATAGTGATACAGTAATCTGACAGCCTTTGCTTTCCCATTTAGTGTCTACCATTGGCTAAGCCAGTGTTTCTCAACGGGGGCGGTACCGCCCCCTGGGGGGCGTTTTCAAGATGTCTGGGGGCGTTCTGATGGATCGCAACGATTGGGGGTCGCTACTTCCATTCAGGGGGGCGCTGTGTACATTTTTACAAGAATCAATATGAAACAATTACAAAGATATTCCCCTTCGCAAACCTTGTAACACGATAGTTTTTTTATTTGCCATGCGTCGCATGGAGTGTTTCAAGAATTCTAAACGCAAAATTGTAGTACCTGGGATATCACTATTGTCAGGAGACAGTAGGCGGAGATTTATGTCCCTTCAACATTCGAAACATTCGTTAGCCTCTCGACACAACCAAGCTAACCTAACATAAGGAGAGGCTTAAATATTCAGATTTGAAGATACATATGCAGTCATTTAAGCGCTATTAAAATGATATGATTATGATAGTTATAGAGTTGTAAGCACTAATTTTATATCATTTGCTCCCCCAATTTGTAATTCAAGGATAATGAACTTGTAGTGTATATAATTCCGTACTTAAACACATATTTAATATAACTATGCTTTTATAAATCTGCTTTCTCTTCTTCTTTATATTACTGCATTGCTTTTTTTAAAGTATGGTGGAATATATATATATATATATATATATATATATATATATATATATATATATATATATATATATATATATATATATATATATATATGTGTGTGTGTGTGTGTGTGTGTGTGTGTGTGTGTGTGTGTTTGTGTAAACACGATAAAGAGCAAGGGGGTGTTAAAAGGGGGGGGGGCTTTTAAAAATATTAGTTGTCAAAAGGGGGCGTTGCTACTATCAAGGTTGAGAAACACTGGGCTAAGCCAAACAACGCAATTTTCTGTTTTGTATGACTCACCGTTGAATCCACGTCTTTTTTCTGGAACATAACAACAGAGATGTTTACCAACTTTCGCAAACCTGCCAGTTTAACAAGGGAGCGAATCGCGTTTGTTTACCTGAGTTTCTAACGCGAGCTGATTTGCCAATTATCGGTCATTAGACAGCTGCGCGGAGAAAATAACGGATTGTGTGAAGAGAGACAAGGGGCGATAATATTTTCCCGACCACCTTTGATGTCAGCACGTTCCAGGGGGAGATAATGTTTGATCTGCGCAAGGGGACGTAATCTTAGTGAGACACGTGCACGGCCAGTCTTCTGATGTCGATCAGCATCGCTGAGTAGAATGAACGAACAAACCTTTGATCCGTGAAACGCAGTTTCCTGAATTCCCTGCGATACAGAGGTGCGAATTATAACATCTTCTAGTGATAATAACACCATAATCTGTATATATACCGCGCTCTCTCAAATTCAGTTATTAGAGTCGCTCAGAAATTCTTGGATAATCTAAGCACGACGGACTAGAGCCATTTCTTCGCTAAATGTGTTAAATTGTCCCGTGAGGATTTCATTTTCTGATTTGTGGTAATAGAAACTGTGCTTAATTGTTAAAATGTGTTAGGTTTACCATTTTATTCACGATAATTCCTTGGCGTTTAAAACTAGTGAAATAACATAACGCATAGATATTTCTTGCCAGTCGTTCAGAGTAATGTAATTTCAAACACCCCATTTTTTCTTACACAAGAAGATACGGCTTAGCTGACTGAGATTATTAAGTGTGACGGATCAGTGATCGAATAGAATTCGCATTATATTTCATTGTGTGAAATTAAATAAGTGACTAGAGTTAATGTCATGTGACAAAACAATAGACGCCGACAAATAGCTAGTAGTGACAGGCGATTTTTGGTTAAAGTGCGCGTATGGATAAATTGAATAATAATTGACTTTGTGCGCTGTCCATTTTCTCGCAGGCAATAACGGGGGCGGGCACATACCCTTTTTCCCCGACATGCCATAGCGGAACACTTACGGGCGGATAGGATAGTAGCAGTTTTTCATAAACGTTCTTTTCTTCCCAATATAGCATCTAATCAAAACCAGCGGCCAGCGGTCTAATATTACCAGTAACATTATTATTATTTTGGGTCTTCGATTTTTGGACCTGTTCGGTCCTCTTTCTTCATTCAGAGAGAGACCAATAGAAACAGTAAACTTAATCGTAACTGGACAGTACATTACCCAGAATTAATTATCAAAATTTTCCAGCCCACTGGGCATACGAAAGAACATAGATTCCTGACGTTTGACAGCCGTAGCAACGGAGTGATCCAGAAAACTACGCTGTTTCAAAATCGGTACTCACCATAAGAGTCAGCCGATAGGATTTACCATCATTATCAGTTTTTACATATTGTAACATTTGTCTTAGCAACCAGAGGCTAGACAATACAGGAACTCCTTTTCTCTTTTGTAACTGTGAACGTCACGAGAACGTCTTGCTTCAGTAAATACTGTATATGCGATGAAGCAGGATTCATCCAGGAAAAATTAAACCACCAAATTTGGCGTCCACCTGGTAAATATTATTCGATACAAAGGCTGGACTGGGGCCAGATGTGGGCAACCCACCTGACAATATAGGTTCAGGCTATTGTAATTTTTCAAGGGATACCTACACCATTATTAGGTAAGCAAGAGTGTTTGTAGTCCTATTGTATGGCTCGGAGACATGGAGAACAACAAAGACAACAACCAAAAAGCTACAGACTTTCATAAATGGGTGCTTGCGTAGAATAGAGGGATTAAAATGGTATGACAAGGTTACCAATGTGGAACTGATGACAAGAACTGGACAAGTGCCAGTGGAACAAGAGATGAGAAGAAGACGATGGCGATGGATAGGACACACACTGAGGAAACCTGTTGATAGCATTACAAGGCAGTCCTTGTTCTGGAACCCTCAGGGCAAGAGAGGCAGAGGAAGACCAAGAAGTACATGGAGAAGAGAGTTGGAAACAGAGGTGAAAATGATGAGGAGAACATGGAAAGAACTTGAGATGATGGCACGTGACAGGAGGACTTGGCATGTGTTTGTTGAAGGCCTATGCTCCTTTGGGAGTGGAGGGTTATGAAGAGTGTTTGTGGCCACAGATGACAGAGTGAGAGTCAGAGAGAGAGAGAGAGAGAGTAAATATTTTCCTTTGTTACAATCATTGTACTAACTTCTTTTTTTATTTCGCTAAACTGAGTACTTTACTGAGTAGTAATTTAGTGGGAACTTGTTCTTCACAGTCTATTCTGTAATCTAGTGCTTATCTTTGACCTTTGGGTTATTAACTTCTTTTGGGATCTTTTTCTCAACAAGGGGAGAGCACTTATTCGGTTATTTTCATATATCTGTAAACTTGATGTATTTGATTTCTCTATATGTTTGATGTTGTAAAAAGTTTAATGATAATAAACAACAAAAAGAACTTAATGTGCGTATTGGTCAGACCCATACCCAATTAACCATAGTTTTTCACGTTTGTGTGTATTGTTGTCACATAATTGTGTGAGTTGGTGTGTTTAGTGTAACTTATATTTTATATAGGGAGAGAAAGGTTGTCTTATATTAAAATATAGTTGTATAGATAGGCTGGACTAGAGAAACTACTCACTCCAGAGACAGATCTTCTTCTTACACTATTCCCTCGTGAAAATCTATTTCTTACACCTTTATTCTCACATATTTACCACTATCACCTCTGCTCAGACGGGACCACAAATATCTTCTGACCTATCTTTAAAAATTTACGACACTCCTTTGATGTCAGCTACATTCTCATGTAGGGGGTCTTGTATCGGAGGTTACCCGCATATATGCTTTTTCCTGGGCCTTTATTTCTGGATCTAATCGACAGCAATCCGAGCATGTATCTCATTGTCACAATGGGGGTATCGCGCGTAGAGCCCAAAACTAGTCGCATCCCTTCATTTTGAATGCGTCCCAGTCATTCACACTGTGACACTGACAGCGTGAGTATTCCTAGCCCGTACTCGATTACTGAAATCACGAGTTGATGTTACAGAATAAACAATAGTCTCCGTTCCAAGCGCGCAGCAGCCATTGTTTTTAAGGCTGCCAGTCCTCGCTTGCACTTCTGCATGATCAGTTCGACATGATACTTGAATGATAGCCCACGATCAAACGTTACTTCCAGATACTTCAGCCTGTCTTGCCTTTCAATGTTCTGCCCATTGAAAGTGATGTCTGGAAGGTCTGCTTTCACTATGGAGTTGTTCAAAGAGCACCACATCACACAGGCCTTGTTGGGATTGACCTTTGATCCGCTTTCTTCACACCATTTAGAAACGGCCTGTAGTGTCTCTTGTATGCCTTGGACCATTTCCTATCTGCCTGAGCCAGTTCTGTACATGAGTATGTCATCTGCAAAAGTTAATGTTCGTCCCAGTCCTGCTGGTTGAAAGGTTGCTAATTTTGATGTGTAGATGTTAAACAGCACTGGTGATAGTGGAGAACCCTGGGGTAGTCCCGGGCAAATGCGCATTGATTCTGATGTCCAAGTTTCCAAGCGAAATGCAACTGATCTCTCCATTAAGGCAGCTGCTATCCACCTTATTATCCAAGGGTTTACACCACATGCCATTATACAGTCTATTAGGGTTGCAAAGTCCACACTGTTATAAGCATCCTCTAGGTCAATTGCGACAGCCACCGTTTCTCTTTTACCCTAGAATCCCTCATATACATCATACGCAAACGTTCCAGCTTTACCTATAGCTACCTAGGGTATCAGGAAGGATGTGTGCATTTTCGAGGTGGCTCATTGCTTGTCTTGCAACTATCTTTTCACAGAATTCACGAATGCCTGAAACATACCATTATGTGTGTATTATTTACTTAAATATCTTCTACGGACAACTGGCAGATGGTAAAAGAACAGCCGGGCGACGGCAGCTGAGGTTCAAAGATGTGTACAAGAGAGACATGAAGGCACTCGACAAAAGTCCAGCAACCTGGGAGGATGAAGCTACCGATGACACTACGTGGCGATGTTCCTACGGCATCACCTTAGATTGGGCGAAAAGAAACAGTAACAACAAACAGAAGGGACAAGAACAACAAGAAAAAGGCAGCTGCGGATTCGTCATCTCAAGGACGCATTCTCATAATCAGTTAAGACTGAAGGGGCTACTGTAATCGGTGCTCTTTCGTTGTTTTGTTTTTCACCTCACTGCTCATGTTGCCTCCTTTTTCTCATCTTTTTCTTAGTGCTATCATTTTGACCTCAGTTGCCCTGGTGTCTGCCTTCATTTTAGTACTACTTACCATCAGAGCCTTTGCAATCTACCTTTGTCTCATTGCTTTTGCGTGTACCTTTCTACCTCAGTGTCTTTGTGTTTATCTCTACTTCTTTGTTTCTCTTTTTTAACCTCCTCGGCGCAGTTGTGTACCTTCAACTTAGTGCATTTGTACTTTAGTGTAGTCGAATTATTTCGTCTAATAATTGCTTACTAATAGTCTATGTTTACGTACTGTAAAAAGAGAATGATTATATATATATATATAATTACATTTATTAGTAACAAAAGAAGACAGAATGAGGTGTTTTTGCACTAAGAGTGTTATGTGAAAGAACCGTGGACGTAGAATGAGTCATACCTCTACTTTATTGACCGGTAAAACACATTTACAAGGCTTAAAACAGTTGAAGTTTTACATGAAGTAGTACACAAATATGAGCGAGACAAACTTGGCAAAAATCAGTCAATTGTAGCGAAACCAAAAATCGAACATCAGAAACGTGAATGAGTCAACAGACTCCAACAATATCAATAGCGGAGTGAGCCACGCACTGTCACCGATCATTGACCGTTCTATGCTGAAAAGGTAAGAATGGATGGGAATTTGATGACAGTGAAATCATAGTTGACCTAATTTCCATTGGCATCACGTTAAAAGAGTTCAAGAAAAATATGTGAAACATATCAGTGTGAAATAAATACTAGTTAAGTGAAGATAACGCAGACGGGAAAGTACACAGAGGAAAAACGACATCATAATTTTTAAGATTAACGCAAACAAATATTGAATCAGTATATCACTTTTTAAAAAATATTAAAATGATGTTTGATATTCAACAATATGAGATGTAAAACTGCGCAAAATTCTATTAAAAATTGAATGAACGAGCACAAATCCTACAAAATTGTGTGTGTATATATATATATATATATATATATATATATATATATATATATATATATATATATATATACGAGGCGTGTTCAAATGAAACCCGACCGTGCTGCGCCAAGTGGACATTCGTAGGAGGAGCATGATGACGTCACATCTGACGTAATAAGCACATACGAATGTACAAGTGTGTAAGAGTTCATTCTCCTAGTATTCATTGGTTGTGCTGCAGACCGTTAAAATAATGGCCGGTGTGATACTGAATCCGTCCAAGGTCGATCTGCGAGCGGTGATTCAGTTCCTAACAGCCGAAGGATGTCGACCAGTCGACATTCATCGCCGAATGAAAGCAGTGTATGGTGACAAAAGTGTGTCTAAGACTACAGTGAAATACTGGGCATGAATGTTTCGAGAAGGACGTCAGTTAACGAAAGATCTTCCGTGGCCAGGTCAGGTGCATATTGTTGCGACAGAAGAAGCCATCGCCGAGATTGATGCAGCAATACGGGTGGACCGTCGTCGGAGCTTACGTTCGCTAGCAGAGGAACTCGCTGTGTCTCTTGGGACAGTTCAAATAGTGGTTAGGAAGAAACTGAAGTATCGAAAGGTGTGTTTACAATGGGTCCCACGGATGATGACCGATCACCATAAGGAAGAACGCATGGGGTGGAGTTTGAACCACCTGCTGCGTTATGAAGAGGAGGGTGATGCATTTCTGTTGCGCATAGTGGCAGGCGATGAGTCGTGGTGCCACCACTTTGAGCCGTGTAGCAAATCAGCGAGCATGCAATGGAAACATCCCGGATCACCAAAACCCCAAAAAATTCAAGTCACAGATTTCCGCCGGTAAGGTTATGCTGACCGCATTTTTTGACCATGAAGGGCTTCTATTGGTAGACTTTAAAGAGCCTGGCGTGAACATCAATGCCATCCGCTACAAAGACACACTAGACAGCCTGCATACAGCCATCAAGAATAAACGACCCGGCATGCTTTCGCGTGGTGTGATTCTGTTGCACGACAATGCTCGTCCACATGTTGCGAACATTGTGCAGGAAGCGTTAGCAAGGAAAAGGTGGAAAGTTCTGCCACACCCAGCCTACAGCCCCAATCTGTCACCATGTGACTTTCATTTGTTCGGACGCTTACAAAAATCTCTAAAGGGACAACGATTCGACTCCGATGCAGACGTCAGGGCCTCGGTGACCAAATGGTTCAATAAGCAACCAAAGTCATTTTTCTCGGACGGCATCCGCCGTCTACCCAAGCAGTGGGATGCGTGGCTGAATGCCTATGGTGACTATTTCTAACGAACCCCAGTGGGTAATTGCTTCATAACAATTGCTGTATTTAATTCTACTACTCCAGCTGATGTACCTTACATATATTTGTTATAAAACCACTGGGACGGGTTTCATTTGAACACACCTCGTATATATATATATATACCACTATATATATATATATATATATATATATATATATATATATATATATATATATATAAATATATATATATATATATATATATATATATATATATATATATATATATATATATATATATATATATATATATATATATATATATATATATATATATATATATATTGTTATATATATATATATATATATATATATATATATATATATACCACTATATATATATTCACTGCCATTGAGAAGTAAGTGAACTGTCAAGTGCAGTGTTGACCAATACTAGACCATCAAAAGGACTACTAGCTTATATAAGCTAGCCTGGTGAAGCCCTCAAAAGGCTAGTCTTGAGAAAGACGGCAAGCACAGCGTCGATGAATACAAAGATGTGAACAGAACTAAAGCAGCTTTTCTCAACCTTTTCACCCAGGAGGAACTCTTGAAAATAATTTTCAGCTCTCAGGGAACTCCTGCATATAAAAATGATTATATCTACAGCTCATGGTACCTTAGCGTGATCAGTATGTTCTAAATATAATAACCCATAACAATTTGTCAATGCTCTTTTCAGTAGATTCTGATTATTTTTCTGGGGATATATTTATTTTGGCAAACTTATCACCTTACTCTTCTTTATATCCACAACGGATATCAACTCTAATGGAAGTCAGTTGTGTAGGTAGAAGCAACTTCAATTTTTTTTTTTTTTTAAATTTCCTACTTGTTTTTTTTCTTTTTTTCTTTTTACCTTATCCAAGTAGGCCTAAAAGTCTTTCATAAATTTATACTGTACAAGATGCTAATGAAATGTGGTGTGGGCAAGAGTGAACACGGACCTATTGCGCATTGCCATACGGGGCTGCTCGGTCACTGCCCACCACTGCGAGCGTTAACATCGAAAGGCGCGCAAAGTTAAAAAAAAAAAATAAACATGGTTATTTTTCTTCAATCGTGAACTCTCGCGGAACCTCTAGCGGAACTCCGGTTGAGAAACCCCGGGACTAGCCTGATGGAGCTCTGATTTATCATGGCTTGTCCTGAAAAGGACTTCAGAACTTATTTCATGGTATAAGTTGATGATAAAAATATGCTTCAAAAATGGATCTAATACTACAAAGCGAAGAGAATAACTTCGCAATAAATCACGTACTATCAATACCTTATTGACACAATGTGCTAATATAACCGATGCCTCCTTCCTAAAGAAGTAGCCTCAGAACTGAAACTGGTACCGATCAATAGTCACAATCCTCTTTTTTTGATTTCACGGGAAATGAAAAGGGTGGATGATCCGTATGATGAGTACGGTCGTTATAAATAATAACCGTATTACACGGAAAGTGTTGTATTCATTTGCACGGCACTGTCTGCCAAGTACTTCAAAGAGGCGGACCTGATTGTTCAAATCCATTTGACTATTTACCAAATTTGGTTTTAATAAGGGGAAGCTGTAAAGACCTTTTCTCGCGCTGCTTTTGTTACTATCGTGCCCGTGATGTTTGAAATGGTTGATTACTATTTGACGTTCGATGAAAGTCCGGATTAGACCACTACAGCCCGGGATCTGAATTCAAGTGGCCGCAGCTCGCAGAGCATAGTCGGCAAATACAGAAGCTATGTGTGACCTCAAAAAGTTGAGATATCGTTTGTTTGTAATTTGGTCGGACGATTGAACGATTACACGACATCTAAAAGTTCGCTGAGGCGTTAAATCTGGGCATACATGTTTTATATTTCACACGCACATTATATATATATATATATATATATATATATATATATATATATATATATATATATATATATATATATATATATATATATATAAATGAGAGGGAGAGAGATAGAGAGAGAGCGCGATGCCCGTGTAGTTCCTGTGGGAGGGGGTCTGAAAAAAGAAAGAAATAATATAAATACTGAATCCTAAGGCAATTCGTACAAGGGGACTAATCTCATGTTGTGCAAGCGGCGGGCAACCTCATCATGTAAAACGAATTGCCACAAACCCACTGCTATAAGAGATTGTCAATGCTTCGTGCAGGCTTCCTGCAAAGCGGGCCAGACGCAGTGCTGGCTTCATAATGAGCGCAGAGGAAAATAATGATTATATAATTATGACATAAGCCAGTATTTTCATAAATTGTGCACGACAGTTGAGTTCACCAAATTCAAGGTGCAAGAATGCACCGTGTGTGAGTAACAGCGTTGCCACTCTGAATTTTGAAGAAGGAAAAATTATAGATATCGGCGACTTGGGCTATTCTGGGCGATTTTTGGGCGACTTTGGGCGATTTTGGGGCAGTTTTGCCAATTTTAAGCGAAATCTAGATGGCGTTCTTCAAGAAATTAAGGAAAATGACACCTAGACGGGACCAAAAAAAAAAAAAAAACAAACAAACAAACAAAAAAAAACCTAGATATAGGTGAATCCACCTTGGAGTGGCAACGCTGATGAGTAAATTCTCCTGTGTTCACGTTATAAATATGTCTCGATATGGCCTTAATTTACACGCTCTTTGTGCTGCATCATTAACAAAGCTTTACGTTTCCTCAATTCCTACTGGATGCCAGACTGTAACCGCAGATTCCAATAGCATTTGAAGCTGTCCGCTGACCTGTGACCTCAACGGCTCTCGCGGCTGAGTATCTACTATCACATGGCA
This sequence comes from Oreohelix idahoensis, assembly GCA_024509875.1. Classification (NCBI taxonomy): domain Eukaryota; kingdom Metazoa; phylum Mollusca; class Gastropoda; order Stylommatophora; family Oreohelicidae; genus Oreohelix; species Oreohelix idahoensis. The sequence continues at coordinate 558,645 of JAMPIV010004902.1, forward strand.
AGCAAAAAAGATGGGCGCATGTTATTTCTTCGACTCCCGGTGTAACTTCTGTAACCTTTGTAGGCCCTGATATTAGCACTGCATCGCTGATAGTCTAAGGCTCTAGGTGGCCGGGTTAAAATCTACAGTGTTTAATTTGAACCTTAAAGTGACAAAATGTCACGTGCTGGCCTTCAAAGCATGTATACACTGCTTAGACAGCGCAGACTACGCTGGCTTGGCCATGTCCGCCGCATGGAAGATGGTCGCATCCCGAAAGATATCCTCTACGGACAACTGGCAGATTGCAAAAGAACAGTTGGGCGACCGCAGCTGAGATTCAAAGAGAGAAAAAAAGAGGGCCCTGGACATGAATCCAGCAACCTGGGAGGATGCAGCTGCCGATCGCACCAAGTGGCGATGCTATCTGCGGCGCCACCACAGATTGGGCGAAAAGAAACTCACACAACAAGCAGAAGAGAGGAGAAAACGTCAAAAGGAACACTAGGAAAATAAGCAAATGAGGGCTGTCACCTCAGGGGCGCATTCCCATAGTCAGTTATGACTGAAGGGGCTGTTATTATTATCATTTGAACCACTTGGCTCATTTAGATTATTTCTTCTTTCTTCAAATTACAATTGGGGGTCTTTGAACTTCTGATGTTCTGCTCCCTCAGGCTTCCTGTTGTAAAAGGTGACTAGTGTGAGATAGTGCAAGGGGATGGCACCATACAAATATATTAATGGCCCATCCTCAACGATCCCATCATGTCAAATTAATTGCTTCATAAACCACTGCTGGAAGCATTTGAATGCTTTTGCGCAGGCTTTCTGCACGGAGACCAGCTTTAGAGTTGGCTTCATTCTCCATGAATGATGGAAAGGGAGGGGGGAGGGGGGGGGGGAGGGGGGGGGGGGGGAGTAAATCTGGATCTATCGCGGAATGTTGCATATTTTGTGGAAACAGAAACAAACAGATACAGCGGTCATGGAAAAAACCAGGAATAAGTGGAAGAAAACTGTAAGAGAACAACATTAGTCAAAATATTGTTCTCTGTTGAAACCTTACAAATTAAGAAAAACTGGACTGTCAATGTAGCTTTTTTTTTTCGGCCACACACTATCGGGTTTGGAACAAAAGCACCCGTTGATGCCTTTTTCAATGGATCTTTGGCTTAATCCGTCTCTTTTAAAGCATCTCCCGTGGCTTCCGTGAAAATATGATTACAAATAATGAAATTTTAAACTCAACGTTCGTTTTCATTCGCGCATTCATCCCGTCATCAATCATGAAGCTTTCGCCCCATTTTTGGAGCAGGCCGGAAAATGAACCACGCGTTCTTGGTCTCACGTTTCCGATTCGGCAGCCGTTCTATGAAAGGCCTACGCTGTGACCAAAAGAAGATCAGATGAGCGAAATATATTAAATTGTGTGGGAGTCACAGGTCAGGAACTCGACACACAAACCCAGAACAGGTTTTCTGTGTCGTTCTCGTGTTTCTCACGCGCGCATTATATAGACAAAACAACACAGAGGGTTTGACTCTGCTTTGAGGTCGCTTCCATTTTGTTTCTTTTTCACCTCATCCTGCATGGGGTGACAACGAACGGTGAACATTCAGATCGGGACGTTATTGACTTTCTGAATCAGCAGTAACATTCATTCATTCATACCTTTTCGTTGATTGTGGAACAATTAACTGCAACTGACTGTCCCTGGCGAAGGCCTTGTGGCCGCAACGTAGGTTTTTCTTGTCCTTTCTCTTTGTAAGACGTATTACTATTTGTGTGTTTTTGTATATTTTTTTATTCTACCGTTTTATTTTTTCAAGAGTAACGCTGTGTTAACAAATCAGGCACAATACTCTCTTCGGTTGAATCACAGAAAACGCGCTGTTCACAAATGAAACACTTAACTCTCTCCAGTTGAATCATAGAATAAGGGGAAACACGCCGGATTTCGCCCAACTAGTTACCGTACCGATAAACAGCCAAACTCTCGATTCATAACTACCCCAATTCGTGGTAATTTTTTTCTTTTTAAGGTCAATAAGCATATATGAAAAAAAAAGCACGAGCACATGCTAAATGGTTCAGGTAAATATCAGTGTAAGTCGTTATTGTCTTCAGATTTTTAACACAAACAAACAAACAAAATACTGCAAACAGGGTTACGGTTAGTGGTTTCACGTTAGGATTTAGGGTCAAGATTAGGCTGAGGACGCATAGACAGAAAAAGATAGTCCCTAACGCTAACCTGATCCTTAACGCTGTTTTGAGCTTTTCCTAAAATAATAAATTGTAACAAAATAAAAAAATAAAAATAAAAAAGCCAACAATAAAATGTCAACTTACTGCTTTTTACAGTGTGTCCAAAATTTTAGTTAAGGCGTTCCAAAAATGGCGATTTATTGGGACGTCTTATCGATATCCAGTTGGGCGAAATCGGGTGTGTTTCGCTGTATTCTGCCATTCAACCTTTTATATTTGTTAATAATAGCGTACGTATTGATATTCTAGTGAAGGCGCAGATAAATTTTCGTATAGACTTTAAAATTCTCTTTTGCATAACACGGTTGAACTTAAAAAAAAAAAATGCATTTGGTAACGATGATTATTTCCTGTCAATTGTAAAGGTCCTCCAAAACAACTTCATTGATGCCAAAATAATTACAGGCATAAATTAAGGCGGACGAAGTTTTCTTTCCACGCGTCAGTTTAGACCCAAGCGATACTAGCCTTCCTTTCATGTTGAAGATATCGTCAGCTTCCTGTAACTTAAGCTTTTGCCATGACAGTCAACAATTGTCAAAAATATATCTTGTACTTGGGAATTACAAACTACTCGAAACGATAATATTGCGCAACGCGCCCCAAGTAACTTCAGAGCTCAAGCAGAGGCTCTGAAAACTGCAGCAGAAGTCCTAATGACAGAAAAAAAGCACAGAGAGACAAGTAGCGTTCTTCACAGATGCTCTGTCAGTAATCGCGAAGCCGTAGTGCCAGAATAATGCAGATCTGGATGACCGAAGAGTAATACTCCACAAACTATGACAGCGATTCAAAAGAGTTGTGATGCAGTTGGTCACATATCAAGATACCTGGCTATGGAGAGGCTGGCAGACTGGCAAAGGAAGGTGGAAATCTGCCCCAAACTGATACAGGTATAACTTTTGAAGAGGCCAAGGGTTTTATCAGAAGTAGATACATGAACAAATGGGAAGCAGAACATCCAAGCCACCAGAATAATTATGCATAATGCACGCTGAACAAAACTGAACAGTTGGTAAACTTCAGACTCCGCACATGTAACAACAGATTGAGATATCATCTATTCACCCAGATAAAGATATGAACTGTCGATGATTGTAACTGTGGCACATATAAAATAACTGCTGAACGTCTGTTGCAAAACTGTCAAACATATGAGCGAGGTGCCCAACATATGAGGGAGGTGCCCAACATATGAGGAACAGAGAAAGCACACATGACTGTCACCAGTACCATTCCTGTACAAACTCTACGCGGATATTAACAATCTCAAGCTGATCACTGCTTTCTTTAAGCATATTCAAGTTGACATCTGAGAGTGTACGAAGAAGAAGAAGAAATAAGAACAAAATAGCACCTGAAGCAAACCCAAAAGACGAAGTAAACATATAAATTAAAGAATACAGCTCACTGAATCCTTTACTTTTTGCAGATGACCGAAGCCTACGAACATAAAACAAATTGCGAAATCTTACAAATGCTTACTTACCTACTTACTTAGTCGTTCCCCTTCTACCGTGAGGTGTAGAGGTACACAAATGCACTTAATTCATTTTGTGAAGATACAACATGAAGATCAACAAATCAAAGACAGAAACTATAAAAGCCAGCAGATTATCAGGCCAACTTAACATATACATCAACAGCATTACGTTCAAACCGGTTTCACAGTTAAAGAACCTATGAAGTATTTTCATAAAAAACCAGACCTAAGGGTTTTTTATATTTGGACATGCGCCCTAATATAACCGACTAGGTTGAACGGGACGCGCCTCGCCAAAACTTTATTTTTTTTAAAAGTATTTTCATAAAAAATGGAAGACTTGACAGAAAAATTGAAAAACGATGTTTAAAAAGCCCGTGCAGTGACTTAACAACTGTTACCACTGCTCAAACATTGGAATATCATTGTGAAAACTAAATGCCAATTAGTAAACAGCATATTCTTACCAACTCTGTGCTATCGGTGTCAGGCCTAGTTCCTGACTAGAGCACAGGAGAGGAAAATCACATAGATTACTTTTAACCAAGTGACCGGAAGCGATTATATCACACTTGTCTGCCCCCATGTGTCACACGGACAGTAATCTCGTTATCTGTCGTATGAGTACGCAAACTTTGTGTCTTATCGGTGATTAAGACGATAGCGCTGGCCGATGTACGTGTTAATCTGCCGCGCCTATAACCAACAAATCTGGGTAGCACCAAGCAAATGTGATATTTATCCCCTACAGGGTGATTTGATAAAATGGCTTAAGAAGCCATTAAAGTTTCCGGAAGAGATTAAATGAGAAATGGTGACACCAGAACTATTGTAGGAACTACATCTTGCATCACATATATAGACAGACAGACAAATTAAGTGGTTTTGCCATGTCATAAAAATGCAGCCACTACCACTACCCGCCCACAACATTGGAAAATCTCCCGGTATCTTTTAGGCACGAGGAAGACCATGAGGAAGATGGATAGACAATAGTATATTAATCTCACAACAATACGGGCTCACAGCAGCCAATCCGACAAACTTGGTTCGAGAACGCAAACCTCATCTTCTCACGGCAAGAGTGGACCAAAAAAGTAAAGTATCTGAGAAGACTGAACAAGACAGTCATGACATGACAACTAAATTCGCTACTAGCTCAACCCTCCAAGTTTTCTGATGATTCAGGACGGCTGACAGCCTGGCACCTTTGCCTGCTCGCTACATAGTCAAGGTTTATAAACCACTAACAAACGGCCAAGAGACATTTACAAACAGTGGTGAACGTTCAGTGCGGTTGTAAGGGTATTGTTGTGCGTGTAGTTCAGAGTGTATGTAGGATATAAGAAAATAGGACGAGAGAATGGAGAGTCCCATACTTTGCATAATATATAAGATAATTAGAGAGACTTGCAGTAAGAAGATGATACACAGCGGGGTAAAAAAGGGGGGATGATTCGTCTATACTTGGACCAAAGACAACGAAAATGTCAACATTACGGTCACAAAACCTTCGTCAGGGGCCACTCGAAAGGACCTGGGTAGTGGCTGGCACGCGTGGATACAGTGGTGCGCAAATCATTTTTCGGATCCTTTGATCCTCACTGACATAGATGTTGGATATTTCCATTTTAGGGTCGTATCATTTTTATGCATTTAATGTAGTTCTCACTTTCTTTCTCGTTTACTTTCGTTCATGTGTCTTTGTCAACGGCTTTGTGGCTGTGTGACGAAATGGACGACCTCTGTAGTGGTTTTGATGGTATTGTATGATGGTGATATTACTAAGTGTAATGTATGAGGTCAGCTGTGAAGGCTCCTGAGATAAAATGTAGTTGTGAATTTTCAGAAGGCCTTTCTTGCTACCACTAAGACCTCACACCTATCTTTTTTCCTAATGAATGTGGCTACGTTATAATCTAGGGTACTGAATGTAATGTGTTGTATTGACATATACAAACACACACACACAGATATTAAATAATATATTATCAAGAAAATTTAGAACACAATGAACTAAATCCAGCTGGTGAAATTTTAGAAAATAAATCTTTTTTTAAATTTATTTGTTCTGAACCAAGGTTTTATTTGGCCAGAACATATGAAAAGATTTTGGAATTTATGAGTGAATGGCATGAATAAATGACATGATAAATAAAATGTGTGTACGTATACAAATTTTAAGATTAGTTAGTATTTCTACAGTTTATAATTTTATTTTCCCTGGGAGAACGATGAATAGATGTGCTGTTGGGGTGGCTTCATCCCTCCCTGTCTAAGTTTACCAAACATTGTCCATTAATGATGGAAGTAAATGGGATGTTTTAGTAGGAATTCACTTTGGGTGTTATGTCTATGAAGTTGGTGTAAATCCAGCAGACCAGCCTGCTTACGTAACTTTGAAGAAGTAGCGCTGGTGCTGGAATCTGGTGGCCCCCACCTCTCCGTGCTTGGGGGCAATATATCGGGTGGCCCCACCTCTCCGGGCTTGGGGGCAATACAAGGCTGTTCTGCCGAGATGCGACACTGCACGGGTCCTCACTGTCAATTATCTACCCAGCATTTGACACCACCTTTTGGTGTCAACATAAAAACTCACAGCTCTGAAATAAAGTATTGGTTTGGGTTCAGAACCTTACCTAAGGAGCCACTTCTACACGTAACAATTTACAATAACACCATTTAGACAGGGTCAGATCTCTCTGACCATACAACACATCTTACCAAGTTGGTTTCCCATAGGATAAGTTCTCCCAGACTACATATTCAGAAATATGTTTATTAGCTTCTTGCCCTAGGATATGATAGGTGATATGTTCCACTGATCTCAACACTTGATCTGTCCTTCCTAATCATTGCTGGAGTATATATATATTGTTTGTCCCTAGACCCTGAACTAGGGCGGGGGGTCTAGAGCAAATCCTTACTTGTTTGTAAGGCTAGATTTCGATATGGCAGTATCAAATCACTCGAAACATTAAACAATATTCAAAATATACAAAGAAATAATTTCAATCTTACCAGATTATGAATAAAGAACACAGAAATGCTAGCAAAACTCAGCTGAGCTGCTGGCTATAGTATGGCGTCCCTGAACTTATTTCAATTTATTTCATTTGGAAATCACCACACTTGAAATTTACTGTGTCTATCACTGGACAACTATTGAGGAATGGCCCCAAATGCGCGTCTGAGCGCCGATAATATGATTGTCTGTGGCCAATCAATGCCTTGGTTTTTTTAAATTCAAATTTCCTACACTAAAGTCATTTCAGTCATGCTTCAGTCAAGTATGGATTTTTATCTGTTAGTCCGTCCGTCTCTACTTGCGTTTTCACCAAAAACGTACTTGTTTTTTTTGAACCAACCTATTCGTCCCCTCTACACTTTTTGTCTGTAAAGTTATTTTTTTAGCCACAGCTCCCACCAATGTCCCTTCTCTTTCATTCTAACTAGATTTGAACACTTGCGTCTCAAGGTCGCGATTTTTTGTGCAAATAGTGACATGTTAGATTCAATGCAGTCTTTCGCTGATGTGAACAACACTGTCTTTTGTCATTATCTTCATTATTAGCTATCCGTCTGTATAATAAAAAAGCATATTATTTCACTGCTCAGAATGGGCCATCCGGCCAGCTAATTTTTATATTCCTAACATTAATATTAAGAAAAAGTTACTTTTTAAATTTTGTAATATTTCAAGCATCTGCGTTTGCCGCTGAATTCAAATAAAAGGCTTGGTATCGCAAAAGCGTCCAATAAATGACTGTGGCGTATCATATCCAAGGTCCCTTCTGTCGAGTTCCTTACTTTATGTCAACTTGGGAAACGTGACTTTTTCTCCGTCCCCCCCCCCCCCCCCCCCCCCCCCCCCCCCCCCCCCCCCCCCCAATTGCGTCTCCTTAACCTTGCTAGTCTCACGCAATTTTTTTCAGTCATATTTTTTTTCCTTTTGATCCGCCGTTCTCATCCCGTTCAAATGGTAACCGTTTTGATTTCCCGTCTAGCAAGTCAATTTTTATGGAGGGTGATGACCCGCGGTCAGGGCGATCATGTACTATCAGCAGCTTACGCATTATGTTTTTATCCTTACATTTTATCCTTTGGAGATATTTTTACGTTGTATCACTTGTTAATTTTATGACACATCTCCCCACTTGAAAACATGCCTACGGCAAGTTCTAAAACCAGTGATACACATAGATAAAATCTCTCCTCACGTCTGCCATTACTCCATAATTTTGATCACAGGGGTGCCGACTGAGGAAATCATCACCGACATTCAATTTGCCTGGGATATATTGGATACTAAACTGATAAGGTTGAAGCAATAAAGACCACCTCAGCAATCTTGCGTTTTCATGCTTAGCCTGAGATAAGAATACGAGAGGCTGATGATCCGTCTCGACCACAAAAGTCCTACCATACAGATAGATTTGAAACTTCTTTATTGCCCAGATTAACGCTAAACATTCTTTTTCGCTTGTGGAGTATCCTTGTTCCGCCTTATTCAATTTGCGGCTTGCATAAGCGACTGGTTTCAGTTCCCCATCAGGTGAAGATGATCTTTGCAACAAAGCCCCTCCGAGTCCTACATTACTTGCATCGGTTCTTAAGACAAAGTCCTGTGTCAAATCAGGCAGTTTGAGAATAGGCTTGCTAGTGAGTTTTTTTCCTTTAACTCTTGGAACGCTAGTTCACATTGTGCAGTCCAAATAATTTTATCTGGAAGTCCCTTGCGAGTCAGATCAGTCAGAGGAGCACAAATAGCGTTAAAATTTTTGATGTATTTCTGATAATCCGCATAACGACACAAATGATCGCACGTCCTTTTTTTTTTGTTTGTGGTCTAGGTGCTCTCTGCAGTTTTTCCAAGTTCTTAGGATCAGGGGTCATATTACCCTGATATACAGTGTGCCCCAAGAATTCCAACTCTTTGCATCCAATACAACATTTTGTTGGCCTAGCAGTTAAGTTCGCCTCCCGAAGTCTATTAAATAACATCTCTAGAGCTTCAATGTGTTCTTCAAATGTCTCTGTGGCGACGAGAATATCATCCATGAAATTCGTGATACATGGGTTATTCAGGGGATCCAACAATTTGCGCATCATCCTTGAAAATACACTCGGAGCATTTTTCAGTCCGAATGGTAGCATATTGAATTCATAATGTCCATCCGAAGTGCTAAAAGCCAAATAAGGTCTCACTTCAGGCTTCACTGGGATCTGGTAATAGCCTTTACTAAGATCCACCTTTGAAAAGTATTTTGCCTTGTTCAGTCTGGCAAATAACTGTTTTGTGTCTGGTAATGGATCCACTTGTCCTTCTGTGACAGCATTCAGTTTCCTGTAATCTATGCACAGTCTGTGTTCCCCAGACGGTTTCCTCAACAAAACGACACTAGAACTAAAAGATGATTCACTGTGCGAAATAATCCCCTCCTTCAACAAATAATCTATTTCTTCCTTCAATGCCTTCTCCTTCGCGAACGGAATAGAATAGGCTCTCATACAGATTGGGTTTGAGTCTACCAGTTTCATGTCATACTGTAGCAAATTTGTATGGCCTGGTTTATCTGTTAGTACATCTGTATGTTCCTCCAGAACCTGTTGAACTCTCTCCCTCTGGTTTTTAGTCAGGTGCTTACTGACTTTTACCTGTGCTGCTGTTTCACAAGGATGTAATGGGTATTCATGTGAGGGGAGTGGTTCCTTTTGCATCTGGGTTGCAATAGCCAAGGTCAATAAGGGGGTGCTTTCCTGGAGTGGTCTGTCCAGATACTTCTTTAATAAGTTTACATGATAAACTTTCTCCTTCCCCTTTTTGTCAATTTTATAGTTTGTTCTAGACACCTCTCTAGAACCGTATAGGGACCTTGCCAACCAATTTGTAATTTATTCTGGCTACCGGGTAGTAGAAGCAGCACCTTCTCTCCCACAGCTAGTTCTCGGTCCTTTGCCTTCCTATTAAAATATGCTGCATGTTTCTTCCTGGCTTGTTTCAAATTATCATTTGCCAGTTTCCATCCAGCTTTCAAACGAGTGGTCAGTTCGTTCGTTCACGTATTGATAAGATGAGGTAACAGGTTCTTCCGCCTTTCTCATCCGTCCAGGTCCTTAATAAAAGTTACTCTGGATCTTTAATTTATCATACCAATTTTTCAGTTGGAACCCATCGGGTCCCGTCCATTAGAAGCTTTATAATGAGGACTTTTCTTCCTAGAATCATCACTCACAAATGCGACCACTACCATTTTTTTTTTTTTTTCTGGGGTTTGTCTCCCCACTTTAGATTCTTATGGAAGATCTTCGCTCTCTTGTCTGCTTTCTCAGGATAGAAATAAGTTGAACGAGGGATTCTCATCTATCCTGGTAAAATTTCTTCTTGTGTACTCTTCGCATAGTCAGTACGGTTAACAATGAAAGTGGGACTGGGTGTGAAAAGGGGGCTCCCATTCCACTTTTTTTATACCCAGTATTGAAAGTATAATTAGTTTTCGCCTTTCAGGCCGTTAAAGTTTGCCCTTGAACTGGTTCTTACTCCATTAGGTTTTCTAGGTCCCGTCATAATGGTCAATCAGAGTGAAAATTTTTCTCTTTGTGGGGTGTTTCCCCTCATGAAATGTTTCATGCACCCTAACCAAATTTTCTCACTCTAGTAACTACATGTTTTTTGAATCAATTGATCCAGCCCTTATTCTTAAGATGGCGCCAATGGTAGTTTTTCACCAGTAAAATCTCCAATTCCTTATTCCCTGGTTCCAGTAGTGGGAGGTCCCACTCTCCATGAGTTATTTCGTCAACATTTGTTTTCCAATCATGTGGTCCAGGGCATATGGGATCCTAATCCCCTTAGATTTAGTTCAACAGGCCCTTTTCAAGTGTCCTCCACCATAGTAAGGAAGTTGTAACCACTCCTCTTGGTCGAGTGAGAGGTCCCATATATCCAGACTGGGCAACCACTTCCTTCTCGAAAAGTTGTTTGTTCCCCCTTTTCCCTGGTATAAAATAGATTTGTTCTTCATTGCAATGGAGCAGTCCCCTTGCCTTGGGGAGGAAATTTGTTATCCATTTGGGCAATTTGAATATGAACTTTTTTATGAGTCCTCCGTTATCCTGGCCTGCTCCATTCAGCTTTTAGTTGCTTCTCCTAGTGGATGAGCATTTATAGAGACTCATCTTCGCTGCTGAGTTCATCACTTTCCTTCCTGTGACCTGGACCTGCACTGTCGACCATGATCACAGGTTTCTCAATTTCACTTTCATGTTTTTGTTCATCAAGAAGACGTTTATTATCAAACACCCCAATATCAGAAGGGTAGATTGCAGTTTTGCATTCCTGACTTTCCCCTTCATAGTCTCCGAGTTTCTAACACCACTTTTTTCATTTCTTAAGATTTGTCAGTATTTCTCCTTATCTCACATAGGTGTTTCCTTTCTCATTATTTTTGGTTACCAACGATACAAAGGTTCATGGTGGTATGTTTTATCCTTAGTCCTTAGTCCCCCCATTTATTTCCATCTGTTTTCTGTGGTAGATGACTGTTGGGTCCGTTAGGCTATACTTTCTTCCTTCAACTGAACATGGTGACCAAGTGGACTATCAAACCTCCACTATCAGAGCCTGTATCATCCAAAGGCACCTTATGGTGACCCCAAGAAGACGTACAAATCAAACATCCCACAAACTGGGAGGGTGATTGGTAAGTCATCTCTATCCCTGTTTGTCCAGGTCTAGCTTCCACATAGATTCCCTGTTGTCTTTGAGTGGTAGTTCTGAGTGGTTGTCCTTAGTCGCCCCTTGTAACTTGTTTCTGTTGGTTATTATACTGACTTGGGTCTGGGTCCACTAGCTAGACTTTGGGAACATGAGTGGTATTCCTGAATCACGGTTTTAATCCAAACTCACCTGTATCATAAAGGAATCAGGCACCTGTATCATGGCACCTTATGGTGACCCCATTACACAAATAACATCCTCACAAACTGGGGGGTGTGATAAGGTTCCTGTTTGTCCATTAGGATTAACCTTTAATCTTTGCGTCCCCGACTTCATTGCAGCAATGTTTGAAGTTTTTCCTTCTACAAAATTCGGTGTTATGGGTTTCTTCTTTCTTGCACCATTTACACCATCTTTTTCCTTGGTTCAACGGTTTTCTTTCATTGAACTTTTGGTCATTGAACTGTGAGTTTCTGTCGCGATAGTCATTTCTTGGCCGCTCAAAGTTTGTCCTACCTTTATTTGCCTGCTCTCTATTATCAAATTTATTAAATTGCTGTGGAGCTTTAAAATTGTCTATGTGCTTCTTTTTAGCACCACTTACCTCTGCCTGGGCTGCCTGATACCTCTCAGCGACATGTAAAACCTCTCCCAACTTCTCTGCACCTTGTTCCATGAGAAATTTTCTCATGTCTGGAGCCATGGACTCTCTCAATTGCTCAATCATGATCATTTCTTTAAGATCTTGGGTCTTCCCCAGAGCAGTCCATTTCTCCAAATAGGTTTCCAGTCTAGCAGAGAATTGGTGGTATGTCTCCCCAGACAACAGTTTGGCATTTCTAAATTTCTTACGATAAAATTCACCATTCTTCTCGTACCTTCATAACAAAGCCTGCTTTAACATGTCATAATTGTCTTGGTCTTCCCTGTTCATTTTAGCAAATACTTCATAAGAAGTACCTCTCAGTCCCTGTGATAGCTTTAAACTCCACCTCTCTCTCTCTAACCCATATGTAGTAGCTAATAACTCAAAACGTCCTAGGTACCCCCTCTATGTCATCGTCTTTTTCAACAAAATGGTCTAAATGAAACCCCATAGCTGAGTTTGAGGCTCCCAGACTGGGCGTAGCATCTGAGGCAAAAGGGCTGGCACCATTTTTCAGGAGCCTGGCCTTGTAATTCCAGCTCCCTTAGTCGTAATTCGTGCTCCCTTTGCAACCTTCTATCTTCTGCCTCCCTTTCGGCCTTTTTATCTTCTGCCTCCCTTTCGGCCTTTTTATCTTCTGCCTCCCTTTGCTGTCGTTTGTCTTCTGCCTCAATCTGCAGCCTCTTAATTTCTCTATCCGCCTCTAACCTCTTCTCTTCAGCCAACCTTTCAGACTCTAATTTTCTTTCAGCCTCTTTTTCTAATCTCCTTTTTTCCCGTTCAATATATTTATCACATTCAGCCGTTACGTATTGAATTAAAATCTGACCATCCATTCCCATCTCCTTTGCGGTCAGCACAGCAGCTGATCTAAATTTTGCTAGCTCCGCCATACTTTCTAAACAAATCTAGCAATAAGCAAAGTAAAATTTCCAATCTCTAAAGTAATTATAATTATTCTAGACCAAAATAATTCTAATTAACTAATTAACTAACACTGGCTGTGAAGATTCACCAACTTCTAATTGCCCTTTTAATTTAAAGGGACACTTTTAATTTTAAGGGAATTTTACAATTTTGTTCCCCTAATTTTATTTCTCCCACCAGGAGATCCTTATATTACTGTTTATGCTAATTATCCCTGGACAAGACCCCAATATATGTAGTGGTTTTGATGGTATTGTATGATGGTGATATTACTAAGTGTAATGTATGAGGTCAGCTGTGAAGGCTCCTGAGATAAAATGTAGTTGTGAATTTTCAGAAGGCCTTTCTTGCTACCACTACGACCTCACACCTATCTTTTTTCCTAATGAATGTGGCTACGTTATAATCTAGGGTACTGAATGTAATGTGTTGTATTGACATATACAAACACACACACACACAGATATATTAAATAATATATTATCAATAAAATTTAGAACACAATGAACTAAATCCAGCTGGTGAAATTTTAGAAAGTAAATCTTTTTTTAAATTTATTTGTTCTGAACCAAGGTTTTATTTGGCCAGAACATATGAAAAGATTTTGGAATTTATGAGTGAATGGCATGAATAAATGACATGATAAATAAAATGTGTGTACGTATACAAATTTTAAGATTAGTTAGTATTTCTACAGTTTATAATTTTATTTTCCCTGGGAGAACGATGAATAGATGTGCTGTTGGGGTGGCTTCATCCCTGTCTAAGTTTACCAAACATTGTCCATTATTGATGGAAGTAAATGGGATGTTTTTAGTAGGAATTCACTTTGGGTGTTATGTCTATGAAGTTGGTGTAAATCCAGCAGACCAGCCTGCTTACGTAACTTTGAAGAAGTAGCGCTGGTGCTGGAATCTGGTGGCCCCACCTCTCCGTGCTTGGGGGCAATATATCGGGTGGCCCCACCTCTCCGGGCTTGGGGGCAATACAAGGCTGTTCTGCCGAGATGCGACACTGCACGGGTCCTCACTGTCAATTATCTACCCAGCATTTGACACCACCTTTTGGTGTCAACATAAAAAACTCACAGCTCTGAAATAAAGTATTGGTTTGGGTTCAGAACCTTACCTAAGGAGCCACTTCTACACGTAACAATTTACAATAACACCATTTAGACAGGGTCAGATCTCTCTGACCATACAACACATCTTACCAAGTTGGTTTCCCATAGGATAAGTTCTCCCAGACTACATATTCAGAAATATGTTTATTAGCTTCTTGCCCTAGGATATGATAGGTGATATGTTCCACTGATCTCAACACTTGATCTGTCCTTCCTAATCATTGCTGGAGTATATATATTGTTTGTCCCTAGACCCTGAACTAGGGCGGGGGGGGTCTAGAGCAAATCCTTACTTGTTTGTAAGGCTAGATTTCGATATGGCAGTATCAAATCACTCGAAACATTAAACAATATTCAAAATATACAAAGAAATAATTTCAATCTTACCAGATTATGAATAAAGAACACAGAAATGCTAGCAAAACTCAGCTGAGCTGCTGGCTATAGTATGGCGTCCCTGAACTTATTTCAATTTATTTCATTTGGAAATCACCACACTTGAAATTTACTGTGTCTATCACTGGACAACTATTGAGGAATGGCCCCAAATGCGCGTCTGAGCGCCGATAATATGATTGTCTGTGGCCAATCAATGCCTTGGTTTTTTTAAATTCAAATTTCCTACACTAAAGTCATTTCAGTCATGCTTCAGTCAAGTATGGATTTTTTATCTGTTAGTCCGTCCGTCTCTACTTGCGTTTTCACAAAAACGTACTTGTTTTTTGAACCAACCTATTCGTCCCCTCTACACTTTTTGTCTGTAAAGTTATTTTTAGCCACAGCTCCCACCAATGTCCCTTCTCTTTCATTCTAACTAGATTTGAACACTTGCGTCTCAAGGTCGCGATTTTTTGTGCAAATAGTGTCATGTTAGATTCAATGCAGTCTTTCGCTGATGTGAACAACACTGTCTTTTGTCATTATCTTCATTATTAGCTATCCGTCTGTATAAATAAAAGCATATTATTTCACTGCTCAGAATGGGCCATCCGGCCAGCTAATTTTTATATTCCTAACATTAATATTAAGAAAAAGTTACTTTTTAAATTTTGTAATATTTCAAGCATCTGCGTTTGCCGCTGAATTCAAATAAAAGGCTTGGTATCGCAAAAGCGTCCAATAAATGACTGTGGCGTATCATATCCAAGGTCCCTTCTGTCGAGTTCCTTACTTTATGTCAACTTGGGAAACGTGACTTTTTCTCCGTTCCCCCCCCCCCCCCCCCCCCCCCCCCCCCACCAATTGCGTCTCCTTAACCTTGCTAGTCTCACGCAATTTTTTCAGTCATATTTTTTTTCCTTTTGATCCGCCGTTCTCATCCCGTTCAAATGGTAACCGTTTTGATTTCCCGTCTAGCAAGTCAGTTTTTATGGAGGGTGATGACCCGCGGTCAGGGCGATCATGTACTATCAGCAGCTTACGCATTATGTTTTTATCCTTACATTTTATCCTTTGGAGATATTTTTACGTTGTATCACTTGTTAATTTTATGACAACCTCTTCGCGATCTTTGGTTCTCTCCGCCAGTATCGGTACATTTGTGGTACTGATTTTTATTATGTGCTGTCAATTATCGCACTTTTCTTTCTCTCTTTCTTTCTTTCCTCGTTATTTTTCTGCTAAGTAGCAGATATTTGATTTTATCAAATCACCCTGTAGGGAATAAATATCACATTTGCTTGGCGCTACCCAGATTTGTTGGTTATAGGCGCGGCAGATTAACACGTACATCGGCCAGCGCTATCGGCTTAATCACCGATAAGACACGGAGTTTGCGTACTCATACAACAGATAACGAGATTACTGTCTGTGTGACACATGGGGGCAGACAAGTGTGATATAATCGCTTCCGGTCACTTGGTTAAAAGTAATCATGGAGTTATTACATTTTAGACAATATGAGTCTACAAATGTGTTTGTGAGAGTGTATGCAAGGCACCAGATGTCCATATATGGTAATACGTGACCTTTGCAGGTACGCACCTAATTTCACGTGGGATTATTTTGACATATCACAGCCCATCTGCATGATTTGAAATGATTGGATCTTTCTGATTAGATTCATATCAAATAACGCTTGGGGGGGGGGGGGGGGGATAGAAATATAGACTGACCATTACGCAGTTTTATTTCACTGTGAATTTCACGCTCGCCAAGACAACATCAGACCTCGCCAGAGTGAAGACTAGATTCATAATTCCTTTTTGTTAACCGGACCTTTTATTGGAGAACCAGATAAGACTTATAAAGCATTGGAACTTTTAATAAAAAAACCCCGGGACTAAGAAACTGAAGAAACGCGGAGTCAGAGGGGGAATCTATGGTCAAAATTAAAGAGATCCCAGACGAGTGTAAGAGAACGATTCGTCTCTTTTATTCCCCTGAGCAAAAAACGTCTGTAGCCAAGATTGACTTATTGGTGGTAGCAGCAGAAAGTACTATCTCTGGAACCAAGAGAAGGTAGAAGTGGACTGACGTTGTAAGAAACGCAATACTAAGAGGGTCTTATAGACAGACGCAGAACCTGATCGTTAGTTCTTGACGTTCTGGGAACGTGCAGCGCATGAACTTTGATCAGAAACGAGCGCGAGCAGAGTGAAAGGAACTAACCCAGCGGGAGAAGAAACTACCATTGGCAGCTAAGTAACAATATCCGCTGCCAAAAGTGACCTCCTTTATTCAGTTAAATCCCAATCAAGTGATGAAATCCGTTTCATAACTATTCAAATTATTTCTTTTAAACTGTTAAACGTAAAGTGATTATTAAATTTTGTTATTTGTAATGTTACAAATTTAACTTCGATTCAATCCTTTAAAATGTATTACATGTTTGTCTCAGTCAAAATTACTAAACACACGCTCTAAACAGAGCTATACATCGTAATAATAATTCCACTGATTAACTCAGCGGTGGGGGCTTAACGAGCTAGAATAAACCATTGCTAAATTCTTCATAAAAGGTGTCGGCAGATTACAGAATTAACGTGCTCAGCAACAGCCAGCATTGTTTTCGCTTATCTGAATATCTTGTGAAGACTCCCATGTGATAGAAGCTTTACTACTCTTCTATCTACATGTCTGCCAAGAGTAATCTTGTGTAAAGATAGACTCCATTAAAGCCTATAATAGATACTTTTGAGTTTTGGCCACTATTGGACCACTACTGCAAAGCAGGGGAGTCAATACCGTCACAGGCTGTAATGCAGGTATTTTCTATGTCTTGACTGAGCGTTCGATTGGCAGGGTGGTTAAAGCGCTTATCTCTCTTGGCAAAAGTACTGGGTGTCACGGATTGCTTACCCTGCTTTACAGTAGTGGTCCAACAGTGACCAAAACTCAAGAGTATCTTATACTGGCTTCCAAGGTATCTACCTGCGCGCAAGATTACTCTTGGCAGAGATGTAGATAGAAGATTGGTAACACTTCTACCTTAAGGGAGCCTTCACAAGATATTTCCAGAAGTCACGAACAATGTTGCATTGGGCTGAACAATTGTTAACGCATTATATCTGGTCCGACGCCTTTTGTGAAGGATTTAAGCAATGGTTTAGCCCGTTCAAGCCCCCAGTTGGTGTAATCCAACGAAATACCTCTTATAAGGTATAGCTCTGTTTAGAGGTAAATATATGTCTAGGTATTTATATATATACTAGCAAAACCCCGTCAATAATGACGGAAGTAAATCAAATACTGTAATATATTTTAAAAATACTTTTTAATTCAATATAAATGTTCTTTGATGACAACATTTTTGTGAAAGTGCGTGGATCTGTTTCAAAGAATGTTCATGCTCTTCTGCAGACTGATTTGCTCGTTGTGACTGACGCTGTGCTTGTCTTTGTGCCGCTTAATGTTGTCGTCGTATTGCTGCTACTTCTAGAGTCTCGCTTGCTCGCTGTGATTGACGCGATCGTCACTTCCTCTTAGCATCTGCAGCTCGTTTTGTAGCCATCTTATAATTTTAATCCATAATAATAAGTCTGCAATACTTTAAATTAAAATATCGTCTTGAAGAAACAATTAAAAAAACTTACATTTTAAGGTTATTTTTAACAAAATGATGAGTTAAATCCGTTTCCGGAATGAAACTGGGTTCTACATCAACTTTTCTTCGTTGAGTGTTACTATTTACGGGAGAGTTTATATAAGGGAAACAATACAATTAATAACTGATGCGTGTCGTATTATATAAAGTTCCGGAGAAGGTCTCCGTGGCCGAAGTAGATACTAGGGGTAGTCACACAACACGAATCAGCATAACTGCAGTGAGCTGACAAACACCTCCTTCACAATTCACAAATACGCAGTTTATTATACTGGACACAAAGCTATGATAATAGAATATAGGCCCAATTGCAAATGCAGTACTGGGTAGTCGTCCAGTCCGTTCACTATCAAACGCTGGTCAATGGCAATCATACAAACTTTATTTTTAATCGTCCACTGGACATCTTCATGAATAGGCATACATTTTCTTGAATATAATAAACCAGGGACTCCTCAACTAAGTATATTGATGTCCTGGTGATGGAATGATGCAGGAAAAAACACAGTGTACTGCAGGAGCTCAATACATATACGTCCACTCACATTCAAACACAAGCCGCATCTCTTCTTGCAGATGATCACCTCACTTCTGCTTCAGAATGTTCGCGTCTGCCTCTACACCATGACGTCATGACGTCACTTCCTTTATTAATAAGTAAGTCCGTATAAAATTATCGAAAAAGGAGCCCTGTCGAGCCAACTATTTTACCGACATAATCGTTATGAATTTTAATCATAACAATGTCTAACTTTCAACCACAGTTGCATCCCTTAGATGTGACCGACGTACAAATGGCGAGATTTATGGAGTTTAATATTAAATATTCTTATAAAATACATAAAAACTGAAGCGACTATGATTGTTTAGTTTTAAAACAACATGTAACAATTTTAATAACGAATTAGTCTTTAACAGTTAAAATAAATATGGAAAGATTGGTGAAATTTAGATATAAGTTTTCGTCACGGAGACGTACGTGAGGATTTATCAAAAGTCCGTTGCTTTACCTATTTTACAAGAAACTCAACTCTAGCTGAGTCCTGGAGGTGTGGTTCATCAATTCTGTGATGACAAAAGCCTTCACACTCTCTTCCACTGTAGGAGGTTAGGGTGGATGCTTTTCTCTCACACTAGCGGCATTAGTACCACTAATCGTCTGATGACTTGTAACCACGAACCCAAATTTTTGGGAATACTCAATCTTTTTGCACAGAATTAGACTGCATACAGCTCTGTATTAAATGCTTCGAAATCACTTAGGTCTGGAAATTAGAGTTGATTCCTTTGACGGCGGTTGTTCTACAAAATCACTGGCCTGGGAAAACTTTTGTTTAATTCCTCTATGACTTGGTCTGGGAAATTAGAGTTAATTCATCTGACGGCGGATGTTCTGCGAAATCACAGTCCAGGGAAAACTTTTGTTTAATTCCTCTATGACTTGTGATCAAATTCCTAAGTTTCCAGTCTTGTATTAAAAATGCGGGTTTACTTGTAAATTCCTAAGTTGCCCAATACTCGATCTGTTACTTATAGTTGTGGAATTTCTAAGTCCAATGTCTCCTTTTTCTTTCTGGCTTTTAGGAGTCGCTAGTCTGACGTTTGCGCTGCAGTGTGTATACTGACTTTGATTTCACTACATTATATCTCACAATCCTCAGTTCAAATTCCAGCTGTGTTTCCGCCTAATTTTCCAATGAGATACATTGTATATTCCGGCCTCTCAAATCAACCAATCCAATCGAATCTCGTTCAGCACTACGTGGGTAGGGGTGTTTCAAATTAAAAAAATACCCTCACGTGTTTCAAAATATTAAATTTAATATCCACGCGTGACCTCTTCATATCGTTGCGTCAGACTTCCGCCGGCATCTTGTGCTATCTTCACAAACAAATGTTGTGCACTGATACTGCCCCGATGCTATCGTCTGCAAATCTTGAGTTTCCAGACAGATTTATCTGTAATCTCGATACAGAACGTACATCGGAAGCGATTACCTCATTATCTCCCGTCTTGTGCAAACATAGGGATAGTCGCTGGCCATCTGGAGTCAAGTGGCGGACCGTCACGTTCAAAGGGATCAATAGAGATGACCTGCTTCAAATGGGATCAGACGAATAACGTATTATCGGCTGGCTGGTCTAATTACCTGGCGGAACGTGAACACATCTGGGCTGGTAAACAAGATAAAGACAGTCCCCTAGCCGATACTTCCGTAGGGGAGTGGAGTGTTAGAGACTTTCTCTCACTAGATTCAGCATAGAGAGTAAATAATGGTGCATAAAATATGTCACATAATAATGACAGGGGAGAGAAAAATAAGAAAAAAATCACGGGAATGTAATGCAATCCTGCCGGAGTGGACTTGAGATCGCACAACCGTATCGCGGTGGTGTAGTAATGTGGGTAGGTTGTGCGGGAATCCTGAAAAAGGAGTGACGACAGAGACCGAAGTGAGCAGTGCTCTTGTACAGATGATATTCGTCGCAAGTTGTTGATTTGTGGAGCGTGTCATATGATAATCAATGCGTGACGATATTCAACTCGGGTGTCATTATTCCCTAGCGATACCCCTAGACCTAAAAGTCTTTTATACTAGGGCATGCGCCCTAATATAACCGACTGGGTTGAACGGGATGCGCCTCGCCAAAATAAGACAAAATGTTATTTAAAAAAAAAAAAAAATAAGACAAAATGTTATTTAAAATTAAAAAAACTCGTGTGTTCAAGAGTCTATGGCAGTGTTTCACAAAGTTTTTCGGGTCACCACCCACTATTGGCTCACAGAGCATATCCCCAGCGCCTTTTCATTTCCCATAAAAATGAGCAAAGTGCTCTGTTTATTCAGTTGTAATATAAAGCTAAAGATACGCTTATTTATGACATTAAAAAAAAACACATAATTAATTAATCTAGTATAACCAACTTTCATCAACAGTATATGAGAGTATATTAGTAACCCACCTACTGTATTGTAATTTAAACTTTCAATGAGATGCATGAGCCTGTTGCAGTTGTAAATAATCAAGCGCGTTTACATATAAGTATTATGCAGTATTAAGTAATGTTGCCGAATTTAGCCTGCCAAATCCTCAACCGACCTTTACTACTGACGGCCCCCGGTTGCTCACTTTTCCCTTATCGGAGCTTTGGATCTTCCTCACGTCCTAGGGGGGCGGTATAGCCCACTTTGGGAACCACTGGTTTGTAGGGTGATTGAAATGTCAGTTTTTTTAGAACTATTATTTCTTCTCTCCCGTCGAACCAATTTATTATGAAACAAACGTCAATATAAAGAGAATTGAATGCCGTTTTATTTCATGAAATGCTATCTCACATTAATATTACACCTCTGTGTAAGATTCTGCTCTGTTCAAGCACAAGACTTTATAACGAGGCTGAACGTTTTGACGTCTGCTGTAATAATTTGTTTATTGGCCATTTTATATTTTATTATATTTTTATTTTGTTTCGTAAAAAAACCCCCAAAAACTTGTTAATCAAATTGCAGCTATTACTCCGTATTTAGGTTTTTTGGTTTCATGTATATTCAATAGATAAAAAGTGAGGATATGCAAATTTAAAAACAGAAAGTTATTTTTCAATCACCTTGTAGTGGTATGTACACTTTCGCCAACTGAGCACGTTTGTCCATTTTCACAAAATGCTTATCGCTTTATTGGTTTCAATTGATCAAGTGTAACAGTTCCTAATTACAATCGATACTTGCACACTGCGATAACATGAAACACTGCTAAAGGGAAATAACTCCAAGTGAATATTCTGTGCGGAACGATTGGTAACGTTCTTTTGGAGATTACCACACACACACACACATACACACGCACGCACACACCCACAAGCACACATTGTCACGGGTTGTCTCCTCTGCTCTGCAGTGATGGTCCAACAATGGCCAAAATTTAGAGCATAAACTGAGGGACTTTAAAGGTATCTAGCTTCGCTCAAGATTACTCTTGGCAGAGTTGTAAATAAGAAGGATGTTGCTTCTATTTTAGGTAGTCTTCATAGGATATTTCAGAAATCAAGACCAACGCTAAATTTGTCAAGGCTATTGTGAACTTTGCATCTGTCCGCCCCTTCTATGAAGAGAAATATATATTAGCTCGTTTCTGAGCCCCCAACTGAATTATTCAATAAAATATTCCTTAAGTAGCTCTGTTGTATTTATATTTAAGATCACTGATTAAAACGTGTGCACTTCTGTCTATAATAATTAAATCAAATATTAATTTGTAAATACATATAACAAATTTAATAATCAATTATTGTTTAACACGAGTAAATAAATAAATGAATTTCGGAACTGAACTAGGGATTTTTCCTCACATAAATTAAAGTTCGGGTGGTTTTTTTTTTAATTTTAGAGGAAAGTGTCTTTTGCTATGGCTGAGTTAAAATCACTTAACTCTCCAGTTGGTGGACTGGTTTGCTGACTGCTCCGTTAATTGTATACTTCTGGGGTGAGGGCATGTCCCAGGCGTAGTTGCAGGGGTAACCCGCTCCTAACGTCAAGACAAGGATCTTCACAACCCGACAAAGGTAAGCATCTAGCGTAGACCACAAGCTCTTGATCCACAGACTTGTATCAAGCTGGTATCACCAACTTTAGAAGATAACAAATGTCTCTGCTAAGTATTGGGTTCCTGACACTTATCAGGTGCCTTCCCGCTGTCACTTCCACCGCCCTTCTTTTCTCAGTAATTTTACCCCTCCTGATCATAAATCATAAATCTAGTGGATTGGATAGAAAACCATCGTTACTATCAATTACTTTGATTTTAAAAAGTGTGACTTGACAGCGGAAACGACTTTTTCCTGGTTTACACATGTTTAAATATACATACAAACTTATTAAAATGTTAATATAATAAATATGTACACCCTGATGTCATCATCATCCTCTCCTTGCTCAACTTGGAGCCTGGGGCTGCCTCTGCTTTTGGGTGCCTGTGAGAGAACCAGCATGAAGCAGTCACCAGCGTTTGCTGTGGTGGTTCATGGCTATCATTTTTATATGCTGAGGTTGCCAGCCTCGTATGAACTTTTACAACCACCAGCGGGTTAAACGTGCCAAACGTAAAATATAATATGATAAAATTGTATATGATAAAACCTATCCCGTATACTCGGGTTTTTACAGACGACTGGTAAAGGACGAGTTCCGAATAATGTCAGGCCACAGGGTAAAAGGTAATCTTACAGGTAGTTGAGTATCACTTTAATGATAACCCAATTATTATCCCGTTTATAGGTTTCGAGGACGGTGTGGTTTCCAGTATTATAAAGTCGATTTTTCTTGCTGATTAATTTCAGTAGATCCTCAATACTTGGTCCAATCCTCGTTATGGAAATCCTGTATTTCTTAGGTCCTGGCTAATCTGAAGGTATCAACTTGACTCATTGGAACACAGTGCTGGAGTCTGAAAATGTACTACATAATTGCGTTCTTTTGCCACGCTCTGTAAGCTTTCTACGCGGCGAGATTCGCCAATCAAACGTAGCCTATTTTAATATATCTTGGCTAGACCAAGAAAATTTAAATGTTTGACTTACGTATATATCTTATCCACCTTCTCTCGTGAAATTCCGCACAAAACATGTAATTTCAAACGCCTCTTATATAAGGTATTGTCACTTCCATTTTTAGATGACTCATGTCTGTACTTCATAACAAACCCTTCAGTTTAATTTGTTATTATGATTGTTGACAATAACGAGTGTCCATCTCCCGGTAGATTATGTAACTTTCATGCCGGCAATTCGTGTTTATTTTCCGATTGTCAATACAAGCAGTATGGGCGCCCAGATTGGTGTGAGCAAGATACGCGCTTGGGTTTGTGTATGTTAACAAGGGAGGGCCGTGTTTATCTTTCTGCTCCTAGCTGGATTGTTTATGTTCTTTCTACCCAAGATAGATCAGGCAAAATAATAACATGAAACCGGAGTCACGCGTTCAGTATGAGAGAAAATACGGTTTTTGGAAGAAATAACAAGAAGGCACAATATGGAGAAAAAGACAGATAGAACACAATAAATGAATAGCATGGCCATTTTGTGACACACACACACACACACACCCACATATATATATATATATATATATATATATATATATATATATATATATATATATATATATATATATATATATATATATATATATATATATATATATATATATATATATATATATATATATAAAGCTGTCATTCGCTAGTGCATACTTTTCGTGATCTTTCGACAATTCTGAAACTTTGGTCTGAATATTGGCAACTTATCTGGCAACACTGCCCCTTACAGATCACTTATAGATACTCTCCGCTCTTTCACACACTCTCTCTGTCTCTTTACTCTTCCTACCGTTACGCTACTCCGCCCGACTTTTCAACCATTTGTTTTCAATGTGAAAGTTCAGGGTCTTGTATCCTGGTCTATTATCCAACAATCCACTCAGGCAGAGAGTCAATATTTTTCCATTCATCTTTCGCCTTACGGGAACCTGTCTATTCGCACCGTCAAACCCGTACGGGCTGTCTTTATCCTATAGAACAGTCACCCGAAAAAGCTGAATGGAGGTTCGTGCACATTAAGTTTGATGTGTTTACTTTTGATTTCCATAACGGTAAGCTTTACGCCGGGCTCTGATGTAGGGCTCTGAATGAGAATTCTGCCTGCTGTTTCCGGCATACGGTAACCTCGCCTGGGCATGTACCTTTGTAGATATAGAGTTACAAAATCGTTCATATTTATACAGTAGATGCAGGTGTGTCCACGAAGGGTGTACGAGCATGAAGGAAAGGGCTGGGAAAGGGGAAGGGGGGGGGGTGGATTAAAGGGAGGTCGTGTTATGAATTGCATGATCGCTATTAATATAAAATGTTTCTGTTACCAAGTAGAAATAAAAATATATGCAAAATTGCAGATTTTTTTCCAAATGCCACCTTGACAGTCTGATAACAGATGATTACCTCACATTTAAATTAATAAATTAATAGAGACAGGCTAACAAGTAGAAAAAAAACATACATATGTTAAGACAGACAGACGGACAAAGCGGCAGACTGACATGCTGATAGATAGATAGATAGATAGATAGATAGATAGATAGATAGATAGATAGATAGATAGATAGATAGATAGATAGATAGATAATGGTTGGGTGGATAAATAAATAGACAGCCAGACCGACACACAGATACAACGACAGATATAGAAGCAATGATGACAGTGAACGACTGAAAGTTCCTGCCAAAAAGTTTTAAAATATAGAGAAAAACTAGACAAAACAGAATACGTTGAAAAGTGGACAATTAAAACAAACAAACAAACACCAAGTAAGAGTCGAAACGTAATTAGTATTATGATTTATCCCTCCTTGTGATTTCCATTCCCCCCCCCCCCCCCACCACCACCACCCCACCCACACACCGCCCTTGTGTCAGATGACGGCCATTGAAAAGTACCGGTGTGAGAGTGTATTTATTCTTCTTGTGAATAGAGCAATAGCCAAGTATATTTTCTTTTCTTGCAGTCTATAATGTTTCTTGGCGATTTTCTCTCCCAGCGCAGATATGGATTCCGAGATCAAAACCAGGTAACGTCAAACTTCAGTCTACCCAGCTGTGAGTGGGTACTTTACTCTGATCTTGAGTTAGGGAAGGCAAACGCGGCGAGGAAGGGAACTGTCACCCCAAACTCAATTTTTTTAATAGCTGTATGTTGAAGTCTTTTACACTTTACTCCCCCCCATCCTTACGGAAGTATCTGCTATGGGACTTCCTTTACCTTTTTAATGTCTCTGTGTAAGGAAGAACGAATCCAGAAAGAAAAAAAAAAAAAGTTTTGCCTCGTGTTGGCGAGGCGCGTCCCGTTCAACCTAGTCGGTTATATTAGGGCGCATCTCCAAATATAAAATACCTTTAGGTCTGATTGACTTTACGAATCCAGATAATTCTACTCAAATGAAATCAGTCAAAGAGAGGTCGCTGCTGAATTTAACAAACTGCATCTAGAATGCTAGCCATTACACCAGAGTTGTGTTAACACACTTGTTGCAAAGGAAACAGAACCCATATCTTACTATGCATTATGTCTGGATTTTTGCATTAGGAAAACGAGTAAGTCACCCGCCAAAACATGACGGGAATAATTACGTTGCGCTCTTTCTGCTGTATGTTGTTATAACGGCACTAAATTCTCCTGTGTTCATTTCATTCATTTCCATTTAGTTTCAGAAGTATGGAAACATGGAAACAGTGGCAAGAAAGCACAGAAGCTTAATTTATGGTGATCAATGAGACTTCACTGGCTAAATATACAAATATATGATGAAGACAATTATTCATACTTACCGGAACTGCTTAACATAAATGCGAAAAATTCTAGAAATATTGTCACCGAAAAGAACAGAGGCAGAAACATTTCTAAAAAAAAAAAAATAATAAATAAAAAATCCCACCCCATGAAGTATTTTGGGAACATGTGACAAGATGGATTTGGGGCGACCCCTTCTCGATATCTCTTTCACTCCGGCAGTACTCATTTTAAATTGTTGTACTGACTAATTGCGTGCTTTCCATGGTCAGCACTTTTTTCTTTCTCTGTAATGTAGCAGATATTTGATATTGTCAAAACATTTTACACTCACTGTGGGGGATAATGCATCACATTTGCTAGGCGCGTGTAGCAAATAAGATGATTTGCTGGGGAGGTTATGTACTCATTTTAAATGGTAATCCTAACTTTTTTCTTTCTCTGTAAAGCAGATAATTGTCAAAAATTTTACACTCACTGTGGGGGTAATGCAGTAACCGATTTGCGAGGTAACAAGAAAAATGTAGGTCCCTGATTCTATAAATGATGATGATGAATTGTGTACAGGGAACCTAACGCTACCTCCCTAGATCTCTCACGGTCTCTCTGTTGGCTCTAGTGTAGGGTGTATGATGTACCTATTGTCTAGGGGAGAAATGAGATGATAGTACACAACACACAAACACTTTACTTTTTTATGAGAAAGTTAATAAAACAGGTGTTAAGTTTTCTTTTGAACTGAATGTTTACAATTTAATCTGCCTGTCCAATCATATCTTTTGGACAGGTCTTGAAAATAAGGACAAGATAGTTTACAGAAAAGAGGGTAATAAAACAACTGGACTTTCTGTCCACACAAATAAAGTCAAGATATATTTTTCACTGAAAGAACAGTTCACAGCTACAACTGTAATCCTATAAAGGGAGAGTCACTGTGTATGAGGGGCTGTTGTGTCATCATACCCCTTGAAATTCCTGAATATCATTGGGAAACTCAGTGAATGTTACTTTTTTTTACAAAAGTGTCAGATGTACCCAGATGTATGGCACATCACCTGGGGTTATTTATAAGGAAATTCTCTCCTGAAGATGCAGACTCTTTCACTCGTTCAAGCTCCTCCGTGTTCTTATAATAGTAGAAATGACTGGATGGAGGCTTGAGGGCTGTATTCACTTTCAGCTGGCTTCCTGCCACCAGTCGGTAACAGGGAATAAAACGCTGGAACAAAAGGATACCCTGGCTTTACATCTACTCACTGAGATTATTTAATATTTTCCTACCAGGATATGGGGTCAGCCTTGCGTGCCGTACATGTGCACAAGCCCCTAACTTTGTTTGACTCCCTCCTTGCTGTGACCACACCTCAGGTCCCTATGGCAGATACGCCACTGTACCTTTACATCTTTTTTCCTCAATACAATAATGTGGGGTAACCACATTTCCGTTGGTATGATTTTCTCTTTTCTTTTTATATTATAAATGCTTCAGGCATGTAACTAGTGTTCATAGAACACAGAGGCTTACTACTATAATAATATAACAGCATAATCATGACAACATACATCAATTAGATACATTTTAAGATGAGGACTCAACAATGTCTACTACCGACATGTTCTTCATTTTCCTCAATATCAATACCCAATTTTTGTTTGCTGTGGAATTAAACAGAATAATTCATAAATCGTCCTTACCACAATTCAAGAAATATAAACAAATGATGCTGACTTGCAAAGCAATGGCCGCAGTTTCACTCTGCACTGGTCTCAGGCTGGGAAATATTTATTTTACTTTAAATTTACCACAGCTGAATCTCAGCAAAATGTTTAATGTAAGTTATTTTTGACAACTGGCAATTGAATAAGGAAAACCCCTTGCTAATATTGGGTACCACTAGCCAATCAGAAGCTGGCGACTACCAGATTTCAAAATGCAGTTTTTGAAAAACAAAAAACAATTCCAAACTACACCGCGTCTGCTATTTAATTGGCTAGCCTATGTTAGTTGCCATACAACAAAAACTTTTCGTTGATAACCAATTTCCTATCGCCCCCCCTTCTCACCCTATACCCTCTGTACTCAAGCGAATTTGAATATTCACCTCAATGCCTCTTTCTACGCGATCGTCCCTTTAACGTTATGAAAAATTCAAGTAAGGTTGACTGTCTGTCTGGTCTACCGTCTTGGACATTTTATTTTTCCTTCATAACTTCACTAATACTGGGGCTATCATATTATTTAAAACATATTCTTGCTTAGGGGAGTCTCAGCTATCTTATCATATAAGTTTTATGTTCAGTTTCCTATTAATAAAGATTTTCATTTTTGTCACTGTTCGTTCGTCAAATAATATTTTACACAAGACCACCATTTCCTCCTTTCTCCTCTCCCGCTTAGCCTATGTGATTCAAATACTACTTGTTTTAGTGACGCCAGTAATTCTACAACGAGTGGGGACAAACTGTCTGTGTGTTTGCCTCCGATGGCGTTTGCCGCCGCGTGTAGATACGCATGGCAGAGTGTGGCAGGCAAATCGGGTGTTAGACGTGGCGGGTTAACAAGTTGGGTTTTATGATTTGAATTTTATCGTGTTTCACTACCAAATTGTAAGACTTACTACTGATTAACCTGTTAAAAACAAAATATTACGTTAATTCAGATAGTATTGTGCGGCGCTCTTCCGCCAATTAGTTAATTTTATCGGTTAGGCGGCCGTGTATGCAGCAGATCTTACAAGTTTAAACATCGGTAGTACGTTGGCGAAACCGAAACTGCAACGCGTTGTATATTATATATGCTATAGGCTTTTCGCACTGCACAAAAGGCAGTGGCGGGCGTGTGAGAGCAATTCCGTCAGACACAATCGGGCTGGTTTTATTTATTGTTGTTTTTATGACTAAAATCCATAGAAATGAGTAATTATCCTCGCAGATTTTACCACAGTGCGGCACAGCTTTGCTGAGATTAGCGCAGGCAAACCCATATTGGCCTGCTTTGTTATCGCGTAGAGTTGTGTGCTCAAGCGACAGATAACGAGATTACTCAGATATAAATGACATAATCGTTTCCTGTCCGACTATCACGAAGACATTACTTTATACGAAAGTATTAAGTTGTTACATCGTGGCATAATGGAAAAATACGCTTAATTAGATTTTAGTATGTAAACACACTGCTTCGCCAAAGAGTTAACTGCCACAGTACTAGCAGACGCATGCGCAGTCGTAACCTATATGGGGAAGGAGAGGAAAGCCAAAACCGTCATAATGGCGAAGCAATTTGTGCATGAGGACGGATGGAATTTCTTAAAGGACGAATTGGGGCAGTGTTGTTTTACAATAATAATAACTGAGTTCGCTGGTGGGAATATTCATACATGGAAATCTAAAAGGAAACCGGAGCCGCACTAGCGTAGTGGTTACAACACCGCTCTGGCGACCGGGTGATTCAGGATCAAACCCGGGCGACGGCATTTGAGGATTTTTCGTCGACCGGGATTTGGACTGGATTAACTCGAGACCTGGCGAGAACATTTGAAGGAGTGTCGTCGACCAGGGATTGGCGGCTCCTGAGCCGACCCAGCTCTAGTGGGTACCTCCGAAATCGGCGAGTATCTGCCTGAATGGCGAGGGACACCTGTCTCTGTACAAGAAAAGGGATACTCACGTAAAATCAATGTCAGGTTAGACATTAATAATAAGCAGAGATTTCGCCTCGAGTATTAGCAGGCGTACGAAAAAAAAAAAAATAAATAAAAGGAAACTGGTAAGGAGGATGTACCTACTGAAATATCGATAAGTTTGTGAGATGGCCACTTTCGAAAGTAGGCCTAGTATTTATCTTTTAAAATTTATTTAGACTGCATGCCCACATGGAAAGCCAATATCAAGGAATGGATTTGAAGCTTGTCGCAGGGGATTTTGAAGGATAATGATCAGACGGTGATAGCCTAGGCCATTTAAGAGATACAGGCCTTAATAAATTGCAAAGTTACACACAATGAGCCCATAGACGGCATTTTCTAGAATTTTTTTTGGCCAATCGGAAACGACTCCCTGAGACGTACGCACCACTGGTATATAAGGGTGGCAGTTTCAAAATTCATTTATCACACACAACCTTGTTAAGCCCAGCCAGAAGAAGCAGAGTAGAGCACTGTCATTGCCAAGCCATTTTGACTGTGTGCAGGGCAGGCATCTTCACTAAAAGTGTAATTCTGTGTTGGAGAAAGATTCTTAGAGGGATCCTAGTGCACCATCACAAGTGTGATCATGTTTAGGAGGTCTGAGGTCCTTATATCCTGCTATATGTGAAGCCCAGAGATAGAAGGAGCCTATTACTGTCATTTCCCTTACTGTTTGCGAGTTTGCAGCCCAGACTATCAGTGTGTTAGTAAAGTGCAACTGACTTGGACCAGAGTTACTGACTTGGACCAGAGTTAAGTTTCATGAATCTAGTAACCAGTGTGAGACAAGCTACTACTGTCAACAGAATGTTTTAAATGATGAACTTGAGCTGTAAAGATAGGAGAGACAGATAAACTTTAATTTTTCTCTATTAAAACAAATACAGAAGGATGGTGAACATTCCTGGTGGACAAGATAGAGTGTAAAGGAACTTGTTATTTAATAGATCCAAAGTGGATCCTTTTTTTTTAGTATTTACTTACAAATATATTGGAATGTACATACTCTACCATAATCACCATTGCCTCAACATTCACTTATCATCACAATAGTACACAGTGTAGATAATAAATTAATTGAATTGTAAGCCACTTGAGTTATTAATTACTTTTATTCAAAGGAGTTACAGTTCTATTTTCAAAGTTAAATAAGTACATCATAGGGGATCAAAAGGTGAGAGGGCGCCAGTATAATCTGCTTGTCTATATCTAATCCTTGCCACAGATTATTCACAGCCTTGATCTTCTTGTGAGAGTGAACCCTAGACACTGGGACTTCACCATTGTTCAGGAGAGAACACTACTTCTGTCAATACTATCACTACATCTATATAAACCTCTCGCTACATACATCTGAAACACATTGTTGTACGAGTTTACAAAGGTGTTGGTGAATTTGCCTGCCAGGCAATCGGATATTTTATTACCATATATGGGAGAGGTGACCTCTGCATTATACACATAAATTATCCCATGTCAGAATATTTTGAAATTACCCCACCCAACAAGCATGTTTGAAACGAGTGGCGTTCTGATTAGCCTCGTAACAAACAGATGCGGCGGTAGGACAGGAATATAACCTGACCTTTTCGCAGTTTTAGTTCCCTGTGAGAAATCGCTCGCCAAGACGACACAACCAGACCTTGCCAGAAGTTAGAATTCAGAATTCCATTTTATCAGGCCGGACCTTTTCTTGGAGAATCTTGACGGACTTACAAAACAGCCCAGGAAAACTCTATTAATTTAACAAGGAAACCGGGACTGAAGAAACTGATCACACAATGTCATAGAGGGAATTATCTTATCATAGAGGGAATTATCTCTATGAGCCAAAGTAAGTTGTCTACATTTTTCAATACTAACGTGTGAACAAGGGAAAGATGAAAGCAATGATGTACATTCTATGTATAATATTTACATTTTCAAACAAGTGTAAATGTCTATTTATACATATTCACTTTAAAATTAATGAACGTTTCAAACTGTTCAACAAGTGTAGATATAAATGAAAACATATTCAATTTATATTGTGAACACTTTTTAATCTGCGGAGATGTAAATGTAAACATATTCTATCTGTACTTTTAACCTTTTCATTTAAATGTAAAATAAAGATAAAGCTATTCAGGTTCAATGTAAAGAAAGTTTTCTCTCGAGGGATTAAGTTAAATTCTCATCGAGGGTAAAGTCTGAGTAGATGGGATGGTGGAATAAGAGAAAGGGGACACATAAGTATGTGTCGGGAAACGCAATACTCAGGAGAGCGTTTCGATTCTATTCTTTTACCATAGTTGTTGTTAGTGGTACAATTTGAGGGTACTATCTCTGGAACAAGAAAGGAACAGTGGCCTGAGCTTTAAGACGAGGGACCAACTTTGTAGACACTCCCTGACACTTCTGGAAACGTGCTACGCCCTACATTCAGTTATCAGTAATCAGTCTACCGAGAACCAAACCATCAGCAGGAGCAGAACCTACCAGTGGCAGATATGTTAAACGTTAAAGCTGCCACGTGAACTCCTTTTAAAACTTTTATCCCATCACAACAGGGATGATACCTTTCTGAAAAACATTATTAATTCTTTTAAACCCTTGTTAAAACTAAAAGATTATTTGTTATTTGTAATTATGCAAATTTAACTTCCATTTAATCATCTTAAATGTACTGCATGTTTGTCTCAGTCAATTTACTAAATACACTCTAAACAGAACTAAACCATAATATTAAGAATTCCACTGAGTAAATCAGGGTTGGGGCTTGGCGAGCTGAAATTAATAATTGCTCAATTCTTCAAAAAAGGCGGCGGACCGATATAAAGTTAACAATTGCCCTGCCAATGCAGCATTGTTCTTGACTTCGGAAATATCTTATTAACTACCTTGGGATAGAAGCATTATTATCCTTCTATGTACAACTCTGCCAAAAGTAATCTTGTGTTAAGGTAGACACCTTTGAAGGCCCATATTAGATACTCTTAAGTTTTGGCCACTGTTGGACCACTACTGCAAAGCAGGGGAGGCAATCCGTGATAGAACAAATGCCCGCTAGTTCAACAGGCGCAGAAAATATTTCCCCGGCCGGAACGCGCCATGAAAAGATAGGACAAACGTTACCGATAAAGTAATTGGTATGGTTAATGGTGGGCACATTGAGCGAGTTTTGTGAATATGTGAACCCGTTATGTGAATAAAAGCTGTTGCAATGCCTTTTTCTTTAAGAAATGCACCCTTCCTACGATAGCAGACTTTTGGAGCACCCTGTAAAACTTAAGCACTATAACTTATTTAAAAATTTGTATGTGCAGAGTTAACCAACATTAATCCTGTTTCTTATTATATGCATGTGGTTTCAGATTTATTATCCAAGCAATGACATAGTTAAGTGAGTCACCGCTGTCAATATCTAATGTAACTTGTTTTTAAATATATCAATGGAAAGGTCTGTCTGTTTAACTTTCAGTGCTGTTGTTCCTAGGTGACTCATTATAAGCAGGTGCATACGTTATTGATTTTTGTAAAAAAAATTTTTAGTCGGTTGACAACGGAATGATTTCGATTTTCCCTTGCGATTATTTGAGTGTATAATTAAGCTCTTGTGCAGTTTTATGATCATCCTTGCCTTTTCATCGTAACCTTTCAAAAGAACCATTGGGCGACCGCATCTGAGGTTCAAAGATGTGTACAAGAGAGAAATGCACCGGACATAAATCCAGCAACCTGGGAGGATGAAGCTGCCGATCGCACTAAGTGGTGATGCTCTCTACGGCGCCACGTCAGATTGGGCGAAAAGAAGATGTCACGGCAAACAGAAGAGAGGAGAAAACGTCGAAAGGAACACCAGGAAAATAAGCAGCTGAGGGCTGTCACCTCAGGGGCGCATTCTCATAGTCAGTTATAAATGAAGGGGCTATTATTATAACCTTTCAGCTTCCCAAGGAGCATAGGCCTTCAACAATCGAAAAGTCCTTCTTTCTGATGCAATCAGCTCAAGGTTTTCTTCACCATTTTCATATCTATCTCCAGTTTCCATTTTCCAGGTGTTCTTCCGTCTCGCTATACCTTCCTTACCCTGGAAATTCAAAACTAAAAGTGTCCCGTAGTCCAATCAACAGGTTTCCTCAAGGCACGTCCTATCCAATGTGTCTTTTATCTCATCTTTTGTTCCATTGTTCTTGTCAGCAGACCACTTGTGTAATCTTATCGCACCATCTCAATCTTTCTGTCCTATGTAAGCCCTCTTGCATTAAAGCATGTAAATTCTTGGCTGTAGTATTTATTGTTGTCAAAGTTTACATTTGGCTTGACATTTGAGTCGAATATTCTGATTCTTGTGTTCCACTAGATTTCTTCTGCTTTCTATATATTTTCTAATGCAATGTACGTGTAATGTTATTGTTCTCTTGTTATTGTTCTCTTGTTGTAAATGTGGTTGTTCTTCGTGTAAGAGAAAACTGTACACGGTAAAAGGTTGTTGTTGTTATTGATCCAGCGACGCCTGGGCTCTCGCAGTTCGGCCCAATGCCTGTAGTGATTATCTGCATGTTTTCGCAAGTTGGTTTGTTTCTCCGTGCAAGGTGTGCCATTTATCTGCCCTCGGAGGAAGGAGCATTTTCCTAATATCATCGAGTGCTGAGCACTGAAAGAGGTGGTGGTCAACAGTTTCGTAGGTGTAATTACAAAGCTTGCACTCTAGAGAGTGTTGCCGTTGGATTCTGTTCAAGTGACTGTTGAGTGGTATATGTTGTGATCTGAACCGAAAAATGGTGCTCTGATTCCTCTTTGTAAGATGGCCGATGGTGTCATCAGGATCAGGACCGGCCATATGTCTGTAAAGTCCCATAGCACATACTGCCGTAGGGGATCGACATGTGCCAAACTTCATTATACTAGGTTCAGCTTCGAGAGGTGAGGTAACCAGTTCTCTTCATTGCAAATAAACGACAGCCGACCCGATGGCAAGAGCATAAGGACGCATTCTCGACTGAAATAGAGAATGTAGTCTATGTTCGTTGTAAGGAGTGGACGCAAAAGTTCGTTTACTCCGGACGTAAACATGTGTTGCTACGGCTCTTAGCAAACAGAAAAGGTGAGACAGAAAATTATAATTAGAGGAAAAAGACACATAATAAATGAAAGAAGTAAGAAGATGCATTTTGAAGTTCAAAGATGTGTGCAAAGGTGACATGAAGGCGCAGAACATAAATCCAGCAATATAGGAGCACGAAGCTGCCGACCGCACCAAGTGGCGATGTTCCCTACGGCGCAACCTCAGATTGGGCGAAAAGAAGCTCTTACGCCGATCGGAAGAGAAAAGAGCACGCCAAACGGAACACCAGGGTGAAAAAATCAGCCGAGGGCTATCACCCCAAAGGCGCA
The DNA here is from genome assembly GCA_024509875.1 of Oreohelix idahoensis. Classification (NCBI taxonomy): domain Eukaryota; kingdom Metazoa; phylum Mollusca; class Gastropoda; order Stylommatophora; family Oreohelicidae; genus Oreohelix; species Oreohelix idahoensis. Next base: position 594,239 of record JAMPIV010004902.1, read on the forward strand.
TCACGCCCATCTTCAGTCACGACTGGAGGAGGCTATTATTCTGGTAAAGGTTATTGGACAAAAGAGCCAGATGCCAGACAAAATAAAACACTTAATGAGAGGCAAACGTAATAGGGGTTGAAAATACACAACGATTGCGAAGATAAGTGCTTCTTCAAATACTTTTTCCAAGGACCTTGCCTGTTGGCGTAGGCGATCATGCCTGTCCACTACTTTCTGTTGCCGGTAGTATTTATCAATTCAGTTGTTGACGTCTTTCCATGACATGATGTCAAACTGTCCACAATATTATCTTTCTGTCGTTCTCTATCTCTCTTTTGTTTCCTGTAATCTTTCCGGTTGTCACGAAATATTCCATCTTTCTTCTTCTCACAACATGTCCAAAGACAGTGGAATTTTTCCTTATAACATAGGACTAATTCTCCATTACTCATTGGCTTCTCTCGGAACATCCTCATTACTCTTGAATTGGTTCTATATAACGCCGAAGAACTCTTGTATTTCCACAGTCATGAAAGTAAGTGCAGCAGATGATAAGTTTGTCTTTAGAGAAACGCCCCTAGAAGATGCAGAGTCATACACATATCTTGGCAGCAATATATATATAATGTCATTGGCCGTTTATTGTTATGTCTATGCTGCTGCCAAAAGACATACACGTGAGTCCACTCCTTGCCCGTTTATTGTTTTGTCTATGCTGCTGCCAAGAGACATACACGTGAGTCCACTCCTTGTCTATTTGTTGCTTTGTCTATGATGCAGCCAAAAAACAGACATGTGAGTCCACTCTTTGCAAGGATTTTTCCATTTTTGCAATTTTGCTATTATTTGCTGCACTTACCCTCATAATCGTCGCCTTTGTCTCTGTGGATATTCAGACTCATCAAATGTTTCCTCTCATCAAGTATTCCAATTTTGTCTTGCATTTAGTTTTGTTTATAAAACATAAATGCAAGGTCATTGGCAAAGTCTAGATCATAGCGACACATATCATTTGCTAAATCTATATCACCGTTGTAAAACATATACGATTGAAAAGAAAAGTCAATACATGTATCTGTCCTATAACGTTGATGTTCAACTTTTTTCAGCTCACGGCACACTGAATAAGTTGTTAAAATTGTCACGGCACACTGAACAAGTTGTTAAAATTGTCAAGGCACACTGAACAAGTTGTTAAAATTGTCAAGGCACACTGAACAAGTTATTAAAATTGTCAAGGCACACCATCAATTTGTTAAGGAGATATTTTATCATAAAAAAATACGAATATTGAGATTGTGTTTAAAAGTTCAACAGCTAAAATTACAATCATTGTGTTATTTTTTAAAATATTATTCATCTGGGTTTCAAAAGATTTTAAATAAATTATATTAATATTAGTTGTTATTCCAGTTATTGAAATGAGATTTCATTTAAAAGATGTCATGTATTTTTTTTTAAAATCCTATGATTTATTCTATTGTCCTTAAAAATAGTGTTCCCTTCCTCTTCTCTCTCTGTCACACATCCTCACTGTTTCTCAATGAAATAATGAAAAATGAGGTTTTAAATAAAATAATTTGCTCTGTGATGAAACATTTTTATACTACATTAATATTTTCTATCGACTAAAGTACAAAGATGGTTGGAAATTAAAAAAACAATATAAACGTTAGTAGAAATAAAAAGTCTTTACGGACATAAAAATATCAGGGGGAACCCTGCGGTGATGTCTCATGATGTGTCTTGTCCGACGTGGGATGGTTGACAAGCATACCTCAAGTCCTCCTCCAATATTTGAAGCCGCGACCTTTTTGTTGCTCTTAATCGAGCTCATAGCAGAAAAGCCAGCCTCACACAGATACAATGTAGAGAATGGTAGGGTGCTTCAATCGCCTTCTATGTTATAATGGGGTACTCCTCTCGGAGAGACAACCAGAATGTGGCCACAATTGTTGATGAGTTATTAAGTTTCAGTCCCCTGTCGTTTCTTATTTCCGTCAGCTCTCTTTTTCAGCAACACAGAATAAACTTCTGCTGATTCGGACGCACCTAACACAAACGGATCTCTTAGTTAGTCCAAAGAAGATAAATCAAGTGACTGGAAATACTCTTCAATGTTTTTTTTTTCTCAACAATGACAACCTTTGTAGGATTAAACCGACAACCTAATGAATGTTTGAAGTTGAGCTTTTCCAGTGATGTCAATTGACTCGTCCAACAATCGGCTTCTTTAATGTTAGCTATCACATGTGACTCAAACTCTTGAGACATGTCTTCTTTAAGCCGACTAATAGTGTTCTCAGACAACGGGATTTTCAAAATCTCTGTTTTTGACATTCCTAGCTGTCGTGAAATATTCTAATCCACATATATAAATTATCAGGTAAATATAAAGCCTAACAAATAAATTCTAATAAAGAAAAGAGCAATGGTAAAATAACAGTGCTGTCACAAAGAATGTACTCGAAATCCCCTTTGTTTTATGCTTCGTCTGCAAATTGTAACGTTTCCACGTTAAATATAAGCCACTGCATAAATACAAGCGTTTCCACAACACATTAAAACGGGTATTGCATTTCTGAGAAAAACATTGAGAGGCACAATGCGTAATGACCTAAATTAATCCTAACATTAATTATACTACGTTACCCAAAACGAACGAACAGATGGACTCAAATAGAAAGAGAGAGGGAGGGCTGAAAATCAGGAACGCATGCAACACGCGTCGCGCGATACACAATTACTACTATCACGCGTGTAAGGCCACATGCACTAACTTTTTTTCAGACGGACAGTGATAAAATTCACTACCCTTCCCAGAGTTAGGTTTTTAAATCCTGAAAAACTCTTATTAGGAAAGATGACAATAGATGGGTTTACGTTTGAAAACATTACAGTACCCAGACAGCACATCTTCGAAACAGGAGGTAGAAGAAATTGCATATTTTGAACGCAGCCACTTAGCTCTTTTAAATTTGTATATTTGGGTTCCTTAGGGCTTGATGACAAAGAATATGTTAAGTGTTATGCAAATAGTCTAGGAATTAACAAGTTATAGCCAAAATAAAATGATGGTGCTGTCAGACAACACCCAAAATCAGAATCGCTCAGTGGTAGATTTTTTAAACCACCATTGTACGGGAAATGGGCCACAAGTTACATTTGAACTGATTGGCTGGAATGATATGTAAGGCTACACACGATTAGTCGGACTATAAATGCTATCCTTGGTTGTTAGGGGAGACGTAGGAAGGTAAAATTTTTTCAAACACTTGTCGAAACGTGGCTCCATTGGCCAGACTCGCTGATATAATCACTTAGGAGCGTTAGTTCGAGACCACTAGTTCAAATAAGCTTGATAAAGCAACAGTGCGTTGAAGCCAGCTCATATTTTTGCTAAATAAAAGCCTGGAACATAAGCAGATGGGAATTTGTGCCAGTATTTGTGCCAGAATTCATTGCTAGTCAACGTATCTGTGTTTATTTCCATAAATTGTGGTAAGCTTGAAACATTCAGTATCTTTTAATGAAAATTGAATGTGAATTGTTAATTTATGCCTGTATATATGTGTAGTTCAGTAGCAAACATGATGTAAAGCCTATAATGCTCCAGCCTGAACAGAAGGTGTCGGAGGAAAGTAAAACGGCATGGAATGGCCAAACAGTACACTGACACCTAGATTATTGATTAGACAGAAATAATGCTGGAATTGCAGAGGCGTAGTAACCATTAGGGAGGGAAATACTGGTATAAAGTATTTCAGATGAAGCTGACAGTTGGCCTAACGCTCTGAACTCAATGTTTGTGATGTATTGTGCTCAGTGTAGAACTAGAGTATCAATTAGTTGTGAAGTAGAAGGTACATCCTTCTTGTTTTCAGGGACCGTGGTCTTGACGTTATTGAGCAGCACCTGGTCAGAGCCTTGCTGAATCCAGAGTCGGACAGCATACTCCTTGGTCCATTTAGCTATCAGTGAGGTGTCTCCAGAGCCCAGGGGAGAAATCGAGCAGAGGAGTCTCTTCCTGCCGCCATCACGCAAGATAAGCTGATGTGGACAGCTGAGCTCAACATTATGTACCCCCATCTTAAAATGACATTGTAAAAATAACATTAAGAGGGGAATTAAATTGTTTTAATATCAGGAACTGAGAACATCTCCAATACTAGTTCCAATAAAGACAAACTATTGAAGTCATGATGACAAATACCAACAGAGCTTGAACAAAACAAAACCAGTATTACCTCATATTACTACTACACAACTGACACACATAGGATACTTTTAATAATATATGTCACTACAATATTCATATTGATAAATTCTGTACTTATAACTTGTAATTAAAATTGATTGTGATTCCTGGTTCCCTTTGTATTTGAATCAGGACACATATTCATTCATGACAGCAATGAATACATATTGTTATTTGAAAAGTTATCAGTGACTCCTTTAAGATATCCTTGTAGAGTGTTTTATGTATGTGAGTGTCACAGTGTTGTCAAGTGTAGTGGAATAAATTAAATTGTTTATCTGTCTGTTGTTGTTATGACTTACACTTCATCATACACATACCCTAGACATATAACGTAGTCATCACACTATTCCAGAATAATTCTGACTGAGGTATACATATGTGGCAGCAAGTAAGGTTATATATAATACACTACTCTTATTAGATATATATACCTTCACAGCTGATCTCAGTCAGTACACTAAGTCCCCTATAAATATTTATAACATCTCACTTCACCACACTAGCCAAACATAATATTTACAACTTTACAGCATGCTGGTAAAATTCTGGCTCAGCAATGGCTTAGCACACCCCAAACCGAATAAACCTGGTAGCAGTTTACCATCTCTTCTTGACTGTGCAAACGACTGGGAGATGGTGGTAGACCTACCTGGACGGGGGGCATATCCAGAGAGTATCAGAAAATCGCGGAGACGGCCGGATATAGTGCTTCATTCTTCAGCAACGCTTCAGGTCATACTGATTGAACTGACCGTGCCATTTGAATCCAGATTAGACGAGCAACATTCATTCAAAGCGGCCAAGTATAGCGATCTGGCCGCGGATCTGAGACACGATGGATTCAGTGCAAGGGTCATGGCGGTTGAAGTGGGCGCAAGAGGGCTTGTGGCTGCATCAGTGTATGATTTATTGAAACTGTTGGGGCTGAAGGGACAGTCTAGAACAAGGGCACTGAAGAGGCTTAGCGAAACTGCCGAAAAGGCATCAGGCTGGCTGTGGAACAACCGCAATGGGCAATGGAAATCGTGACAATAAACGCTGCGGTACAAAACACCAAAATTTTTCTAAGTCCACAGCGCTGAGTTTTTCTGGTGTACTAGTAAAAGGGCTGCGACTCTGGGGCAACAGGCGATGTATACTATAGGGAGTGTGTCAGGTACAGAATTTCAGTGGCTTGCGGCGCGCAGTGGCTAAGGCTCGTCGGCTGCGCACTCGTGTCTCAGTGTGTGTCCTTGGTTGTGAGGGGCGACGGAACGAACGGAATAATTTGTCTTCTCTTTGTTACTTTCACAATTGCCCCCACGGCTGGCGTTGTGGATTAAAGTTGCTGCCGTAAGTGAAATGGGTTCATTTTCGATACAAGACAACAGGAAGCTGAGACGCTTGGGAGTCATGACCCAAGTGGGCCCGCCCCCCCTTAGAGTGTAAAGGAGTAATTGGGCCGAAACACTTGTCGGATGGGGGGACTTCTTCTGATGATCAGATTGCTTCCTGTTGTATCGCTCTGTAAAGAGTTTCC